>OY770007.1:83929942-85156751 GCA_963669245.1 Quercus cerris
CCCATTTGTGTATGACATCGCTACATGGTTCCCAGTCATGTGTGAGTCTGGTAACATTGGCATGAAGGGCTTCTTGAACATCAGGCCTATTCATATAAGCATAAACATAGTACTCGCTGCATGGATCAAATCTAAATATCTGCACCACCAAATAACAGAACAATGTAAATTGGTACATTTTTTGGAGCAAAAATTCATAATATGATATGTTGTAAATGAGATCTCTTTTAAATAATAAGTCCCCTTGGTTAAGCAATTTGGGAGCCTAAAAATGCATTTCTAAAACCTAAAACGTTGTTTCACAACATTAAATCCTCGTAACCTTTTTATAAATGTTCATTCTAAACCTAAAACACCATTTCTCAAGCTCGCAGCCAATTTTTTTAGACTAATGCAACATGAATGATGCATGAAAAAGAAAAAAGAGAAAATAAATTCTTAACAACCTCTAATTTCTAAAGCTAGAAAGCACAGTTTTTGCTTAAAAATTTAAGCACTTTTGGATCTTAATCAGAAGCATGTATGCAATGAAGGAAAAAAAAAATGACATAAATTTTTTAAGAACTTGGATTCCTTAATTTAATAACCACTATTATATTTTCCCTTCTTGTTTATTCTTTCTCACTTCAAACTCACTAGAAAACTTTATCAACATACAGATGTTTTCTTGGGCTGAGCTGTGAGATTGGAAGAGGAGCACAAGGGAGCATAAATGTTATAGATATTGATGTAGGAAATTTCCTCCAACGCTGCTTCACGGGCTGCAATGCAATCACGAGATGGAGTGGAGGCATTGGATGAGAAGTTGCAATATTTTTGTATTTGATACACATCTCGGTCTGAAACGATTGCATGGGTCTCAAGGTAGTCAAGCATTCCTTGCGTATCTGTTTCATCGTTGATCAATGCATTTCCAATCTGCATTATGAAAATGAAAACATTAAGATATTGGTTTTGTAATTCTATAATTACGATGGAATGAAGATTTGAACCCTAAATACATGTTTCTATTAGAAACGTACATATTTCTATTAGAAACGTCAAAGATGTTAAACAATTAAGCTTCAAAATAATTCTAGGATAACCAATAAACTAATTTTAAAATTATAATACTTACTATATATAAGTAGTTTTAGAATTATGTGTCTTGCTCTAGAACTATTTCAAGCTTGAGCCTCTTGAACCGAGAACCCTACCTTTACCTTCATCTCCTCATTGCTTCACCATCATTACCTTTTTTTAAAATTTAATTTTTAATCTGCTTTTTCTTTTTCTTTTTTACAATTCAATAATTGGAAGGATTTGAACTATGGATACTTCTGTGTAAATTAAACACCAGCCATCCACACATTTTGACATTTAATCTGTATAATTAAATCATCTATAATTTTCATGGAGTCAAAGTGACTTAAATCTCTTATCTCTACATGTGTAATGAGAATATCCTTATTCCTATGATTAGTCAGTCAAGGATATCAACATTTTACTTCTAAAAAAAATATATCAATATTCTCTTATTTTATTATTAAAAATCTTATAATTTAACTAGTTGGTACCTTCTAGATATTTGGTGTTTCTAACGAAAATATCCTAGGTTCAAATCTCTTTTACCTTATTGTAACTATCGAATTATCTACAACCAAAAAAAAAAAAAACTCATTTTATCCATATGTGAATATATCCGATGTTCGCTGTATTTTACAAATAGGTTTAAAAAACAATTTGGAGTTTAA
Organism: Quercus cerris; assembly: GCA_963669245.1. Lineage (NCBI taxonomy): Eukaryota > Viridiplantae > Streptophyta > Magnoliopsida > Fagales > Fagaceae > Quercus > Quercus cerris. The sequence continues at coordinate 83,931,676 of OY770007.1, forward strand.
ACATCTCAATGATCTTGAACAATGAATATCAGATTTTAAATTGAAAAAAGAAACTCACAAACCAAACAAACTTATAAACTGTTTTTTGTTTATATAAACTTCTACCAAACAGTTTTCAAAAACTAATTGTACTCTAGGACGTCAATTCACCTTATAAATCATTTTAAAGTTTGTAAGTCATGTGATCACCAAAACGAAGTATGTTGTTAATTACAGTCTAATATACTAAGGATGTCTTCCTTCACCTTCTAAGTTTCGATCAGTAAATTCTTCATTTCGAAAAGCTTAAAGATATATAAACACTTTTAGTGTGACATCTAACTAATTGCTTCTCATAGACTATTATCTAAATTACAATGTGTGTGTGTGTTTTGAGAGAGAAAGAGAGAGAGATATATATACAATGATTCCTTTGAGGTTGATAATGGTCTTGTTAGCTTTCTTATTATGGAAGAGAATGGTATGAGCAAGTTGAGGAACATAATGCCCAGCATAGCTTTCTCCAGCAACATAAAAATCACGATTCTTGTACTCAGGAAATCTTCTCAGCCAATTCAACAAAAACACATAATTATCTCCAGCAGTTCTTCTATCCCCATTCATACTATAATCCAATGTTGTGTTGGAATACGAAAATCCTACCCCGGCAGGAGATTCAAGGAACAAAACATTTGCAGCTTAAAAGAAAATTCAAATAATGAGAATAATGAGAATTACATTATATAGCTATACCATTATTAAATAATGGTATAGCTGTTTTTGGAAAATAATGAGAATTACATTATTAAATTTTGAAAAAAAAAATAATAACTATAAAATAAATGTTATGAGATATATAGCTATACCATTATTCCATGAAAATTTGTTGTCATAAAGTGTTTTGCCATCACTGTGCACACGAAATGGTCCAAGCTCTTGCATTGCTCCATAAGCAAGAGATGAACAACCAGGACCTATGGAGAAATTAAGCAAGAATAATAATCATCAAATAGGACCATATTATACTAGGTGGCAGATACTTAAGATGTAGATAACATTTCTTCTCTGTTGACAAATATAATATCGAGTTATAGTAATTTATTTTTACACTTTTATTTTCACTTTAAATGGTATATATGCCAGTGCCTTTAACATCAAAATATAAATGCTAAAGTAATTAATAATACCTGTTAGGTTTTGAAAATTTAGAACAATTGGCAAACCAACAAACTTGTCTAAATATAAATTCTTAAGTCTATACGTATATTAGACAAAGCTTAAGTTGCTGCAAGTCGGAATATAAGAAAAATAGAAAATTGAAACATGTTAGGTTCAACTGATCGAGAAGAAGACTCAACCGATCAAGACATGGATCTGCAAAATTTAATTTCAACCCAACAACTCATTAAGCCCATTAAGTAATTAGGGTTTTAGATCTAATTCTCCTAGTATTTAAAGGAAACCCTAAGACACATTTTGTGATGACTTTAGAGGTACTCTTTTGAGATTGAAAAGGTATTGTGTACGTCTTCTCCTTTCAAAGTCACTACTGGAATTCCATCTACCCATTATTAGAACCAGTAGATCTAAAGTTGCAATAGCTAATGATTTAAAACTTCGAGTGGATCTCAGAGTCACAAACATGGGTGTTTGTGTGTGACATATTTAAATAGAAAATTTCATGGATTTAAATCAGCATGTAGTCATGTGAGTAATTACTATAAGAGTTAGCTTTAGATTTCGGGAAAAATCTATTGTAAAACTTTCATTCTATCATAGTGAATTTGCTGTATTGAGAATCAATTAGATTAAATCCTTCTCAAGTGTTTTACCTTGAAACTGTTGGTTTAATTGTTTTTTCTGGGTCATCATATTACTTGTCTTTTTTACTTTTGCACACTAAGTAATATGATTGTATGTGTTTAACCTATATCTGAATAATATACCTAAATATCAACTTGGTTAAATAATTAAGTTAAACAATCTGAGCATACAGGAGTCTAAACGAACAAACAATACCATAATAGGGCTTCTTCTTATTTTGAGTAGTGTTATATGTGTGTGTGTGTGTGTGTGTAGTTTTAAGTATTAGTTATAGGCTTCTTTAGGAAAAATTGACTATTGTTCAAAGTAAAAGTTTGATGGGGGTAGCAATGCTTTTTGTTCAACCGCAGATCCAAGATTTTTTTCTTAGGGTAAAAAAAAAAGATTAATCTTGAGTAAGAGATGAATTTTGTGATTTACATGATTTTAATCAAATTTTTCCAAAGTACTAAGAAGATAATAAAAGATAAATTATAAGTTCATTTGGTATATTGTTTCTTCATATAATGAACATACTAATTATGATTGCTAAAATTAAATCTTGGAAATAATCTATGGTTTTTAAATACAATTCCACTATGTACCCATGGCATGATGGTCACTTCATACGTATAAGTTTTTTTTGAGGTGAGGGACAAGGGTTAAGATTTTTCACACACATATACACTTAAATTAAGTTAAAGTGAGATTTCTATATCATATTAAAAAATAAAAATACTATAAATAAATATTATTGTTGTTAAGTGACTTTAATTATTATTAATTAGAATTTTTTTTCAATTAGTGTATGTATTTACTCTGTCAAATTTCTTTATTTAACAATTGGACCCAACTTTGACAGTGTCCTATTGGTTTTATAATTTTACTAAGAAAATTTTTGTTGTGTTAACATTTGTTTTTATCTTCACTCAATCACTCCTCTGTCCCACACCCCTTGTCTAATTTTTTTTTTATTTTCTTTTAGAATCATCTATTGTCTAATTGTCTTTTAAAGTTAGCATTCTCTAAATACTAATTGACAAATAAATAATAATAAAAATCAGTCACTCCACTCACATATTTGATCAAAAGTATAAATTAATTGTAACTTTATTTAACAATTCAACTCAACTTCGACAACTATTGGTCTTTGTAATTCTGTTAAGAAAATTTTTGTTGTGTTAACATTTCTTTTTGTCTTCACTCATTCACTCCTCTGTCCTATGCCCCTTGTCTAATTTTTATTATTATTTCTTTTAGAATCATCCCTTATCTAATTGTTTAATTGTTTTTTAGTGTTAATATTTACTAACTATTGATTGACTAACTGGCCTATGCCCCAATCCCCACTTAAAAAATAACAAATAAAAAATACATTCAAATTCTGCCACTTCGCTCGCAGATTCGATCAAAAACTTTATTTGCAAGATTAGATTGTTAAAGGGATCATATTTAATTTTATTTTAGTTGGTTTTGAACTTTTAAAAATATAGATTTGGGCACCCAAGACATTTAAATTTTTTTTTTTTATTTTAGGGCGGCGTTAGCCTTACCCTAGGGGTTCAACCCCCTAGACCGCAAAGCTAACGTGGCCCCTGTTTTTGTGAGGAAGGGCAACAAACTGGTTAAAAATAATATATATTCTTTCTTTTTTCTTTTTCTTTTTTTCCTTATCGGTTATCCCTCCCGGTCTATCTCTAAAACTTAAAAGGAAACAAATTAATAAAAAGAAAAGGCACTAAACACATAAACAAAGAACAAAACGAAAAAGAAAAAGAAAAAAGTATTTATACATTTGTTTCCACTATTTGATAGTGACATTAACTGGAGACTAAGATAGGATCAAGTATAGTACTGCATACCTCCATTAAGCCAAAGAAGAAGAGGCAATGAATCCTTAGAATGTTGAGCTTCAACAAGATAATAATAAAGTGCACGACCAGCTGATTTATCCACCGTGACATAGCCACCATATTGAGAGAAATTCACTTGGGTTTGTCCAGGCAATCTCTCAATCCTATCTTTCTCCTTCAACCCCTCCTGAGGATGAACACTGCTAGTTTCATTGAAATTGTCGATTGCCTCAAAAAAACTCATGTCGAAGCCAGAACTTTTCTTCAATGTGGAATTGTGAAGATAGGCTCGAGTTTGTTGCATTTTTTCATGAGTTTGAGACACAAAGCATGAAAGAATGAGCAAGGATAGAAGAATCCAACAAAAAGGTTTACTTTCCATTGTGTTTGTTTCTCTCCACTTAGACACACACGAGACACAAATATAAGGAAGAGATGAAAGGAAAAAGATAATGGATATGGATCTTAATTAAGCTATAGTTGTTTATATAATGTAGTAGAAGAAAGATTATTCCAAAAGTGTATGTTTCAACTGTTAGGTTGAGTTAAAAACTGTCATTGTCATCCTAGATCGATGTTATAGTCATTAGTCAAAGATGCCTAGGAAAGAAAAAACAAAAAACAAAAAGGTTAGTAGAATATGTTTTGTTATATATATACTACCAATAATGATATAATATACTAATACTAATATTATAAGTAATTGTGGGTAAGAATTTTCTACTACCATCCGAGCATTAGGGTTCAAATTAGATATAAACTAGTCACTAACCCGTATGACACAAGGAAAAACTATTAACTTTGAAAAGAAAAGAAAAAATCCAACAATGAGTAAATAGACATTTTACTAATTAGTATTTTTTTTTTTAAATAAAGAAATATTTAACTTCTATACTTTTCCATAGTTTAAAAGTTGTCTAACATTGAACGTTATTGAGTTGCAAGTGCATAGTTACCAAAACCTATAAAATAATTTACAATTCTTAAATTAATAAAGCAAAACTCCCAATAGTTATATATACACATACACTCAAAACTAATATAAAGTGCAAATATATAAATAAAGACCATAATATGAGGAAGACAAACCAGGTTTCAAATTTGAATAACAATATAACTTTCTCGTAGTAATAACAATATAGACAATTGAAAACATGAAACAGTATCATTATTATAATACCTAATTCTATTATCTTTTATGTTCAATCCAAACAAATAATTAATCAACCAAAAACCATAGCTCTTAATAAGAAAACAAAAAATCACATGAACCTAAATAAAAAGCATTTAAGGTGAAGAATTAAGATCAACCTACTGAGACACAATACCAAAAACCCCAAGACTTAAAAATTCAAAATTTATAGAATCCCCAAATTCTACTTCAAAACTAAACCAAGTTCAACAAATTTATATTTAACATACCGAATAAAAATTTGTCGTTCCCTAAGCTGGAAGAAATAGGTCGCAACTTTGATTTTTCTCCAAAAAAATATGCATGTTTTATTTGCCGTGTACAATATATATATATATATATATATATATATATATAAAGAAGAAGTAGAAATTTCAACCCAAAAACCAAACCCATGAAAACAATGTCAATACAAATATGAAGATTAACCCAAATACTCAAAAGAAAATCAATTGTAAACATAACAAAAGAATAAGATAGAAAAAATAAAAATCTCAAGCACATATGAAAGCAAATAAAAAATTTGACATAAAAGATGAAATTCATTAATAACAATATAAACAAATATCCACATATGTTGAATTGAAATTTTATTAATAATAACAATATAAAAAAATTCAACATAAAATTCATTAATCAAAGAAGAAAGTTGAATCAACTCCTTGTTAAGTTTTGATTAAACAAAAATAATTTTATTTTAAAAAATGATAATGATGAGTTTGAGTTTAAGTTGGACTTATTAGAAAGATAAAATTTCACTCCTTGTTAAGTTTAGACTAAACAAAAATAATTTTATTTAAATAAAATGATAATTTTATTTAAATATTGTGTTAATGTGAAAAATTGTGAGAGTTTCAGAGGTTTCGGTTATATATATATATATATATATAAACCAACTTTCATTGTTTATGTATATTTAATTTCATTAGACTTTAGTAATAGATTTCTACTTAAACAATTATGCTAATAATTTTAATATACTTATGTTCGAAATGAAGAAAGCACATCACATGATGCATGCGTGTGAAATGACGAAAGCACATCACATGATGCATTATACATAAACTGAGCCATTTGTCGTAATTAAGGACATGCAATTTTGTTATATAATATAAGTGGATCATGTAAATGTATTTGATATATATGGTCAAAATAACGAGGAGTAAATACTTTGTTCATGATCTTCAATCATGTTCCTTTAAATAATGTTAATACTGAGGATGTGCTTGGTCATTTAATAACACATGCAATTTTCCCAATCTCGATGGCACCTTCCTTAAGGAATCCGCCAAGGGCTTGTTGACAAATTTTTTGAACACTCCTCCGTTAATTTGTGCATTCCCTTAAAAATGGAAGTTTAAATTTATTTTATTATAAGTTTCAGTTAATTCAATTAGTAAAGTTTTTTATTGTTGAATAAGTTTGGAGTTCATTCCCCATCCAAAAAAAAAAAAAAAAAAATTAGTGTCTTGATCTGATAATAAGGAAATATCATCAGGAACGGATATCATAGGTTGAAACTCTCTCTCTTTAAAAAAAAAAAAAAAAAAAAAAAAAAAAAACTTCATTTTATCATACTAATGCAATAATGAAGATATAAAGCTTAATAGAATCATTTGGTGAGAAATTAGACAAAGAAAATGTTAAAAAAAAAAAACTCCTTTTATTTTTTTTTAACTAAGCTAATGATATATGAAAATTTTCAAGAGGTTTCTTTTCCTTTTTTTTTTATAAAGGTAAGCCTACTAAGTACTAAACCCTATTTTCAATTAAAGGTGTTTGGTGGAAATGACAACTGATTGGCAAGCAATTTGTGACAAAGGAATTTGGGGTGGGGGGGGGGGGGGGGGGGGGGCCGGGGTTGGTGGGGTTTGTGGCGGTTGTGGGTGGGGTTGAACAACAATGCCAAAGGAATAGGAGGATGGTTTGTTGAGGAGATAATACCATTGGAACCTCGCACAAAACTGTCTTTTTAAACTAACATAATTGACAATATTACTTTGTTGGGTGTTTTTCCAAAATCATCTAATATGCACCTCGCATTGCACCATTCTCACTCAAACTACAAAATAGACCTTAATAACCTTGTCACATTATCTCACACCACAATGGATCTTGATACCACTTTTTCAGAAGATAACATGTTGGAGAAATCTAATTGAGAAGTTAATATTACACACTAGCGGCTCCAAGTTAGAGTCAACCTGGAAAAACAAGTTATTATTATATATAAATTTTAAAAATTTTATAATTTTTCCTTAAAAAAAATAGTGACCACCCTAAATTTTTTTAGGTCCAATATAATTAAATTTTGGACAAAGTTTAGCAATAAACTTGGTTGTAAATTAAGACTACAACTCCACTCAATATTTTTTTTTTTATTAAATATGAATTTTAACAATTCTACAATTAGATTATATTTTTTTTTTTCTTATATCCTTTGTGCTTGCAAAACTTCAAGAAGATTAAAAATAAATAGCTTATTTCATCAATCACATATTTAATTTTCAAATTTTTGTAATCTAAAATTATACCCAAAAAATAAGTTTATGGATTAAATAGTAAATAACATCCAATTGACATGAACTTAACGTGTGTTTTAAGAACATGAAAAACATACAATTCAACCGTTAATTTTCAAAATATGTAGTTATGTTAATTTGTTTAGTAAAAGTTGTAGTCTTAAGCTATAACTAAATTTTTAATCAAACTTTGGTCTTTTTAACAATATATTGGGACTTTAGAAACAGAAAGAAAAATCCAAGAAATATTTTATTTAACTAAAATTTTGAAAGAGATATAGCTTGTAGCATTAATAATGAGATATAACTATATTTTTTTATTAAATATTGTATAATTTAAGTTTCTTAATGACCATCTTGAAAAAAAATTCCTAGAGCCGCCACTAATATAACATCGCTTAACCCAAAAAACTTAAATTTATAAATTTGGATCCAATTATCTCCATGACTTTTTTCTCTATCCAATATTAATGGGAATAACAATTGAGAGAGAGAGAGAGAGAGAGAGAGAGAGAGAGAGAGAGAGAGAGAGAGAGAGAGAGAGAGAGAGGGTTTAAATCAAGATGCTATAGAGCTATAGGTATATGATAATAAGCAACCAATAAGAAATATCCATGTGTATGGATAAGCTTATATATGATAAATGAGATCCACATGTAGGGTAAATTTAGTAAAAGACTAGGCATATAGGATAAGATCTTACATAATGTTACATCATTTTTATTTGAAAAGAGAGTAAGATTATATATATATATATATATATATTTTTTTTTTTTTTTTTTTTTTTTTTAATTTGGCTTGACATCAAATTTTTTTTTTCTATTAAAAAGCAAGAGGTATCATAGTCATATCTATTTTTAAATGATATGATATTAGATGAAATTTTTTAGATTTGTAATATTTTATTTAAAAAATGGTTAAAACTAACCGTATGCATTGCAAACCAATCTGGATTCAGGAGGGGTGAGTTGGTATTGGGCGATCTTTTGAACAGCCTTGTTTTAATGGATTTTTCTATTCATTATTATGAAATGTTTGCAAATTTTAATGTAAGAAACAAAATACCAATTATAGTTTCTCTTTTCTTTTACTGCTCAAAATACTTGTACTTTTAACATATCCCACTTCTAAAACAACAACTAAGTTTTTATCCTAAAATTTTTGGAGTCAAATATAATCTTCAATAGACTAAATAGAATCAATTAAATGTATTTTTTTTTTCCAGCCATTTTATTCTATTTATCCAAAATAATACTTTCAATTTTTATTCTATTTATCCAAAATAATACTTTCTATTATTTTCTATATTGAAATGCCACTTTTCACTAATATTAACTGTAAGGACTCAATTTGCGTTTGACCCTGAGTACAAATGGGTTTTCAGCCCAATCAAGCCCAAACAATAAATTTGTAGAGAGTGGGTTAAAGGTTTAGGCGCTGGCCGTCGTTCACCAAGCATGAACTCTCTTTTATAAAAGAAAATACTTAGAGTTTATTTACAACTGGGGGGATGCTCCTCGGCCCGTGGTCGAGGAGCCCCTTTTCTTCTCCTTTCCCCCCCCCCCCTTTTTTACTTTACTTGCTTTTCTTATATAGTCTTCATCTTCCTATCTCCTTATTCCATCTGTTGATCATCCATTTGCCTCTCTTCTGGCCATCCGTCCCATCAGAGGTCTTATCAGTACTCAAGTGGTTCACTCTGATCAACGTTGTCCTGCTAAGGGGTTATATCCCCATTAATGCGACCAAGGGGTTTAGGTGAATGCATTAAATGCGAGGGTGACAGCTTACTTTGGGCCTGATCTTTCCCAAAAATCATTCTTGTCAGGCCGAGGACGAGGAGGTCCTCGGCGTGGATCCGGAAAAGAGGCTTTCCCCAATTTAGCCTTGAATGGTCAGTATTCCTCGGCGTGGGCCTTGGGCCTGCTACACGATGGGCCGAGGCTATCAGGCCCACGGGCCCCACAATAGCCCCTCAAAACCCTGCTGCACGTTCCCTCGGACGGGGAGGAGGGTTTTGATACCTGCGGGCCCTCTAGACGAGTCGCCCCACTTCAATTCGTGTTAATGCTGGCGACTTTTCGACTGCCCGATGCTCGTTTTTAGCGTTTCAAGACTTAATGTGTGCCCACATTAAATTTTGGCGGCACCACGTTTCCCACTTTCAACGGTATGATGGTAATTGTTCGGTGGGGATCTCCTACTTTTATGGGCAAGCGGTTACATTTGGGGAACCTAAGGAGGAGTATAAGTACCTGTTTGAACCGCCTGGTTTCCTCATTTTCGCGCTTACAATTATTGATGCGTATGGTTTGAATCTGGTTCGACTTGCACACTATCTGAAGAGCATCGTCATACTTCTGTAAGTCTTCTTCTTCCAGTGACCCCAAATTTTCCTTGGTTCTATCCCTTCTTTTCTTCTTCTGGAATTTTTAGTTGTCCTTGGGGGGATGGGTAAGTTTAAGAAGTTGGTTGAATCCGACGAGATGATGAACAAATTCATCGTAGACTATGGGATACCCAATAACGTGAGTCTGAAGTACTGTGAAGAAGGGGAGTGGTACATTAGGAGGAGAGAGGGTGAAGTCGTGATCCCGATAGTCGCTTTCGTAGAGGGAGGGATGAGAATCCCTATGAGGCCAGTGACTCTCAATTACCTTAGGCATTTTCGCCTGGCTCCTACTCAGTGTGCCGTGAATGTATTTAGGATATTAGGGTGTGTAGATACCCTGAATGAGAAAATGGGGCTGAGACTGACTCACCACGATGTGAACTGGTGCTACAACCTTCATCACCTGAGGGGTAAGACGTACTATATGAAGACAAGGGACGATAGGGTTCGTCTCATCCAGTGTCTTCCTGATTCCAATAAGGGGTTGACACAGGATTTCCTCATAGTGTCGGGGGAGTGGCACAACGGTTTTCATTGCCCAACAGTAGAGGGGGAGCCAGGTAGGTTATCCGAAGTAAAAGACAATCTAGGTTTCAGTATTTTCAAGTTTTATAACTGTATATCTGATTTGGTTGATTAACCATAGGAGTTTCACTTTTCTTTTCGCAGATCCGCACGCCTCTGCACGTCATTTCCACCTGGTTAACAAAGCGGATTTGGAAACCGTTCTTAAGTCGGACCTTTTCCTGAATGAAACTGATAACCAGTTCAGAGCTGCTCATCAAATCCTCGGATGCGACCCAGCTCAGAAATCATTCCCAGTCCCGAAGCACGTAATTAGAGCTCGTGACCCTCGGCTTACGCAGATTACCGTGGTGGAGGACAGTTTTGCATTTTCTGAGGGGTCTTATATACCTGAAGGCATTCCGCTAGCAGGTCCCTCCTCATCCCAGCAAGTAACAGTGGCCGAGGAAGGACTATCTAAGAAGGCAAGGGAGGTGGTTGAACTGAGTTCTTCTGAGGACGAATATAGCGTGTTCAACCTAGCTGATCAGTCCGAGGATCCCTCTGGTGATTTAAGAGACCCTCATTTGTCCGAAGCCGATCTCCAGTCCCTAAGAGTTGGTACTCAGGCTGAGATGGGTTTAAAAAGACAGCCCCAAACCAATCTTCTTGACCTGCTCGAAGGCGGTTCCAAGAAGGGTGTACCGGAAGAGTCGCAGCCCCAGCCCCCAACACCTCCGCCACAGATTTTAACTGTGCAAACCAGGTCGTCTTCTGCCCCCACAGTATCAAACCCTCAGACCGAGTCCCATGACCCGAAAAGGAAGAGACTTTCCAAGGGTAAGGAGCCAATGGATTGGAGCAAATCCCATTCCCCACCCGAGGAGGGTAGGTTTCGCAGGCCTCCGAAGCAACTGAAGCTCGGTGGTCAACGGAAAGGTAAGAAGGCCATCCAGCAGTCCGAGGCTCAAGCCTGGCTACCCGCTGCCATGCTCCATAATCAGCCCCTAATGGATAACGCGTCGATGCGGGAATCCCAAGGAGCCGAGGGGGCTCTCGTAGCCGAGGCCCTGGAGAAATCTCTTCTTCTTCCCACTGACATGGCCGAGCTAAGAAATATGAGTGAGTTAGAGGTTGTCCTTGACCTTAAGAAGTATCTAGGCATGGTAGGTCCTTTGGCACCTATTCACTTTATTCAAATTTTGTCGCTTAGTACCTTCCTTTCTCTTTACGGAGTTACTTGTTTTTATTGGCAGACTATCCAGGCCCTTTTCAGGTTAGACGAAGAGGTCGATGGCCAGAACAATGCCTTAGCGCAAGAGCGTGACAAGTTCTTGGAAGCTGCCAATACCCTCAAGAGATCTGAGGCCGACCTAAAAAAGGCGACCGAGGATCTGGAGGAGATGACGAAGGCCAGGGATACTGCTGTCTCCGACCTAGCCGTGGCCAGGAAGCAAGCTGAGGATCAAACTAATCGCTTGCAAGACGTTGAGGGTCAACTACAGACTGCTAAAGGGAACATTGCCTATATGAAGGAAAAGTTGACCGTGGCAATCCATGAGAAAGGTGTTGCCGAGTATGCCAGGGACGAGGCTGTGAGAGCCAAAGACGAGGCGGTATTTGCAAAAATAGACGCTGAGCGCTCTGTAGAACAGGCAGAGGAAGAGGCTTTCGCAGATGGGGTGGCTAAGACTGAAGCCACCCTTCGGACTCAAGTTCCTGCAGTGTGCAGGCATTACTGTTCTCAGACCTGGCTTGAAGCCCTCAACCAAGCAGGGGTTGATGCCTCATCTGACCTTAGGAGGGAGGACAAGGTATATTACCCTATTGCAATTCGCGAGACTACACTTGCTGCTCCCGACGAAGGGTCCTCATTACCAGCGGTTGAGAGACACGATAAGACCGCCGAGGATATATCTTTAACTGAACAACCACCCGAGGAGGTTGAGCCCCAGAGAACGTTGGGGGGAGTTATAACCGAGGGTCAGGAAATACCACAAGACGTGGCAAGGCCTCCGGCGGACCTTTCGAGACCAAGCCCTTAGGCCTTAGCCAAAGCCTTTTGATTTGCTTATCGACTTAATTTGCCTACTGAGTTGGGGAGACTAGTATACGACATAGGATAATTTTGTTTATTTTCTCTTTTATCTTCTCTTTTATTTCATTTTGTTTCTTGCCTCAGTGGCGTTGTAAGGAAGTTGTATACTTTCCGTTTGAACTGAATACTTAATACTTTGCTTCCAACTAATGATATTTTCTTTTATTTGCTTTACTATAATATTCTGCTCAATATTCGTATTCTATTCTGGAGTGAGCCCCATGAAACCATCTGTTATCCTTCAAATATAAATCTAAAGACCGTATTATAGCTTGACTCTAGGGAACGCTTTGGTTTTTCTCCAGATAGTTATTTTCTCCATGGGTTCGAGTCCGAGGACCATGCAATACCCTGGTTATGCCTAGTACTTCTATTTTTCTATAAGTATCTAGTTTTCCATAGGTTTGGGTCCGAGGACCATGCAATACCTTGGTTCTGTCTAGTACTTCTATTTTTCTATAAGTATCTAGTTTTCCATAGGTTTGGGTCCGAGGACCATGCAATACCTTGGTTCTGTCTAGTACTTCTATTTTTTTATAAGTATCTAGTTTTCCATAGGTTTGGGTCCGAGGACCATGCAATACCTTGGTTCTGTCTAGTACTTCTATTTTTCTATAAGTATCTGGTTTCCCCATAGGTTTGAGTCCGAGGACCATACAATACCTTGGTTCTGTCTAGTACTCAGGTATAATGGTGTGAATAGTTTTACCATAGGCTTGGGTCCGAGGACCATACAATACCTTGGTTCTGTCTACCACTTCTATTTTTCTGTAAGTATCTAGTTTCCCCATAAGTTTAAGTCCGAGGACCATGCAATACCTTGGTTCTGTCTAGTACCCAGGTATAATGGTGTGAATAGTTTTACCATAGGCTTGGGTCCGAGGACCATGCAATACCTTGGTTCTGTCTACCACTTCTATTTTTCTGTAAGTATCTAGTTTCCCCATAGGTTTGAGTCCGAGGACCATGCAATACCTTGGTTCTGTCTAGTACCCAGGTATAATGGTGTGAATAGTTTTACCATAGGCTTGGGTCCGAGGACCATGCAATACCTTGGTTCTGTCTACCACTTCTATTTTTCTGTAAGTATCTAGTTTCCCCATAGGTTTGAGTCCGAGGACCATACAATACCTTGGTTCTGTCTAGTATCCAGGTATAATGGTGTGAATAGTTTTACCATAGGCTTAGGTCCGAGGACCATGCAATACCTTGGTTCTGTCTACCACTTCTATTTTTTTGTAAGTATCTAGTTTCCCCATAGGTTTGAGTCCGAGGACCATGCAATACCTTGGTTCTGTCTAGTACCCAGGTATAATGGTGTGAATAGTTTTACCATAGGCTTGGGTCCGAGGACCATGCAATACCTTGGTTCTGTCTACCACTTTTATTTTTCTGTAAGTATCTAGTTTCCCCATAGGTTTGAGTCCGAGAACCATGCAATACCTTGGTTCTGTCTAGTACCCAGGTATAATGGTGTGAATAGTTTTACCATAGGTTTGGGTCCGAGGACCATGCAATACCTTGATTCTGTCTACCACTTCTATTTTTCTGTAAGTATCTAGTTTCCCCATAGGTTTGAGTCCGAGGACCATGCAATACCTTGGTTCTGTCTAGTACCCAGGTATAATGGTGTGAATAGTTTTACCATAAGCTTGGGTCCGAGGACCATGCAATACCTTGGTTCTGTCTACCACTTCTATTTTTCTGTAAGTATCTAGTTTCCCCATAGGTTTGAGTCCGAGGACCATGCAATACCTTGGTTCTGTCTAGTACCCAGGTATAATGGTGTGAATAGTTTTACCATAGGCTTGGGTCCGAGGACCATGCAATACCTTGGTTTTGTCTACCACTTCTATTTTTCTGTAAGTATCTAGTTTCCCCATAGGTTTGAGTCCGAGAACCATGCAATACCTTGGTTCTGTCTAGTACCCAGGTATAATGGTGTGAATAGTTTTACCATAGGTTTGGGTTCGAGGACCATGCAATACCTTGGTTCTGTCTACCACTTCTATTTTTCTGTAAGTATCTAGTTTCCCCATAGGTTTGAGTCCGAGGACCATGCAATACCTTGGTTCTGTCTAGTACCCAGGTATAATGGTGTGGATAGTTTTATCATAGGCTTAGGTCCGAGGACCATGCAATACCTTGGTTCTGTCTACCACTTCTATTTTTCTGTAAGTATCTAGTTTTCCCATAGGTTTGAGTCCGAGGACCATGCAATACCTTGATTCTGTCTAGTACCCAGGTATAATGGTGTGAATAGTTTTACCATAGGCTTGGGTCCGAGGACCATGCAATACCTTGAATCTGTCTACCACTTCTATTTTTTTGTAAGTATCTAGTTTCCCCATAGGTTTGAGTCCGAGGACCATGCAATACCTTGGTTCTGTCTAGTACCTAGGTATAATGGTGTGAATAGTTTTACCATAGGCTTGGGTCCGAGGACCATGCAATACCTTGGTTTTGTCTACCACTTCTATTTTTCTGTAAGTATCTAGTTTCCCCATAGGTTTGAGTCCGAGGACCATACAATACCTTGGTTCTGTCTAGTACCTAGGTATAATGGTGTGAATAGTTTTACCATAGGCTTGGGTCCGAGGACCATGCAATACCTTGGTTCTGTCTACCACTTCTATTTTTCTGTAAGTAGAGGTTTGTCCTCGGACCGCTTTACTAGAGATGATTCCTCCTTGGGTCAGATTATGATCTTTACACGTGGCGTTGATCTCGCCTCCAACTCGATGCCCCATCTTTTTCATTTATGAAGCGCCCATTGTCCGTTCATGTTCCGCGCTTGACGCTTCAGTGCGCGAAACGCACCTTCATTAATGTCCTCGTGAATTAACACGAGTCCAACGGTCTATGGCCTCCTTGAAAATTGGTAGCTTCATTATTAGCCCAGCTGATAATTCTCTTTTCGAACTCTGCATGAATTAATTCTCATCACCAACCCCCATCCCCTATATAAGGTGAGGAGATGGTTTCTCCACAATCCATGAACTTCCCAACACAAACAGAAAAGACACATCCTTTCAGCTTCCCAATCCCTTTTAATAACCCCGCCGGAATTGTGACTGGAGTTGGCAAATATGAGGCGGCTTTGGGCGGGTGTGAGGACATCCGTGCCAAGAGCCATTATGGCCGTAGCCCCCACTGAGCTTCCGATGCGGCAGAATCTAGGCGTAACCCCGATGGCGCCATATAAGGTGGCCCGGAGGGATGTTGTTAGAGTACCTAACGTCTCTCCTCGGAGCGCACCCCCGACGAAGAAGACGTGCGAATTCACCTCATGGGCGGTGCTCGAGTATTGCCGTCTCCAACGGCCAACACTCGTGAGGATTGGAGAGAATCAAGGGAACATCATAGGGGAAGGTATCCCGGAGCCCCTGCATCTGCTCCTCTCTTTGTTCCAGCTTCGCCGCGCCGAGAAGGGAGTTGTCGGTGGCCTGGAAACATGATGGCCCTCCCCCTTCCCTGCCTTTTGTGTCAAGCTCTCCCATTCTCTTTATACCAATAAAGGGACGGCTTGACACTTCCCACCGGCTAGCTTTTTTAGGGCGGCTCCACCTGGGCCTCTGATTGTAGAAATAGCTGGTAGGATTAGCTTGTAAATTTGTTTGTGAAACACACCTGCCTGAGCCTCTAATTGTAATTTGTACTGTTTCTATTTATAAAATAATAATATCAAAATTTCTCTTTTCGCTGTCAAATCTTCTTTTTTTTTTTTTTTTTTTTTTTTACTTCGCCAACCTACTGTAAAACGACCACTTAGAACAATCACCTGGTGCGCCAGCCAGCACCCTAATCCTCCCCACAAACGGCGCCAATTGTAAGGACTCAATTTGCGTTTGACCCTGAGTACAAATGGGTTTTCAGCCCAATCAAGCCCAAACAATAAATTTGTAGAGAGTGGGTTAAAGGTTTAGGCGCTGGCCGTCGTTCACCAAGCATGAACTCTCTTTTATAAAAGAAAATACTTAGAGTTTATTTAC
Source organism: Quercus cerris (assembly GCA_963669245.1). Lineage (NCBI taxonomy): Eukaryota > Viridiplantae > Streptophyta > Magnoliopsida > Fagales > Fagaceae > Quercus > Quercus cerris. The sequence continues at coordinate 83,948,011 of OY770007.1, forward strand.
AACTGGGGGGATGCTCCTCGCCCCGTGGCCGAGGAGCCCCTTTTCTTCTCCTTCCCCCCCCCCCTTTTTTACTTTACTTGTTTTTCTTATATAGTCTTCATCTTCCTATCTCCTTATTCCATCTGTTGATCATCCATTTGCCTCTCTTCTGGCCGTCCGTCCCATCAGAGGCCTTATCAGTACTCAAGTGGTTCACTCTGATCAACGTTGCCCTGCTAAGGGGTTATATCCCCATTAATGCGACCAGGGGGGTTAGGTGAATGCATTAAATGCGAGGGTGACAGCTTACTCTGGGCCTGATCTTTCCCAAAAATCATTCTTGTCAGGCCGAGGACGAGGAGGTCCTCGGCGTGGATCCGGAAAAGAGGCTTTCCCCAATTTAGTCTTGAATGGTCAGTATTTCTCGGCGTGGGCCTTGGGCCTGCTACACGATGGGCCGATGCTATCAGGCCCACGGGCCCCACATTAACATTATTATTTTTACCTTTTTCTACACTTTTTTGTTCTCTCCGACCATCCGCTCTCACTTCTAGAAATAAACTGAAAAAAGCACATGCTAGGTGAGACCCATAAAGAGACTTCAAATAATAGAGACAATATATGTCACACTTTATCACATAATTGTCTAGGACTGAGGACTCTAGAGTAATGGGTTCAACATCAATACTATTCTTGTATAAAAATCTATACTTTTATTAAGAGAATTGACCATTTGGTGCCCACTTTTTTAAGTGTTCCAAAATAACTGCACATTCTTCTCTTTTTTCTATGCGTGTTGAAGACTTTTGTTTTGTTTTCTTTTTTTTGAAGAGAAATTGTTTCTCCTAAAAAGGAAATGAATAATGAGTAATAAAAATAAAGTTTAGAAAAGTAATTAATTTCCAAAGCTTGGATGATTAACATGATTGATACTCTATGCCTACCGCCCTTGAATTTTGTAATGATATGCTTGCTGCCCTTGTGTTACATGATGCCATGAGATAAAATATGAAATGCTTAGATGAAGGGTAGGACATGTACCATGCCTAGATGAATGTTAGATTTATGATTGTGGATGAGATGACAATATGTCTATTTAGATGAATGTTAGGACATAATGAGATACATACGTCGGTAATGATGCAAGTTGATGATGTCTATAAAATGCCATATGATATGCTATGATAGATGAATGCAAGATTGTTTACTAAATGCATGTTAAAAAATTATTAGAAAATTAAATATTGCACCAAAAAAAAAAAAAAAAACAGCATTATTACCGACATGGACATGCCTTTTATTAGTTTGATACATGAATGATTAAACAGTTAAAGTAAAATAAAAATAAAATAAAAAATAAAATCACTTTCATGGTCGTTGTGCTTCTTTCTCATTTGTCCTAGCAATCAATGGCAGCGCTGAAGAGCTCCCACAGAAACAAAGGTGACGATGGGATCCACACCCAATTCAGGGCACAGAGGAAGAAGAGGAAGACAATCCAGTCCCTTAATAATGAGAAACACTAAGGAGAGGAATTTAGAACTCTTTTAAGCTCAAGAAAGTTTGGCTTTCTAGTTTACTCTTGTATGTGAGCCTTTCACCCTCTCTTTGTAACAATAATTGTTATATAAAGAAAAATATAGGTTAAACAACTATCACAGAAAGTCAATTTATTGTTCAAGCAATTTACAGTCAAGTTAACTAAGTTTTGGTCAATTGAACATTCAGAGATAGCAAAATTATACCAGCTTCAAATAATCATATCTCACTCATTTCAAATCCAAATTAAGTCTAATTTTTGTCCATTTTAAAGTCTTGAATATTTATTGGACAATGAAAAAATAAGTTTAGCTCAAAAAAGTGAAAAACATGTATAGGATAAAAGATTAAGTAAAATATCATCAACTCATCATTTTTGAGCAAATCCAAATTTCGTTGTCTTTAAGTAGCTTCTAGCCTAGACTCAACCCAAAAACAATTTTATTGATACAACTCAATTTCAATATGTTCTACACTAGGATTTACCAACACATCTATCGAACACTAACAGTGATAATATATACGGTTTCGATTGTGGGAACAAAACTCTACCACATATATATTAAATGATTGAAAAGTAAAAACAAGTTGGGATTTGCTTTAAATAGAAACTTGCAATTAACTTTTTACTAGGTAAACGCAGATAATCAAAAGAGACGTAATTAGCACACTACAAAGGCAAAGGAACCAACTTAGCTAGAGCCTATGTAGACTAATGAAATGCAGCTAAAAATGAAATTAATTATATCTACTGATATCAGGAAGTGGTTTGCCTTCAAGGAAGTGCTTGATCAAAGAAAATGCTCTCGCAGGCTGGTAGCTTGGCACTTGATGCCCTGCCTCTCTTACTGTCGCAAATGTTAGGTCTCCCTCATACACTTGTGTATAGCCACCAACCTGTGACAACAACAAAAGAAGTTATCTTCACTATTGAATAAAGGATGTTAGAATATTTTGAGCTTTTTGAAGCAAAAACATGTATTGAAATATTCAATATAAAAAGGACTATGCAATACCTGATCTTTATTGAGGAACCAAGGATGCCATGTAGTCTTCACAGGAAGCTTCATTTTGTTTATAGAGTATTTTGTTGAAGTAACAGGAACCCTTCCATCAATATCACCACTGCATTTCATCCAATAAAGACTCATTTGATTATCATAATTAAATTGATAAGAATATATAAGGATGCCAAGATATGATCCACAAGTCTTAAACAAAAGGTAAAAAGTCAATGAAATAATCAATAACTTCTTTGCCTCTAACGTGTTAACGTGAGGTAAGCATTGAAACATCCTAGAAATTAAGGTTAACTTTTCAAAACTCGATGTGATTTTGAAGTTAAGATGACCTGTATCTAGGATTTGATTTCCTCTATATATTGTAGTTTGTGGTCCATAACCATTTTATAACCAATTAAACCCCAAGTAGTAGTAAGACCTATAGGTTTTAACTTTTTTTTTTTTTTTTTTAATCTGAAATAGAAATCCTACTATAACCTACTCAAAATGTATATGTGTGTGAAACTTTATCTAAAAACTTGAATCTCAATCTTTGCTCCACTACAAAAATCTGGGTCTATAGCCGCGTTTAAAAAACGCGGCTACAGACCCCAAAAACGCGGCTATAGGATAGAGCTGCGTTTTCTATAGCCGCGTTTACAAACCCGGCTTAAGTACCGCAGCAACAGACCTATAGCCGCGTTTTTGAGAAACGCAGCTACAGGTCACACCTATAGCCGCGTTTTTTCAAAACGCAGCTACAGGTCAGACCTGAAGCTGCGTTTTTAACCCGGTGGGATATATTGGGACCTATGGCTGCGTTTTTAGAAAACGCGGCTATAGCCCACTTTGAGCTGCGTTTAAAACGCGGCTATAGGTTTTTCTAAAAACAAAAAAAAAAAAAAAAAAAAAAATATATCTGGGTTTTTTTTTTTTCCAGAAAATTCAAAATTCAAAATTCAAATTAATCACAAATCCAAAAAAATTTAAAATAAAATACAGACCAGAAAATTCAAAATCAAAAACACCATACTCACAATACAAACACACCCAAAAAATTCAAAATCAAACACAACACATTTACAATACAAACAAACCCAAAAAATTTAAATTCAAACACAAATCCAGAAATTCAAAATCAAACACAATATGCCCCAAAATATAAGAACACAAACCCATTTAAACGTAATCACAATTTCAACAACACAATAGCACAAATTCAAGCACAGATTCACAATAGCATCTCCTCCATTTTCTTATTAACTAAACATAAAATAACCAAAAAAAAAAAAAAAACTAGACCTACTGACAAATCAGTGTGCTTGAGATGAAGAAAAAAATGAAAGAAAGAAAAAACTAAAGCAGCAGATCCAAACAAACAAAGGGAAAAAAAATGTTACCCACTGAAGAAGGAAGAAAGAAAAATGAAAAAAAAAAAAAAAAAAAAAAAGTGCTATTCAGATGTGAAAAAAAAAAAAAAAAAAAAAAAAAAAGGAAAGAAGAAACCTTACGTAGGAGCAAGTGAAGAAGGAAGAAAGAAAAAGAAAAAAAAGAAAGAGAGTTAGCAGATGTGAGGAAGTAAAAAAAAAAAAAAAAAAAAAAAAAAAAAAAAAAAAAAAAAGAGAAGGTACCTTACGGAGAGGAGAAAGTGAAGAAAAAAAAAAAAAAAAAAAAAAAAGAAAGAAAGAAGAAGAAAGAGAGTTAGCAGATGTAAGGAAGTAAGGAAAAAAAAAAAAAAAAAAAGAGAAAGAGAGAAGGTACCTCACGGAGAGCAGCAATTGAATGAGAGAGTAAAAATAGAAAGAATGTGAAATAAGAGAAGAAGAAAGTGGGGTTAGGTGGGGTTGTAGGTGGGAAAAGGGGGGGCACGTGGGAAGCTGATTTTTTTTTTTTTTTTTTTGCATATAGCGGCGTTTTTAAAAACGCGGCTATAGGTTACGTCACTAAAGGGTGGCTAAGCTGCGTTTTAAAAACGCAGCTTCAGCAATGCGGCTTGACCTATAGCCGCGTTTTCAAGAAACGCGGCTATAGGTAACGTCACAGCCGCGTTTAAAAACGCAGCTTCATGTTATACGGCTGGACCTATAGCCGCGTTTTCAAAAAAACGCGGCTATAGGTCACCTTTGGCTGTGTTTTTTATAAAACGCGGCTCAAAGGCTATCCTAGAGCCGCGTTTTTTATAAACGCGGCTCAAAGTCTAGCCTAGAGCCGCGTTTTACATAAACGCGGCTGAAACTCCGACCTATAGCCGCGTTTTTGTAAAACGCGGCTAAAAAACGCGGCTAAAAGTCGCGTTTTTTGTAGTGCTCCCTCCTTTAGTTCTCTTTACTCGAGTTTTTTTTTTTTTTCTAGAATAAAGAAACCTAAAGAAGGTAGATATGTTTGTGCTTAACTCATTAAGCAAATGAAAGGGGTTAATTTTTTCCATTAAGGTGGAGTATTGATCTTAGCAAAGATGAACTATGTAATTATTTATAAACCAATTAGCAATAATAACAATAATGCCAAAGTACGATTACAATGATCAAACTTTAACCTGTTTTTATTTTAGTTCTTTAAGTTTTTTTTTTTTCCCATACATTTAACATTAATTTGTTTTTCATTTAGTCATTTTGTCTAATTCCATCAAACATCATCGTCAGTTTTAATAATTTTTCGCTTTCCAATACGACTTCATTTTGGTGGACTTAAATAATGACAAAATTGAAAATTCAAGTTAAATGACTTTAAAAAAAAATAATAATAAGAGTATTGAATTGAAAACATGTGTAAATTAATTAGAGAGAGTAACAACAACAACAACAAAAAATAAAGGTTAATTCCTAATTGTGTCAATATAGAACAGCGAATGATATGACAATAATGCTTTTACCTGAAAATCCACACTCGAAGACCATTGGCCATGAGCTCCTGCAAATGGGGAATGATGGTTGATGGACTATCAACCCATTTGTGTATGACATCGCTACATGGTTCCCAGTCATGTGTGAGTCTGGTAACATTGGCATGTAGGGCTTCTTGAACATCAGGCCTATTCATATAAGCATATACATAGTACTCGCTGCATGGATCAAATCTAAATATCTGCACCACCAAATAACAGAACAATGTAAATTGATACATTTTTAGGAGCAAAAATTCATAATATGATATGTTATAAATGAGATCTCTTTTAAATAATAAGTCCCTTTGGTTTAAGTGATTTGAGAGCCTAAAAATGCATTTTTAAAACCTAAAATGTTGTTTCACAACATTAAATCCTAAATCCTCGTAACCTTTTTATAAATGTTCATTCTAAACCTAAAACACCATTTCTCAAGCTCACACCCAATTTTTTCGACTAATGCAACATTTACATGAATGATGCAAGAAAAAGAAAAAAGAAAAAGAAACTCTTAACAACCTCTAATTTCTAAAGCTAAAAAGCACAGTTTTTGCTTAAAAATTTAAGCACTTTTGGATCTTAATTAGAATCATGCATGCAATGAAGGAAAAAAAATTACATAAATTTTTTAAGAACTTGGATTCCTTAATTTAATAACCACTATTATATTTTCCCTTCTTGTTTATTCTTTCTCACTTCAAACTCACTAGAAAAATTTATCAACTTACAGATGTTTTCTTGGGCTGAGCTGTGAGATTGGAAGAGGAGCACAAGGGAGCATAAATGTTATAGATATTGATGTAGGAAATATCATCCTTCGACGCTGCTTCACTGGCTGCAATGCACTCACGAGACGGAGTGGAGGCATTGGATGAGAAGTTGCAATATTTTTGTATTTGATACATATCTCGGTCTGAAACGATTGCATGGGTCTCAAGGTAATCAAACATTCCTTGCGTATCTGTTTCATCGTTGATCACTGCATTTCCAATCTGCATTATGAAAACGAAAACATTAAGATATTTGTTTTGCAATTCTATAATTACAATGGAAAGAAGATTTGAACTCTAAATATATGTTTCTATAAGAAACATAAAAAATGTTAACCAGTTAAGTTTCAAAATAATTCTAGGATAACCAATAAACTAATTTTAAAATTATAATACTTACTATATATAAGTAGTTTTAGAATTATGTGGCTTGCTCTACAACTATTTCAAGCTTGAGCCTCTTGAACCAAGAACCCTACCTTGACCTTCATCTCCTCGTATATTCACCATTATTATTATTTTTTTAAAATTAATTTTGAATCTACCTTTTTTTTTTTTTAACTATTTGATAGTTGAAAGGATTTGAACCATGGATACTTCTATGTAAATTAAACACCAGCCGTTCACACATTTTGACCTATAATCTGTGTAATTAAATCATCTATAATTTTCATTTGATAGCATTTATATCTTATAACTTTATTAGAAATTTCTTTTACAAACGGTAAAGGCTATAACATAAGAAATTATGAAGTCAAAGTGAGTTAAATCTCTTATCCTACATGCGAAATGTTGGGTTCTAAGACTTTAGATTTAAATGTATTAAAATTTCAATTTGTAATATTGGCAAACCATGGTCAAAACATTTAATCTTATTTTAGACTTGCTCAAAGTATGTTTAAAGTGTAAAGTTGGAATCGACTGTACTACAGGATTTACTGTGTAAATCTGTTTGGCTCGATCGATTGAAAATTAGACTCGATCGATCAAAGCTCGTGCAAATTGTTTTTCTGCAAAATTTTCCAACTCAGCCCAAACCCATTTGACGTATAGAGTTTTATGTTTTGTCTTAAGTATAAAAGGGAAAACCCTAGCCACCTTTTGAGGTTGTTCTTTATGCTATGTGTGTGAATCTTTTGTGAGATCTAGAGGTGATTGCCTTCATATACACTTAGAGTTTCCAATCTCAAGATTGATGTCAACAGCTTGGTGATCAATTCAGTTGTAGATTCAAGAGCTTAAAGATATACAAGCAGGAGTGCTTGTGCTTGCTGTGAATCCAAGAAAGAAGTAGTCTGTCAATTCGAAGCTGTCACATGGTCGTGGTAGTAAGTTTCCTACTCAAGGTAGCAATAGAATGTTAGTGGTCTAAGTCGCTATTGTGTAAACTTCAATTCTTTCATAGCGGATTTGTTTTACCTTGAGGATAGTTAGGTTAAATCCTCCCCAGTTGTTTACCTGTTTAGTTTTCCTGGGTTATCATATCGTGTGTTCCTTATATTTTTTCACTGCTTTCAATGATATGATTGTTATTGTTTTAACCTAGATCTGCATAATTTACCTAAGTTAATCACTTTGCCAAATAACTAGGTTAATTTGGTTGTGTTTTAAGGGGTCTAAAAACAAACACGTAATGAGAATATCCTTATCCTTATGATTAGTTAGTCAAGGATAACAATAGGAATGGCAACGGGTCGGGTTCGAGCTAGGTTTTTGCATACCCGGACCCGACCCACGGGTCTAAACCCGCGACCCAGACCCAGCCTGATTATTAATAGGGTTTTTTTCCTAGGGCCTAGACTCGCCCCACCGGGCCCCGTTTAGCCAGCGGCCCAAATCGTAGCCCAACCAAAAAAATTTTTTTTGAATGAAGCCCATATTCACTTTTGTCTCGCATCTTCATTTAGGCACTACATTTACAACAAACACAAAACACAAAATACACAATTTCTTCCACAATATATTACAGTTACACCACAAAGTCTTAGAATTTCAAGTCTTTAAACTACAATAACTAGAAGTAGCACAACTAATCTGTTGAAGTCCATAGTTTAAGTGCAAAACACCAAACAAAAAAATTGAAACAAACATCTCATATTCTCAGTGACTCATATTAAAAAAAAAAAAAAAAATTGAAGAGAAGTAGAGAATAGATCGGCGGTGAGAGCTTAGGCCGGCGATGAGATTGAGAGTGAGTGAGAGCTTGGACCGATGGTGGTGAATGCTTGGAACGGTGGTGAGAGGTTGAGATTTTGGGCGACGCTGCTTGAAAGTGAGTGAGATTGAAAGTGAGTGAAAGTGTGAGACCGTGTGAGCTGAGATTGAGAGAAAGAGAGAAAACAACCTGATCGGAGGTGCATGTGATGGCCGGTGGTGACAGAGATCAGAGGTTGGGGAGAGCAGAGTGATGTGAGGAGAGTGAGAGGGAGTGAGAGTAGCTGAGTGGGAGAGGAGAGTGATGTGAGTGTAAGAGGGTTGGCGGCTGAGTGGAATGGTATTAGGGGAGTAGGGTTCTTTTTTAACTTATATATATATATATATATATATATATATATATGTAGATGGGGTATTTTGGTATTTTACCCTTAAACGGGTCGGGTCCGAGTTAGGGTTGGGTATGGATAAAACCCGGACCTGCTTCGGGTTTTTTTTCAAAAACCCATACCCGACCCTATAATTTATCGAGCTGGGTAAAATCCGGCCCATTAGGGTCGGGCCGGGCCGGATATCCGCGGGTTGGATATAAATTGCCATTCCTAGATATCAATATTTTCCATCTAAAAAAAGATGTTAATATTCTCTTATTTTATCATTAAAAATTTTATAACTTAATTGGTTGGCACATTCTAAATGTTTCGTGTTTCTAACGAAAATATGCTATGTTCAAATCTCCTCTACCTTATTGTAACTATTGAATTATCAACAAAAAAGAATACTCATTTTATCCATATATTAATATATCTGTAGTCCGCTACCTTATTGTAACTATTGAATTATCAACAACAACAACAACAACAACAACAAAAACTCATTTTATCCATATATTAATATATCCGGAGTCCACTGTGTCTTACGAATTGGTTTAAAATACAATTTGGAGTTTAAACATCTCAGGGATCTTGAATAATGAACATCAGATTTTAAAGCTTGAAAAAGAAATTCACAAACCAAACAAACTTTATAAACTGTTTTTTGTTTATATAAACTTCTACCAAACAGTTTTTCAATAACTAATTGTACTTTAGAACGTCGATTCACCTTGTAAGTCATTTTAAAGTTTGTAAGTCATGTGATCACCAAGACGAAGTATGTTGTTAATTTCAGTCTAATATACTAAGCACGGCTTCCTTAACCATCATGATAATTTTTGAGAACGGAAAGACTAACAAGTAGTATAACACCTAAGTTTCAGTAAATTCTTCATTTCGAATAGCTTAAAGATATATAAACACTTATAGTGTGACATCTAATTATTTCTCATAGACTATTATCCAATTTACAATTGTTAATTTGTGTGTGTTTTGAGAGAGAGAGAGAGAGAGAGAGAGAGAGAGAGAGACATACAATGATCCCTTTGAGGTTGATAATTGTCTTGTTAGCTTTCTTATTATGGAAGAGAATGGTATGTGCAAGTTGAGGAACATAATGCCCGGCATAGCTTTCTCCAGCAACATAAAAATCACGATTTCTATACTCAGGAAATCTTTTCAGCCAATTCAACAAAAACACATAATTATCTCCTGCAGTTCTTCTATCCCCACTCGTACTATAGTCCTTTGTTGTATTGGAGTATGAAAATCCTACCCCAGCAGGAGACTCAAGGAACAAAACATTCGCGGCTGAAGAGAAAATTCAAATAAATAAACAAGTAAAATTGAAAATATGTTTTGGAAGAGAATGATAACTAATTAATTATATTATTAAATTTTGGAAAAAAAACCATAAAATAAATTAATGTTATGAAAGCTATACCATAATTCCATGAAAATTTGTTTTTGTAAAGTGTTTTGCCATCACTGTGCACACGAAATGGCCCGAGCTCTTGCATTGCTCCATAAGCAAGAGATGAACAACCAGGACCTATGGAGAAATTAAGCAAGAATAATAATCATCAAATAGGAGCATATTATAACTAGCTAGGAAATTAAGCAAGAATAATAATCATCAAATAAGACCATATTATAACTAGGTGTCAGATACTATAGATGTAGATAACATTTCTACTCCGTTTGTCAATATAATATCGAGTTATAGTATTTAATTTTTACATTTTTATTTTCAATTTAAATTGTATGCAAGTGCCTTTAACATTAAAATAAAAATACTAAAGAAAATTAATAATACCAGAACAAGGCTTCTTATTTTGTGTAGTGTTATATATATATATATATATATATGTAGTTTTAACTTTTAAGTGTTAGTTATGGGCTTCTTTAGGAACAATTGACTTTAGTTTAATGTAAAAGTTTCTTGGGGTAGTAATGCTTTTTATGAGGAAGGGCAACACCCTCGTTAAAAATAAAATATATATACTTTAATTTTTTTTCTTTTTTTTTCTTATCACTTATCCCTCCATGTCTATCTCTAAAAATTAAAAGGAAACAAATTAATAAAAAGAAAAAAGCACTACAAGACGAAAAAGAAAAAGAAAAAAGTATTTACTTCAGACAAAATAGCATGCATTTAATTACATGTGTTTCCACCATTTGATAGTGACATTAACTGAAGACTGAGATAGGATCAAGTATAGTACTGAATACCTCCATTAAGCCAAAGAAGAAGAGGCAATGAATCCTTAGAATGTTGAGCTTCAACAAAATAATAATAAAGTGCACGACCAGCTGATTTATCCACCGTGACATAGCCACCATATTGAGAGAAATTCACTTGGGTTTGTCCAGGCAGTCTCTCAATCCTATCTTTCTCCTTCAACCCCTCCTGAGGATGAACACTGCTAGTTTCATTGAAATTGTCGACTGCCTCCAAAAAACTCGTGTCAAAGCCAAAACTTTTCTTCAATGTGTAATTGTGAAGATAGCCTAAAGTTTGTCCTTGCATTTTTTCATGAGTTTGAGACACAGAGCATGAAAGAATGAGCAAGGATAGAAGAATCCAACAAAAAGGTTTACTTTCCATTGTGTTTGTCTCTCTCCACTTTGGCACACACGAGACACAAATATAAGGAAGAGATGCAAGGAAAAAGATAATGTATATGGATCTTAATTAAGCTGTAGTTGTTTATATAATGTAGTAGAAGAAAGATGATTCCAAATGCGTACATTTCAACTTTTAGGATGAGTTAAAAGTGTTATTCTCATCTTAGATCAATGTTAGTCATTAGTCAAAGATGCCTAGGAAGAAAAAACAAAAAAGGTTAGTAGAATGTGTTTTGTTATATATGTACTACCAATAATGATATAATATACTAATAATAATATTATAATTAATTAGATATAAATTAAGAATATATTTATTTAATATAATTGAAATAGAACAAAATAGATAGCAATTTTTAGAAAAATAAAAATAAGTTTAATTATATGTGAAAGCACATCAAGTGCGACCAAGTTTTATCACAACCAAAAACTTTAGATTTTAAATAATAAATTATTCTTATAAAATTCTTAAAACATTCATCAATAATAGTTTCATTTAGAATAAAATATACTTGTTGGTAATTTTAATGCACTTATATATACTGCATCACAAGACCAAGGCACGCACACCATACAATTTGTAATACTTGCATAAAAAAGCTACATAGCATATGCACTACTATAAAATCTGATTTTATCGCTGAAAAGAATAAGTTATGGCAGAATATCAAAATAATTTAAATTAAGTAAAAAATATTTTTTAAATTTAATAATAATAATAATAATAAAACCTTAATCGGAACAATATTTTTTTGACTTCTTGAAACTTTGACAATATATTTCACTTAGAGAAAATTATGCAAATAATTTAATGTGGCCAAATGGTGCATGCACAAATTAATTAAAAATCATATGTAAATTGAATTTATTTCAATAATATAATTAATTACTTTCATTTTGATAATGATATACATTGTCTAATATCATTATCAAAACGAAAGTAATAATAAATTATCCATATAAATTAAAATAACCATAAAATAAAGAAAAATATTTCTTTTAAAATTTCTTTGAAATTTTTAATAATAATTAAATTATAATCGAAGTGGTATTTTAAATTTCTCTAAACTTTGGCAGCGGAATTTAACTTAGTGCTAATTACTATGCTAACAACAATGACAAAGGAATAGGGGGATGATTTGTTGAGAAGATAATACCATTGGAACCTCACACAAAACTGTTTTTTTAAACTAACATCTTTGACAATATTACTTTGTTGGGTCGTTTTCCAAAATCATCTATATGCACCTCACATTGCACCCTTCTCACTCAAACTGCAAAATAAACCTTAATAACCTTGCCATATTATCCCACACCACAATGGATTCTGAAACCACCTTTTCAGAAGATAACACATTGGGGAGAATCTAGTTGAGAAGTTAATATAAAATCACTTAACCCAAAAAACTTAAATTTATGAATTTGGATCCAATTATCTCCATTACTTTTTTTTCTATCCAATATTAATGGCAATAACAACTATGAGAGAGAGAGAGAGAGAGAGAGAGAGAGAGCTATAGGTATATGATTATAAGCAACCAATAAGAAATATCCATGTGTAAGGATAAGATTATATGTGACAAATGAGAACCACATGTAGGGTAAATTTAGTAAAAGGCTAGGCATATAGGATGAGATCTTACATAATGTTACATCATTTTTATTTGAAAAGAGAGTAAGATTTTTTTTTTCTTTTTTGGCGGAACATCAATTTTTTTCTATTAAAAAACAAGAGGTATCATAGTCATATCTAATTTTAAATGATATAATAGCAGGTGAAATATTTTAGATTTGTAATATTTTATTTAAAAAATGGTTAAAACTAACTGTGTGCATTGCAACCAATCAGGATTCAGGAGAAGTGGGTTGGGTTGGGTGGTCTTTTGAACAGCCTTGTTATGATGGATTTTTTCATTATTATGTAATATTTGCATATTTTAACGTATGAAGCAAAGGGATTAATTTTAGATACACTTAGCAATTTATATTATATCCATGACCAAATACCAATTATAGTTTCTCTTTTCTTTTACTGCTCAAGAATCAAGATACTTATACTTATAACACATCCCACTTCTAAAACAACAACTAAGTTTTAATCCTAAAATTTTCGGGGTCAAATTATAATCTCCAATAGACTAAATAGAATCAATTAAATATTTTTTTTTTCAACGATTTTATTCTATTTATCCAAAATAATACTTTCTATTATTTTCTATATTGACATGTTATTTTTTCCTACTATTAATATTATTATTTTGACCTTTGTCTACACTTTTTCGTTCTAAACACATGTCCGCTCGCACTTCAAGAAAAAAACCAAAAAATGCACATGCAACGTGTGACCCATAAAGAGACTTCAAATAATAGAGACAATATATGTCACACTCTATAACATAATTGTCTTGGATTCTAGAGTAATGGTCCAACATCTACACTATTCTTTTATAAAAATATCTATACTTTTATTAAGGGAATTGACCTTTTGGTGCCCACTTTTTTAAATAGTCCAAAATAACTACACGTTAATTTTTTTTATTAAAAAAAAGGCTAAGTTATAGTGGCAAATAAGAAAGAAACATATTTCAAATACTTAAATTTTAGATCACTTTTATAATTTAAAGCACAATTTTTGTTAATAGTACGTAGCTTCTCACATTCGACTCTTTTTATGCGTGTTGAAGACTTTTCTTTTCTTTTCTTTTCTTTTTTCAAGAGAAATTGTTTCTCCTAAAAAGGAAATGAATAATGAATAATAAAAATAAAGTTTAGAAAAGTAATTAATTTCCACTGCTGTACTAGTGGGAGTAGAAATATAGTAAACTTTATGTCCTTCATCTGTATAACTCTTAAACAACTTCAATGTGTATTACGTTAGTTTTGGAAGTAAAAATAGTATACACCAAAGAGTTTATTTTCTTAATAATCTATAGTATAGATAATTTTCTATACTTTTCTGGTTAAAAAAAGAAAGAAAAAGAAAATACATTTGTTTATAACTGCTTACACTTTTCTGATAGGAAAACGGAGCTTTTGTCGCTGACTAATTGAACAGCTGTGTTGTGGAATTATTAATTGAACAAAACAAATAAAAACAAAGGAGGATTGGAAAAGTTGAGTACGAGACAAAACACAACGGCTCTAAAGATTGGATTATCCTTGACTAATTAAAGTGGAGAGCAAAATTCTTTGTTGGTGTTAAAGGTCGGTGGCTATACACAAATGGACAACGAAGACCTAACATTTGCAAATTAAGAAAAGTAAAGCATCCAAGGGGTGGAACTAGGATTTGTTCCGTTGGGCCAGATTTTTAAGGAAAATTATTGAATATACTATAAATTCGTACTTTCTCCTCTCACATGAATTGTGGGTTCCACTAATTAAATTCATGGTGGGACTCATCATTCATGTAAGAGAAAGGAATACGCATTTATAATACTCCGGAAATACTTAATAATTTTTCAATTTTTTTTAATACAAGTAGACGACAAAGATCTAACGTTTGCAATATTAAGAAAGGTAAAGCATTAAATGCTGAGCTATTAGCATGTAAACAGAGATGGAACCAGAATTTGTTACGTGGGACTAGATTTTGATGACGAAGATCTAACATTTGCAATATTAAGAAAAAGAAAGCATCGAGTGTCAAGCTATTAGCCTGTAAACAATGGTGGAATCGGGATTTGTTGCATGGGGCAAGTTAGGAGTTTGCAGAGTTTACAATAGTAAGTCTAGTTGTACAAAAGTTCTATAGATAGATCGATTGTTGTAACTATTTTTCTACTAGACTAGGTCTCCAGAGTAGGTTTTTCCATATAATTGAGGTTCTTTGGTTTTTTATTTCATTACCAGATCTTGTATTATATTCTTTTTAATAGATTAGAAATATAGAGAATTGTACTCATCACTCGGCATCGATACAAATTGCATTTGTGAAATGATTTAATAATTTGATTTCTAAAGTTGATATTATGCAACTACAAGTACCAAGTGCAAAAATGAATTAAGAAAAGAAGGAAGAGACTATTAAAATGGAGAAGATGAGTATTTCAAATCAATTAACATGATTTGTGCTGTATAATGAAACACTAATGTGGCGTTTAATACGGGGGAATCTACATTACTTCTGGCATCTAGATTCCTAGGAATGTGATTTCTAGGAATCACATTCCTAATAATGTAGTTATTCCTATGTTTGGTTTATTCCTAGGAATCTTAAATGAATTATTTATTTTTCTCATTTTATCCTTAGATTTGAATGTAAACTACCAAGTCATTTAAAAAAAAATGGTTAAAATTGTCAATTTATAAAAAATACAATTTCCTTTAACCTTGGAAATCTGGATTCCCACATGTTTTAAAGGGAATCTACATTCCTACTGAGAGGGGTTTAAAGGGGGAATCCAGATTCTCCTGGCATTTGATTCCTTAGCATGATTTGCAATCAAACATGGGAATCTTTAAACATTCCTAGGAATCCTAAAACATTACCCATACCAAACGCCACATAAGAGCATTTTTGGTTGGGATGATTTTGGAGAGGATGGAAACATTGGAGTGGAAAATAGGAGAGAAAATGGATGGAATGAGTATTTGGTTAGGAGGGGAGGGGAGGGAGAGAGAAAAATGGTGAGGCCAGCTATTTTCTCTTCAGGCCCACCAAATTGAGGAGAAAATGGAGAAGGTGTGTTTTGGACCAAATTGTCACTCCCCACCAATTGACAACTTTTTTGTCTTTTTTTTTTTATAATTATTATTTAATAAGGAAATAACTGTAAATTTATACTAATTTCATTTTCTATCCTCTCATTTTTCTTCTTAACCAAACAAATGAATTTTTCGTCTCTCCATGTTTCTATCCTCCTAACTAAACACATAAATGGTTTGAACTCTTTTATCTTTCCACTTTTTTACCCCTCAAACCAAATGGACTCTAAGAGTTTAAGTCATATCCATAAAGAAGAAACTTTAATAGTAGATGCAAAGAGATGGATAAGGATTAGAGGACGAAGAAATATTTTGAAAGGTTAAAGTGAATTGGCTGTATGGAAGTAGACAAAAATACAGCCTTCTTTAACGCTATTCTGAGACCACAAAGAAATAATATTATAGGATGTTAAGATTTGTTGCTAGTTGCTACGGATATGTTTTGTCAAAATAATAAATTTAATATTTAGAACAAAAGTATCGCATATTTGTAATAACTCTCACCTATTCAAATAAAATAAACAAGTGAACTCTTAATAAAATAAAATAAAAACATTTCACTGATACATAAAACACTATCCACACTTTGCTGCAGACCAAATACAATATATCTTGCTTCAAGTAATGTTAGGGACACAAAAAAATTTACAAATTTTGCCGTAACTTATCACGTGATGAATTGTGAGTAGTAGAGGCTATCTACACTTTGCTGCAAACCAAATACAATATATCTTGCTTCAAGTAATGTTAGAAACACAAAAAAATTCACAAATTTTACTGTAACTTGTCACGTGATGAATTATGAGTAGTGAATGTAAAATGGTAGGTTCATACCTTCACTACTCACAACCCGTCAAATAATGAGTTGCGACAAAACTTGTGCACCTTTTTGAATTCTTATTCAGGGGCGCGCTTATGCAATCGATGGGAATGACTCTCATATAAAAGGAAGAAGAAAATTATCCTATACTGGGAAAAGTTATATAGAATGCATGCATGATTATCCTATACCACCCTCCATAGTCAACAAAGGAGATGAGGCATTAATAGTCTATCTTCTAAAAGGTAGAAGAAATTATACTGCAAGTTAAAAGTGTTGGATTTGTGTGAAGATCAGAAGAGTCAACAAAAGCAACTCTTCTTCACTCAGAACTCTACTCCACGTGTTTCTCGAAAAGAAAAAAACAAAAGAACTCTACTAAGTCTACTTCGCGTTGTTAGTTTTCTTCACTTTTTTTTTTTTTTTTTTTTGAAGCAATTTTCTTCACAATTTGAATGTGAAAGACAACCTAATTTAACAACATGCAAATAACACATGTAAACTATTTTAAGATCGAATAATCACCCTCTAATTGTTAAAATTTAATCTTACATATAGGAAGCAACCCAACAAGTTGCAACTGAGTCAGGATTCTATGTATATAGAATATAGATGATTATATGCAAGAAATTGTGAGGAAACTCATGAGAGCCTCTAAAATCCTGAGATGAACATGGGTCAATTGAAAAATCATGCACCTAGTGACCTCCTTAACATGAAGTATTAAAGCTAATGTAAATAAGGAACGAATCATAATTGAATTATGGGTGGACTAGGCAAAATAATATTGGCATTTCGGGAATGCAAAAAATAGGTCAGGAAATGTGGTTTTTCACAGTTTACTATTGAATGTATTCGTGATGTGTTGTTCAAGTTGTTAAGAATAATGGCATTAGTGATTAGACAGGTAGACACCATGTTACATATACTCTTCATTATCAATGTTTGGAAGGAAAAAATGAAAGGCCTGAAGCTCAAATTTGTGCTAAGGAATGTAAATAGGATAGCTCGTAAACTGGCCTCTTTTGGTTTTACAAATGATGAAGAGTACGAGTATATCTATCGATAGCAAATCCTTTTTAAGTCTTAGTTGACGGCTGTATACATTCGTTGACTGGATAAAAGAATGTGGCGTACTTTATTATGAGAAATGTTAGGACACAATGGAGGCTCGTAGCCTTTCAAGAATCTTATAGCTCGACTACTTTCTGAGTGTTTTTAACAAATAAGTTTAGTATTCAAATCTTCATCCCTATTAATTAAATTATAAAAATAATTTATATAATATCTCGAAGTTTAAGCATTTATTATTGTTATGCTTCTGTTGAACTATATCAGAGTCATGTCATCATTTTCTTTCCATTATTTCTTTAAAAAATATGTATATAAATATTAATGTATGCAATAATGCATTATGCCTTTACATGCAAGTCATTTTCCTGGGTTTTTTTTTGTGGTATACCAACTTTCACTATATGGTACCAAATTCCACTTGAATAAAACCTTCAATAGGCACATAGAATCACAAACGCATGCATGCATGATAATTTAGTTAAAAATATTAATGTGATAACAAATTTGATTGATGTTAGTTTAACAACAAACCACTTCCATTATATTGGAATACATTACTTATCATAAGGTTACGGTTTTACTTTCCATCATCACTTTATTATTATTGTAATTATTACTAATTTTTTGAGTTATGTTTACTAATTACAATTCGGCATTTGGTCCACTTTGGTCTAGTTTGGTCAACTTTGGTCCAATTCAGTCTAGTAACTTCTGTCTAATTCAGTCCATTTAGGTCAACTTCAGTCCATTTGGTCTATTTCGCTCTAGTTCGATCCACCTCAGTCCAATTCGGTCCTTCAATCCATTTTAGTCCACATTAGTCCAATTCGGTCCATTCTGTCTATTTCAACCCACTTAAGTCCATTTAGGTCTAATTCAGTTTATTTAATCTAATTCATCCCAATTCAGTCTCATTGGTCCATATGATCCACTTTGGTCCTACTCAATCCATTTTGTCCATTTTGACCCACTTTGATCCATTTTAGTGTACTTATTTAAGAACAAAAAAAAAAAAAAACAAGTTTCGGTTAGTACTATCATTTATTTGAGTAATATCGATTATAATTATATAATAAGTTTTGATTATAATGATAATAATAATAATTTTATTAAGATAATAAGAAATTTGAAACTTAAAAATTTTAATTGTACCAAAAGAAATGAAGAAAATAAAATGCATAACAAATTAATTAGAATAATATAGACCACTTCAAAAAAAGAATAATATCAATAAAAATAAACACCAAATATTATAATATTTGTAAAAACAAAGAGGATGGAAATTACTTTTATACATTGTTCAATCTAATCGTAAACAAATTATCGACAATAAAATTTAAACAATAAATTATACATAATACTATATCTCAAAATAATTAGGTCTATGACTAGTAATAATAGCATCATGTACTAAGCACAATTCACTAGTTGTGAAAAAATTTTGTCCCTCGTAATGTTTTTAACGAAGACTTCCAACATAAATAAATAAATTTATATATAAATAAACAGGATCACCGTTACTGAAATGTCCATGCCGTTTGTTAGTTTGACAAATTTAATGATTAAACGGTTTAAAGTAAAAAAAAAAAAACAAAAATCACTTTGGTGGTCGTTGTGCTGTCTTTCTTTCTCGTTAGGCTTAGAAATTAGCGGCAGCGAGCGTCGAAGAGCTCCCACAGGCCACAGAAGCAAAAAGGCGACGATGGAACCCACACCCAGTTCAGCAAACGACAGGTCGGAGAGGAAGAAGAGGAACGCGAAAACGACAATCCAGTCCCTCGAACACGACACCCTCTGTATGATCTTCGCCCTTCTCGACTTTTTCGACCTCGTTCGTTGTTCTGCCGTCTGCAAATACTGGTTCTCTCTCTCTCTCTCTCTCTCTCTCTCTCAAATTTGTTTTGATAAGTAAGCACAAAGTTATGATCTTTCCAAATTATTATAGAAATTCAAATGGGTATTAACTTTATTGACAAATTTCTAACAATTGTGACTTGGGTTATGCAAATTGGGATAGTCTATAGAGTTCTTAGGATAATATAGAGTTTCTGAAAATCATAGCCATCCATTTTTTTAAATAAATGTATTACATTTTGTCACATTTATCAATAAATAAATATTAATGGTCACTGTTTTGATATATTATTTAAATTAATGGTGATGTGGCAAAATATAAGCCACCAATTTCAAAATTTATGAATATAATTTTAGTACCCATGATGGAGTTACCTTAAGAACTCTAGAGGATAGTGATCCGAGTAATGGTAGATGATATATACTTCTAGACATTGAGTACATTTTTGTTGTGAGTTGATGTGGACTTGCCGGCCGGTTATGCATGGCGTCATAATTCAGCTTCCAAATCGGTTTGTAAAAAAATTGCAATAGAACTTATGATACCTAGAGCAATTTTCATGTGAATTGGAATTTTAGGAGAGGACTCATTATATGAGTTTGTAATGATACTATTAATACTGAATAGAGACGAGTCCAAAGGGACTCTTCTTTATAAAGGTTGCCTGCTTTTTGTGATAAGTTTGTATGTCATTCATATATGTCTGGTTACCACACACACACAAAAAATGATATAGTTATATGTCTGACCAATTTACTTTCTCAATGCTTTTTATGAAGGAATACGATTATTAATAAGTCTAAATTGCTGCGGGAATTCTACGCCAAGCAGAAGCAGAACTCCACAGATTTTTCCAATAAGTCTACATGCTTAGAGACATCATTAAAGACATACTTAGAGGAGCTTGCCATGGAGCATCACAGATTCTCCTTACAAGAAGGTTTGATCAATATTGATCAATGGAAAGGTCATTCAGTTGGGTAAATCCTCTTCTTCTTGTTTAGTTGTCATTTATATGTAAGTTCTTTGGGAATGATTACTTGTTATATCACGCAAGAACAATCTGAATATAGTTGGAGGTAGAGTATGAACATTTGAAAAGTCTCTGAGTACTATGTTGATAGGCATAAGGTACTCGAGAGTCTGTTGTGCTATTAAACTGTTCTCTCTTATAAAACAGTTGTTATGTAGTTGTTTCGAAGTCAATTCAGATCAAGTTATGTTAAAACTTCAGAATTATGGAAACTTAAATATCATTAGGGAAGAAACTTCGCTCTACAGTGGCTTTTGTCAATTGATTCTTATAGTGAACTAAAGAATCTGGGCTGTTTAATAATAACTTTTAGCAAGCTCATTTGGTAACACGTAAATCAGGTCTTAAATTAAAAGAACTATATAGAGACATTTAGTAACAGCATACTTAATGTTGAAAGTAGACCACACTCGCTGCTGCAATTTTGTGTACTTATTGAACTGACCCTTTATTCCATTAAACTCTAATCCATTAAGCGTTCACCCATCACATAAACAACAATCACGCTGCCACCATCATCACGATGACCATTAAGTTACACCATCATTGTTACCACAAAAAGGTTAAGGCAATCGTAGATTGGTCCAGCCCAAAAATATTTATGACATTTAGAGTTTCATGGGCTTGCTTCCTTTTACCATAGGTTCATCGGAAGATTTTGTATTATCATGCCCTCCACTACTAATTGTATGAAACAAGGTGTGTTTAAATGATCTTTCTCCAAAAAAAAAAAAGGTGTGTTTAAATGAACAAATACTACGAAAATGGCATTTTTAAGGAGGTCAAACAAAAGATGACCTAGGCACCTATCATGTGCCTTGCAGATTTCAAAAAAAGGCCTTTCAAGTAAAATGTGACACATCAAATATTAGCATAGATGGATTACTTGGTCAAGAGCAGCATCTAGTAGCTTATTGTGGTGGAAAAATGAATAAGGCTAAACAAAGGTATTCGACACTATTATCTTCTCTCACAAAAATTTGTCATCTATTTTGACCATGAAAGCCCTATGCAACCTCAACTCTCATAAGAAGTTAAATTTTAGGCATGGCCGTTAGGTTGAGTTCCTACAATGCTACTTATTTGTAGTAAAACTTTTGGTAGGAGTTGAGAATAAAGCACCTAATTCTCTTAGTTGAAGGGTATCCTTGCTATCAATCATGAGCATTAAGGTTACAAGTTCAAGAGACTTAAGGAGTATGAATTGTGCCCAAACTTTGAAGAGATATATAGTTCCCTATTTAGTGTATCCGTCTACAATCTTTAAGATGGGTATTTCTCCAAAGACAATTATGTATCCCATGAACTTCAGTTAGATTTCCTAGCATGGGAGATTATGTAGGAGGTCTTTCAGACATTTTGGTTTGGGTAAGATAATTGAGAAAGTAAATTTTCAATTAAATTGATCAGCCTTAGTGAGACACTGCCAAGATAGTTGGGAAATGTTGAAATGTCAATTGGCCAAACATCACAAGCAACGCCAGTCTTTATATCCCACAACCTTTCCTAGATTTTCCCTTGTCAAGATATAACCATGGACTTTGTTTTAGGATTGCCACATACCTTTAGATGAGCATATTGTTTCTACCAAGGATTGAGGAATTCAACACTCTTTAGTTTGTTGGCGAGAATGGCTAGATTATGATCGCACATGGATTACTTGTTTTGAGCCAGTAGATTGACCCAAACTTGCTTGAGTTCAGAAGTGCCATGAGTCACACTCAATGGGTCAAGTTATTCTAAGCTTAAGGGAGTTGGTGCTAACACAAGATATAGGCCTTCCATAAAACAGACTTATGGATGTAGACGCGAAAAAAGATAGCCCAACTAGTGGCCTTAAGGATGGAGCCTGCTATTAGTTGGGCCTAAGGCCTAATCACTTAATGTCTAGGATTTATTGTATCTATGTAATTGGTTATTTTATTTTCTAATTAGGTTTAGGAATTTAAATGCTTTTCTTACTAGGGAAAAACAGCTAGTTTCTTTTTCTACTAGTATAATAAATTTGGAACTCTATTTATGGAACCCAGGGTTCAATATTGTTTTGAAGTTTGCTTGATTAATAAAACTCTCTTTTGGAATTTTGCCAATGGTCTGATGCTAACTCTAGCCAATCCTAAGGTGTCGATTCCTATGTTTATTCTCTCTTGTTTGGTGCTTTATTCAGGCAAGTCTAGGTGCTAATTCCTTGTCTTTTTCTTTAATTTTTCTATTCTTCAATTTCGTAATTGCATCTGTTTTGGTTTTTTCTTGTGTCATTTGTGCATGGTTTTTGTCTGTTTTATAATTGAAGAAATTTTTTCTAGAAGTATGAGGATCTGCTATTTTTTTCATTTATAGGGTTGGGTTGATGTTTTGCAGGATATCTCTATTGTTGTGAAAATATGAACTTTATCAAATCTTTAGCAGATCCACATTATGGGGGTAAATATAACATTTTCATCAAAATGTCAAAGTTTGGTATATCTCTAGAGGCATCCCATGCTTGTTATCCTTATTATGTAAAATTGTACGAGTTACATGTGGATTGTGTGTGTAGGTGTGAACAGGCAAATCTTGGGTAGTGGATTTTATTTTTCTAACCTTGCCTTCTATTAGGTTTAATCAGTGCCGAATGAAGATGGGCTTGATTCTTACTGGCAAAGGTGATAAGGTATAGTATCATGTATGCTAAGTTGCTACCTACAATGCCATTCTTAAGGATTGTAATAATAACTATTCAACTTTTATGTTTCTCCGCTGGTGAGAGTAGATTTTGTTTTATGCTTTGCATCATAATACTGTTAACTTATTGCATGTGAATGATGCTAGGTAATGCGTCTCTGGTCTCTACAAAGCTACAAATGTGTGGAAGAATATGCTGTTCCAGACACAGTTCCTCTAGTTGACTTTGATTTTGATGAGAGCAAGGTAACATTAATAAATCAATGCTTCGAGTGTCTTTGTGTATGTGAAACTTGACCTGTACTCCAAAAAATTAGTTTGAGGATTCATGTTGATGTGTTTATCTTTTTTTTTATATAACTATGTTAATGTGTTTATCATGAAGTATGAATTTCAATTTGTTGATGTTTTCTATGGCATTGCTTCTTTTAAATGGAGTGATAAGTAACGAATGCAGCTTCATCTAAAGAATTCACAAAATTTGTTAGTGCAAATTTTACGACTAATCTCATGAATTAGCCTCTAAAGACTCCTCCAACATGCTATTAGAATTGAAGAATGGTTCTACCTTTATCAGAGGTTTAACTAGCAGGCCTGAAGTTCAACATCTTTCTTTTCTGCCTCCTGTAAATTTATTTTTATGGGTACAAATGAGTGATAGGCCAATATTATTTGATATTTCGTGTTTGGTCTCAAAAGCTAATAAACTTTTTATTGGATTAAATTGTTTTGTTTTATTGAAAGGCTGCAGATGGATAATTTTATGGATCTCTTTACGTTATCTAATTTCAGAATGTATTATTTATCTTTCTAGATTGTTGGTTTGGTTGGTACTCGTATATGCATATGGAGGCGAAATGGGAAAAGAAGTATATTTCCGTCAAATGAAGGCACGTTTGTGAAGGGTTTATGCATGCGGTATGTTGAATTTTCTCATTATCTTGATTTATGAATAGCTGTAATTATTACGATGCAACCAGCATATTACATGCATTGTATGGATATCAATAATAATAAAGGGATGTCATGACAGAGGGAACCAGAGATTCCAATGCCATGACATTTGTAAGTTCAAGCTATTTTGCACACAACCAAGCATCGTCATAAGGAATTTCATATATGATTTCTTTCACCATGCAGTGATGCCTGTCTGAATATGTACTTACTAGCTTCTGCTGATGGTACTCTTGGAGATCCCACCTCAATGGATTATTACTGTGATGTCTTTTAAGTCTATGAACCTTACCACTAGCAGGATTAAATCCTATACAAGACTGTTGTTTGTTGGATGTTTTCTTAAATTCTGAATCAAGAAAATATAATTGGTACAAGTTCTTTTTGGCATATTTGTTCCCCCCCCCCCCCCCCCCCCCTCCTCTTTTAATCATGTAGATGGCTGGAGAAGTGTGGCAATCTTTTAAGTATACAAACTGGTTTTTAATTATGATTTTTAATTTGTAAAATTAAGATTATTAACCATACAAAGCAGTTCTTTTATGTGATGTGAAAATTTCTGATTTTGTATTTTTATTATTTATTTGTTTATGCTTGTTAAGTGGTCCTTTAGATAGTGGTACCAATGTATTAGTCCACCATCTTGAAACAAGTTTGTAAGTCACTAAGTGAATTCATCATTTAGAAAGATTGATAGTAGAAGTAACCTTTGCTATACACAGTGGTGGGAGGGGTGGCTTTGCAGAATTGAGGTTTAAAAGAGAGAAGGGGGCAATGCTATTGTGCTACTTTGAGGTAAGAATACCCATGAAGATTTAGTTAGAACCAAACCTACCATTTAGCTCATATAAGTATGATTAAAAAAATCTTGAGATAAATGCTTCCCTTCAGCACCTATCAAGAGCTTAAGCTTTAGATATCCTACTTGCTAGAGAAGAATTAAAGTTACTTGTATGTTGAAGACCCATGTCGTTAACGCTATTCATGATTGATTCCAAACTGTAACTTAATTATTTGGCTCCTTATAATTTCTCTAACTTATCATTAGGATATTAGCATTCAAAGTAAAGTGTTATGTTTGCTTGTTATGTGCAAAAACAATCTGATTCCTTTCCTGCTTACAGTTACAATGATCCAGAGGCAGTGGTCGGATGTGAGGATGGCACAGCTCGTTTATTTGACATGTACAGTAGAAAGTGTTCACGAATAATTAGGTATGGTGTCAAGAAATTTATAAATTGGAATGTGTTGCTATTTCCTTGGTTAGCTGTGTTGTAACGACTCAGTCAATATCTAATCCATCTTGGGCATCACAGTTTCCCCCACTTAAATCCATCTGTGCTATAACATAAATGGACTAGTCTACTCACAATTGAGACTCCTTGCAGTTGTTAATAAAGCCTAAATCAATCCTATATATGCCCGATGTGGTACTCGGCATACACCCACACAATACACACTCAGCCAATGTTATAGTTTTGGGGCATCAAATTTATGCACTCCCCTCACTTTCCACAATTGGATGAATCTGTCTAGGTCAATGGATGTAGCAGTATTGCATAGCTGTTTATCCTTCCCTCAGGAGCCATAATGAACATGCCCAGTACATATTATAGGAGACCTCACGGATGCTTATGAGAAAGAACTCTCACTCTAGTCTATTCCATTTAAGTTAAGAGTATTTCTTTTCAACTAAAGTCCTGAGCATTACAGAAGTATGCATTTCGACATTAATCAGTGGTTTGTGGATGTGGGGATCATATTGAACTTTTAATTGCAGGATGCGAGCTGGGCCTGTAACATGCTTATGTTTGAGCGATGATCAGTTGATACTTAGTGGTTCCTCTCTTGGGAGCATCACAGTGTCGGGTATTTTATCTGATCAGCAGGTAGCAACACTAAGATCAAGAATAACAATAGGAGGTACTCTATTCCTGCTCTGTCAGAAATCTTTTGGCCATGTTTATATATTGTTCATCAGCCTTTTGGATCCTTTGGAATTTGCTTATTGGCATTGATGCGTATGACACTGTTTTTTTTTTCCATTGTCATCTTTTATTAGATCAGTTATTTTATTTCTTTTTGTATTGAGATTAAAGCTTGGTTGAGTTGAGTTGAGTTTTGTTGATGTATGTATAGATAAACATGATATTATTGGAAAGTGTGAAGTGGAGCTGGGTTGTCTGTGGTAATATTTCCACCTGACATCACACTCCTATTTTTGCATTTTGGCTATTTGGGGACCTTGTGTCCTTTTTGAAAATCTACATGTCTAAGTCTTCTATATTGTTTGAGGTCGTGTCCAACACCTAAACCTCATTTAGGCATGGGCTATATATGTGCTATGTTACTTTATATTTTTCATGTGGGTAGAACGTCCTTTTGTATCTGCTCATTCGTCCTTGTTGGATCAACTTTTCTCATTGAAAGCAATACAGTAGACTTCCAGTTCCTGAATAAAATGGATGCTTTTGTGTGACCTGCTGTCACAAAATGCTTATTAGTTTGAAGCATTTTTTTTCTTCATTTGTAAGCGCATAAACTTTCAACTTCTCCTGACAGGCATAAAGACTTTGTGTTACAATGCTTGCTCACATCTAGTGTTTGCTGGATCAACGGCTGGATATACATCTTGTTGGGACCTTAGGTATGCATATATTAGTTCTAAATACTATATATGAATTAAACTTCAAGAGAGTTCTATTTCATAGCATGAGCTTTTTGATTTTCTGAGGAGAATCTATGTTGTCATTTTCAAATATGTAGCTAGTGGTAGATGAAAAGGCCAGTACTTTATGTGGCCCATAAGCTTTTACCACCAGATCATAACACCTGATAGGCCATAATGTTCTAATTGTAGAATCTGTATCTCAGAGAAAATATCACAATGTGAAGTGTAACCCCAAATGAGTGATATTTCAGCTCAAATTGATGAGGATTTATCTCTACATTTTAGCTTAAGAAGATAAGAGGACAAGTTAAACAAAATTAATAAAATAGCAAAAGCTGAATATATATTGCAACCAGCAAAAGCTGTGATGTCTACAAAATCACCTATTGTTATGATCTTAAATTTGTCATCTCTCCTTTTTTTCTTTTTTTTTCTTAATGTAAATAGGCAATAAAATGAATACCAGGACAATTTTTGGAATTTTATTATGGATTCTTATTATTAGTCAGTTACCAATTCTGTTAATGGTAATATTCAGGACAATGAGATCTCTATGGGAAACACGAGTGAGTCCGAATGTTGTTTATTCTGTGCAACACCTGCGAAGTGACAAGTCAACTTTAGTTGTTGGTGGAATAGATGGTGTGCTACGCACATTAGATCAAAACACAGGTCAAGTTCTTGCAAGTTGCGTCATGGAAGGTAACGCGTTATCAAGCTCCCAGAACACGTATGGAGCTACTGAAAAAAGGAAAGGAAGAAGGCTTTCAGAGGGTATGCCCATTGACAGCATACCTAAAAGTGCTCGACCTCCCATCACATGCCTGGCTGTTGGGATGAAGAAGGTTGTCACTGCACATAATGGTAGGCACATCAGACTCTGGAAATTCAATAGCTGACATGACCTGCTGGTTTTAACGTACTGGTGGTTTAAATGTTCAATTTGAGTAGTTTATAATAAACATGTTTTCATTTTTTTCTATTATATGATTTTTAGAGACATTTCATATCTGCCATTTTGTGAGATTGAAATGTTCAATTTGAGTAGTTTATAATAAACATGTTTTCATTTTTTCTATGATATGATTTCTAGAGACATTTCATATCTGCCTTTTTATGAGATTTGATTAGAACTGATGTGAGCTAAAACATGTAGAGAAAAGGGTTTCAAGATTCAATTGTGTGTATGATGTGCTGTGCCAAATTTGAAGTTCAGAGAGAGAACCCAACTTGGTCAGGCCCAAGGCATACAGCCTATTACTTTAATGCCCCACCTGGTCACAAACCCACGTAACAAGGCTCTGCAATAGAACCATGTGACTCAGGTCTTATGGGAATTGGAATCAGATAAATTGTTTCCGATGTGGGATCTCACTAGAATGCAATTGCATAAAATTTTTGTATGGTGTTCAGAATATTAGCCATTTGGAGACCACCTTTTTACACTGCCAAAAAAGTCTCTAAAAATGGTAAAATACCACACATTCTTAACATGACTCTTACCGAAATGAATAATAATAATAATAATAATAATGTTATTCGTTGTTTATGCTCACAAGAAAGGCCCTCAAAATAACACGCATTTTAACAATGATGTGAGCTGAAACAGGGAAAGTTTTACTTATAGAGTAGGAAAGTAGAGAAAAGGGTTTCAAAATTCAGTCACTATAATATCCATAGGCACATTATTATCCAACACCTATTATCCAAAAGGGTTTTTAGAAAATGTATGAATATTTTGAAGATAACGTGAAAAGAAAACACACAAACTAATAATCAGTGATTACTTCCAAAACCTAATTAAGTGGTTGCAAGCAATCATCTGTTATTACAAATCTTTGTTCTTAAATCAAGTCATTTATTTTATGTCATTCATTCTTCAAAGCTTATGATTTCATCCTAAAACATGTTAAAACAGCTGATCAATTCACAAGATACCAAAAGTCTAATAATTTCCATTTATCACAAGGTAATCAATAATGAAATTAACCTTATGTGCATACGCCTACCACCTCAAAACTCGGTTAATGGTGTCATCCTAGTTCATATTTATTCCTTCAATGCCTCCTTAATCCTCCTTTGCAATGAGCTAATCATGTACCAAATCCACGCTCCATGTCTAGATTCGAAGGGTTGCAATGTTGTGGTTGATGCCATGGTTGCCTAGTTTGCTAGTCTTTGGAACTTAACTATTAGGGTTCTTGTAAATGTAGATGAAATAGGGGGCTCTTGAGTGGCTGCAAATAATATTTATTAAAAATAATTATTTAATTTTGATAGTTAGAACTTGCTCAATTATTTTTTGAGATCATTAAATACTGCAAAATTATAATTATCTTTTAATTGGGCCACTGATAATCAAAAATGATATTGAACTTCATTTCTTTGTCTCAATAACTAATCAAAATCAATTTTTAATTCCATGCAATCAAGTTCAGATTAGAATATATTCTTAACCAATGCATATGAAGCTTTCTTCCAAATTGATTGAAACCCTAGTTCTTGCCTAAAATAAATCTTTTTTACTCTCAAATTGCATAACGATCTATTCTTATATGAATTTTCACTCTAGGCTATATGTTATTTTACGAACATCTAAAATGAGATATTTACACTCTTAACAAACAATTTCATAGCTTTCTCAAAAAAAAAAAAACAAACAAACAAACAATTTCATAGAAAACCATCCACTGGTCTTTGAGTTGAATCAAACCATACTATACTAATGGTTTGGATCCTTCAATTCTTTGCACCCCTTAGTGAAAATGGGGTGATGAGGTTTGACAAAAGGGTTAGGCAAGAAAAGATTTGCTCCTCTCTCCCTATCTTGGGAGTATTTACCTAAATACCTCTATATGTACATTTTATATTATTAAGTGGTATACTGTTAATTGGGAGATGTACAAAGTGTAGCTTTATTCTAACCTTATACATAGTTTTAGTCCTTTTTTTTTAATTATTTTTTATATATAACTTTCATTTTTTTTCTTCTTGGAAAAAGAGTTTTGGGAATCTCCATTTGAATTTTTGGAAAAGTTAGAAGCAGAAGAATTCACCTTTTTTAAAAAAAAAAAATTTGAGAATCATTATAAAAAGACTTGCTAAACTTCATTTTTCACTTTTTTGAAAATTTTTAAAATTTATTTGATGTAAAGATTTTAAAAACTTCTTTGAGAATTTACTGGAAACATATATTTTACAACTTCTTTCTTTCTTACATTTTTTTGGCAAAACTTGATTACCTAGACAGACTTTTTTAAAGGGGTTGACTCTTTCTTGTAGACTCAACAAACAAAGTAAAAACACACACAACTAGGTTAATGCAGTGGTAGAGCCAAAATTTCAATTCAAGGAGGCAAGATTGGAAGCAAAATTAATTCTAGAAATATACTAATATTACTAAAAATAAATAAAAACTTATAATTATGTAATTGTCATACAAAATATCCTATAATGGAAACTATATATATTTTTTCATTACGAGGTTAATTTATCGTTATAATTATTGTAATATACCTAGAAAGTCGTATATTATCTCACTATCTTGATTACTTTAAAAAACATTAGGTAGAATTCAACTTTCTCCCTATATTCTTTTAATAATTTACTATATGAGCTTTAGTAAAAACCTAGGTATTGAAACTATAAAATAGTCAACATATTGAAAGAAAAAGGATTAGTAGAGGGATTGGACAATCAGGAATTCAATGCCTTGTGAAGATAAAATATAAGTAATGTTAACCTTTTTTTTTTAATTATTTAAATTTAACCGGCTACATGCTTAAATGTCATGAATTTGATACTAACGTAAAAAGTGATGTGAACTGGGACAATTGAATTTCAATTGTTGTGAAATGCCATTAGTAGCCTAAGTTAAGTTTCAAGGAAACATTATGTTTATCTCGCTGTTTTTTATTAAGTATTATTTTATGGTATGTGGGGATGGATAAACAAAATAATCAGATTTGAGGTGAGCTTGATTAAAAGCTAACTGACTGAAATTATTTTTGGAATGAAAATTGAATTGCACAATCATGTACAAGTAGATTTCTTGAATTTGGCAGGGTCAACCCATTGTAAAGATTGAAATCAGGTCGTAAACCTTTACCATATTTTCATTTCAAAATATAAATGTTTCAACCTCAACTTTAATAATTCAATCTGCAAATCAAGTTGTAGAACTGGGAAGCACGGTGTGGATTCGGGTTTGGGTTTGGTGCGGCAACACAGCAATTTTTGAAAAAGTAGGACATGGGTGTGGCAAAATACGTTTATTAATTAATTATTAAATATATTTTTATTTACATCTTCTATATATTGTTAAGCATTTTTTTCATATAATGTAAACATATATCAATCTAAGAGCAATAGTAGATAATAAAGTGAATACATAATCATTACATGATGTTCATAAATTAGAATACAATATCGAAAGTTTAAAACTAAAACTAAATAAAAGATAAATTTGAAATTAACATTTTTATATATATAAGTATTTCAGCCTGTATAGGGTCGAATTTCAAACAAAATAAGACCAAATCGGGTCCTATTTTAGACCATTTTGGACCGAATAGGACCGCGTTGGTGAAAATAAATAAATAAATTTGTCGGTGGACATTCGTGCAGCCGCATCCATGGCTGCATAGCGCGTCCACGCGAATCCGACTCGGGTGCGTCGACTAAAATAGTGTACTTGTGCTTCCTTGTTGTAGAAGAAGAGTGTAGAAATGAACTGGGATGGATAGAGTGAAGGACTTAAAACTGCCCGCATTTGTGTGTGGAGGTGCTTTTTACTTTTTCATGACAGCCCAATGGCAATGGGTTTGCTAATGATATTGGGTAGTCATGACTCTCTTCGAGAGATACACTCCACACTTAATGGTTCTGAAAGAAATGATTCATTCTCTTAAAAAAACTCAAGGGCTATCCAATTAATGGTACACCAACTGTTTCATGGTTTTTTCTTTTCTTTTCTTTTTTTCTTTTTTTTAATGAGGTAAAGACTTTATTGCAAACCAAGGAAAAAAAAAAACGAAGAGATCAAATCAAACAGAGCAGCTAGAACTTGATGTAGGACACAATTTACTATTTAATTATTGTAATTTATTATTTTTGGTAGGTAGTTTTATGTAATTTTCATTATTTTATGTTTGGGGTTTTTATTTCCTTGTTTTAGGTGTTTTTAATGTTGTTTGGGTTTTATATGCTTTCATAGTCGCCTTAGGGTTTCCTAGCTGCCTTAGGTTTACTAGTCACCCTAGGTTTTCTTTTTACTATTTAAACACATTGTACCCTCCAAAGGCAGTTCAGTTTTGAGATTTATAAAAAATTAATACTTTAGCTATTGTTTTTCTCTGGTGGATTCCGGACCTATCACTTTGTGGATTCAAGGAACCCCACGTGGATTCAAGATTTACTACCAGGAATTAACAATTTAGTTTTTGCTCCATCAAAGAAAGTATTGTGTGTGCTTTCTTCAAACTTCGGCAACATCAGAACTTGGCCTCCACAAATATTACATTTACAAAACCAAAGTTTGAACTACTATGAGCATTGTCCAAATATTTCATTCACATATGTGTAATAAAACAAGGCTTGACTATCCTCATCCTATAGCACTAGCAGGACAAAGAAAAGTGACTAGAAAGCTCCTAGTAAAACTAGAAACCAGGTAAAAAAGAAAAGGAAGATTCTTGTTGCTAAAATCTGTGATTACAAGCACTAACTAAAATACAATGGATTACTCTACTTTTATTCTATGGATTACAACTCTAATAAGGAAGCAAAAGAAGCGGGAAAGATAACTAACTCTAACAACTTTCCTAGAAACACTCCACCAATGATAAATAGCCACCTGTCAACTATAACTAACCAATAGCTAATACCCTCACGTTTCTTTCACATGCTGCACTTTTCAGTTTTCTCAGTAAAACTACAACACTTCTGCCATTTTGATCAACAGTCTTCTTTTGCATTTTAGCTTTCCTCATACCATTCCTGCCTTCTTTCTTCAATACAACTTCACTCTTTCTCATTTGAACAGTCTTCTCAACAGTCCCCCTCAAGACCAGAGTTGCCTCTGAAGTGGAAACAGCTTCAATGTCTTTGAATGGCTTTGGATAAATGATGCAATTACAAAATATATTTATCAATCTCAACCTGCCTATCAAATTCATGAAAGTTGGTACACCCAATGCCTTAGTAAACACATCTGCCAACTGCATATTTTTCTTGACATGGAAAGTCTTGATCATGCCTACTTGAATCTTTTTTCTTATCAAATGACAGTCAACTTCAATGTGCTTTGTCCTTTCATGATACACAAGATTTGCAGCTATGTGTAATGCTGCCTTATTATCATAGTACAAGAGTGTAGCTTTAGAATGTTGAATCCTAAAATCCTCAAGCAAATAGAAAAGCCAAGTAATTTCATAGCAAGTTGAAGCCATGGATTTATACTCAGCTTCAATCGAAGATCTTGAAACAGTATTTTGTTTCTTGGACCTCCATAAAATCAAATTATCTCCAAGGAATACACAATAGCCTGTCACTGATTTCCTTGTGTCTGGGCATCCAGCCCAGTCTGCATCACAAAAGGCTTTTAATTGGAAATCTGACTTAGCTGAGAAGAAAATACCCTGCCCTGGAATGCCCTTGATATACTGTAAGACCCTGTGTGCTGCGTGCAAGTGAGGCTACCTTGGTGCACTTAAGAATTGACTTAACCTATTCACTGTATAGCAGATATTAGGCCTAGTCAGTGTTAGATACATCAATCTACCAATCAATCTTCTATATTGGGATGGATCATCAATTAATTCACCTTCATCCTTAGACAATTTAACATGTTGCTCCATAGGTGTCTTCATAGGCTTGCAACCAAGCATTCCTACATCTGTTGGTACTTCTAAGGCATATTTTCTTTGGCTAAGACTAATACCTTTCTCATTTCTTGCCATCTCTAACCCCAAGAAATATTTCAAAACTCCTAGATCTTTTATTCCAAACTTAGTGTCCAAGAGTTTCTTTAAGTCTACCACAAATTGAGCATCATTTCTAGTAATCAAGATATCATCTACATACACCAAGAATTCTGTAAAACTAGAATCCTTTAAGTGCACAAAAAGAGCATAATCAAACTTGGATTGTACAAAACCAAGCTCAATGATTGTGGTAGACAATTTGGCATGCCA
This sequence comes from Quercus cerris, assembly GCA_963669245.1. Lineage (NCBI taxonomy): Eukaryota > Viridiplantae > Streptophyta > Magnoliopsida > Fagales > Fagaceae > Quercus > Quercus cerris. Next base: position 83,982,311 of record OY770007.1, read on the forward strand.
CTGTCTACTAGCCTGCTTCAAATCATAAAGAGACTTTCTCAATTTGCATACATGTGGTCCAGAACCATCAAAGGAGCAATCCCCCTAGTTGTGAAATCCTTAGGGCAAGGTCATGTACACTTCTTCATCCAAATCCCCATGTAGGAAAGCATTATTTACATCTAATTGATGTAAAGGCCACCCTTTGACAGCAGCAATGCTCAACAAAACCCTAATTGAGACTGACTTTGTAACAGGAGAAAATGTTTCAAAGTAATCAAGGCCTTCTTGTTGGGTATAGCCTTTGGCCACCAACCTGGCCTTGTACCTTTCAACTGATCCATTAGGGTTATACTTAATCCTATAGACCCATTTATAGCCAATTGGACACTTACCAAGAGGCAAAGGGACAATATCCCAAGTATGATTGAGTTCCAATGCTGAAATCTCCTTGTTCATTGCAGCCTGCCAACCCTTTTACTTCACAACTTGATGGGAAAACTCAGGTTCAACCTCAGCACTTACAGCAAGAGAAAAAGATTGATGGGAAACACTAAGGTTAGCATAAGAAAGATGTTCAGCAATAAGAAGGAGGTTTATGCTACCCAGTAGATTTTCTAAGCTGAGTAGGTTGAATACCAAGAACCTGAGAAACCAAGTCAGGATCTGTAGGAGAAGTAATACAGTCTCAGGGTTCAATAGCTGTAGGAAAATGATTAGGTACAATATATGTATGGTTGTCAACAACAACAGACACATTATCAGAAGTAGATGCAAGTATGATAAGTGTAGAAATTGAATCAACAGAAGTAGGGAAAACACCATCAGAAGCATATGCAGGTATGACAGGTGTAGAAATTGAAATAAAAGGATCAATATGCTAAGAAGCTGGATTTGACTGAAAAGGAAATATAGTCTCATGGAAATGTACATCTCTTGAAATGAACATTGAATGTGTAGCAAGATCCATCACCTTATACCCTTTAACGCCAAAGGGGTAACCCAAAAACACACATTTGACTGCCCTTGGTGAAAACTTGTGCCTGTGATGTGCTAGTGTTGATGCATAACATAGATAGCCAAAAACTCTTAGGTGTGAAAAGGATGGTACTTGACCAAATAAAAGTTCACAAAGTGTTTAGTTTCCAAGAACTGAAGAGGGAAGTCTATTAGGGAGGTAAACTGTTGTGAGCACACAGTCACCTCAGCAATGGCGGCTCCGAGAATTTTGTTTAGGGGGGTATTTCTTTCTACAAGTTTTCAAATTTTGAATTGTTATATGATAGTTTATTTTGAGTATTAATTGTCATTGTGGGTAGCTATGACCATTTTATTTTGTTAAGTTTGTCTAACATTTTTATTTTTATACAATTGTTATTATTTATTTGTCTTTGTTTTTATAAAAATATTTTAAACTAAATGGATAAACTCAACTCATTGGCTTTGTATTAATTATTGATGCACACAACCACATTAATTCATACATAAATAATACACTGCGTGTTTACTTAACCAATAAAATACTTGAAAAATCACTAACTTTACAATTTTTTTTCCTTGAATTTTTATGAAATTATAACGAAAAATTATTATAACATAATAACAATACACACACATGCAACAAACCTTCTCTATTTCCTAATTACTAAATCATATAAAGTTATATTATATTTAGGATCATGTTAACGGATACCCTTAGGGCAATTGTTATATTTCCCATGAAAGTAGTGACAAAACATTTCTCTTATATTTATATTGTACACACAAATTTTCACACACATTATTATTTACACAAATAACATTATAATAAAAAATAATGCACACAATCAATATTAGATACACTCATACAAATATAATATAAAGAATAATGCTAGAGATACAAACTATTTTACAAATTTTTTACAAACTGCTGATGTGGTGAGTGATTATTGGTAAATGAAAAAGTAGATATTAATGGTAAGCCTAAATAAAAACCAATAAGAAGTTGGTCACATCAACATTTTGTAAAAATTGTAAAATAGTTTGTAGTTGTAACATTACTCTAATATAAATTTATGACAGAGTGACACTTACAATCTACAAACACTTATTCTTACTCTTAGAGTTGGAAATATTTGTAATAAGAGTGTATAAAATTTAAATCAGGGTGTGCAAAAATAATATTTTAAAGAAAAAATCTAAGTATTAAACTAAAATATATATATATATATATATAAATTGAAGTTAGGGGGTTCATTTGAACCCCCTGAACAAAGTATAGCACCGCCCCTGCACACCAGTAAGATAAGGGAACATTTGATTGAAACTTAAGTGCTCTAGCTACATTTAGAATATGTTAATGTTTTCTTTCTACCATTGAGTTTTGATCAACGGTCTTCTTTTGCATTTTAGCTTTCCTCATACCGTGCTTGCCTTCTTTCTTCAATACAACTTCACTCCTTCTCTTTTGAACAGTCTTCTTAACAGGGACGCTCGCTCAAAATGGGATCAAGAATAGAGTGAGAAAGTAAGAGAAAAATTATTATACTTGCTCAAAGAATAATCTACAATGACTCATTGTTTATGTACGTACAAGTAAAATCTTTTGAACACAATTTGGTCTTCTTCTATTATTTCTTGTAGTTTAACATTATTGTATTAAACTATATTTATAACTTTACCATTTATCAATCTTTTTTTATATTTACAATTACCCGGTAAATGTCAGTACAACAACAAAAAAGTTTATTACAATGTAAAAAACCAAAGTCATTGCAATAGTTTATGCAAAGTGTTGCAATAAAATTTGAGGTAATAGGTTTATACTACAAAAAATTTCGTTGTAATAAACTCTAAATATTTTAATGACAATTTTGATATAATAATATATTTGTTGATGCAATAAACAATTTACTATTTCAAATATCTTGTAGCAATAAGCTATTATTTCACAAATTTTATTGTAATAGATTGCAAATAATTGACAAAAATAATTTGGGTCAAGTTATTGCAACGATATTTTCATTGTAATAGATATTTTTTCTTATTTTTCGTTACAATAGATTGAAAAATAATTTGTATTATATTATTGTAATAATATATTCGTTGTAATCCCATATTTGTCATTGCAATAGATTATAAAATAATTAATATTTAGTTATTGCAATGATATATTTGTTGCAATAAGTTATCACTTTGAAATTTCTATTGTAATAGATTGCAAAATAATTAGTATCAAGTTATTACAACAATTTCTTCAATTTAAGTTATTGCAAAAAAAAAAAATGGTTTGTTCAATTTAAGTTATTGTAAAAAAATTTCTTAATGCAATTTAGTATTAAAATCTCTATTGCAACTGAAAATTATAAGTTAATCCAAATAATTTTTATTAATGTACTAATTTACACTTTTAAGTTAATATTGCAATGACTTTTAATTTGTAAATGTGATATTATGTCTAATACAACTATACTAATTTTGTTGCATTAACACTAAGTATTTCTTAGTCTGAGCAAGTTATAGAAAAGAAAACCAAGAGCAGGGTGTGTGAGACCAAGAACATAGTGAGAGAGACATTTTGCTCTCTATTTATAAAGACTTAGAGAATGACACCCAAATAGTGTGACTCTAACTTTACAATTTATCATTTTTTTTATTCCATATACAATTATCCAGTAAGTGGTATATGATATGGTAAAAAAAGAGATAGTAAAAAACATAAACTGAGATAATCTGAGCTAGCTTCTGTAGCTCCATGATCCACCTTCTCCTGCTCTAGTTTCTTGTAAAATTATGTAAAATATTTCTAAAAAAAAAAATCACAAACACAAAACAAGAAAATCACAAAGAAAGAAAACAAAGAAAAAAGATTAAAAGAATTTTACCTGCAAGAAGAAGTTTCCACAGGTTCTGCAGTTTTGGTTCCCGTTTTTAGAGAATGTGGCGCAGGTTTGGCATTGAATGCCAGTATGAGCGTTGTCGACATGAAACCGCTGATGGGGCTCCTTGACCAAAATGTTGGTGCTGAATGTCGTGCCACATGTTCCACAATCCATAGTTTCAAAGTTGTGCTTAGCCAAGTTGTGATAAAAGCATCCTCGAATGCTGTGGAATGTTTTGCCACAAGTGAAACAGAAGTTGACAGGACGCTTATTTGAAGCAAGATCGTGGCAGGTACAGCGAGCCATGTCTCTCACTTCTTAACTCTCTGTTCGATGAGTAGCTCTTAGTGCAAAGTGTATGAATATCTCTTAGTGCAAAGTGTGTGAAACCAAGAATAGAGTGAGAGTATTTATAAAGACATCGAGAGACTAACATGCAAATAGTGTGATGCAATGTGAGAGTGAGACTAACACTTATATTTTTCACCAATATGATGAACAACCAAGCATATCAACCTTACTTTTGTTTATTGATGTTGAACGCATTAGTCCTCAATACTTAGAATGTGCATATTCCGGATGTCAAATGCATGAAAAAGGCTTTTGATGCTATTAAGAGACCACCAAATAAGTGTGGTGAATTTTTTTTTTTTTTCCTTAAATCGCTAGATGACCCAAAGAATCAAACTTTCGTGAAAGGGAGGTCACGCTTTCAGTATTGCTTACTTTACTAAAAATACAAAATTAAATAGTTGTGATGTAGTAAGCACATGAATAATTTCCAAGTTTTGAATATATATATCTAGTTGTAAAAAAAAGTATAGGGGTAAAAGAAAAGAATTGGAGACTTCTAAAACTCAAATCTACTCTTTTCTATTTAAGGTAAAAAAAAAACCTATACATAATATGTTAATTGTGTTGCAATAAAATTTGAGGTAATAGGTTCGTGCTACAAAAAAATTCGTTGTAATAAACTCTAAATATTTTAATGACAATTTTGGTATAATAATATATTTGTTGATGCAATAAACAATTTACTATTTCAAATATCTTGTAGCAATAAGCTATTATTTCACAAATTTTATTGTAATAAATTGCAAGTAATTGACAAAAATAATTTGGGTCAAGTTATTGCAACAATATTTTCATTGTAATAGATATTTTTTCTTATTTTTCATTACAATAGATTGAAAAATAATTGGTATTATATTATTGTTATAGGGACCGGGTTTCAGCACTTCTACTATTGAGAGAGAGTGGACTCAAGCCCAGTTAACTCAATTCAATGAATTTATAGAGAGCAGGTTCAAGAACTAAGCCTTAGTGAGGGATGCAGCGGCCAGGCATGGTTGCATATGGATTGAATAGCAGGTATGTGAGTTAAAATCCACAATGGTGCCCCTCGGCCCTTCTCTCAGGAGCTTGCGACTCTTATTACTTCCTCCCTGATTGGTTACAAGAGTTTCTGGGAAAATACAAGTCGCTACAGTATTCTTTCTTTTAGATTTTCCTCCCTCTTTCTAGAGGGATTCTTTAGATTATATATCCCCCTCTCAATTGATCTTAGCCCTACATTTGTTGATCAACCAGGCCGCTGCTTGAGTGCTTATCCCATCAACCGCCTTTTCATTCTTCCTGTGGGTTGCAGCAACCAAGACAGCGCTGTTCAGGGGTCATCTCCTCACTAATGTGGCCAGGACGTTAGTTGTAGGCATTTAATGTGGAGGTGACAGTTCATCCTGGACTTGCTCCTCCACCATGCTTCCATGGCTAACACGTTGTACTTGCTCTTTCTCTTTGGATGCTCAGGAAGGCTGCTCTTGGTGGCTCATTACCTCCCCTTTCAATGGTCTCGGCTGGTCGAGGACAACATCATCCTCGGCGATGTTTCCTGGCAGCTTGGGCAATCTATGTTCCTTCTCGGGTGTTTCTTGATCCTCGGCATGGGCCTTGGGCCGAATACAAGATGGGCCGGGGTCGCCAGATTATCAGCCCCCACAATTGTAATAATATATTCTTTGTAGTCCCATATTTGTCATTGCAATAGATTATAAAATAATTAATATTTAGTTATTGCAATGATATATTTGTTGCAATAAGTTATCACTTTGAAATTCCTATTGTAATAGATTGCAAAATAATTAGTATCAAGTTATTACAACAATTTCTTCAATTTAAGTTATTGCCAAAAAAAAAATGGTTTGTTCAATTTAAGCTATTGTAAAAAAATTTCTTAATGCAATTTAGTATTAAAGTCTCTATTGCAACTGAAAATTATAAGTTAATCCAAATAATTTTTATTAATGTAATAATTTAAACTTTTAAGTTAATATTGCAATGACTTTTAATTTGTAAATGTAATATTATGTCTAATACAACTATACTAATTTTGTTGCATTAACACTAAGTATAGAAAACAAAAAAAATATTAAAAGAATTTTACTTGCAGGAAGAAGTTTCCCACAAGTTTTGCAATTTGGGTTCCCGTTTTCAAAGAATGTGGCGTAGGTTTGGCATCAAATGCCGGTATCAATGTTGTCGACGTGAAACCGCTGATGGTGCTCCTCGACCAAAATGTTGGTGCTGAATCTCATGCCACATGTTCCACAATCCATAGTTTCGAAGTTGTGCTTAGCCAAGTTGTGATAAAAGCATCCTCAAGTGCTGTGGAATGTTTTGCCACAAGTGAAACAGAAGTTGACGGGACGCTCATTCAGAACGGGATCGTGGCGAGTATGGCGAGCCATGTCTCTCACTTCTTAACTCTCTATCCGATGAGTATCTCTTAGTGCAGAGTGTATGAGTATCTCTTAGTGCATAGTGTGTGAGACCAAGAACACAGTGAGAGTATTTATAAAGACATCAAGAGACTAACATGCAAATAGTGTGATGCAATGTGAGAGTGAGACTAACACTTATATTTTTCACCAATATGATGAACAACCAAGCATATCAACCTTAGTTTTGTTTATTGATGTAGAACGCATTAGTCCTCAATACTTAGAATGTGCATATTCCGGATGTCAAATGCATGAAAAAGGCTTTTGATGCTATTAAGAGACCACCAAATAAGTGTGGTGATTTTTTTTTTTCTTAAATCGCTAGATGATCCAAAGAATCAAACTTTGGTGAAAGGGAGGTCACACTTTCAGTATTGCTTACTTTACTAAAAATACAAAATTAAATAGTTGTGACGTAGTAAGCACATGAATAATTTACAAGTTTTGACTATATATCTAATTGTTAAAAAAAAAAAAAAAGTATAGGGGTAAAAGAAAAGAATTGGAGACTTCTAAAATTCAACTCTACTCTTTTCTATTTCAGGTAAAAAAATCCTACACATAATTTTTTTTTTTTTTATGGGACTACACATAATATGTTAATTGTGTAATGTTTCTTTCTAATAATAATAATATGTGTAATCTATACTACTATTTAAGGGGCTCTCCTATTTGGATTTCTCATTTTTTGGTTTAAAAATGCCCCTACACTCCTATGTTTATGTAGAGACAAAACTAAAGCACAATTTGGTAAAAATACAACTCTAACTCCCACTAAAATATTGCCTAAAAAATAGGATCACTCTCCTATTGATTTTCAAATTTCTTTATCCACTTATAAATTAAATTTTCAAAATAAAAATTAAATATAAAAAATAAATATAATTTTGTTTTTGCAATAAAATAGGACCATTAAGCCCAACGTTTTCACTAAACTAAAAAAAAGTCTCATCGCACGCGCAAAGCACGTGTGATGTGGCTAGTGTAACCTAATCAAACTCTTTATTTGAGGTTCTCTCTGTTATTATTGGATTTGTAACTACAACCCTTAAGTCTTAAGCACTTACATAGGTGATGAAGGCTTTGAAACTAGAAATTCTCTTTACAGCTTGAATTCTTATATGATTTATTATTTAGTATATTACATGGAAAAAAATTCAAATCTTATTTACTATTTAAATAAAATATAAAATCTTATATTACTTACATTTATAAGATATGTACTGTTGTTAATATATCTAATTCTAAAATCACAACCAATTCAATATTTCAAGTGTCTTGTAGTGAAAAAATATTGGGAATGAGAAAAAGGAGGATTCGGAAATACTATATATATATATATATGTGTGTGTGTGTGTATGGGGAAGTGGACTTTGGACTGAGGTATGATCCGCAAGTGAAGTTAAACAAAAAAATTAATAAACACACTAACAACAACAATAACAACAAATCATTTGTCTCGAAATTTAGGGTTAACTATGGATTCTTAAGAAATTAGATTGGGTTGGCCAATGGATTTTTTTTTTTTTTTCCCCTCTATTCTATCTATTTGAAGTTATGCTCTCGATTCTTTAAAAAAAAAAAAAGTTGTGCTCTCTGTCGCTTCCCTAATTACATGATTTTTTTTTTATTACTTCTACTAATGTTATTTTTCACCTTAATTTCTTACACTTTCTTATCAATTCATTACTTCTTCTTTTAACATGACTAAACTAGCTCAAGTGAGTCTCCCTCATATTTACCTACTATGGTAAATAAAGTGACAGAATTACATTTAAAAGAAAGAAGAAGAAAGTGGACATGATAATAATACAATACACAAACTTCACTTAGAAGCATCCCTTAAACATTGAGCGAAATCAATGACAAAACCCACATAAAAACATCTATTAGTAGTTGTGAAAGGGGGGCAATCAAGAAAAATGTTATGAAACATATTGTGTATTGCTCTTCTTTTTGTTATAAGTGCTACATTTACAACATTTTCATAGCAAATTCTAGGTATTAAGTTGTTACTCATTCTAATTTTATGAAACTTGGAATCCACTAAGGTGTAGAGGCATTTCTTCCAAAGAAATTGTTCAAACTTTTTGAGATGAAGCAAATTGAAGACGTATAAATTGCAATTGTTTCAACTAAAAACATTTATATTGGAAATAATATTATTTAGGAAATAAAATATTGATAACCTAATTAATTTATTATATCTAAAATAAAATTCAATTGACCAATAAAAATACAATGTCCTTTCAAAATAAAAATAAATATTTCTTTGTGATTCCCATGTTAGAAATATTTGATGGAACGAATAGTGAAAGAAACAAGCATAAACATTAAAATACATCCTTAAAGTATTAAGAATTTTGCCACTGAATCATTTGAAAACGGTGGGTCATGACTCAAGACTAATTGTGGAGAGTTTGTGCGCAATCTAGTGGCTTCTTGGCAAGGTGGGTCTCTGGCAGCTGCCCAAGGTGTATGGGTTCTACAAGAAACTTACTTTATGGTTTTAATTTTCTAAAATAAAGGGTAATCTTGTGTATTACAGTTTAATCTTTTATGTGCAATCATTTGAAAAATTTTACGTGACATGGTATTATTGGATGGTGTTAACATAGGTTCTTACACTAAGTCCTTATTGAATTTAATCTCTTCAAAGAAAGGACTATTCCATCATATATGAAGCTGTGAAGCATGCCTTGCAAGTTTGCTCATTATGATACATGCTTAAAAGGAGAGATATGACCATTTTACAAGTAGGTAAAGTTTGATTGTAGTTTATGATGTTATGGAACTTTTGCTTCGAATTGATAAGATAAGCCCATTATAGTAAATTTGTTTTTGCTGAATAGACTATTATAGTAATTGCATAGTGGCGTGTATGTACTTAACATGAAATGAAAGATAAGAAAATTATTCGTGATTTTCATACTTGCAAAATGAGTTGAATTGCTTTGTCATTTCTATCCTTAATGGTTTAGAACATCCATATAACTGCTTAGCCTCCGTTAGGTCAAATGAGCAACGAAAAACTTGCCCGAAGGTTAACAAATAAAAAAAATTCAGTTACATCTAAGACCTTGGATAATTTTTTGTTCTATACAGCCATGTGACATTTATGGAAATGAAGATTACCGTAGCAAACACTAAATTTTTTTTTTTTTTTTTTTTGAGAAGCATAGCATACCCTAAAGTAAAAACAATGTGTTGAAAATGGAAACACATTATCATCAAATATTTCTAGGAGTTTAACTCTAACTTGCTGATTTTTTGAAAGATAAATAAAATCAAAGAATTTGAAGCCCAAAATATGTCTTTCCTCATTCTATGAGTTCATTGGAGATTGGCTCAAAAATGTCGAGGAGACCATAAAATGGGCAATGGAGAAGAACATAGAAAAAAAAATATGGAAGAGAATAGAAGAGAAAATGAAAGCTTATACGGTCAGAAAATTTCATATATTTTACTTAAGCATTCTACCAGATTTATCATCAACAATAAAATTTTCTTTTAAAGATCATATAATAGTGGTGTAGATTATTTCCCTTGAAATACAATAAGGTGAAGCATCTCACCATATTGAAATTAACTTTCTAGCTAAATTTCATATATATATATATATATATATATCGTATAACCAGAGTTTGTTTTCTAAAAACCCTTACATATTTGGCAAGAGATAATTTCAGGTTCCCAAGTTGCATAATTCAATTAGTGTGTCTTTTTCATCAATCGACTTCTGTATTTCAGCGGACCTTCAAAGTCAACAATAATAGGAAACCATGTCAAAAGTTTTCATTACCTGATCCCCAAATTCAGCTAATGTGACCATATCGGCAAAAATGCAACAAATCAATGTAATGCTAGGTAATCAGCACATTTTACTTACAGCAGTCAAGCACAAAGGAGTTTAAATTTTGAATTGAAATTGAGTTAGATAAAACTACACAGTTTAGGCTAAAATTTCTGTGCTTTCACTTTCTAGAAATCTTTTGAAAATAATGATAATGATCTTACTACATATTCTAGTAGTGAATTACAGTACCAATCAAAGTGGTAGCTCTTAAAGTTATAATTTCAAGCACAATGTCTGATGGAGTCCAAATAATTTTTAGGCCAAGATTATTTGATGGCTGAGACAAAATTTCGAATAACAAATTTCAACACATTAGTCAAACTGGTTGCCTATATTTTGTAAACAGGTAATCTTGCTTCTTTTTAGACAAGAGCCAAAAAACAGCTTAAGAAAACCTCAATAGAACATATGATATATAAGATAAAAGTCACATTACAAAGAAGACTAGGCTATAGCAGAAAAGAGCTGGAAGACGAAGAATTGGCAAGCTGATGAGCATTAGTGAGCATTCGACTATGGACTTGACAAAACCATAGCTTAAAAATCACAAACGTAGCAAAGCAATGTCTTCTTTAACAGCTTGTCTCTCCCACTTCCACAACAAAGGTTGCAAACCTTAGATTCTACTAATAACTACAAGTGCAGAGCACGCCTATCATAAGTACATAGGATAAGGAGGATAAGGTTTCCAAATTGCTTGACAAAGTCTACACCTCAACCGCAACTCTTTATTTTGGTACTAACTTCCACTTTCTATGCCCAGCAATCTACAAATCATATCCAAATGCACAAAGGAGGTTCTCATTACAATGATACCTAACCATTGCTTCTTGACGAATCATGATCATGTGCCTGCAATAGTAAAGAGCTTGAGAAGCATGACAACCTTCCCTTCAAACGTGTCCAACACTCCAGCATTTCAAAATAGCACACAAAGTGGCAGAAGAAAAGGGATCATCATCCGTAGAGATAAAACTTTAGGTCGACAACTGTTTAGCCTCCTTCAGGTCAAATTACCTATGAAAAACTTGCCTAAAAGTTTACCACAAAAATTCAGTGACAACTATGAGTCTGGGTTTTTTGTAGTATACTGCTATGGTATATTTATGGGAAAGAAGGTACTAAAGCACACGCTAAACTAAAGAAAGAAAACTTTGAAAATGAAAAATAAATAAATAAATAGAATTCAACAAAAATTTCTATAAGTTATCTCTAAGTTGATGGTGTTTCGAAAGATGAACAAGGTCAAAGAAAGGGGCACTGACCTTTTTATTTACATAAACACAGGTGGAAAAGTTGATTAAGTTTATGCTCTCCCAGACCAGAATGCCTCCTTTCGTCTCGCTCTTTAAGTCCTCTGGAGATTGTGCCATGATGCCAAGTAATCCATAAAGTGACCAGTGGAGAGGAACATCAAAAAATAAAACAAAAGAAATGGAAAAAGAAAAAAAAAATTAAACAGTCAGCAAATAAGATATGCCTTGAGTATTCAAAAAGAGCTACCATCAACAATGAATTTTTACTTCTAAAGTTCATATAATAGAATGGAAGGTTCTTTCCACTGAAACATAATCAGATGAATCATCAGGCATATCAAAATTAACTTAAATTTAGATCAAACAAGAAATATGGAGAAATTTTTCCATTTCTGTCTAAAACTCAAATCTATCATATGATTAGTGTTTGTTTCTGAAACTCTGCATATTCAGGTTCTTGAGTGTTGTTTTTCAATTTTATACATTGCTTTGGGAAACTAGGCCTTGCTAAATGCATTTTTGTTTCATTAAATAGCTGCAGAAAAGCCTCCTTTTAGTATATGTTTATTGAATGGAGTTATTAGGCAGGTTAAATTGATGGTAGTATAGTGGGAACGTGTCATCTATGCCTGAAGAATTAACCAAGTAAAGAAGGATTATAAATACAAATAAGTGATAGTAGTAAACAACCTGAAGTGGAATCAACTATACATAGAGGGCAGGGACAAACTGAGAAGAATATTTGTGAATTACGATCCAACCTCCCTTCTCCTTCTGGCCCTCCTTTCATATTTCCATTGTGAAATCCCTGAAAGTGGTCATGAGCTCTGAGAGGGAAAACGCACACACACACACAATCAAAATTATACACTTATCCCAAAGAGCATAACTCAATCAATGTGTCTTCCTTATTGATCAAGTTTAAAATTTATTATAAAAAGAAAAAACTTTAGTTCAAATACAAACTATAATAGCTATTGATGAGATAAAAAGGAGAGATACCCACAATGCAAAAATGCCAAGGGTCTTTCATTTACAACTTTCCATTAGCATACCACGCTGGGAATCAACCAATCATCTAATTTTAAAATGTTCAGGATAATTGGCAAAAGTCAAGGAAGTGATTGATGGAGCAAAGAATTCATTCTCTATTGGAAAGCCTCCATATGTGACTACATTATCAGCAATTAAAGTAGTTTGCACTCCATTTCCAGAATATGAGCAAGTCTCAGCTAAAATTATAAGCTGAAATATATGGGGACTCCTAGGCTCAATCGGCAACTCATAAACTTGTCCCTGATGTTTGACAAGAAATGTAGTTTGCTCTCCACTTCCAAAAGTCTGAACATGTATCAGCTAAAATGAAAGAAATGTTGTAATTATAAATGCCCATAGTTCACAAAAGAAAGAAAATTGTGAAGGAAATAAAGATGAGTGCAGCGGAAATTAAGTTTTAAACGGATCTACTTCATTCGATATTGATAACACGTACTAAGTAAATTTCAGAATTTTGAGAACAAGAGATCGTACCTTGAAGCGGTGAATTTCAAAACAGAAGATTGAAGTACTCGGGAATACTTTTAATCTTCACTCCAATTCCACTAACGCCCAAGATGTGTGGTCTCTCAATTGGTAACAAATGGATGATTAGAGAGTGACTAGAACTCTCATACACACCATTTCAATATTGTTTTTCACACTCTGAAAAATCTGAAAGTTTTTCCCTTTGTATCTAACCAATTTATCTAATTGGGCTGGCCTTTTGGGCCTTACCAATTGGGCTTAAGTGTGTGGTTTGGAGTGGGACCAAAAGGGACCAATAAGACACTAGCTCCAATGGGCCTTGGGCTTTTCTGTCAACTCTTGACAAGCCCAAAGTTACCATTAACTATATTTAATACCACTATATAAATATAGTTGCACTCTAGGTCTTATCTATAAATTATATCCCAAGACTTTATTATACATGCAACACCTTCATAAAATATTCGTAGTAATACAAAGTCATTAATGTAGACTGTCACTTTGTAAATTACTACATCTTAATCCTTGAGTACCCGGTTTAATCCTTTAATGTTATTCATTATATATTTATGAAATCCAATTTCATAAATATATACTTTAGTCTCACTAAAGTGGTTAGGCCTAACTCTCTGAATAACAAACTCATTAAACTTATCTCAAAGGAATACTTTATATCTCCGTTAAGAGACTATGAATTCCATCTTGAGAATATATGTTCCATCAACACTAAATGTAGCTGCCCAATATACTGAGGTTTTAACCGTTACTTTAGATCTCACTCCTGATATATCAAAGCAACCTACACCTCATGATCAGGTCCATTATTCTCTCAGGATTAAGAGTTCATGCAAATGTAAGTCGTGAGATTTATTATTCATTTGACAGTCTTTAGGAGAATAATAAATCTCGCAGCGGTCCAGGTCAATATGTCTTAACTCTTAAAACATATTAACACATCAACCAGAAGTCACCACTTCCATGATCAAGACAAATCATCATGATTGATATGTTATAGTCTTCGCAGATGAAATGCCCAATTTCATCACTGACTACGAACTATAATTCTGAGTTTACAAAGAACTTGTGATTTATATCTTCTGTGACTCTTCACATAAATCACATACTATGCATCTCATAGACTATGTGATAATGTCCGAATATTCATGTTACCATTATTTCAGATAATAATAAAACAAATTTATTAAACACAATATTAAGTCATACATAATGTCATACACAATGTCAAACTTAACATCATACATAGTATCATACAATAGAATTTAAGGGCACTAATCCTAACAAATTGTTGTTCAGAAGAAAGTAAGGGAAAAAAAAAAGGTAAAAATTATGCAAAGATTTATATCAATTGCAAGAAAATCCATAATTAAAAATCATGATTTTTTTATTAAGACATTTTATTGAATCAATGAAAGAAATCTTAGTGTCATAACTCCTTTTTTTTTTTTTTAATCTTTTATCTTTTTTTCTTTTTTGAGGAAAGTGTTATAACTCTTTTAATGGAATGTTAAAAAGTCCTTGTGACCTGCCTTAGGTTTCCCAGACTTTTTTTTTTTTTTTTTTTTTTTGAGTAGAAGGTTTCCTATATTATTTAAAAGAGCAAAGCACCAAAATTTGCTAGAAATAAAGTTAATAATTTTGGGTTTGTTCCGTTTGGGTGCTCGGCTACTACACATGTAATAGTTGACTAATTGATTAAGATTAATAGACTCTTCAATAAATAAACAAATAATATTAAAAACTCACCACCTAAAATCACTTATTAGTTCTTTTTTTTTTTTTTTAAATAATAGTAATGAAGTCAGCTCCTTAGCTATTTGATACTCCAACCAACTTATCAAAAAAAAAAAAAATACTCCAACCAATGTCAATATATATGAACACTCCAACTATTAATTTCTAGTTATCTAGGAAAAAAAAGAGACAGAGTCTAGGCCCATATTATATATTCGTAAAGAACAACTACCTCCAACTTGTGTCCAGGCTAGGCCCATATAAAAAAAAAAAAAAAAAAGAGATAGAGTCTAGGCCCATATTAGGATTTTTGTATTCTGCTAGAAGATGGATCCCCATTTTTGTTAGGATTTTTTCTTATACAAAGCCTAGCAATAAACGTACTCGCATGACCACCCAGCATTGACATTTGGGTCTGGGCCTCTCAATGAACCTGCAAAGCTTAAGGCCTACTCCAACTTCACCAATGGGGACAGCCCAGCCTCCATCCTTCATGCTTTTTTTTTTTTTTTTGGCTAATTAAACACTAGCTTCATCCAAATTCTTTTTTGACCTTTTCTTTGAAGTATTTATTTATTTCATTTCCAAAAATAGGATTTGAGTTCAACCAAATTTATTTGGTTATTTTAAATTTTTACAATAAAGAGTTGTGTTTCGGTGAAAGTTGTACCAAATGAACTTCGTTGTCTCTACTTAGATAATTACCACTATATACATCAAAAAAATCAAAAATAAAATAAATATTTGTAGTTTTAGATTTCCAAATGTAATATACTAATATAATTATATTCCCTAATATATACCCCCACTCATAATCCTACTTGCTAGTAAACAATTCTAAAATCTTTTTTGAGTAGTTTTAGGACCACAAATTATTCTCCAATTTTTTTTGTTACAACTCTGACGTGGCAGACAGTGAGTAGTTAACTATTACTTATACACAGACATAATATTGTTAACCAAATTTATAACATCAAATCAAGCAAGTAGTTAATTTTCCTCATATATCCTTTTAAATCCATAAGAGTCTACTAGTTAGGGTTGTTCATTGTGCAGTTTTGATCTATCTTTATCACTGCACTGCACGATGCAATTTGGCCAAAACCTTCACCGCACCACACCTCAATTTTCCAGTAACATGTGGTGTATCACAATATGGTTTGATCGATTTTAGATTAATTGGGACATTTTTCAAAATTTTGGGCTAGATTGACCTTGCCAAAACTTATTTTTCCTTTTATTTTAGACCAATTTAAAAAATGATATTCTGATTTTTCTTTATTTTGGGTTAATTAAGAGTACCCCCAACAAATTTTTAAATATGAAAGGACTATATTCATATTCATATAATCTATACTACTATTTAAAGGCTTTCCCTGTTTAGACCGGATTTTTTTTTATCCAAAATACCCTTATTTCCCTAAGTTTAAGTAGAGATAGAACTAAAGGACAACAAAGTAAAAACACATCTTTAACTCATACTAAAACATTGCCTACAACATAAGATTACTCTCACTAACCCACTTATTCAGAAACAAACTTCACGTTTAAACTTTTCTCTTTCTTTATTTTTTTAATTGGCTGAATTTTTTCTTTTTAACCCATGTTAAAAAGTTTTATTTATTTATTTATTTTTATTTTAGAAACCCACGTTAAAAAGTTAATATTTTTTTTGGGTAAAATTTAATAATTTGCATCAATTATAATTTGAAATTACTATATTTTTCAACCACAAAAAAAAAAACTAAGGGTGCGATGAGTGCTATGCGTTTGTACCAAATATTAAAATTATAATTGATGCAAATTATTAAATTTTATTCAAAATCTATATTACTATTTAAGAGGCTTCCCCTGTTTGGACCGGATTTTTTTTTTTTGTCCAAAATACTTTTATTTCTTTAAGTTTAAGTAGAGACAAAATTAAAGAACAACAAAGTAAAAATACATATTCTTTTCAAAAAAAAAAAAAAGTAAAAATACATCTTTAACTCTCACTAAAACATTATCTACAAAATATGATTATTCTCTTATTAGCTTTATATTAAATGTGTCACCACTGTCAATAAGAATTATTTCTTTTTTAAATATAAAAATTTTATAGCATATTGCACTTTTAGTTTAAAATTACGGAGTATTTATTTTATTTTAATACAACTAGACCACTCATTTAAAAAAAATTTAAATAAATAACCCTATCATTTGAAAGAGAGTATTATTTTGAATCTAAATTGAGTAAGATAATTAAAGAATCTTTCTAACAATATAACTAAAAAACTTAAACCATAATTATAATTAACACAACTGATATCTTAGGGAAAACTAAACTTTGAGAATATAATTTGAGAGGAAAAATTGAACTCTTATTTATTTATTTTTTGTTAAATGCCCTCACCAAGAATAAAAATATAATGATCAAAACCACAATTTATAAAACTGACTGTAAAACATAACACAAATACCAAAGTTATAAAGTAGACATAATAAATGAAAACCAAATAATACTACAACAAATGCCAAACTATGGTAATCCAAAAACCAAAAAAAAAAAATGTTAATTTTCAAAAAACAAGAAACAAAAACAAATTAATACCAAATAATAATACTAATACACTTAGAATTTTTTTTTTTTTTTTTAAACTTATTATTAAATTTCAGTCTAACGGGAAAGCCCAAAACCAAATCCCAATATTTACCTCTTTTACATTTCAGTCTCATTCTCCTTCCTTCTCTCTCTCTCCACAAAAATCCCCAAATCAAAAACTCCCACCACACACAAAAAAAAAACCCTAACCCTAAACCCCCCAAATTCAAAACCCCCGACAAAAATCAACCAAATCAAAGACCAACCCAACAATGGTGTGCATACGCAAAGCCACAATCGACGACCTCTTAGCCATGCAGACCTGCAATCTCTTCTGCCTCCCGGAGAATTACCAGATGAAGTACTATCTCTACCACATCCTCTCATGGCCGCAGCTTCTCTACGTGGCCGAAGACTACAACGGCAAGATCGTGGGCTACGTGCTAGCCAAAATGGAAGAGGAAAGCACCGAGTGTCACGGCCACATCACGTCGCTCGCGGTGTTGCGCACTCACCGCAAGCTCGGGCTGGCGACCAAGCTCATGAGCGCAGCTCAGAACGCCATGGAGCAAGTGTTTGGAGCCGAGTATGTGTCGCTTCACGTGAGGAAGAGTAATAGAGCTGCGTTTAATTTGTACACGGAGACTTTGGGGTATAAGATTCATGATGTGGAGGCTAAGTACTATGCGGATGGTGAGGATGCTTATGATATGAGGAAGCAATTGAAGGGGAAGCAGTATCATGGACATGGACATGGGCATGGGGGACATGGACATGGACATCATCATCATCATCATGAGCATGGAGGTGGGTGTTGTTCAGGGGAGAGGGTGGAACCAAAAGGGACTGGGAAGAAGTAGGCCAGGGTGAACTGAGGTGAAGTGGTAATGCTATTGGGGTTTTTTTTTTGTTGTTGTATTTTGTTGGGTTCCATTATGTGAGGAATAATGGTTAATGGGTATTTGTTTAATTATACATTGAACTTAATTTACAATGATGGGCATGGATATCTAATGTTATATGCACTTTTTTTGTGTCAATTGTATTAGATTCAGTGGCCAAGGTTATATCTTTTTGGGTCCTGTTTATTGTGGTTGTTTTAGTGAGGAGTAATGGTTAATTATGCATTGAACTTAATTCAGCATTGATATCTAATTTTATTTCACTATTTTTGTGTCAATATTATTGGATTCAGTTGCCAAGATTATATCTTGTTTTTGGGGTTTTTTTTTTAGGAATAATGAATGACTATTTGTTTAGTCATACATTGAACTAAAGGCATGAATATCTTATGTTTGCACTTTTTTGTGTCAATTGTATTGGGTTCAATTGCCAAGGTTATGTCTTTTCGGTTTGTTTATTGGGTTGCTTTGGTAAGGAATAATAATTGATGAGCATTTGCTAATTTCTTCACTGAAGTAAATTTTACTATGATGGACATGAATATGTAACGTTATTTGCTTTTTTTTTTTTTATGTCAATTCCATTGGGTTATCTTGTCAAGTTTTTTTTTAAGCTTTCAACCAAAAAAAAAAAAAAAAAAGAAGTGTCTTTTGAGAACTTTGGTTGTATTTCTACTTAAACTTTACTGTTGCTTAGCGAGATTGTAGATCTTGTTTGTTGGTTTGTTTGTATGGGTAAAAATGCTTAATGGTTTTCACATTGAACTAAATTAACTATGTCGGTCATGGATAACTTATGTTATTTTACTTTTTGTGTCAATTGATTGGGTTCTATTGCCAAGGTTACATCTTTCTAGATGTTTGGTAGTATTTCTACTTAAATTTTATTGTTCCTCAGAGAAATTTTGTGTTTTTGTGCTTGTGCTTGTGCGGGTACAGATGTGGACCATGCGGTGCTCGTGCATGTGTGGGGGTGGGTGTGGGTGCTTGCATGTTCAGGTGCAGGGGTGTGTGCAGGCGTGTGTGCAGGTGTGGGTGTGGGCGAATGCCTGCACCTGCTCCCCTGCCATGTGCCTGAGCTCTGCTTCTGCGGTGCACCTGGGCTCTGCTTCTGCCTTGCGCCTGTGCCTGTGCCTGTGCTTCTGCCTTGTGCCTTTGCTAGTGCTTGTGTTTGTGTGTGTTTGTGTTTGTGAGAAATTGTGCTTACTGGTTTTTAGCTAGTTTCTAAATTGAACTAAATGCACTATAATGGGCATGGATATCTAATTTTATTTGCATTTTTTGTTGATTGTATTAGGCTCCTTTGCTAAGGTTAGATACATCTATGTAGAAGCTTGGTAGTATTTCTACCTAATATTTATTGTTCCCCAGCAAGGTTTTGGGTTTTTTTATTGGGAATTTTGTGGGGAATGATGCTGAATTAGAATCTACTTGCTTCTACACTGAACTAAATTTACTATGTTGGACATGGATATCTGATGTCAGTTGCACCTTTTGTGTCAGTTGTATTTCTACTTAAAACTTTACTGTTCCCTAGTGAGAAGAGATACATGCCAATGGAATGGTGTTTGCTCTGTATCTGTGTATTACAAATTTATCATAAGAATGAAAATTTTATTTTAAATCATGTATGTGGATGGGTGAGTGTTTCATTTGATAGAGATTGGATATGTTTTGATTGATAGAATGTGGATTTTCAATCCTTGGTTTTTTTTTTGGGTCAATTGCATTGGTTTCTATTGGCAAGGTTCAATCTTTTGGAGCTTTGATAGTATTTCTACTTCTTTACTATTCCCCAGTGTGGTTGATGCTTTTGGATTGTCAATGCACTTTATTACCTATGTAGTTTAAGAAATGGAATTTGTGAAATGTTTGATGGTTGTTGTATTGTTTAAGCTCACGGCTGTGCATTGGTGAGAGTTTCATTTGTTATAGTTTGGCCCTCATCTGGTTGATAGATTGAGGATTTGTGTGTCAAACTATTGGTTTTGGGGCTATATTTTGGTTTGTTTATTAAGGGAAACTTCTTTTACCCAGAGGAATCATATCCCATATGAAGAAACAAGTTTCTGAAATGGTAACGTCAACGTGTGTAATGATGAAGCAAAATATATATCAATAATAACCTAAATGTTAAGCGGAGATTGGTTTGGAATGGTCTAGTTTAATAATCTCATGTTTCACTTGCATTGCTATGCTTTGGTAGGGTTTGTGTGTGTGTGTGTGTGTGTGATTTATGTAAGATCAATAAACATGTGGTCAATCCTATTGATTGCTTTCATATGGTGATTGATATTGATAGTAAAATTTAAAATGAGAAGTTTGGAACTCCATTTTAAAGTTTTGGGTTTACTCTGTTGAGAGGATAATAGAGCCTAGATTATTTATCTTAGAAGCTTAAACCAGAATTAAGAGCATAAAGGTGGCTGAGGTAAACTAGGTCTTGATTAATGAATATACAGCTAATTTTATTGTTTGTCAATGAATTTTGATACTGAAATGTTAGTGGCATAGTAGTGTTACTATGTTGTACTCTAGTTTTCTGTCTTGTTTAGTGTTTGCTATTTAATTAGTATGATTTTTAAATTAACATGCCAATGCAAACATCTGGTTGTTTGATCTTGCCACCCACATATTACTGAACTGAATGCTAAGATAAAATTAAAGATAATGATGGTTGGGGTGGTGGGGTGGGCTGATGTGGAATGTTCTAGAAACTAAGATCAAAGTGATTATCCTGATTTGGCGGGATGGTTTTAGTTATATTATCCTTGGAGCTAATCCTTCGTAGTAATGATTTATTTTAATTGGATCGACAAACCTAGTTGATTGCAAGAAAATCTTACATGAACGTATGATGATAAGTGTGTAGGCCGCTGTCACATGATCCATAATGTAGGCTTGAATTTATTAATCACTACGTTTCTTCTTCGTACTCTGTTTCTTTGGGGCAGTATTTGGGGTTTTGCGTAATGTATTTCTATTTATGATTTCTTACAGTCTGTTAGCTTTTGCTTTTGAATTTTTTGTATTTGTTTCAAAGATACAAAGCGCACCGTTTCACTTAAAGAATTATAAGGAGGAAACGGTATCGTTCCAAATAGCCATTGGTTGAAGTTGTTAAAAGCGCAGTAATTACTGTTGGTTGTTTGATATTTTCCACATTTCCAGGAGTTTGTTATTGAAATTTTAGGCAAATCTGTTAGCTAAATTATGTATAAATAGCAAGCCATGTGTATTATTCTCATTCGAACAAGATTAATAAAATTTTCTCAATACTCTGATCTCTCTTCTTCCTCACACTCTCCCTTCGATTCTGTTACATTCTTTTTTGTATTCACTATGGTGATAATCCCACATGGGTACAACCAAATCTTTGTATGATGTTTGCTGTATTGTTATGTGTATAAGAATCAGCTTGGAAATGTATAGATTTCCAACAAATAAAAAAACGATCCTATCCTTGTACCGGTTGACATGTTGTTATAGTTCAAAGGGGGAGGAGAGCTGTACATAGGGTTGACATGTTGTGGGTTGACATGTTGTTATAGTTCAAAGGGGAGGAGAGCTGTACATAGGGATGAAATGAGGTTGATGTTGTTAGGGATGTGCATGGGTTGGGTTGAGAGGTTTTTTTGACCCAACCCACCATGGTGGGTCAAAAAAAAAAAATTGACCCAGCCTAACCTATCACATAAGTTCAACCCAACTCAACTCACATGGCTCGAGTTGGGTCGGGTTGAACTCATGGGTTTGACAAATTTTTATTATTATTATTAAATTGAGTAGAAAAAAATATAAATACTAATATATTAAAAAAAATCTAAAGATTAGTATCAATGTAACTCCTTAAAGGCAAAAAACACTAATTACTAAATAAAAATAGCAATTTACTAAAGTTTGTGTGAACTAATTAGCTTTTATATGGAATACGAAGAGCTGGTTATTTTTTTAAAAAAAATTTAATTATATAATATTTTATATATATATATATATATTAAATTAATATTAATAGGAGGAACCGAGGAAGTGCTGCTCTATAGTTGGTTTTTTAAAAAAAATTATTGAATATACAATATATATTTAAATATATATAAGTGCCCTACAACTAGTTTTTTTTTTTTTTTTTTAATTAGTAAATAGATAATATATTTTAAATATATATTAAATATGGGTGGGTCGAGTTGGGTTTGGCAGGTTTATAATTTTATGACCCAAACTCAACCCGACCCGCTATAAAAAAATTTTTTGTAACCCAACCCAACCCAACCCACCAAGCCTTAAAAATTGACCCAACCCGACAAATCGGGTTTGGTGAGTCGGTGGGTTTTCTGCACACCCCTAGATGTTGTAATAGTTCAGGGGGAGGAGGGCTGTATGTAAAGTTAAAATGGGTTAAGCTTCCTTTAACTCAACTAGCTGCCCATACGATGCACGGTACAACTTATTATTAGTTTTCTTCAATATTTCAATAATATTTTTAATAATATTTACTAATGATCTTGTAGTTTAACTATTGATAATTTTTGATAATTTTTACTAATGATCTTTCAATAATTTTTGAATTCCCCATTCCTAACTATCAATCTATAAAAATAAAAAATAAAAAATAAATTCAATAAGTTTTCTTGCAAGAATGTGTAATATTTAGTTATTTTATAGACAAAATAGAAAGACATTAAGAGTAGTATAGTGATTTGATCATACTATATATATATATATATATATATATGTAGGGACTCAATTTGCGTTTGACCCTGAGTACAGATGGGTTTTCAGCCCAATCAAGCCCAAACAATAAATTTGTAGAGAGTGGGTTGAAGGTTTAGGCGCTGGCCGTCGTTCACCAAGCATGAACTCTCTTTTATAAAAGAAAATACTTAGAGTTTATCTACAACTGGGGGAATGCTCCTCGGCCAGTGGCCGAGGATCCCCTTTTCTTCTCTTTTTCCTCCCCTCCTTTCTTTACTTTACTTGCTTTTCTTATATAGTCTTCATTTTCCTATCTCCTTATTCCATCTGTTGATCATCCATTCGCCTCCCTTCTGGCCATCCGTCCCATCAGATGCCTTATCG
Source organism: Quercus cerris (assembly GCA_963669245.1). Taxonomy (NCBI): domain Eukaryota; kingdom Viridiplantae; phylum Streptophyta; class Magnoliopsida; order Fagales; family Fagaceae; genus Quercus; species Quercus cerris. The sequence continues at coordinate 84,005,877 of OY770007.1, forward strand.
GTACTCAAGTGGTTCACTCTGATCAGCGTTGCCCTACTAAGGGGTTATATCCCTATTAATGCGGCCAGAGGGGTTAGGTGAATGCATTAAATGTGAATGTGACAGCTTGCTCTGGGCTTGTCCCCTCCCAAAAATTATCCTTAGTATGCCGAGGACGAAGAGGTCCTCGGCGTAGGTCAAAAAGGAGGCTTTGTCTAACTTAGCCTTGGCTGGTCAGTCCTCCTCGGCGTTGGCCTTGGGCCTACTACACGATGGGCTGTGGTTGTCAGGCCCACGGGCCCCACAATAGCCCCTCAAAACCCTGCTGCACGTTCCCTCGGACGGGGAGGAGGGTTTTGATACCTACAGGCCCTCCTAGGCGAATCACCCCACTTTGGTTTGTGCTAATGCTGGCAACTTTTCGACTGCTCGATGTGCGTTTTTTACGTTTCAAGACTTAATGCATGCCCACATTAAATTTTGGCGGCACCACGTTTCCCACTTTCAACGGTGTGATGGTAATCGTTCGGTGGGGATCTCAAGGAACCGAGGGGGCTCTCATAGCCGATGCCCTGGAGAAATCTCTTCTTCTTCCTATTGACATGGCCGAGCTAAGAAATATGAGTGGGTCAGAGGTTGTCCTTGACCTTAAGAAATACCTAGGCATGGTGGGTCCTTTGGCACCCGTTTACTTTATTCGACTTTTGTCGCTTAGTACCTTCCTTTCTCTTTACGGGGTTACTCGTTTTCATTGGCAGGCTATCCAGGCTCTTTTCAGGTTAGATGAGGAGATCAATGGCCAGAGCAGTGCCTTAGCGCAAGAGCGTGATAAGTTCTTGGAAGCTGCTAATACCCTAAAGAGATCCGAGGCCGACCTAAAAAAGGCGACCGAGGATCTGGAGGAGATGAAAAAGGCCAGGGACGCTGCTGCCTCCGACCTAGCCGTGGCCAGGAAGCAAGCTGAAGAACAAACTAATCGCTTGCAAGACGTTGAGGGTCAACTACAGACTACCAAAGGGGACATTGTCTATATGAGGGAGAAATTGACCGCGGCAATCCATGAGAAAGGTGTTGCCGAGTATGCCAGGGACGAGGCTGTGAGAGCCAAAGACGAGGCGGTATTTGCAAAAATAGACGCCGAGCGCTCTATACAACAGGCAGAGGAGGAGGCTTTCGCAGATGGGGTGGCTAAGACTGAAGCCATCCTTCGGGCTCAAGTTCCTGTGGTATGCAGGCATTACTGTTCTCAGACTTGGCATGAAGCCCTCAACCAAGCAGGGGTTGATGCCTCATCTGACCTCAGGGAGGAGGATAGGGTATATTACCTTATTGCAATTTGCGAGACTACCCATGTTGCTCCCGAGGAGGGATCTTCATTACCAGCGGTTGAGAGTCACGATAAGACCGCCAAGGATATATCTTTGACTGACCAACCATTCGAGGAGATTGAACCCCAGAGGACGTTGGGGGGAGCTAGAGCCGAGGGTCAGGAAATACCACAAGATGTGGCGAGGCTCCCTGCAGACCCTTCGATTCAAAGCCCCTAGGCCTTTGTTAAAGCCCTCGATTTGCTGATCGAATTAATTTGCCTACTGAGTTGGGGGAACTGGTATACGACATAGGATAATTTTGTTTATTTTTCTCTTTCATTTCATTTTGTTTCTTGCCTTAGTGGCGTTGTAAGGAAATTGTATACTTTCTGTTTAAGCTGAATGCTTAGTACTTTGCTTCCAACTACAGATATTTTCTTTTGTTTGCTTTACTATAATATTCTGCTCAATATTTGTATTCTATTTTGGAGTTAGTCTCATGAAATCGCCTGTTATCCTTCAAATATAAATATAAAGACCGTATCATAGCTTGACTCTAGGTAACGCTTTGGTTTTTCTCTAGATATTTATTTTCTCCATGGGTTCGAGTCCGAGGACCATGCAATACCCTGACTCTGTCTAGTACTTCTATTTTTCTATAAGTATTTAGTTTTCCATAGGCTTGGGTCCGAGGACCATGCAATGCCTTGGTTCTGTCTAGTACTTCTATTTTTCTACAAGTATATAGTTTTCCATAGGCTTGGGTCCGAGGACCATGCAATGCCTTGGTTCTGTCTAGTACTTCTATTTTTCTACAAGTATCTAGTTTTCCATAGGCTTGGGTCCGAGGACCATGCAATGCCTTGGTTCTGTCTAGTACTTCTATTTTTCTACAAGTATCTAGTTTTCCATAGGCTTGGGTCCGAGGACCATGCAATGCCTTGGTTCTGTCTAGTACTTCTATTTTTCTGTAAGTATCTAGTTTCCCCATAGGTTTGAGTCCGAGGACCATGCAATACCTTGGTTCTGTCTAGTACCCAGGTATAATGGTGTGTATAGTTTTACCATAGGCTTGGGTCCGAGAACCATGCAATGCCTTGGTTCTGTCTACCACTTCTATTTTTCTGTAAGTATCTAGTTTCTCCATAGGTTTGAGTCCGAGGACCATGCAATACCTTGGTTCTGTCTAGTACCCAGGTATAATGGTGTGTATAGTTTTACCATAGGCTTGGGTCCGAGGACCATGCAATGCCTTGATTCTGTCTACCACTTCTATTTTTCTGTAAGTATCTAGTTTCCCCATAGGTTTGAGTCCGAGGACCATGCAATACATTGGTTCTGTCTCGTACCCAGGTATAATGGTGTGTATAGTTTTACCATAGGCTTGGGTCCGAGGATCATGCAATGCCTTGGTTCTGTCTACCACTTCTATTTTTCTGTAAGTATCTAGTTTCCCCATAGGTTTGAGTCCGAGGATCATGCAATACCTTGGTTCTGTCTAGTACCCAGGTATAATGGTGTGTATAGTTTTACCATAGGCTTGGGTCCGAAGACCATGCAATGCCTTGGTTCTGTCTACCACTTCTATTTTTCTGTAAGTAGAGGTGTGTCCTCGGACCGCTTTACTGGAGGTGATTCCTCCTTGGATCGGATTATGATCTTTACACGTGGCGTTGATTTCGACTCCAGCTCGAGGCCCCATCTTTTTCATTTATGAAGCGCCCTTTGTCTGTTCGTGTTCCGCGCTTGACGCTTCGGTGCGCGAAACGCGCCTTCATTAATGTCCTCGTGAATTAACACGAGTCCAACGGTCTACGACCTCCTTGGAAACTGGTAGCTTCATTATTAGCCCAGCTAATAATTCTCTTTTCGAACTCTGCATGAATTAATTCTCACCAACCCCCATCCCCTATATAAGGTGGGGAGGTGGTTTCCCCACAATCCATGGACCTCTCAATCACAAACAGAAAAAACACATTCTCTCAGCTCTCCAAGCCCTTTTAACAACCCCGCCGGAATTGTTACTGAAATTGGCAAAAGCCGGTATGGCCGCAGCCCCCACTGGGCTTTCGGTGCGGCAGAATCTAGGCGTAACCCCGATGGCGCCCTACAAGGTGGCCCAGAGGGATGTTGTTAGAGTACCTAACGTCTCTCCTCGGAGTGCACCCCCGACGAAGAAGACGTGCGAATTCATCTCATGGGCAGTGCTCGAGTGTTGTCGTCTCCAACGGCCAACACTCGTGAGGATTGGAGAGAATCAAGGGAACATCATGGGGGAAGGTATCCCGGAGCCCCTGCATCTGCTTCTCTCTTTGTTCCAGCTCCGCCGCGCCGAGAAGGGAGTTGTTGGTGGCCTGGAAACATGATGGCGCTCCCCTTTCCCTGCCTTTTGTGTTAAGCTCTCCCATTCTCTTTATACCAATAAAGGGACGGCTTGACACTTCCCACCGGCTAGCTTTTTTAGGGTGGCTCCACCTGAGCCTCTGATTGTAGAAATAGCTGGTAGGATTAGCTTGTAAATTTGTTTGTGAAACACACCTGCCTGAGCCTCTGATTGTAATTTGTACTCTTTCTATTTTTGAAATAATAATATCAAGATTTCTCTTTTCGCTGTCAACTCTTCTATATTCTCTTTTTTTTTTTTTTTTTGCAAAACGACCACTTAGAACAATCGCCTGGTGCGCCGGCCAGCACCCTAATCCTTCCCACAAACGGCGCCAATTGTAAGGACTCAATTTGGATTTGACCCTGAATATGAATGGGTTTTCAGCCCAATCAAGCCCAAACAATAAATTTGTAGAGAGTGAGTTGAAGGTTTAGGCGCTGGCCGTCGTTCACCAAGCATGAACTCTCTTTTATAAAAGAAAATACTTAGAGTTTATCTACAACTGGGGGAATGCTCCTCAGCCAGTGGCCGAGGATCCCCTTTTCTTCTCTTTTTCCTCCCCCCCTTTCTTTACTTTACTTGTTTTTCTTATATAGTCTTCATCTTCCTATCTCCTTCTTCCATCTGTTGATCATCCATTTGCCTCCCTTTTGGCCATCCGTCCCATCAGAAGCCTTATCGGTACTCAAGTGGTTCACTCTTATCAACGTTGCCCTGCTAAGGGGTTATATCCCCATTAATGCGACCAGAGGGGTTAGGTGAATGCATTAAATGTGAATGTGACAGCTTGCTCTGGGCTTGTCCCCTCCCAAAAATTATCCTTAGTATGCCGAGGACGAAGAGGTCCTCGGCGTGGGTCAAAAAGGAGGCTTTGTCTAACTTAGCCTTGGCTGGTCAGTCCTCCTCGGCATTGGCCTTGGGCCTACTACACGATGGGCTGTGGCTGTCAGGCCCACGGGCCTCACAATATATATATGTTTATAAATTGGAAATTGCATGATATAGTGACTAGTATAGATAGGCATGTTTTATGCTTGCAAAAAAAAAAAAAAAAAAATGCAAACATCATTTATTTATTTATTTTAAAATCTTGATTGTGTGTTAAAATTTTATAATTTTTTTTTTCCTTTTTGTAGGACATTGTTTCAATTGTTGCATAAACAACTAAATTTGAGCAGAAATATCATATTTTAAATCAATTGTTTCTCACATAAAAAAAATAAAACCAATTGTTTCTCATATAAATCTTAGAAAAATGATATTAAAATTTTATTATGCTTAAAATAATTAACATAACAAAATAAACATTTATTCTATTAGTATCTAATTACATAGAATAAATACTATACATGCCGCTAAAAAGAGTGGAAATTTAAACAATTAAGATTCATTTTAATGAATTCATAAATATTTAATTTTTATGGCTTTTGTGTCAATTGTTTTTAAAGAAATTAAACATGAGCAATAATGTCATATTCTAAATTTATTATTATTATTTCAATTAAAAATTATTTCTTATATAAACTTTATAAAAATAATCATAAAAATTCATTTAAAATAAATAATTAATGCACAATTATAATAATTAATATATCAATGAACTAATATTTTGATATAAATACTAACTTTATTGAAGTAAAAGCTTAAATATAGATAATCTCAAAGAATGCACTACATGACACAATCTCATGCTCTCCAACCATCCAACCTGAGGTCTGTGCGTTATATATATATATATATATATTGTTGTTATTGTTGTTCCTTATCCTAGATTATTATTGTTGTTAATAGGTTTATATGGTTTTTGAACCAATGATTGTAACAGTCTATAATAGGATTTGACTGGAAAATGGAAAGACTGAAAATATAGAACCATCATTATTAGTGCTGCTTCATTCTATTTTGGGGGGAAAGAAAAGTAAACAACTATTTTGAAAAAAAAAAAAAAGAATACATATTTGGTTTAGTTGGTCGTCCTATATTAACAAATGGTAAATGTAGTTTTTGTGAAGCCAATGAAACTAGAGAATCAAATTTGACTGGGAATAGACATACTACTTTGTCGTCAATCAGAGATGATTTTTTGCACGAAAGAAAATCTGTTGGCACAACTCTTGTAACGTAAATTTTTCCATAATTTTGATGCGGTTAATTATAAGTAGTGACGAGTACAATCACAAAAGATCACATCAGAGTTGTGCACAAAAGTTATAATGGTAGAAGTCGGACAAAATATTTGACTAGCACTTGATGACACCATTTGCATTTTTTCTTTACTTGATAAGTGACAATATAAAAATGTTATGGCTTTTTATTTACTAAAAACAAGCAAATTTTAAGCCGTGATAGGATATGCCACGGCCAACTCTCTTAGGCTTTATGCGAGTAAGGTAAGGAGATTATGTTTACAATGAAGGTTGATATTGGACGAGTTGGTCACTTCCTCTGATAGGTATTTCTTAGGCCACTTTTTACTAGTTGGTCACTCCCTATTTTGACTGCTATTAAGCTTAGTCTTGCCGTAACTCCTGCACACTCATTCTTTGCTTAAATGTTGTTTTTCTTTTATGAGGCGTGCACACATAGCATAGGTTTGATTTTTGAGAGCAATTGCTTAACGTAATAAAATGATGAAATGATTGATAGAATAGAACTGTATTTTGCGTGTTAAGTAGTCATCCTTATCACAATCTCAGTTGATGAAACCAACACATGAAAAGGGATTAAATTTCACTCATACACTTTTGGCCACCAATGGCCTTTGTGAGGTGACCTTGAGCATTTACATCCGAGTTTGCACCGCAATTGCTATTTTACCATCAAAAAAATTATTTTGTTTATTATATCAACCCACTTTACAATATTCCCAATATCTCAATCTCTATTCTTTTGCCATTTCATTTAAACATGTTAATTTTTTTTCTTTATTTACTCTTTTATCATTCTTTCTTTATTATTTGTTTCCAATGGTCATAATTAAAGAGAGAGAAACAGGAGATATTTGTTAATAAAAATAATATATTTGGTGTTACATACACGACTACAATAGTTGGTATATATGAGAATTAACTGTTTATCGTTGCTAAAAAATTTAGCAATACATATTCGGATGAAGCTTATTTTAGGCATGCATGTTGGTAAAATAGCAATTTTGCTAATGCTTTTACAAGGTAGAAGGTGAAAAGTATGGTATGTCCTTAAATAAGACATGTTTGCTTTACACCACATGGAGGGTTCACAGGCTTACTGGGATGGGCCAAGGAAGACATGTGTACAGAGAAAGAGAAACAGTTCAGTAGGAAAATGGAAATCAATCTCTAATTTACTAGAGCAGCCAAAAAGTAGAGAATTGCTTTTAGAAAACCTTGGTTTTTTTTTTTTTTTTTTTTTTTTTTTGAGAAGATAGCAAACCTTGATTGATTGGGATCATGTGATGTAATAATGACTTCAACCCAGTCAAGAAAAATGGAAATTTGGGTGGAATACTTATAACTCAGTTTCATGGACCCTTTGTTCTCTGACACTTCACATGAAAAGAAATTGTAATTTTAGTCATTTCCTATGAATTTGTTTTTACCATCTACCTCTTGGAAAAGTACAAGCATTTTGCTTGTTTTCCATTTTCTTTTTTTATTCTTTTTTTTTTGGCTGAATGCATTTTGCTTGTTTTCTTGGGAAACTAAACCTGGTGCCACTGATTTTCTAGATGTTGGACCAATCTATTGTAAGTTTGAATGAACTGGCCGAAGAATATTGGACTAGAATTTTGTTTGGTCTTGTAAGCCAAATGAGACCATTTTCTCAGAATTTGAGCTCACACTGTTAGGGAAACTTCATACGAGTTTCGTGGATAAGGATATGATTTTTAATAAAATTAGAAACAGTGTAATAATACTGGTATTATGATGTTTAAATATCTTAAAACTTTTTTCATAAGCTATACAATAAAATATAGTTATTCTACTCTTTTTAGACTTAGATAGAGGACCCTAAATCTTTTATTTGACAATAAAAATTTTACTAGTTAAATAAACATAGACATATACCATCTTTTATACATGAGCCAATAATTATTAACTTCAAGCAAAATTATTTCTATAAATTGTGGTTCTATCTCCAATTGGGCAAGATAGAATATAAGAATCCCCCTTCCTCTCCCTTAATTTGTAGTAGAACTTGTGCAATATTGCTTGAATCCAACCTACTCAAAATCCAACTTTACACCTAATGTGTAATATATATGATTTTACTAATATATGTCTTTAGAATATACATTAGTAAATTATTATAGGAAATTTTTTATGGAAAAAAGAAAAAGTGACTAAATTTTTTTTTATAATTTTTTTAATTCTTCATAAAAAAAATTAAAATAAATATTAATATATATTTTAAAGGTATATGTTAACCACATATATATATATATATATATATATATCGAACATCCCGACCATAATCATTAATGACTGTAGGAATTAATAGGACCCCCAACCTTTTGAAAGTGAGGTATCTTAGCAAGAAATAATATATAGGGCCCCCAACCTTTTGAAAGTGGGGTATCTTAGCAGCCACTACACGCAACTAGAATTATTGCTCAAAGTTCAATATAATTTCCAGGTTGACCAACATCAAATAATGCATAAACAAATTAGCAAAATAATAATAATAATAATGCATAAACAAATTTTTATTACTTGAGTTTATTTTTATTTTTGGACTTGGAATTCTTTTGTATTACTGAAGGATTGTGAACCATATATATCTGAATTCTGAATGAAACATTGTAATTCTTTTCTTCAATATAAATATTTTATTGGCTAGTAAGTGGTAAATAGAATATCTATGTCATTCCTGTAACTTTTTTTTTTTTTTGATAGGACATTCCTGTAACTTATTATTTTCCTTATAGTTGAAAGTTTTCATTTCGCTTTGTTTTACACTGCAAAAAAAGCATGTAACATGCATGGTATCAAAAAGAAAAGCATGTAACATGAATGGTATAAATAAATGGCCTAAAAATTGGTATATACTTTTTCCCCATTTCAACATGTTCACATACTAAGAATTGTCAATTAAAGATGTAAATCGAATCTGAAGGCAACAATTCTGTCAACTATGTTACTATTTTCAATTAGGACAATTCAGTGCCTTTTTTTTTTTTGGGTATAAAGGTATTAGGTGTTAGGAAACATGAAACCTAACTTAGAATCAACAAGATGCTAAAAATGGAATTTTTTAATTTTTTTTTGAAAGAGAACAATGGAAAATAGAGAATAAAAAATACCAACCCATGACTCAAAAACACCAAATTTTACATAGTTCATTTAGAACTAGGAATTTGACCCCCCAAAAGAATTGCATTTTCATTATGAAAACTACCAAAAAAAAAAAAAAAATTACAATGTTGAAAATAACCTAAAGAATTACAATCAGACAATTAATATTCAGATTCTCTTAATATTGAGTTATTTTACAAACACAACAAAATTCCACAATATTTTCATAACAAACAGTATTAATTCAACATAACGCCAAAATAAAATAAAATTTCTCATGACCCATAACTCAAGACAAGTGTTATTCCTTTTCTTTTTCTTAAAAGTGAAAAAAAAAAAAAAAATATATATATATATATATTGTAAAATTTGATTGTGTACCTAAACTTTCTATCTTAATTTCATTTAACCAACACAATTTATTAATATCCTCCCATATGGGCCATATCCATATACCATCATTTGGTTGGTAGGAGGCTCAATACAAATCTAGAAAAGGAACAATGCAAGGGCATGTACAACGACGTATCAAACACGTGGTTATAGAAGTCAAGAAAGTTTTTTAGGATTCTCAAAATATATATATATATATATATATATATTCGGTAACCCACTAGATGATGAATCCCATCACATACAAAATATTATAATCCATAGCCAATACCAAATGTTGCTGTCATGCTTGGAATTATCAATAATTTTAAAGTATAATACCCAATTCGTTGGCTATCTTGTCTCAAGCATATTACATATTCCCCCACATTGACGTTTGTAACAGATGAACAAACAGTATTTTAGCCAATGGAAAGTGGTTTTCTTGGTAAAAGATTTTCCAGTAAAATATAAGTATGGTTCGTACAAAAAAAAACAAATGCATAGAACCTTTATAAATTGCATACGTATAATGTGACACGTGAAAATAATAGTGGAAAGAAAAAGCTTTTAAAAAGCCTATGTATATATTATTTTAAAAGGATCATATCAACAAAAGAGATTCTGAGATTCTGTTTTTAAGTAAGAGTTAAGTTTTGGGATATAGTTTAATTGGGATTTGCATGGTGAGTCACATACCATACCTAGCTACATGAAGCTAGAGCTTTGCTTCTTCATGAGCTTTTCTATATAGAACTATATTGAAGGGCTATTAATGAAGTGTTAAACTATCTTCTTCATTAAGCATGTGTTTGTGAAACACTTGCTACTTTCTAATGAAAGTTTATGTGAAACACTTGCTACTTTCTAATGAAAGTGGTGTTACATAGTGTTACTATTTAATCAAAGGGTCTTCTTTCCAAATTTTGAGCTCCTTTTCACAAGGCCTTTAAAGCTAAAGAGAGCTATAAAGGAAGAGAGAGAGTCATAAATAATGTACCTTTTGACTGGTTTCACTTGCACCTTAAGTTGGTCCTTGCATTAAATTTTTTTTTTTTTTTTTAAATATGTAATTTAAACATTTCTTAAAAAATGGGAACTTCATATGAGGAAACCATGTAGCATGTAATGTTTATCATCTTCTTCACATAGTGGTATTTGCAAAACTACCTTGTGAAGGTGAAAAACTGTCTTGTTCTATGAAGAATTAAATTTGATAGGCATGTGAATGTACGGTACCGATGCAAAAGCAAGAAGGACCACATGGCTTTGATGATTTTAACGGAAGGTATGCTTTAAATAAATTGAAGACTGGCACTGACTCTCTGTCTGAATTTCAAACAGGATAATTTTTTTTAATTATATATAAATTTCTATGATAATAATTACATCCAACAGTTGCTTCCACCAAAAGCATGATATTTCTATACTTTCTTTTGCCTATTGGTAGATGAATCACTAACTTTAACCTTTTGTAGATTAACTAGCAACCTAGTAATGCAAAGTTTTTTTTTTTTTTTTTTTTTAGTGTCTCAACCTATAGCTTCCGCTCTTGATAATTGTTCTTTAAACAGAGATCGAACTCCAAATCTCTTATGTGACAACAAAAGATTTTCCTAATTGAACTAAATGGAACCTAATTAATCTAAGTTAAAGACTAATGGTATGGTTAATACTTAATACTGATCAAATTTTTAGTATTTTGACTATTTTCGGACCACATTCTCTCTTTACTCTTCCTCCATTCATTCAAACACAGCGAAGGGAATCTTCATCACATAAATAAGCCTTGGATAAAAGCCTTATTCAAATTCAAATTCCAACTTTAAATTTTCTAGTGGTCACCTCAGCAAATTTTTCAAATCAAGTGCCATGAATTTGATACTAAAGAGGCATCTCCTCATTTAAGGGGGAAAAAAAATTTTGGGTTTGATACATGATAACATGAAGGGCATTTAAAGCACAAACCTTGCTAATTAATTCGTTGATAAAGTCATCTGGAAAATTAAAATTAAAATCTCAATCCCACAGTCCACCATTGCCTAAGGGCATTCGTTAGCATTTTCCAACATTTAAAGGCTTCTATAGATGCACAACTTAATAAACAGAGGACTATGAATGCCCGTGTATAGATAAACTTTGCCTATTTGGAAAAAGAAAAAACCAAAATAAACATAGGCACACAATTCAGTCCATTTTACAATTTAAGATTCAAAATGCACATTGCACAAGTCATTTTTTAACCCACCTTAGTGACCCAACCAAACGCACAATCAGCTCTCAACATTATTTTAATCAAGGCAATCCTATATTTAAATCCTCGACAAAGATAAAGTAGAAAGTCTCATGCACAACTCAGGGAGATTATTACAAGATTAGATAAAGTTAAACAAATAAATAAATCAATTATGGGTTTAACCAAGAAAGATAGAGTAATAAAATAATGGTGGGACTTTTTACCATGGAATATCCAATATATATACAAAGGACATGACCAAAAGACAATTTGTCTTATAGCTTCTTGTTCATTGGAATCTTAGTGGGCTCTCCCCACTCCTTCCAAGACCAAACATCTGATAATGGTTGAACTTTCACATTCAAAATCATTGTCATGAAGACCTCCACCTCAACCATTGTTTGTGGAAATTTTAGCTCAAGCTCGGTTGGGTTTGGTCAAGTCTAACACCCCAATTGGGGGCAACAAAATTATGGTACATCTTGATAGTATGACCAAAATGATGCTCACATAATTTTCATACCTTGTAAGAGAAATTGAGCTTAGGCTATGTCACATTAAACCGGCGGGGCACTCTAGGTGTAGGCACAACCACATCACGGCCAGATTTAATCATGCTAAGACGATCCTTTATTGTTGAATCGAACAGCCTGTTTTCTGGATTCTCTGCATAGCAAGCATAATAGCTACTCACGCAGGCATGTGGTACTGCCATGGCAATCCTGGTCTGGTGCATAGTAATAAAAATTGATTTAAGTTAATTGAATAGAGGACTAATAATGATTAAATAATACACAAGTTGATGACATGATGGGAATGTATAGATAAAGAATCAAATAAATTGAGATTGGTCAAATAAGGCTACCAACCATGAGGTATCCAATGATGAATGCAAGGAGTGAAATGGTGGCTGTGAAATTTTGGTACAGTCTGGCGGTCCAAGCAGCCACAACTATGACACAGATGGAGCCGCTGCAGACTCCTGTTAGGAAGCAAATTGCACTGGTTATGTCCGCATCGACAATACGTTCCATTTCTTGCTGCTGAAAGAGTTTCCAAGTGTCTTGTGATGCCCTTACAAAACCTTTTCCATATACAGCTATCTGGAAAATGGTTTAAAACAAAGCTAAGTAACATTTCAAAATAAATTAGTCTTAAACAATTGATTAAAAATGCAGTCGTGTGAAACTTAGATGGACTGCATTGACTTTCTGATAATGATGGCACCGTAAATAATTCCGTATTTGTAAAATAATCATATTAAATATTGTGAATTGACTATGATAACTTGCAAAAACAAAAGCATATCACTGATCTTTTAAAATTAATACACAAGCATCATGAAAATCTTAAGAGACCTTCAAGACTACCATACAAAATTGAGAATGACCCTAGAAACACATTTCCTAATTAAATCAAATTAAATTATTTTGACAAAGAAGCAGCATCTAGTAAAGTTCAACTTAAAATGAAATTCCTGCTTTTTGACACAATAAGGAATGTTACTTGTATCTCAATCACCACATTGATGCAACTAAAAAATTCAGTCTTTATCATAATCCACATTTAAATGCTATAGATAAGTAGCAGTGAATCATCCAAAGCTTCTAAACCAGTGATCAATTAGCAGCAACTTTTAATTGCATAGCATAATCATATTTATTTTCCCCCTTCAAATAGAACCATTTTTACCATGAACTATCTATGACACATTAGTAGTTGTCTCTGATTAATCATTCCTGTACTTATACCACATATTGTCCTCTAGGGGTAATGTCATTAGAGTGAAGAAAATTCAGTAGCATAAAAGGATTTTCAGTGACAATACCTGCACATAGGCCCAGCCATTTCCATATCTGAAGATGGAATCCATGATATTGAGACAGCAATGTGCACAAGAAAACATGAACTCATCTTCTCCCTCAAGCAAATTCAAACCCCGAGCAACAATTCTCAGGGCCTCAATTGCAGGCACAAAGAGAGAGCCTAGACAAGCACTACCAAGATTCAGAGTCATGGCCCTCTGGAAGCAGAACTGAGTATTAGATTGCATTCCCCTGAGATAATACAGAGAAATTACCCTACTCACTGTTAGATTACCAACATTTCTCATTACTTCAGCAGTCCAAAGCAAGCTCAAAACCAATGCAATAATGATCAATGGGGGAAAGTAGAAATTCAAAGCTCCAATCACAGCTAAAATCCATAGGGACATCCACAAGAATCCAGCCCCAAGCATCCAATAAACAGGTTGACTCAAACCAGGGAATTTTGAAACAGGTTCAAGTGCTTTCATCAAGATCTTACAACAAAACTTAATTCGTGTTGTGACCCAACAAGCATACAATCCATTGCCAATTGCAAAGGCAATAAAACAGACTCCAATGCCTTCAGTGGCAGGTTTTTGGAAGCAAATAAGGAGAATTCCAGCAGATAGGGACATTACAAAAGAGCTCCATAGTATGAAATGAACCATAAATAGAGGCCATTCCCTGACTGCCTTTTGCCATGCCAATGCAAGAGTAATGCTCAAAAAAGATGCAGCTTCAACTTGTGGCAGATAAAACTGCAACACCCTTTTCTCTTTCGTTTTAATAGATTCTGACGCTTGTATTAGGCCTTGAATTCCCTTGAATATAAGAAAACAAACTAACCCAACAGCAGCAACCATGTGCAGAAGGAACAGAAACAGAGATATTCTGTCTGTATAAGCTCTTGAATTCAGTGTTGTCACTGATGGCGGCTGTGCAAAAAGAGAGAGAAACCAAAAAAAAAAAAAAAAATTCACATTCTTGACTTGAAAATTAAGCATAGATTCTATCGCATTCTTTAGTTATACATGAAACTTGAGACGAGAGAAAGTAAGAAAGAGCCAGAAAAATTCAAATTTGCCACCTGTGAACAGAAAATATATAAGCTATTATTTTTTAATCTTATGAAAACTGACTTCTAATTGTACCCATAAGAAAATAGACAAGTTCTTTTGAGATGACAGACAAGAAAAAGGTTCAAAAAAATTTCTCCTTTTGCAGACTATGAAACAATACTTGTGAAATTCAGATAATAAACTTTAAAAGAAAAAAAAATGTATAAATATGTGCTATGACTAGTAAAATACAAACAAGATTTAAAACAAAATTTGTGCAATTTTTAGAAACACCTTTGCAAATTTTTGCAATGAAACTTGCAAAGCTACCAAATTCAAAAAATATACCTTTTGTGTAAACTTATGAAAAAAGAAAATTTTATTTAATTAACTTACTTGTGGGGTGGGAGCTGGTGTAGACCGAGGCTGAGCATGAGCGGGCGGAGGAGGAGGAGGCTGAGCATGAGCAGGCCGAGGAGGAGGCTGAGAAGGACGCTGAGATGGAGAGGCAGTTGGAACTCTGGTGGCACTGTTAATAACAATCCTTAAAGGGTTTGATGGATTCAGCCTCTGCATCCTTGAAAGCTGAAATTCTCCATGGTTATTGCTCTCAACCACACGTTCTTGAAAACCCACCTCACCTTTCTCCACATCTTTCATTTCCTCCTCTTCTTTCTCCTCATTCTCTTCTTTCACTTCACCTCCATCACTCTTCTTCTCCTCCACCTAGTACCCCACACACACACACACAACTCTTAGCACATGAATAAGCAAAAACCCCATTAAAAATAAATAAAGAACAAATGGATAAAATGATAGTAGCTTTACAGGTTCTGCAGCACCCATCAATGGCAGCTGAGGCTGACGGTTGTAGCGGTGGTGTTGTCTAGAATGTTGTTGAAATCTTTGTGTTTTGTTTGTGCTTTGGCTGATGATATTGATGATGTAGCTGCCTATATTTTTTGTTGGTCAGATAAATCTAGTTTTCACTTGGGGAGCTTTTACACCTTACATCATTTATGTCTCAGCAAAAGAATATGTGAGAGTTTTAGATTAGAACTTAGACCCACACGAGTTGATGGATCAGGAAACACAAACGTGCCTAAAACAGCAAGTTCATCACACGCACCAATGGGTGAAGCTCTGAGCACGTGGAAATAGGAGTCAATTGGGTGTGTTTTGAGAGTTTTGAGGATCATTGTAGTGACAGATTTGGACGGCTAAGATTGATGAATACCAAATGGATCAGATAGGGATATATAGAATTATATATGGTCTTGACCTTTTGCTTAGAAAGGGACAAACATTCACATTGTCACATAGCTCAAGCTTTATCAGCTTTTTTTTTCTTCTTGTTTTCATATTTTACAGTTACAGGTCGTGTAAGGCACCATCAAGGACTCAGAGTAAAGTAGTACAAACTAAAACAATCACTATTACTGTTTTTCTTTTTCTGCATTATTTTTTTCTGAGATTTTTTTTCTGCATTATTAGTATCACTATTAATTATTAGTGCAGTTACTTGTGATTTAAACTTTCAAACTGGAGATTAACTCCACCTTGACCGTTATGTGACTGCCACACCTTCTTAATTGATACATTATTGTCATAGGTTGAAAGTTGTCTTAGAACCTGTTCCTTTTATGGTGTTTTGACGCAATTTATGTGGTACAATATTATGTTAGGTTGTGTTTAAATATCGTTTATTTTGTTGAAATTGAAAAATTATTGCTAAATTACTATAGATAAATATAAAAATTAACTGAAATAGTACAGTGAGGTCCATAAATAGTGTCAAAAAGTACAGTAGAACCCATAAACAGTTGCAAAAATAAGCTGAATAGTGAAATAATTTTACTTTTTCATTTTTATCCAAACACACACTTAGTATTAGATTGGAAATTATATATGAACACCGTGCAGATAATCACATCAAAAATATAAAATTTTTACAAGTTAAGGGGGTAAAAATTGGGGTTCAAGTTTTTAAGAAATAGCTTCACACACATATACACTTAAATTATTTTAGAATAGGATTTCTATTTTGTATAAAAAAAAAATGGAAATTACGTATCTCTTTCTTATAATATACAGTATGAGTTTCACATTACATGTATCTTATTTTTAATGATATGTGTTTTTTTTTTTTTTTTTTCTATTAATAACCTCAGGGTAGGAGGGGACTCGGAGTTTGGGAGGCCATGCCCAACTTTTTGAAATTCTTATATAACCAAGGAATACTTTTAATAAAATATATGGTTGACTCCAAAAATGTATCCATAATATATACATCTGCTTAAAAAATTTATGTTTTATTTTTTTTTTAAGTTATTTTATCTATTTTTTATAACTACTTTTACGATACACTATCCCAATTTTAATTATAATACATCACATTAAAATATTTTTACTTTAATACTATATTGTGAGAGTGAGAGAGTAGAGGGAAAGTGAAACAATGAGCCAAGGAGGGAGACAGCATAAAAAAGAGAAATAAAAAAAATTTCATGTTGCTACAATGTTTGTGTATATTTGCATAAACACTGTAACAAGTAAAAAATTTCACATTTCAATTCATGGAATGTAATTTTTTATTTTATTTTATGAATAGCACTGTTTATTTTGCATCTCAATTTATAATTTTCACTCATTATTACCAGTAACTCATAAAACATCCATATTGAAATTCAGCAATTTCATCAATTCAACAAAACCCCATTTCACCTAGACTTAAATTCCACTTCACCAAAACCTAATTTTAACAACATACATCAACACATGCCAATCTACCTACCTACCCAAATCAAATTCCAAAAAGCAATCTGCAAAGGATGAGAATCACAATTAACATTCTCCCAAGTATAGTATGTCTTAACATGTGTACACATACATACGCAGGGCAAAGTAAAAAAATTTACATTTCAATTAACGGAATGTAATTTTTTATTTTATTTTATGAATAGCACTATTTATTTTGCATCTCAATTTATAATCTTCACTCATTATTACCAGTAACTCATAAAACTTCCATATTGAAATTCAGCAATTTCATCAATTCAACAAAACCCCATTTCACCTAGACTTAAATTCCACTTCACCAAAACCTAATTTTAGCAACACACATCAACACATGCCAATCTACCTACCTACCCAGATCAAATTCCAAAAATCAATATGCAAAGGATGAGAATCACAATTAACATTCTCCCAAGTATAATATATCTTAACACGTGTATACACACATACGCAGGGCAAAGTATAAGAAGTGCATTAAGATAGAACTAACCATAGGGTTGTTTGCTACTTCCAACCTATACTATTTGAATTGGAAAGCTTCCATTTAAAATTTTACAAGTCTATCCTAAACAGTAATTGAAACTTAAAAAATTTTAAATATGACAACTTTGGTGTGGCTTGATTTTTATGGACTAACGTGCTAAAATAATTTTTGAGTTATTACTTATTTTAGCATCTTTAGTATGAATACTCTTAAGTTCTAATTACACAGAACTAATGAGAATCTAGCAATATTTTTTGAATTATGTATAACTTTTCTTTCTCTCGATGAACAAAAATATTATTTAGAAATAATTCATACTTCATAGCCTATAAATCCTAGTTTTTTTTTTTTTTGGTTCCAAATAAATCCTAGTTCTATATATATATATATATATATATATATATATATATATATATATGTATATGACAGACAATCGTGTTAATTAATGGATAAGGCAAGACATGGAGAAAGTATAGCATGAGATAGGTGGGCCTGAAACGTCAGATCAGATGACTTGGATCCACCTCAATTTTGTCTTCATGTATCTCTCTTTGGTTGATATATTATACATATTCTAATATAATAATAAAAAATTAATTTGTTTTTATATTCAAAGAAATGATATGACAGGGGATTTAAGTAGGTGGGATTAATGGTCACTTTTTTTTTCTTTTTTTCTTTTTTTTATAAAAGAAAAAAAAAATGATATGTGGACTACGATTTTGTGTTTGGACTTTAGGGTAAAACAGTCTTTAGACTTCTCACTTCTGTTCCTTTTTTCTTCTTCTTTCCCTTCTGTTTTTGAATTCACAAAAACTAAAAGTCGTACCCCTTCTGTTTTTGAATTCACAAAAACTAAAAGTCGTACAAAAATTTTACATTTAATTTTTTCAGAATATTAGAGGGTGTTTGGTATTGAATTTTAAACTATAATTTTTACTGTTTAAATAATATTATACGTATTTTTACATATTTTTTTAATCACTATTTTCAAAAAATACAAATAACGTTACTAAAACAATATTACAAAATGGGACTTATTCGTTAGAATAATATGTTTCAATTCAAAGAATATCTAAAGTTACATATATATATATATATATATATTCTTTGAAATTTAAATTTTTATTTTTGAAATGAGTGTGTGTATGTTTTGAATTGTATATTTTTGTAAACAAGTTAATAAAATATCAAATTATTAATTATAATTTTTTGATAATATAAATAATCTATTTCATAGTAAAATTTAAACATTATTATTAGCAAATACAAGGTTAGTGAATCTAATTTTTGTAAGTTTACTAATGAAAATCATTATATCTAATTAATTCAAATAATACGATTTTAGTTATAATTTACTTATTAATTAGTACAGACTTGTGAATGGGTAGAAAAATTTAGTCATTGAGTGAACTTTACATGAAAAAAGAATCATTTAATCATGTAGCTCAGGCTTCTTCAACAAGTAGAATGACCAAGTTTGAATATATAATTCTAAACTTTTAATACTCAACAAGACTTGACTCTTTTACAATCTTAATATTGATAAATTGTATTGTGATACTTCTGATAGATATAATAGAATTTTAATCTATGATGTCTATTTTATGATGATTACTCTTATCATTATGTGAAGACAATTGATTTTTGGTATAGACAAATTCAAACATTAGATCTATTATTAGACGGCAAAAAACTTTATGAATTATGCTAATTGATACACAACCAGACCGGATTTTATATGAAGTGTTCTGTAACTCTATCAGTCCATCTATCTCCCAGCTTCACTATTTGGTTTTTCCCCCTCTTTCTTCTTCTTCTTCTTCTTCTTCTTCTCGATTTTACTCCTTGTACAATTCAATTAACCTATATAGTCTTACATAAACTACAGCAGACTATAAAACAGGAAAATGGGGGGTCAGAAGGATCATTTTCCTTCAGATATTTCCCACGGTGGAGCTTTATCAGTTTATCCATGAAGGAAGAGTAAAAAAATGAATTATAGGCTCAAGACATTTTTTTCTTAATTGTTTTTTTTTTTTTTGTTTTTTTTTTTTTTGGAAACTAATCTTATAAATTTTCATAATAAATAGTATGTTCTACCATCAAGAATCCAAGACATAATAACATAGAATTCAAAAATTTTACATATTTCAAAATTTTTATATAAATTTAATTTTTTTAAATCATTTAAGTTTCCATCCTAAAAATCCCAAATTAAAAATGGTCTTGTTAACTGTTAAGTCCCAATATAACAATATAAATCAAGAAGAAAAGGATTTTTTTTTTTTTTTTTTGGGAGAATAAGAAGAAAGGGATTTCAGCTTCAATATTTTTGAGATGTAGAGCCAATAGATGGCTTCTGGATGTGTCAAAGGCCTTTAGACCAATACGGTCTGGTTGACAGCAAGAAATAATGTTCCACTTTTAATTCAATCAACAAACTGGATGTCCCAAATGGCAATTTGATGGTACATTTGCAACTGATCAATCATGTAAGCTGTTTAGATTTCCTCATAAATTCAATTACGTTAAATATTCATTGGCACCAAAAACTGTAAAACCTTTGAAGTAGTCAGTGAAATTAAACAAGCTAAGAACATATTATCAACCTGCAAATGAAACAAAGGACCAAGAAAAAGATAAGATGAATTTGCAACATAAGCAGTTAACCTCATTTCCTTTTGTAACACACACAACATCAACAGCAACACGAAAAATGACTATTTCCAAAATCTATTACTCCTTAGTTTTTACATCCATACTTTCTGTGCTCTCATCATCATCTATTTCTTCTCACCACTGGTCGACTCTTGTGGTGGTTTGACAATACTTAGTTGGCCACCTTCTCTGTTAGCAGCAGTGGCTGCTTTCACCTCATTGCAATAATTAATGAACTTGCTCAGCTCCTGGTATAATCAAGTTACAGAGGAAAATACCATCACTGATGTGAACAAATAAAGAAAGAAAAACAACATATTCTAGAGTCTCCAATGCAGGCAGATACAAATTTGGCTTCCTTTAGTAATTATAGTTTTTTTTTTTTTTTGGCACACTTGTTTATTACGCACCCAGTGTTATTTAATATAGGGTTACACTAATGATAACAAGGCTTCTCGCTACACAAGAGAAAAGTAGCCAATCACAGAACATGACATCAATACCCATAGAAGCAGCTATGTTTTTAGAAAATGGACAAACGTAATACTGTTCATTAAGTATTGTCACCAAAACAATGCCTGAATGAATAAGTTGAAAACCAAAAGGTTGCTACCTGTTGACACCAATGAATAAGGTAAAAGCCTACAATTTTCAAGACACCTATTAAATGAAAGCTCCACCAATAATCATCTTGCAACTTAGAAACAGAAAAGAAGGTATATAAAATTCACAGTGGATTTAGATTTTTAGAGCATTCTAATGTAAATGCATCCAGAGTTATGATATTTTTATTAACAAAATTCTAAAAAACAGAAGTAAACACATATTACAACAACAAACAGTTAGAAAATCTGTTATGTGAAGACATGAGGGGCATGAATACCTAAGTGCCTAAGCGCACAGGAGATACAATGAAAGATCCTAATTTGACACTCTTCTAAAAGAGTTCTAGAATAGAACTGAATAACTAGCTTCAAAGTCCGCTTTTCAAGTAAGTAGATGACAAGTTGACAACTTAACCAACATGCTGATGATTATTATGAATCACTAAAAAGGATTGAAATGGGTGATGACTCTAGTCTTTCACAAAGATTAAAACAACAGGATAATTTATACCCAAAAAAAAAAAAAAAACAGAAATAGAATAGAATGATGTAAGACAAGACAGGAACAGCATGATTCTATCACCAACGGACTCACAAGGATTAAAAAAAATGCCGAACCGAAGAAGTGCAAAAAGCCTAACAGAAGTGAAAAACATCTAAAGATTGTTGGATGTGCTCTGAGCTTCATCAAAATGAGAGTATCTTCAACACAATGATAACAAATATCTTTCATTCTTTCATAGAAGAATCACCTCCAACCCACAGAAAGTTGGAGAAGACACACTTGTCACCATGCTTGCAGAAATGAACAAGAAAAGCAGCAAACCTCCATAGCATCTCAAAATCCAAAATATCAAGAAATTCCAATTAATGTCACTTCTCTATGGTTACAATGCACGTAGCATGCCCCAAAAGCCAATGTGAGGAGGAGGAAATGAGGGGCAAGGCTAATCCTATATATTCACTATACCAAGCAAACTAGGGATGAGCACATTAGTTGTTTGATATCAACAGGGGAAGGAACTCTTTTCAGAAACCCCGGCCCCCTTTTTCCTGAAATGTTTATAGTGGGGGTGGGGGGATTCGAACCCTGGACACTAGGAGGTGCCAGAACATCCTAGATAATACCCTAAAAAAAACCGCACTACTGCTGCTTGTATCTTCTTAAGGACCAAAAGATAAAGAGAAAATCAGAATTTCTTATAGATGCTACTTCAAAATATAACTCTGCCATCATTACCATGAGACCTTAACTAATCACATTTCAGCACTTCTTGTAACAAGATGAGAACACAAAGACCGTCCTAGGATCCTCACCACCTTTCAAAAGAGAAAAGCACCAAACTTAACCCATTCATTAAACATCCTCCCTACTTGAAACACATCTCTTAAGTGGCAAGGTCTACTGCAATATAATATCTTGTGCACCTTATGGTCTACCGCAATTAGAAAGGGTCCAAAATTGTTTGCATACAAATTCATCCTTCAGTTTCCTCTCCAACAAAACTTTAATAACATCCTTAAAACAATGTAAAGTCATGACCTTTTACCATTGTTTTACAATGAATTAAAAGCTAACTTCCAACAAAGAACTTCACTGGGCTAGGGTCGATCGACTACATAAACGTTTTGTAAATTCACTCATAAAAATTCAAATTTGTTACTACAGCATCATAATATTAGATGTTAATGGGCTGATTTGCTCAGACCCACTTCATAATTATCATTAACTACAAAATTAAGCTAACCCCATTTGCACTTTCACATCACATAACCCATTAATCTAAACCACAACATACCTAACATAAAGAAACCTCTAAAAATTTGTGAAAAATAAAAATAGTATTTGGAAAGAGAATAGAAAATGGGACATACACGATCAACATCCATCTCCTTGGTAACTTTGGCCGGCTTCACAAATCTCTTCCCTGCACAAACCAAAACAAAACAAAAACAAATACACATACTGTCAAGTACCGGACTTTTCCATAAACAAATACACAGACACGTAAAGCTAGATAGTTAGTTACCTTTGCGGGTGACAGAAGGTTTGCCATGGCGGTTGGGAGGAACAGATTTCTTCTTCTGTTGACCTTTGAATAGATTTGCTTTCTGGGTCATCTTTCTTCTTTGCCTCTTTCTTCTTTCTCTCCCTCTAGGTTTACTCTGCAAGGGTTTTGTTATTTGCTATTGTGTGACAGTGGAGGCACTGTACGGCCCATTAGAAGCAGTGAACACACTAGGCCCAAACCAAACTTGATGTAAAAATTTTATTGGTCTTTCTTTTCTTTTCTTTTTTTTTCTCTCAACTTTTAAAATATTTATTTTTATTTATGAATTAAAATATTCTTAATTTCAATTTTTTTTTTCCATCCACACTTGTTAAGTTTTAAAAAACAAAAATAAAACTTGAATGATATTTCAAAGGAGCAAACAAATAAAAAAAAAAAATCTAAAATGTATCATTTTGTTTTCGTCCCTAAGGCATTGCTTAAGGGGTTTCACTTAACCCTATTCCCCTCTTGCAGTCAAAGTGATAGTGGATGAATATTACTATATTAGACTTTAGAAACCTGGTATAAAATATAAAAAATTTAACGAGAGTAGATGAAATGGGTGATACTTTAAAATTTTAAGGACGAAAAATAAAAGTTTTTAAGTTTTGTGATGAAAGTAGATATATATAAAAGAGGATTTCCTTATTTCCACTAGCCTTTTATGTGGTTTAAAAATACATTCATTAATAAAGGGTAACTTCATTTAGAAATAGAGTTATAAATGTCAAATAACAAATTCATTTTCAATTAAAAAAGAAAACTCCTAAAATTTAGGATTTTTTTCCCCTTCACGTTTAAAAAAGAAATTACAATTACTGTTTATCTCTAAAGTTTATCATTTTTATTTGTTTAAAAAATAAAAAGTATATATTTCTAAATTATAGTGTATGTAAATTATTAACATTTACCTAAAAAATAGAAAAGTCTCTGAGCATGTGCGTGAGTGCATGCTAAGAGGCTAGTGTGTGTGTGTGTGTGGAGAGAGAGAGAGAGAGAGAGAGAGAGAGAGAGAGAGAGAGAGAGAGAGAGAGAGAGAGAGAGAGAGAGAGAGAGAGAGAGAGAGAGAGAGAGAGAGAGAGAGTTTCAACTTATGATGTCCGTTTTTGGTGTAAGGGGATAGCTCTTTATCTTTAGTTTTTGGTGTAGGCGGAAATTAAATCCTAAATATTTTATTTAACAATCAAAGACTTTACCAATTGCACTTTCTACAAGAGTTTGTTATTAAATTTATGGATAAAGTTTCTAAAAAAAAAAAACTCATGGATGAAGTTTCTTATCAAATCAAGTTGCAAAAAATTCTTCTAATTTATTATGTGGCCACTCAAAATTTTCACCCATAAATAACTATAAACATGTGTCTTCTATATAAAAAAAAAAAGTAATGTTAATACATGAGTTGTCATTTAAACTAATTTATGTAATTAAAAATATAAATGGAAACTCATTTAATCGTCATGAATTGGATGAACTTCCTTCCAAACAAGTTTAGAGAAAAATTGAAACCTAATTTTATTAAGTGCTTAAATTACTATGAGTTCAAATATTTTTGAAATATGACGGTTTCAAATTTTCATTTAATTGAATATAATATATGCAAGAATGGTATATAATTAGGGGTCGTCAATGGGCCGAGTCGGGCTGGCCCGACCCATTTTTACTTGGCCCAAGGGCACAATGGGCTGGGCATAATGGGCTATTAACTAATTAATGGGCTGGGTCAGGCTGGACCGAAAGAGAAAACCCCAGCCCATGACCCTGCCCATGGGCAATGCCCATTTTGTCTTTAACGGGCTAGGCTACTAGGTTGGGCCTAATGGGCTACCCATGAGATTGTGTTAGCATATTATTTTTAGAAATAAATTATCAATTTTTAATAAGGGAATAATCAATCTAGTTTTTTTTTTTAAAGGAAAGAATCAAAGAATTTAATACTTAATTACAATTTTTTTTATAGTCAAATCTATTTAATTTTTTGTTTTGTTGATGGAAACTTATTTAATTATTTTTTTAAATAAGGCTTCAAATATTTTTTTATTTTTATCTTTAATAAAAAAAATCAAATGGTTAATTCAAATTTGCTAGACTACTAAAAAAATATATATTTAGTAAACTAAGTTTAGCACAATTACTTTAAGTATCTTAGTGGTTGGGAGAGTTCTTTTAAGAAATTCTAGTACAATATCTCAAAATCAATCCTTCATACACTTCCTATATATTTTTATTAAAAATTCTAAGTTATTGGACTAGGCAACGGGTTGGGCCAATGGGCTGGGCTACTGGGCTAGCCCAACGGGTGCCCATGGGCATAAAAACTAGCCCATGGCCTAACCCACTGGGCTAGTGGACTACCCATGGGCCTCAATAACAACGGGCCAGGCCGCCCATTAGCCCGATGGGCTGCCGAGTTTTTGGATCGGGCGGTGGGCCATGGGCTATTTGATGACCCTTATAGATAATTGAAGAGTTCAACCTCTCCTAAAGAAAATGATGATATATACTTTTTATTTCAAAATTTTGGACTAAACTCTATTTTTTGTTCGGGATATTTAAAAAGTTAAACTCTGGTCCTTTATTCGAAGTGTATAACAATTTCATCCTTCCATATATTTTCTATGAAAATTTTTCCATATCACATTAATTAACTTTACAATACGCTACATCAATACATCGTCTACTACACATGCAATTTTCAGAACTACAAAAATTAATGCTTTTTCAAATTTTCAAGGATTAAATTGCATCATTTTGAATAAAAGAAATCAAAATAGAATTTCAAAGATAGGAAATGTTATCCATTTGACTAGGGTTGTAGAGAGAGAAACCCTAATCATTCAAGTCATCATGGGACAAAATTTAGATCTGAGAATTCTAAATTCGTAAGTCTTGATAGATCGAGTTTGTGTCGAGCTCTCTTATTAAACCTCAATAGAAACTAGTGTCGAGCTTTAATGAAACAGTTTTATTTTTCATTTTTTATCACTTGTTTCTTTGATCAATCTTCTTGTCTTTAATGATACAATTTGTAAAGTAAACTTCACACATTTGTTGATACATTAAATCCAATTTAGATCTACCCAAATACAAATAAAATGTGTCTTGTCAAAAGATAAGCCAATACATAGAAAATATGACCCTAGCAAAAAAGAATGAAATTAGGGGTTATCCAGGAAATTAATCAATCTTAGCTTATTGATTGGTGTAAGACCTGTCATTGTTCTTAAGGATGATTTTCTTTTACCTTCTCCATCAATGATGATAATGCACATAGAAGCAGTTTGAGACTCATTCTTGTTGTTTAGCAATACACCAAAATTAAATCGCTGGGACTCACATTTTAAAAATAATATACTATTTATTTCATTTTGGCCCTTAGGAGAGGGGTAAATGGAGCTCCAAAATAGTGACCTCCACATCATAAGGCATGGTCTCCAGCTCATGTGCTACCCCAGGGAGTGTGCTCAAATAAGCAAAATGCCATGTAGGCATATGAAATGTGCTTTAAAAACAGGTCCAAAGCATTAATTTCTGAGCAAAAATAAAAATAAAAAAGAAGAAAGGAAGAACCTAAGTTGGTAATCCCTGTTCAGTCATTCTCTCAAACACCTACTATAACCAACATGAAAGACCACCCAAATACAAACACTCCAACAGCAAAAACCATTTACAGAACCTCTCTAAGAGCATCTGTAGCTGGAAGGCCAAATGCCAAATGCCAAATGTAAGGTACATTTGGCATTTAGGCCCAAAATGTGCTCAGCAATTGGAAGGCCAAAATTGAGAAAAGCTAAATTTTTTTGGCATAGTGCTACAGTACCATCTTATACTATAGCAATATGCCAAAAATAATATTAATATTTTATTCCAGCTTTTTCCTCTCTCATCTCTCGTCTCTCTGTCTTTCTCTGTCTCTCACACCATCCTCTCTTTCTCCCTCTTCTCCATCACACTTTCTCAAATACTGCATGGCGTTGAGCATCACACACCACATCAGAGCTCTCGCCAGAACTCTAAGCCGATCTCTCCGTGACACTAGTCGAGACAAGAGACGATCTCTCCGTGATGATGCCGTTGGACAGCATGACAATGAACAACGCGGCGAATAGGAGGAAAGCGATGAACGCGAGTTTGTAGGCGTTGAAGAGTGCCGGAGTGGAGGGGATCATGATGGATGTGTGGTGGGGATTGGTGGAGAGAGAGGCGGCTGGATCGTACAACTGGGGTGGGTATGGATCGGTGGAGATTGGTGGGTTGCCAATGTCGCCGATGATGGTTTAGCTCAAGATCGCTGATGATAGGTTAGATGTGGTGTGATGTTGGCAGCGTTGATCTAGTGGCACCGTGGGTCAAATGGTTTCGTCGATCTGGGTTTTGTGGCTTTGCCGATATGGGTTTTGTGTGGGTTTTGCAGTGAGGCATGGATTGATTTTTATCTTTTGGGTTCAGATGGGTTAGATGTGGTAGTGATTTGGTGGTTTTTTTTTCCTTCCTTAATTTGGGTTTTTGGTTCCGGTGGGATTTTGGTGGACAGTGGGCACGGTGACGTGGTAGGCATGGTGGTGGTGGTGTGGTGATGATTGGGTTGTTTGGTTGTTGAGAGAGGGACAGAGACTCAGAGAGACAGGGACAGGGATGAGGAGAGAGAAGTGATAGATAACTTTAAATATTATTTTATTATATAATTTATATTATTTTAGTGTGTAGGATTGTAAAATAAAAGTTGGGATGTTGAAAGTATTGAAAAATAGTATGGTATAATTGGTAAAGTAACTTTTTGAGATGGTAAAATAAGATAGGATGGCATTTTTGGTTGGAGATGCTCAACACACCCAAATTGGACCAAATGTTAAAAGTCGAAGATAAAAAGGTCACACTTAGTCATAAAATTAAAAGAAAAAAATAAAAGAAAAAGAAAAAGAAACAACTCACTGCACCAAACGCAACGTTTCAAAGTGTAGGAGTTGAACGAGCAACTCACCTCCTTATACTTAAAAGCCTTGAGCTGAGCTGTGTGCCAGCTCGGTAGCTTAATTACACTTAATTATACTTAGTTAATTAAATACTAGTTAATTTAATTAAATAATTAGTTTAATGAATACCAATTTTTAATTTACTTAAAAAAATTTACCAAAACTATTCGCCATTTTTACTTTAATTACCGTAATTACTATGAACTTTAGCTGGCGCCATTTTTTCCATTTAAAGAAACAAAAACACTTTGAACTCTGATGAGTTCATTTCCCATACACTCACACAGAAAAGAGCAAGAGACACGAGAGCGAGTGAGACCAAATGAGCAAGAGACTTACACCAAGAGAGAATGGGCAAACCCAAGAGAAGCTGTCGCGATTTGTTACCACTGCGGAGAGACTTTAATTATTGCCATATTTGTCGGTTGTTTTTCAATAGCATTACATCAATGGGGGGTCACAATCAGATTGTACATAAGTTGAACATGGTGGATTGTGGCGTCTGTAGCTCCGCCTTTCGGTCTTAGCCGATGTCCACACCAACAGGATAGCACCAGGAGAGAGTGCACAGTCTGTGGCACATTTGCCGGCCTTTGTGACCACATCGGCGATGGTTGCATCATTTTTTGTCATATTTGTGGCACATTGGTTCAGGAGGTCCAAGTAATTCACTGGGTAATTTATTTCCTTTATATTTAATCATATGCCAAAACCTAGGTATAAGTGTAAAATGAAATTAAGTTAGTGATGCAAACTATAAAACTAGAGGTGACTATTGAATGTTCTTAAATATAGTAAAGTATATTCTGTGAAAAACAAAAATACATAAAAATTTCTCTTTTGCTGCCAAACCAGAAGTAATGCACTCATCTACTTTAGACAATGCAAAGAGATTTCAAGGTCCAATTGGTAATTTACTTTTCTTTTGTTTCTTGTTCTTTCTTCTTCATTCTTGTTCTTTTTTTATCTTTTCTTGCACATCAATCTTCATCCTGATAAGCCTATACTTGTAGTATAGTTTTCTTTATTAATTGGTATCTATTTTACAACATGTAATTTACTTTTTTTTTCTTCTATTTTCTTGTTCTTTGTTGTGCTTTCTTGCATGTCTATCTTCATCCTGATTAGTGTATACTTGTAGTATAGTTTTATTTATTAATTGGTTCCTATTTTCCCGTTTGTTGTTGTCGATGAGCCTATACTTGTAGTATAGTGAACTTATCACTGTTGGAAATAAAATAAAATATTGATGGGTCTTTCCTCACTTACCATCACAACCACACAGTTTAGCCTTGTTATTAGAAAATTTCAAACTACACAATTAATATTCTCAAAGGGCTTTCAAAACCTCTCTTCTCTTGAATCTCTCTTGATCGAGAATTGTCCTAAACTTGCATTCTTTCCAAAGACGGCCTCCCTCCTTCACTTTGAGAACATCATATTACTAATTGTCCAATGCTAAAAAAACGCTACAAAGGCAAAAGGTGAGAGTGGTTCAAGATTGCCATCTATGAGATAGAGGAGCTACAATAATTGTGCAAATCAAAGATGAAAATGTTTAGATATATTAGGAAGCTAAACACACACACTATGTATCTAGGTAGAGAGATAAAAGAGAGACATAGATGAAAAACACACGAGAGTAGAGAAACATGAGAGAGCAGCAACAATGATGAAAAAGCGGGACAAGAGAAACTAAGCTAAGAAGCGGAAAATTCATTTTTGCCATCACGTTTGCCATTCAAACCTGAAGAAATAAAGGGCGATGACGACTCACAATCTTGCCTTGCACAAGAACTCCACCAACGATTGCAACACATGCGGAACTGCTTTCAAGCAAGCGAGTGAGCAAGCTGGAGCTACACGTCGCGAAGCGCCACACGAAGAAGAGCTCTGAAGCTTCTCAAAGGTGCCAAATCTACAACACATACTCTGAAGGCGATAAATTTGTGTACCTTTTTCTGCGGTGGATTGGTGGACGCATTGACTGAGTCCGACTCATCAGGCTACTCTAACACTGACGGTTGGAGATTTCTTTTTCACGCTCTTTCTATTCTTTCTTCCTTCTTCTTTCTTCTTTCTTCTTCTTGTTCTTCTTCTCATTGTTTTTTTTTTTTTTTCTTTTCTTGCAGGGTGACATGTCACACAGTACTACTTATACTGATGAGTTGCAATTTTTTTGTGGTATGTACTAGTTAGGGTTAGTCCATACTTTTCTAGGTATTTGTATTTTATGACATTGTTTTTCTCCTTAGTATAGGCAAATGAGTCGATTGAAAAAAAAAAAAAAAAAAAAAAAAAAAAAAAAACCCAAATTTTAACAAATAAAGTTATATATTTTTCATTGTAATTGTATTAATTAAGCCAAAATATTAGTCAGTAAATAAAATAATATTTTTTTTATCAAATGAAAAACAAGAAAAAGAAAGAAAAATGCTACGTCCACAACATTTTTCACAATACTTTCTTAACAAATTCTAAGTAGTAGATTATTACTCGCTCTTATTGGTAGGCAAAAAAATTAATTTTAGAGGTGAGTTCAAATTAAAAAGACTAACAACTTCATGTGTAGGATTTGCTATGAAAATCTTATGAATGTAGCACTTAAAAAAAAAAAAAAAGGAACAATATACAAAATATTTCATAACATTTTTCATGATTGCCCCCTTTCACAACTAATAGATGCTTTTATGTGCGTTCTGTCACTAATTTTACTCAATGTTTAATGGATACTCCTAAGTGAATTTTTTGTACTGTATTATTATCATGTCCACTTTCTTCTTCTTCTTTCTTTTAAATGTAATTTTGAGACTTTATTTATCATAGTAGAAAAATATGAAGGAGAGTCTCTTGAGCTAGCTTGGTCATGTTCAAAGAAAAGCAAGTAATGAATTGATAAGAAAGAGTAGAATTAAGGCAAAAAATAACATTGTTAGAAGTAATAAAAAAAGGACATGTAAATATGTAATTAGCGAAGCAACAAAGAGCATAGCTTCTTTTGTTTTTAAGAATCGAGAGCATAACTTCAAATAGATAGAATAGAGAAAAAAAAAAAATCCATTGGCCGACCCAATCTAATTTGTTAAGAATCCATAATTAACCCTACATTTTGAGACAAAGGCTTTGTTGTTATCATTGTTGTTAGTGTATTTATTAATTTTTTTTGTTTAACTTCACTTGCATATCATACCTTAGTCCAAAGTCTATTCCCCAATACATATATTGTATTTCTGAATCCTCCTTTTTCTCATTCACGATAGTATGTTCTAAATTTTGAAAAGGAAATTGCTAAAATTGTGATAACATTGTTAGTGAAATTTGTATTTTCTTTTGGGTTTAAATAGCCTTTGAAATTATATGAAAAGCAATTTCTAAGGTTTTCTTTTTTTCTTTTTTTTCTTTTGCAGCTGGAGCTAGACTTGGATTTGAGAGATTGATTACAATGGATATGTTTTGCACTCTATTATCTTGTTATTTTTTTTTTTTTTTTTTGGATTTGAGAGAATGATTACCTTGGGTATATTTTGCACTCTATTATCTTGACTTTTTGGATTTAAAAAATTGATTACACTAGATATATTTTGCATTCTATCATCTTGTCTTTTTGGATTTGATAGATTGATTGCATGGATATATTTTGCACTCTATTATCTTGTCTTTTGTTTTTTGTTTTTTTTTTTTTTTTGTTTTTTTTTTTTTTTTTTTGTAGACTATTGTTTGAACTCTTGTTTGTGTTTTTGTGATTAATGTGTGTTTCTTTGCATGATAATTGGAAGTTTGGAACCATGATTAGGGGTCCTTTGTATATGAAATTTGGGCATCAAGTTTAATGATTCAAGTCCAAACTCATGGATATAAGCCCACAAAGAAAGATAGGAAAGTGAGAGTCTAGATACATGTGTTCTGCAACCGGTCTTTTGATGCTCAAGTTAGATTAATTTCTTTTAGTACAACAATTGTTCACTCAAGAATGACTTACCCTCTCCTTTTGGATTGGTTCCTTTCAAATTCGTGCGACCATAACCTTTCTGTTACTATCACTTTGTGTGATTATGGGAGGTGTTATAATGATGTGTAATGATAGATATGTGCATTGTTGGCGCTTCCCATTTACTCTATGTAGGAGTTATTGGTTCATTACTCACATGAATACCGATCTTTTGGAGCCTTCACATATGCTTAAAAATTCATAGGTACTTCTGGAGCACGAAGAAATGATACTTCTTCTTTTCACATTCATAATGCCCTCCATCATGAATTTAATAAGTGGACCCCACGAGGAATGTGAGCGGAAAGAGCATCATTTTTCGTGCTCCAAGAGTACCTAAGAATTACTCTACACACCATTTTATTTAGAGAAATGGTATGTCTACAACATTTTCACAACAAATCATAGGTAGTAAGTTGTTATTGGTTGTCATCGGTGAGCAAAAGATTTTATGTTATGGATTTAAATTAGAACCAATAACAAACTACCACCTATGATTTGTTATGAAAATGTTGTGGACTTAACATTTCTCTTTTATTTATCATTTGATTTGTTATGTATGGGGATCTCATTTTTTTCACTCAATTATTTACTTTTTTCTTTTTCTTTTTATAAGAATGCTACCCTAATCTAAATATATGTGTATATGGAGACACAATTGCCCCCTTTCCGGCTTTTCAAAAGTCTCCTTAATAGAATGCCTATTTTAGAATTTGACCCAAAAAATAAATTAACTTGGCCCCCCTAACATCATGGGCCTTCTTAAAGGGGGAAAAAAAAAGAAAAAAAAAAAAAGCACAAATAGCAATTGTCCAACTATAAAATTTTTTCATTTGGCGTATGTAAGCTCAAATATATACCAAAAATTTATTAAACTCATCATATTCATTTAGTCAAAATCATTCCAAAAAAAAAAAAAAAAAAAACTCCTAAATTTGAGTTGGTCTAGTCACTCTATATAGTAAATAAAGTAACCATATGTAAACTCATAGAGAGTAGAGACACCTTAGTGAATTTCAGGTTCCATAAAATTAGTGCTAAATCATACCTCCTTTTTCTATATTTAATCTATTTATTAGTTTAGGCATTTTTGGATACACAACACTATAATTTTTTTAGAAAAACTTTTTCCCCCTCTCCCGATGTGTGTTAAAAATACTTAGTATTCTAAAAAAAAAAAAAAAAAAAAAAAAATCTATTTATTGGTTTCAATGGTTCTATCTAGGAACCATAATTAGCTATTCATTTTTTTTATTCAACCTACCAAAAAAAAAAAAAAACCTTTTGCATAACAAGATGAATCTTACTTATTAAAAAAAAAAAAAAAGCATTTCTAAATTGTCACAACTCACAAACCCTTTTCTATTGTTTGGAAGAAAGAAAGGAAAAAAGAAAGTAAAAATTATGCAAAGATTTATATCAATTGCAAGAAAATCCATAATTAAAAATCATGATTTTTTATTAAGACATTTTATTAAATCAATGAAAGAAATAGTGTCATAACTCTTTTATCTTATTCTTCTTCTTCTTTTTTTTTTTTAAATTTTTTTCTTTTTCTTATTTTATTTTATTTTTATTTTATTTTTTTATTTTATTTTTTTATTTTATTTTTTTTGAGAAGAAGGTTTCCTATATTATTTAAAAGAGCAAGGCAACACAATTAGCTAGAACTAAAGTTAATAATTGTGGGTTTGGACCATTTGGTTGCTCAGCTACTACACGTGTAATGGTTAACCGATTGATTAAAATTTATTGATTCTCCAATAAATAAACAAATAAAATTAAAAACTCACCACCTAATATCGCTTGTTAGTTCTTTTCTTCTTCTTTTTTCTTTTTAAATAATAGTAATGAAGTCAGCTCCCTAGCTGTTTGATACTCCACCAACTTATCAAATAAAAAAATACTCCAACCAATGTCAATATATATACACACTCCAACTATTAATTTCTAGTTATCTAGGAAAAAAAAAAAAAAAAAACAGAGTCTAGTCTCAGCTTCTGTCTAGGCTTAAGGCCTAGTTGTAAAGAAGGATCCCCATTTTTGTTAGGATTTTTTCATATTCAAAGCCCAGCATTAAACGTAGTCGCATGACCACCCAGCATTGATATTTGGGTCTGGGCCTCTCAATGAACCTGCGAAGCTTAAGGCCTACTCCAACTTCACCAATGGGGACAGCCCAGCCTCCATCCTTCATGCTTTTTTTTTTTTTTTGTTTGCTAATTAAATACAAGCTTCATCCAAATTCTTTTTTAACCTTTTCTTTGAAGTATTTATCAATTTCATTTCCAAAAATAGGATTTGAGTTCAACCCAATTTATTTGGTTATTTTAAATTTTTACTATAGAGAGTTGTGTTTCGGTGAAAGATGTACAAAATGAACTTCCTTGTCTCTACTTGGATAATTACCACTATACACATCAAAAAAATTCAAAATAAAATAAATATATTTGTAAGTTTATATTTCCAAATGTAATATACTAATATAATTATATTTCTTAATATATTCCCCCACTCGTAATCCTACTTGCTATTAAACAATTCTAAAATCATTTTTGAGTAGTTCTAGGATTACAAATTATTCTACAATTACAAATTATTCTACAATTTTTTTGTCACAACTTTGATGTGACAGACTGTGAGCGGTTAACCAATACTTATACATAGATTCAT
Organism: Quercus cerris; assembly: GCA_963669245.1. Taxonomy (NCBI): domain Eukaryota; kingdom Viridiplantae; phylum Streptophyta; class Magnoliopsida; order Fagales; family Fagaceae; genus Quercus; species Quercus cerris. The sequence continues at coordinate 84,040,530 of OY770007.1, forward strand.
TATTTTTTCTTCACCAATTACACTCTGTCACTTCACAATATGGCAAGAAATTGTGAAAAATTTTGTGGTCCTAAACTTTTTCATCATTTTTACTTCTCAAGAGTGTCATTGACGAAGCGTCACCAAAAAAAGACAAAATTTTAATAGAAAAAATTTCTTTAACAATCAATATACCATGAAATTGAATCCTTCCTTGAACAATATCAAGAAGTTGTCTGGTTTGGTTGGCCTCCGTTGAATTTAACATAGTCTTCCTATGCCCATCAGTCTTTGGATTTTAAGCAAATCTGGCTATAAATCTAAAATAGTTCTTTTCTCACCTAACCCTTGGGTCAAACCTCATTGCTCGTTTCCATTAAGGCAAAATTTCATAAGCTTTGGTTAGAGAAAACTTGACCTCAAGTTTTAAAGTGCTGAAGGATCAGATGTTTAACCAACAGCACTTGCTGATGCTCGTGCTTCATTATCAACATTATACTCTAATGTTACTTGATGCTTCTCCATTACCAAAATCTCATTAGTTTGAGTCTTCACTTTCTTCACCTTAAGCAACCAAGTCTTGAAAAACCTTTCATGAACTTTTTATATAATTCTTAGAAGTCTTAACAAAAGCTAGATTGTTAAAGACTAACACCAAGGGCATGAAGTGGGATGAGAATTTATTGTATTTTCTTCGAATCATGCAATTGGCTAGCTATTCCATTTCCTCATACGATCAATTTGATCTTGAAAATTATCACACTAAGATTGGTATAGATAGTTACTGTTGATCAATGCCAAATTTTTTGACATTTAGAACATCTCACGTGAGAGACTTTTTTGGAGTTTAATATGCCTCTAATAGTAATATTGTCATAAAATAATTCAATTCATTTCTTTCTATTGTACTCTCAAAAAAATGTACTTAATTTCATTCTATTAGTTTATTTTCTATTCATTTCCTTTACTTAAATACATTCAATACATTCCATTCCATTTTATTCATTTCCATTCTTTTATGATCATTCCATTCCATTTATTTATGAACTCCCAAATGAAGCCTTAATAATAAATTTTGCTGATAAAATTTAGATAATTCTAAATGGATTGAAGACACTTCTAAATGAGCTTAATAGTAGTTTTAATTGACCAAAAAGTGGTTTTTTTAAAAAAATAAAAAAATAAAAAAGTGCATAAAATTAGAGCACTTTTTTTTTCTTTTCTTAAAAGAATCAATATAGATGTTTTATTACTCAAACCATGGCTAAATCAGAAGCCATAATAAGCTCTACTAGAGTAGGTAGCAGCCCACGTTTTCATCCCCTTTATAAATCTTTAGCTAATAATGCTAGTGCATGTGCCATACTATTTCTTCTTCTTTTAATGTGTACCAAGCTAGATCTGTCTAGAACCTTGGACAAAATGGGCTTCTGCCCTTTTCGGGCAAATTATATAGGGAAATTTCCCTCTTTCCAAACTAAATAGAAAAATGCCCCTCTTTTAAAACTTGATTTTTGATAAATCGAGTTAGAAAAAAAAAAATTTATGAAGCCCTATAGTGGCGTTTTAAGAAGCTTATAGTGACGTTTTTTAACTCGATTTCAAAGAAATCGAGTTATAGGTAAAAAAACGCCACTATAGGTTGATTTCATTGCCTACAACTCAATTTCATTGAAGTCGAGTTAAAAAACGTCACTATAGGCTCCTTAAAAATGCTACTATAGGGCCTAACTGGATTTATCAAAAATTGAGTTTTTAAAAAATGGGCATTTTCCTATTTAGTTTGGGAAGGGGGGCATTTCCCTATATAATTTGCCCGAAAAGGTCAGAAGCCCATTTTGTCCCTAGAACCTTAAAGCTACCTTATGCATCTTCTATTAGGGTTTTAAACATTTGTTCATTATTTAATTTTATTTTGAATATGAGCCAAGCTAGAATTTTATGACAAAACAAGATTATATATTCAAGTTTGGTTCACTTGCTTATCAAACAAACTCGAGCTTGTTCACAACTTATTTAACTATTATTTTTCAATATATAGTAAAACCATGACTAAAAATTGTTTAATCATTCAAAAATTTATAAATTTTTAGTCAAGGGCGGCCCAATATAATTTAGGGCCTAAGGCAAAAATTTTATGCGGGGCCTTTAATATGTAAATATTAATTAAACAAAATTATTTAATATTAATCAAAACAAGGTTAATTTGATACATTAAATTCATAATTTGATGAATAATACCAACTAAACTAATGTTAATTTCATATAGATAATTGAATATTATAGTTAAATCATAAATATTAATAAAAAGAAATAGAAATATATTACGATTAAAAAATATAATTTATTTTGGATATATAACGAGACATAGTTACGTAAAGTTGTAATCTAATTTTTAATTTTATATATTGTTTTTGAGAGAGAGAGAGAGAGAGAGAGAGAGAGAGAGAGAGAGAGAGAGAGAGAGAGAGAGAGAGAGAGAGAGAGAGAGAGAGAGAGAGATAGATAGATAGATAGACAGATATTATTTAGTGTGTGGTTTTGTAGGATATTAGTTTACCAAAATTAAAATCTCAAACTATCATGGGAAATTAATCTATAATTGATGATTTAACACATTTGCAACATTTCTTTGAAACATTTTAGGGTTCTATTGGTCTTGTACTTTGAGAGTCTTAATAAAAATGAAAAGGAAAAATGCGCTAAAAGCACTATAAAAACAAGCTTCAAAAAATTTGTAGTATCATTAATATCACTAATTAAAAAAAAAAATGCACAATCTTTAAAATATATCTTGGTTGGTGGCATTGCTATTATCTGACTTGTCAATGCAACTATTTTTCCTTTCTTTCATTATCTCGGACAATAATTCCAAGACCAGCCTCATCAGTTCCACGTAAGAGGCCCCATTAAATTGGAGTTTTTTTTTTTTTTTGAGAAATAATTACAATATATTGCTAATCTCACTCTTTTCTCCCTAAACTTCCAAACATTTTATACATGAGGAGGTGCTAATTCAACTACAAGACATTTGGCATTAAATTAGAGCATTTGAATCTTTGTTATAGGTGCCACTTTACACAAAATATATTGTAATCATTTGAAAATTCCTACCGACGTTAAATTTGAGTTCCTTCGGCTGGACTTCAAAAGCCATGAGCAGAGCATTGGATTCCATATGAATTGGAGGCAAAAGTCAGGAGCAGGATTTTGTATTCTTGGACCCGGCAGAGCCCCACCCAATGAGTAAAGCAAAACCAATTATGCAGTCAATCTTGGCGTGTTTCGTTTTGTATCTTTCACTCTTTGTATCATTTCTTCCTACTATTTGTGAGCTTTAATGAAGCTGTCAAGCTTTAGCCTTTATGTCATTTCTGTTAACTTTTTTGAACCTGACTTTTGAAACCACGTGAAGTAAAATTGATTTAGATCATGCAAATCTTAGGGATTGTTTGGTTTAAATTTAGAAAAAAAATGATATATTTTGTTTTCATTTTTAGTTTTTAGCGAGATTCAGCACTAAAAAAACTAGTTCATTTGGTAGCATTATTAGTTTATTTTTATACTGCTATTACGCATCTAAGTTATTATTTGATTATTTGATGCTACTGGATATTATCAATTGTGTGCCCCAATCAAGCAAAAGCATCTGGTGGTTTAGTTTTCTTGTTCGTAATGGACTTACCAACATTGTGCTAATGTTTACTTAATTTTCATATTGGAGTGTATTTAGTTTTTGTTTAGTCTCTAAGAAATTCAATAATACAACCTAAAATCTTATCATTTCAATCTGTATTTTCTTGGCAACCAAACATGACCTGAATTTGGCCATGAGCTTTTGCTTTTTTGTTGCAGGGTTTGATCCTGTCCCTCATATTTTGTCTTTAATCAAACATCCCTATCCACAATACAATTCATTAACAGTCAAAAGTGCTAACACTTCTAGCCATACCTCACCAAATCCACCACCGTCCACACCAAAAAAAAAAAAAAAAAAAAAACCCATCTTTCAATAACCTGGTGGACCAGGCCAGGGAGTTGGGCCCAAATGATGTTCAAAATAATCCACCACCATGTTAAGGTAATTCCATAAAGGTGGAATTATTTATGGTTGCTTTCCAAAAGTGTTGAACACTAATAAAGCTACCAATAAAGCAATCATTCTGATTTTTAAAGTGAGCTCTGTTTTGTATCTTTGTTATCTTCGTATTCATATCAATTTTACCAATTTAATATTTCAGTAAAAGTTTATTTAAACTCAACAAAAACAAGCCGTGCATCAGTTTCACTAAATTAATTAAAGTTTTTAAAGAGAATAAATTCATCTCTACATATAATGAGTCTATCCTTACTACGTTAAATTTCAATGTTAATAAAGTATTGAGCCTAAAATATCTGTATGAAAATAATAGATAGCTAAACCTAGAAATAAAATATTAAATGTCATTCTTGAATGTTTAATTTAGTGCTTTGTAATTGTAGGGATATTATTTCATTGGATGTATTGGGATCCAAATAGACCTCCTTCGATCTTTGATTTTATTGAGAACTTGGCTACGTAATTCGTCTAAACAAAATTGGCTGCATACGTCAACCAGCCAACTCCATATATTCTTTCTTTGGATTTTTATAATAAAATATCATTATTACCTATATAAAAAAAAAAAAAAAATTTGACATGGCCGCAATTTTCTTTTCTCTTCAACTTCGGGAAAACCTTACAAGTTATTACAAGCATAGTATTTGGCAGATTATGACTCTTGATTACTTCTTAAATTTTCGTTTTTTTTTTCTTTCAATAATTTGATAGTTATATTAGAGAGCTGAGATTTGAACCTTGTATGTCTTGAAATGAGCAAGTGACAATCAATTAAGTTATAAGGCTTTTGATTTACGTTTTAGTTTTAAAAAATAAGAAGGTAAATGATTAGCCTATTTTTATATTCTTAATTTTTACTTTACAACATGACTTCTTTTTATTGTGATACAATGAATTTACTTTTTATTTTTTTATGAAATACAATTAATTTTTATATAATTTTTGTAAATTTTAAACATATTATGAAAATATATATTGAAAATGAACTATCGAATTTTTAGAATATAGTCAAAGAAATTTCATTGAAGGTTATACTTGAGTTAATAATAAATTTTGTTAAGAAAATTTAGATAATTTTAAATGAATTGTAGGGTTTAAATGGATTGAAAACACTTTTAAATGAGTTTAAAGTAATTTTAATTGACAAAGAAGTGGTTTAAATTATTAAGAAAAAGACATAAAATTAGACATTTTTTTATTATTATAAAAGAATTGTAGGGTTCTGTTTCTTTACGTAAACCCAAAGACAATTAATTTGTAGAGTGTGGGTCAAAGAACTAGAACTAGCAAGGGATTAATAACAATGGATCATAACCATTACAACTGTGCATTGATCAGATTGAATACATTGATAATTTGTTTGAAACACCCTCCTCCTTTTCTTCCCTCTCCCTCTATTATATAGTCACTCTCACCCTCATCTCCATCGTCCACGTGCTCCCCATCCATGAACTTGATCAAGTACCTGTCACGTCAGGCAGCTTCTTTTCATCTCTGTGTGAGTGACGGTAGGTTAAGATGCACTGTTCAGAGGTCCTCTCCACATAAATGCGGCCAGAAAAGCTGTTGCAATGCATTGAATACGGTGGCAGCAGCCTTTCCCTCAGATATTTCTCCATCGTTATCGTTCCTGAATACGCTTTGAGCTTATCTTGATCAGGTGGAGTCCTCAGACAGTTAATCAGGCTTTTCCCCTATTCAATTAGTCTCCGATATCATATCAGAACAAAACATCTTCCTCGGACAGGAGATGTCCTTCTCGGACTGGGGATATCCTCCTCGGACAGCGATGATCCTCCTCCAAGAGGATTCCACTCCACTCTGGGCCTTGTATTCTCCGCATCCTTCTCTTCGGATGTGAAACAGTCCTCTTGTGGGTATTCGGCCCATTAACCTGGGCCTGACCCCCTTTTCCCCCACAAGAATCAATGGAGATATATTATTACTCAAGCCATGGCTAAGTCAGAAGCCATAATAGTACAACACATTCTACTAGAGCAGGTAATGAAGCATTTCATGTTTCCATCCCCTCTATAAATCTTTAACTAATCTTATTAGTACATCTGTACATATGCCGTGTTATTTTCTCTTCTTTTAATGTATATCAAGTTGTATATATAGCCTTAACATCAAATTGTGCAACTTCTGTTATAAACGTGTCAAGCCGAGTTAAGTCGAATATTTAAAGTTCAAATTTTTTCATTATTTAATTTTATTTTGAACATAATCCAAGCTAGTACTTTATTCCTAAACAAGATTATATATTCAAGTTTAGTTCAATTGCTTATTGAATAAGCTCAAGCTTGTTCAAGAGCTATTTAATTGACTTATTGTTTTTCAATATATAATAAAACCATGACTAAAAATTGTTTAATCATTCGCAAATTTATAAAATTTTACTACAAATGGATTATTTATATTGTTAATAAACAACAAATAATAATTTGATATCATGGTCTTGGCAGGCTTGTCAAAGCAGCCATTTTTCATTCCTTTTATTATCTCAAATAATTATTCCAAGGCCAACCTCATCAGTTCCACGAAAAAAGACCATTAAATTGGAGCATTTGAATAATTAAATCTTTATTTTAGAAGCCACTTTACACAAAGGTATATTGGAATTACTAATTAGAATCCAATGGAATTATATAATAGATTTATGGTAAATAGCTTTTAAGAATTAAGGTTCCGTATAACCTATTAGCAACCAAAAAAAAAAAAATCCGTATATCCATTTATGCAAATTATGCTTGAAACTTCCTACGGACATTAATCATTTGAGTTCCTTTGGCTGCATTCTATTAGTCATGAGCAGAGCGCTGGATTCCATATGAAATGGAAAAAGCAACCAATTAAAGCTGTCAATCTTGGCTTATCAAAAAAAAAAAAAAAAAAAAGCTGTCAATCTTGGCGTGTTTGGTTTTGTATTCTTTTCTCTGCTTTTCACTGTGTATCATATATATTTTCGTACTCTTAGGGTCTGTTTGGATTGAGCTTATTGTTGCTGAAACTAAAAATTAAAAACTGAAAACTAAAAACACTGTAGCAAAATAATTTTTAAATGTGTAAATAATATCGTAAGACCCATTTTTAATGAAAAAGTTGTTAAAAAGTAATATTTGTGGGTTCGTAAATAGTACACAAATGCACTGTTTATAGTGAAAAAGTTAGCATTTGCGGCTGAAAGAAAAAAAAAAAAAAGCAAAAACGCATTTTCATCAAAATGCAGACGCTAAACGCCGGACCCAAACGGCCACAAATATGTCATTTTGAAGCTGATGACTTTTGAAACCGCGTGAGGTAACGTGACAGCCAAAAAAAAAAAGAAAGAAAGAAAAAAAGAAAAAGCCCGAAACTAATTGCATTGTTTTCTTGAACTTTTCACAGAACAGTAATTCTTTCGTTCCCAAGTCTCAACTTGGTATCTCTCTGGTTGCTTCATGAGCAGTAATTACTATATGTTGATACTATACAAAATTTTTTACACATGATATAATATATATTATATGATACATATCACATATGGTATAATATTAACAATTATGACTGTGAGAGGAATTAAGATAAGATGCAATACATAGGATACTGTATCTAATACAATTATTATGAATGGTTGAGATTGAAAGTTTTTTTTAGCAACTTTTAATTTCAACTATTAATTAAAAAAAGTTAAGCAAAAATTTATAAGAAATAAAAAAAAAAAGTAAAAAAAAAGTAAAAAGTGTAAAAACTTTGTGAGACCGGATCCTAATCCCTGAGTGAGCAAAACAAGAAGAAAAGAAAAAAGAAAAAATAAAAAAAAAAGAAGGAAAAAACCTTCCTCAGCCAAAGCACTTTATTTATTTATTTATTAAGAATCAATGTAGACATTATGGGCTCATTTGGTAGAGTATTTTAGCACCATATTTTCAGTTTTTAATAATATTATACTTATTTTCACACATTTTTTTACCCACACATATTTCAAAAAAATACAAACAATATTGCTCAAACTACTCTATCAAACATGCCCTTTATTACTCAAACCATGGCTAAATCAGAAGCCATAGTACGCTATACTTTAGTAGGTAAGGAAGTAGTCCATGTTTTCATCCCCTCTATAAATCTTTAGCTAATCTTGCTAGAGCATGTGCGAGTTATTGCCTCTTCTTTTAATTTGTACCAAACTTTTTTTTTTTGAAACAGAGTAACTTCATTCATTAAAAAAGAGCCTAAAAAGGCATTACAACAGAGAAGGTAGCAAAGACATAAAAATTATAGACTAAGTGGGGTTTGGAAAGAGAATAGAATGTGGCAATGGAGGGGAGGTTCCTTTCCAGACTTGAGCAAACCCGACCGATTTGGCCAGTTGGGCGAGCTCGTGGGTTGCTCTGTTGTGATCCTGTTTCAGGTGGTGAAGACTCCAGTTGCAAAAATGGAGCAGAAAGCTACGGATTCCACTGATGATATGGCCTAGTGGACCACCAGCATCCATAGTAGTCATAGATTGCACCGTTGCAAGAGAGCCCGATTCAAAAATTACCCGGGCAATATTCATTTCATGCACCAAGAGAACACCATTTTCCAAAGCAAGAACTTCGGCAATTTCAGGGGAAATAAGGGGCCGACAGAGGTTTGCTCCAAGCAGCTGTGACATGCGCAGCTGAGTCGCGAATAATGACTCCAATACATGAATTTGAGCCATATGGATAGGTAGCACCATCAACACTTACTTTATGGAAACCCGGCGGAGGAAGAGACCAAAGAGAGGCACGGGCACTTTGCTGGTAGCTATGTGGAGTTAAAGCACCCTTAAAATCCTTAGCAAGTCTTAAGGCCGATTCCCATATTTGACCAGGAGGAGTGGAGAGGGATTCATGCACAACCTGATTTCGGTTGAGCCAAATGTACTAGGCAGTGACAAAAAGGGTCTCTAAATCCTTTGGATTGCCAATTCGAGTTACATGGAGAGCCACATCAATAACGTCCAAAGCCCCACCATCCAAGAAAGCAGGTCTTCCAACCCAAAAATTCCAAACCAGCTTTGAGCATTCACAGTTAAAGAGGGCGTGCATAGTATTTTTAGGGCCTTGGCCACACAAAGGACATCTACCATCTGTATTGACCCCCCTTACCTTTAGGTTCTACATCGTAGGAAGGGTGTTCATACAAGCCCGCCAAGCAAAAATTCTAATCTTTTCAGGTAGGTTGAGATGCCACACCTTCTTCCATAGTAAAGACCAGGAGTCACTAGCTAATGATTCACCTTCATTGTTTGTCTCAACTAGCGGGAGGGTCACATAATAAGCGCTTCTAATCATGAAAACACCCTTCGTGTTCCCCAACCAAATAAGCTTGTCATCCGGGAGGGAGTAGCAAAGGGGAATGCTTAGAATGGTGTCCGCTTCAAAAGGGAGGAAAATTTTCTTAACCAAGTAAGCTTTCCAACGCTTTGTATCCAGATTAATGAGGGCAAATACCATGGGGAAATCATCAAAGTAGCAGGGCGAGCTGATTGGCTTATAGGTGGTGGGTGTAGGGAGCCATTTGTCCTCCTAAATGTGAATCGTTTTGCCATTTCCAACACGCCACCTTGTGCCCTTCCTAATAACTTCGAGGCTACTATGGATATTACGCCAAGCATAGGAGGGGTTGCAGCCCAATTGGGCATTGATAACATCTGAAAATGGAAAATATATTGCTTTGTAAATTCTTGAAATCAAAGAGTCCGGCCTAGTGAAAAGCCTCCATGCCTGCTTAGCTAGCATGGCCAAATTGAAAGCATGAAGATTTCGGAAACCCATACCCCCTTGAGATTTAGATTTGCACATCTTTTTCCAAGCAACCCAAGCAATTTTTTTTTCTTGTTACCGCTACCCCCACCAAAAGTTGTGTTCCATGCTTTCAAGATCATCACATAGGCCCTTTGGAAGGAGAAAACAACTCATAGTATATGTGGGCACGGCTTGAGCTACTGCTTTGATAAGAATCTTTTTTCCACCCATAGAAAGCATTTTTTCCTTCCACCCCGAAAGCTTTCTCCACACCTTCTCCTTGACATCCACAAAAACCTCATTTTTGGACTTTCCAATGATGGGAGATCGAGATACTTGGAGTGCCTAGAGTCTTGCATTGGGCTAAGAATGTCAAAAACCACCCCCTTTGTCTCTTGAGATGCATTGAGGCTGAAAAACACGGATGATTTTTTTGTATTTATTTTTTGACCCAATGCAGCTTCATACATGGCCAGAATCTCAGTGAGCTTGCGGCATTCTTGGTTGTTTGCACGGCAAAAGAGTAAGCTATCATCGGCAAAGAATAGGTGGCTCACTTGAGGGCATCCCCGGCTGATAGAAATACCATTTAACTCCCTGTTTTGAATAGCCCGAGTAATGAGAGAAGAGAGACCCTCAGCACAAAGAATAAAGAGGTAAGAGGAGAGAGGATCCCCCTATCTTAGGCCCCTAGTGGGACTGATACAGCCGTAAGCCTTACCATTAATAAGAACCGAGTATGTGACCGTAGTTATACAATGCATGATTAGGTTGATCCACCTCCTATAAAACCCAAGCTTTTCCATTACTGCTTCAATGAACCCCCATTCAACACGATCAAAAGCTTTGCTCATATCCAACTTTACAGCCATAAAACTCTCTTTCCCCTCGTGCTTGTTGTTGAGGTAGTGCATTATTTCATAAGCCACCAAAATGTTATCAGTAATGAGGCGCTCAGAGAGGAAAGCACTTTGATTTTTAGAAATAATCTGAGGAAGAACAGCCTTAAGCCTGTTTGATAGAACTTTAGCAATAATTTTATAGGCAACATTGCTTAAACTGATCGGTCTGAAATTAGCCATATGAATTGGAGACTTTTTCTTTGGAATTAGAGTAATATTAGTTTTGTTCAACTCAGCAATAGGCATATTAGAATTAAGCACATTTAGAACCATATTAGTAAAATTGTTGCCTACAATATCCCAATATTTAAGGAAAAAGATTGCAGACATACCATCGAGTTCAGGAGCCTTAGTTGGATGCATTTGCTTTAGTGCAGTGAGAATTTCATCTCTGGTGAACTCTTTGATTAGCTCTCTGTTCATTTCATCAGTAACACGGGTTAGTATTGCTATTGTAACATCATCAAAGCTAGCTAGCTGGGACGAAGCATATATATATTTGAAATACTGCACAGCAATATTAGCAATGGTGTCATTTGTATCATACCAATTTCCATTATCATACCGGAGTCCCAGAATAGTATTCTTCTTCTTCCTTTCAGATGCTCTAAAGTGGAAGAATTTTGTGTTGCGATCCCCTTCCTTTAACCATTGAACTTTGGACCTTTGGTTCTAATAAATCTCCTCACTATCAAGAAGTTCGTTTAAATCCTTCCTCAAACTATTTATTTCAACCCCTAGACTACCATCAGAATCACGGAGTATAAGAGATTGAAGGGCTGTCCTTTTTATCTGTATCTGTTTAGGAATATGGCCAAAGACTAAAAGACTCCAACTTGAAAGGTCCGCAGCACACTTCCTAAAGCTAAGGGCAAGCCCCTCGGGAGTACTTGTGTCTAGACAAGTGTTCCAAGCCTCTTGAATAACTTCCTTACATTCCTCTTTGTGCGTCCACATTGCCTCAAAGTGGAAATGGCGCTTCTGTGGAGGCTGCACCACCACTATATTAGAAACAAGCAAGGCACAATGATTAGAGGTGGAGTCAATGAGATGGTGTACCCTCGTATTTTGGAAATGGCTTCTCCAGTCATCCGTTGCAAGCACTCGATCAAGACGCATATAAATCTTGTCAACCCCCTCTCTTATGTTACACCATGTAAAATTAGACCCATTGTAACCCAAGTCCCTAAAGTTGCAAAGATTAATCACATTTCTAAAAACCGTCCATTTGATTTTGGGACCTTTGTGCGCCTCCCTGTTTTTCACTCATAGAGACTATTTCATTAAAATCCCCTAGGCAGAGCCAAGGGAGATGGTACTGATGATGGAGAGAAGTTAAAAGCTTCCATGATTCATGTCTTTGGTGCGTTTCCAGGTGACCATAAAAACTAGTGACTCTCCATTTAAAACCGGATTTAGGCTCAGTGACAATGGCATCAATGTGATGAGGGTCGTATGTTACGATGTCAAGAGAAGTATCTTTTGTCCAAATCATTGCAAGACCACCACTCTGACCCTTGCTAGGAACAAAAAGGCAATTCAGGTGAGACATAGCTCTTCGTTTCTTGTTCAATTCTCTTTTATTCAGTTTTGTCTCCGCAAGGAAGACAATTTTGGGAGCCCAATGCTGCATAAATTCACGCAGCATTCTAACTGTCTGGGGGTTCCCAAGCCCCCGGCAGTTCCATCCAAGGGCAATCATTACTCCCAGCTGTGCTGCAAGGCAGCCACCGCCGATATATCATCAGAGGGAGAAAAGTGAGGGGTGGGGGGAGGGAGCAATGAATAAAAGTTTTTGAGCTCTGTTTTCTTCAACTTCTAAATATTCAAACGTACTTGGCCTTTTGGAACCCACTCCCATGTTTGAGTTAAACATTTCTGTGTCAAAGGCCTGTGTTTGATGTTGGGCCACTTGTCTAGCAATTTTCTTCAAACTGGACTTTTTCTTTTGTTGGGTATCTCTAGTAGGGCCTTTCACAGAAGGAGTGGCCACCCCTTTGCACTTACGGTCCAATTTTTGCCTTTGTGGGCTAATGACTTCATAGGCTTTTCCTTTAAGCTCCTGCGCTTGGCCCACAGTAGAGCACTCGTCCAACTTGTCTTCCTTGGGATCCAAAGAGCTTTTAGATATTTCCTTTATATCACTGTCACGTGAAAACTTCAATACACTTCAATTTCAAATTTTCAACTTTGTCCCATCCATCCTGAGTATCCGCTGTTTGTAAGAGCTGAAAGGACAGATTTTTTTGCAGAGGAGACCCCTTGGGCAGACCCCAAAACCGGGTTTGTATTAGACCCATTTGTTTCACCGAGGTTGTCAGACTCTAATATGCCCATGATGTTCACAGAGGCGCGCATTCCAACAACATCAGTGCCCTTCGCCGTTGCGGTTCTGCCGTCGCTATTAGTGGTCCAAGATTTGCTTGGTCCCCATTTTGAATCCCAACCTGCTCTCATCCAGTCACCGTATTGGGTGTCTGTCTCATGCTCGACTATCGTATCTGAGCAGTGCTTAGCATCATGCCCGATCCTACCACATCTGAAGCAAAGCGTAGGAATCCTCTCATACTTATAATAAAGCCAATGTTTCCCACTATCAGGACTGGAAACGAAGCCTCCTCTGTGGAGAGGTTTATCCAGCTGAACATCAACTTTAATGCGCATATACTTTGCTTGGTCGGACTACCAGGATCGTTTATCCACCTCAAGAAAATTTCTTATTGTGCCTCCTATATCTTTGCCTACCTCCTCATTCATAAACTCAAAAGGAAGACCCTATACTTGGACCCAGAAAGGAGTGTGAGTAAAGACAATGTTTGTTGAGGTAAGGCCTGCTCTCCAATGACATAAGAGGAGTAGATTGTTTTCAAAATTCCACGGGCCACTCGTTTCGACCCATTCCATCTGAAATCTAGAGTTGCAGTTGAACTGCATAATACCGTTACCTACATCGACAATCGGTAGATTAGATCCCAACTTCCATGCCATTTTGAGAGCATTCTTGAGTGCACGACTATTCTGATGGCGATCTAAAAAGAGCTTTCCAAAAAGGCTTAAAGAACATTCTTCAAGGAGGTTGCTTTGGGTTGTGCTTGTGATGCAGATTTCTTCTCCTTCTTCTTTTGTTAGTTTGAGTTTTTGGAGGTCATTAAAGACCGTTTCCTCCATGGTAGTGATGGAAAATGGGTTTTTTTTTTTTTTTTTTTTGAAAGGGAAAATGGTTACTGCACATAGAAAGGAATTTGTAAATGGGTAAGAAAGACCCCTATGAAGGGAGAAAAGTCTCGTGTTAGCCAAGAGGAAAAGGCTCCTACTAGGGAGAGTGATCACTGACTAATGTGTACCAAACTATATCTATCTAGAGCCTTCACACCAATTTGTGTATCCTCTATTAGGGTTGCAAATGAGTTAAGCGAAGTAGAATATATAAAGTTCATATTTGTTCACTTTTCAAAATTTTTTTTTTTCCCAAACAAGATCCAAGGTAGAGCTTATCACTAAACAAGATTATATGTTTAAATTTGGTTCATTTGCTTATTGAACAAGCTTGAGCTTATTCACAATCTGTTTCATTAACTTATAATTTTCTCATATATAGTAAAATCATGATTGTATATATTGTCAGGGGTGGCGCCACCTTAAGGCCAGGGTGGTCCCAGGACCACCCTGACTTGAAAAAAAAAAATTTATATATAAAAATTTAAAAAAATTTATTCGTCTACCCTTCAAAAAATTTTTGGGAACACTCAATTTTTTTTATGCCAATAAAATTAAATTTTGCTCCATAATTTGTTATACATTCAGTGGATGAATGATTGCTTGGTTGTGTACATTGAAAGAGATGTAGCTTGTAGCATTGATCATGAGACTATCATGCAACGATTTCAAAATATGAAAACTCGTAGAAGACAATTGTAAACTTTATGTATTTGCATGTTTTTTTTTTTATTGTTGTTGTTGTTAATATATGAATTTCTCTTTTAATTAGACTGTACAATTTATGCTTCTTAAGGAACATCCTGAAAAAATTCCTAGAGCCGCCATTGTTAATATTGTCAATAAACTACAAATAATAATTTGATATCATATAAATCTTTTTACCAATCTATACAATTTAATCTCAAATCTATATAAGTTTTTTTTTTTTTTTTTTTTTTTTTTTATAACAATTATTAGTATATTAATAGACAAGTTTGAACTTAAGCTTGAATTGCCCTAAATGCATCTATCCTATTATGTTTGAACTTGACACATTTAATAGTCAAGTTTGAACTTAAGCTTGAATTTAATTCAACATAAAGTACTACGTGCCCTAGCTTCAATGACGGTAGCCAAATCTCCTTAAAATACTGCTTCCCTTATGCAAATGTCCTTTGAAAACTACACTGCCATTCTTGCTGCCATGGCTTCCACATGATCAGTTCTGCGAAACAGGGCTCCATCAAATTGGAGCA
This sequence comes from Quercus cerris, assembly GCA_963669245.1. Classification (NCBI taxonomy): domain Eukaryota; kingdom Viridiplantae; phylum Streptophyta; class Magnoliopsida; order Fagales; family Fagaceae; genus Quercus; species Quercus cerris. Next base: position 84,055,717 of record OY770007.1, read on the forward strand.
CTTGAAAGTTGAATCTTGATTTTAGATGCCACTTTACACAAAGTATAGTCTAATTAGAATATAATTGAATATATAAATAGAATATATTATATAGATTTATGGTAAATAAGTGTTAAGGTTTCGTATATCCACTAATGTAAATTATGTTGAAACTTCCTACCGAATCATTTGACTATTTGAGTTCCTTTGGCGGGATTACATATGAAATCAAAAGTCGACAAAAGTATTGAGCAATGCACCAAATTAAAACTGTCAATCTTGGCTTGTTTCGTTTTGTATCTTTCTGACTTTGAATATTTTCTTGTACTAAGATAACGTGAAATACCTAGATTATTTTAATTGTAGTAAATGGATGGGATTGAAAGTTGAAATAAATAACTTTCAATTTCAATCATTAAATTAAATATATTAAAATTAAAATTAAAATTAAGAACTTAAAAAAAGTAAAAATTTTGTGAGAACAATTTTTGTTTTATGTCCATTTTGAATGGCCAAACAAATTTTTTAATTTCAAAAAAAAAATTTATTTTTAAAAACAGAAAATAAAGAGAGAAAATAATTACTAAACATACCCTTACATTTTCATATAAAAAAGCGCATTTAAAGTATGAGGGAACAACACTTTTATTAAATATTACTGTTGGGATGGAGGGTTAATTACCAAATTGCCCAAATATTTTGTTAAAATCCCAATTTTACCCTTTGAGTGATCAATAGATAACACCATCTCCGCAGCTCATGCCAGAACATATCTCATCTCTTTGCTGCTATCCTCTTCGTACTACTGCAGGTTATTCTTCCTCCTCCTTCTTCTTCTTCTTCTTCTTCTTCTCTTCTCTATTTTTATTTTATTTTATTTATGCCTTATGTATCTGATTTGAGAAAAACCTTTTGAAGGTAGAGTTTTTGATCAACAAAACATCAGCCAACACTGATCTACTACCAAAAACCACCCGGTCCCATCATAGATTCTAAAATATTTGTTAAAAAATAACTTCCAATCTCAATTATTAAATTAATTATATTAAAATTAAAATTAAAATTTAAAAGTTGAAAAAGTAAAAATTTTGTGAGAGAAGAGGGGTGAATTGCATCAGGTTTGATCTTAATCCTCATTTCTTCGTAAGTCATATAGCCAAGCCATAACTTTGAGAGCAAAAGAAGAAGAAGAAGAAGAAGAAGAAAAAAAAAAAAAAAAACCGAAACAGTTCATTATTGGCGTAAATACACTTTTGATCCCTACATTTTGGGCTGATTCTCGATTTGGTCCCTAAATTGATTTTGCTCCTAGGTCAGTCCCTGATTTTAGAAAATCGATTCTATTTTGGTCCCTGCCGTCAACCTAATAACAGAAAAATCTGACATGGTAGATGGAATGCATAGTTGGCGTGTTATATGCTGACGTGGCTAATAAAATAATAATAAAAAAGCCACATCAACATCTGATTTTTTTTTAAAAAAATTATCAATTTTAACAAAATTTAAAAAAAAAAAAACATAAAAACAAAATTAAAAACATAAAAAAACATAGATTCATATTTGAAAATGAATACACAAAAATATAAACCCAAGTCACAAGAACTCAAAACACAAAAAATATATGGGCATTTAACATCTTTCCCAAATTTTTTTTTTTCAAACGAAACACTGTTAAATTCACATCTAAAAAGACGTTGCCTAAGATTTTCATCACAACATTTTCTTTCCACCCAAAACCAAAATTTTTTTATGAAACAAACATACACACACAAACCCAGTCCATTCGGCTCACAATAACAACAAACCCAACCAACCTCATAAATTTTCCTTGAACAATCATCAACATTTTCCCCAGAAAATCAAGATTTTCTTTCAAACGAAACACTAAAATAACTCACATTTAACAAACAAACATAAACACAAACCCAGCCACCACTTCCACCGATCAAACCCATAAATTTTCACCCAAACCCAGAAATTCAAACCCAAACCCAAAAATTTTCTTATGAAACAAACGTAAACTCAAAACCAATGAACGACCAACCCCCACGGAAACACAGAAAAATCCAACCACCACCTCCACTGATCAAACAATCAAACCTACCACCACACCACTTATCAAACAATCAAGAGAGAGAGAGTTGGGTTTAGAGAGAGAGAAAGTTAGAGATTAAGAGAAAAACTACCCATCACCAACGATTGAAGTCGAACACATTAAACTCGCTAGAAGACTTGTCCGATCCCAAACGAGTTGCCTCACTTCGACTCGGTCTCCAAGCCCATTGGCTTCAACGTTGTTTATGAGCCCAGGAAGGAGAGTGTCAATGTTGGTCCACCTCTACTCCTTCATCTCCTCATCATGGGATGACTCCACCACCACCAGTAAGAGAGGAAAAGAGAGTGGGTGAGAGAGTTATGAATCATTTGGGTCCAGATTTTGTTTTGGGTTTGTGAGGGGTTTTCAAATTTTTTTTTTTTACTTTAATTTTGTGTAAAAATTGATATATTTAAAATTTTTTGATGTGTTTGTTTGCCAAGAGAGTTCAAGAATATTTGAGAAAGTTGCTATAAATTTTTTTCTCAATCTTTAAAACTGAAAAATAATTTTTTTTTAATTAAATTAACATTGAAAAATAAAAATTATTTTTATTTTTAAAATTTTGTTAAAATTGATAATATTTTTTTTTTTTAAAAAATCAGATGCTGTCGTGGCATGCTGAGGTGGCTTTTTTTATTATTATTTTATTAGCCACGTCAGTATATAACACGCCAACCGTGCACTCCGTCTGCTACGTTAGATTTTTCTGTTACTGAGTTGACGGCAGGGACCAAAATAGAATTGATTTTCTAAAATCAGGGACTGACCTAGGAGCAAAATCAAGTTAGGGACCAAATCGAAAATCAGCCCAAAATGTAAGGACCAAAAGTGTTCTTACGCCTTCATTATTTTCTTGGGCTTTCACAGAACATAGTAACTCTTTCTTCACTCCAAGTCCCAACTCAACTTTCTGAGGTGTCTCTTTGGTTACTTCATTTCCCAAATTTCTCACTCCCAATCCTTATTCGGTCAGCATAATAATTAGCCATGAGAAAAAATTCAAATTTTCTTTTCTTTCCTTCTTGAAGCTAAGATAATTGGTGCTCTTGGTTTAGTGGTTCACTTTATTAGAATTAAATTTTTCGTTAAGAATTGGAGATTGGGGTGGGGACTGGTGAGTAGTATTTTCAATAATTAGTTACTAATCTGCCATTTCTTATTCTTAAATCACAATCAACCTAGATTTAAAAAATAACATAACCATACGACTTTATACATTCAAGTCTTATATGTATATCAAAAAAAAGTATTAACTTATCAAAAAAAAAAGTCTTATATGTATATCTTTATATAAGATTAATAAACTCAAGCCATTAAAGTTAATATTTATACAATCCCTAAAATATAGTCAATCAGTTATTTATAATCTTTACAACTTTTATTTATTCATATATTCTTTAATTTTTTTTTAAGACTGACAAGTCATTTTATACTTATTGAACAAACTTGAGCTTATTCACAAACTATTTAATTAACTTATTATTTTCTCCTTCCTAAAAAAAAAAGAAACTTATTACTTTCTAAATTCATTGAAGGTTATATATTTAAGTTAATAATAATTTTCTGAGAAAATTTAGATAATTTTAATGAATTGTAGGGTTTAAATGGATTGAAAACACTTTTAAATGAGCTTAAAGTAGTTTTAATTTACCAAGAAGTAGTTTAAAATATTTAAAAAAAATTACATAAAATTAGAGCACTTTATTTATTTATTTTTAAGGATCATTGTAGACATTTTATTACTCAAACAATGGCTAAACCAGAAGCCAAAATACGCTATACTTGCGTAGGTAAGGACGCAGTCCATGTTTTCATCCCCTCTATAAATATTTACCTAATCTTGCTAGACCATGAGTGTACTTTTTCCTCTTCTTTTAATGTGTACCAAACTATTTTTTAGAACCGCAATAACGTCATAATTACTTTATTAATTAATTAAACACAAATATAGATATTAAATTTATAAATTTAGCATAATTGACTAATCTATATATAAATATAAATATATATATATATATATATAAAACCAAAACCTCTGCTGTCTGCTGATACCACAATTTTTCACGTTAGCCCAACATAATATTTTAAAAATAATATATATATATAATTTAATTCAAAAAAAAAAAAAAACTTACATTAACAAAAAAGAGAGAGACTCCTGTTAGTACTCTCTCTTATGTATATATAAAGCAATGCGGCTTTGCCTTAGACGAAGTGACTTTGTTTTTGAAAACCCCTAAACTTGAAAAACTTCAGAGTTGAGACACACACAGCCACACCCATAAAACCTGAATATCTATGGGGTGTTTGGATTTTTGATTTCCATAACTTGTAACTCTGTTTCCATAACTTATAACTCAAAAATGGTGGGACCCATGACTCAAAGCTTGTTTGGATTTTGGTTTCAGTTGTTTTCAGTTTTTGTTTCCATCACTTAATTCTCTGATTTTTGAGTGATGAGTTATGGAAACTGAAAACACATTTTAGCTGTTTTTAGTTTTCATAACTCTGTTTTCAATGACATTTTCATAATTAAACATACATGAGAGGACCCACAATCAGAGTAAAGTCACACCAGCACATTTTTTGATGCTCTCTTCAACGGACACCCTTCACACTTCACACTACCAAATCACAAACTCCATTTTCATACCACCATAAGTCCGAGCTTGCCTCTACTTGCCCTCACCTCCTCACGCACACAGTCACTGATTGAAGCTCAGCCAACCCGCCCCGCCCCGACCTCGGAAACACCCTTCTCGCACTGTTGCACCGATCTTCCTCCCCGACCTCTTTCTCAGCTTTTTCACCACTCCAAAGGTATTTTATACATTTGAGCTTGATTATATACATCTGATTTGTTGGTAATAGGGTGGTATTTCGCATGGTTTAGATCTATTTCAATCCATAAGGGGTGATTGATGGTTGGGTGTTTGCTTCTCTGTTTAATTTTTTTTTTCTTTTTTTGATGTTTGGGTTTTCGTTTCTTTAGGTTGGGGGTTTTCGTTTCATTAACAACGTCTGGGATTGGAGTCCATCTCCGACGGCATTTTGTTGTTGGGTTTGTGTTTTCAAAGTTCATCAACAGCGGGTTTTTTTTTTGGCTGGGTTTGTGTTTTGATTATAATAGTAAATGAGAATGGCTGGGTTTATGTTTCTTCACACTTCGTCGGCGTCGCTGGGCTTTGACGGAGGAGATCATGCTGCCGAACCCGCTTCGGAAAGATGGGTGAAGTGGCCCTGGTGACGGTGGAGACCGGCGTCCGAGCTTCTTGTAGTTTTATGGGTTAGGGTTTGTGTTTTGGGAGAGGCACTTTGTTGAAGGGGTGAAGGGGAAATGAGAAGCGAAGGAAATGGCGTGGGGAATGGGTTCTGCAGGAAACCAAACAGAAGGGTCTAACACTTAGCTTAGGCGTGAGACCCACAAAAAGGTGGAAATATTTGAGTGATGTGAAGTGAAAACAAAAACCAAATGGGTGGTATTAGAAAATTGGGGTATTTTAAGTGATGAGTGATTGGTGATGAATGATAAGTGATGAGTGACAGAAATTGAGTGAGCAGTGATAAGTGATGGGAAAAAAAAATTCCAAACAAGGCCCTAGCCACCCTTGCGATTTGGACCTTATTCACCTACCATAGCCATGGAAGTCGTTACCAAACCATACTAGCTGATATATTTTGTTCCGGCCAATGAGTCGATATCAAATTACCTCTAAAATGTACCACTTGATACTGGACTGTATCAGAAAATCTAAATCGGGCAATACAAAAACGTGAAAAAGAAAAAGAAAAAAGCAAAAAAAAGAAAGAAAGAGAAATTAGTGGCAGAACTCACGTTGATGTGATTATCACGTTTCCAATTGTCATCACCACGTTGTCGGCCATCTCCCTCTCCGACTCCTCAAGTTTTCTCAGTCCACCCCTCCCTCTTTCTTCTACTTCTCCTTCTTCTTACGCTTTGGTTGGACCATCATTTATTTTTCTTTTGTTTTATGTGGCTCTTGGTTTATGAGCCATCTAAATTCTAAACCTCTCATGTGAATTTACTGTAGTGTTTTGAAACTTGAAACAACTTTTAGATTTTTTTTTTTTTCGTTTTTGTTTTTGGTAGAACTGTTTGAAATTTCAATTTTACACAACAAGCCTTTCATTTGGTAACAAAAAGAATGTGTTTATTATTATATATTGTTATCATCCAAATCCAATTGATTATATCACCACGTTTATTATTATTAATGCTGAAATTTAAGTACTAAGAGCATCCACAGCAAATGTGGTATTTGTGCTAAATGCTATAATATGGCACATTTGGCACACCAAACACAAAAAATGGAGCTTTATCAGATGTGTTAAATGTGTTAAACTTTTGCAACATTGAACAGTACCTTTACAATTTTGGTACGGTACAGACACCGAATGGCATATGGTTTATTATTTTTTTATTCATCTTTCTCTCTTCTCTTACTTCTTTAATTGATTTTTTCTATCTCCTCACAATCTATCTCTCTCTCCCAACCGGTGTTCTTTCCTCTTCAAATCAGATTCCTAGCTCCTCCCTTAACCTCAAACGTCTTTCTCTCTCTTTGCACCTCAAATCAAACCCAAAAATGGAGTTGGTTGTGTCGCCTGCCGATCTCGATCTCGCCTCTGTCAAACTTTGCTCGATCTCGCTTGCCGCTATCTCACCGTCTAGGTCTCTCTGATCTCGCTCGCCACCATCTTGTCGTCCAAGTCATCTAGGTGTCTCCAATCTCGCCCTCCACCATTTCGTACATTGCCGGATCTCTCTTCTTTCTCTTGCGGTTGTCGTGGCAGTGTTTTTTAAGGTGGTTGTTATGGGTTGTGTTTGGTGGTTTTGTGTTTTTGGATGGTTGTAGTGGGTTGTGTTTGGTTGATTTGAGTCGTGGTTGGCTAATTTGAGCACTGGTTGGTTGATTTTGGGATTTGTGGTTGTGCCAATCTCTCTGGTTGTGTGTGTGTGTGTGTGTGTGTGTGTTTTTTTTTTTTTTTTTTTTTTTAAGGTGGCATTGGTGGATGTGGGTTTGTGCCAGTGGTGGCTGGTCGGTGTTGTTGCTGTTGGTGGTCGTTGTTGTGGCAGTGGTGGATGTGTCGTTGTTGTTGTTGTTGACAGTGATGATAGGGAGGAGATAATATATTATTTTAATGTGTAGTAAATATTATTTTAATGTATAGAATTGAATGATAAAACATCTAATAAATGAAATGTTGTAAAATGATGTGGTAAAATAATAAAGTAAACTTTTGGTGTGTCAAAATGACATTTTTTATACCACATCTGCTGTGGATGCTGGTATATATTAGTTAAAATATGCACATATAATTTTAAGTATTTATATAAACTATAATTAATAAATATTTAAATATATACAAAGTCTATATACTCCTATCAAATGAATTCAGTTAAATTCAGTTATTTAGTTTACAATTTCAATCTAAATTTTGTAGATGAATTTTATATTTACCCTCACAGAACCTATAATAGCTGGAAATTTTAAGGCCTTTACACACATGAAGAGAGTCTAGCCTCATCACCATTAAAAGTATTCGACAAAATGTTTGAGATTAAAATAGGGATTTTCCTCCCTATTTGAATAGTCATGGATTACAATCTATAGATTTGGGAATATATATGTGCATTTCTATAATTTGGTTTTATGTTTCATGTTGTTATTAGCTCTTGAGATTGATGAGGGTTGTGAATTTCTAGGTCAACCTATCAAAAAAACAAAGTGAATTCCTAGGTATTGATGTTGATCCTCTACTCAAATTTTGTTGCTTAATAATTTATAATCACAATGATTAATAATTAAGTAGATAGTTTAGTAAATACTTTTTTCATTCTAATAAAATTTAATAAATTCAAAACAGAAATATAATTTCCCGTGCATTGCACGAGTTAGCGACTTTTGTTTTTGGTTTGTGTGTGCTGTAAATTTGTTTGGTAGTCTTCTCTTTGATTTATGCTCTATGGAAATTTGTATTTGGTTTTGGTTTGTTAGTTTGAGTCACAGATAAATATCTCTTTGAAGGTCTTGATCATCAATGTAAATTTTCTCTTTCTTTTATGCAGTCTCTTGCATTGATTTTGGTTCTTGGAGTGCCTTCAAAACAAAAGGTATGTAAAGTTTTCTTATTAGGTTTAATGTTAACATATATGAGAGATATTTTGGTCAATTAGAAAAAGTTTGAGAAAACATGAAAGGAAAAAGAACTAAAGAACACATAATCTTAAAAAAAAAAAAAATAGTGACTATATTAGGCAAAGACTTTTGGAAATTGTTGTTTTTATTTTTGGAATTCTTTAAGTTCATGTGTATGTATGTATGTATTGGGTTTAATAGAATTGGAATTATCTTCGAGACTTTGGTTTTGATTGAATAATGAAAGAATAAGTATGTTCCAATATTTGGAGTCTTCTGTATATATGTTGTTGTAGCAATTTTGTATATGTGTTTTCATTTTGAATTGTTAAATTGTTAATTCATAGTTTCATTGTTCATCTATTAATCATAAATAATAATATTATTATTTGCAACCATTATGATATGGTATCAATGATGTGATCATTTCGAACTCTTTCCTTTAGAGTTTAGATAGAGTCTATTTTATGATTAAAAAAATTTACAATTAAAAGACTTTTGAAATTTTTTTTTTAAATTATTGGATACGTTGGATCTTAAATGACTTCTATCAAACTCCATCCTTTATGGCATCATTAAAAAGAAAACTCACATAGATAGGTATTAGGATTCTTCTAAAAAAAAAAAAGATAGTTATTAGGATATTATTTGGAACTATCATAATGGATTAACGTATTACACATGGCATGCAGCTAACTATAACATCCAATGCTATAAAATAAAAATTGGGCCCATGGTTATTGTAGGGACTCAATTTGGATTGACCCTGAGTGATGGGTTTTCAGCCCAATAAGCGCAAACAATAAATTTATAGAGAGTGGGTTGAAAGGTTTAGGTGCTGGCCGTCGATCACCATGCATGAAATTTTCTTAAAAAATGCTAAGAGTTTATTTACAAATGGGGGGATGCTCTTCGGCCTGTGGCCGAGGAGGCCTTAATGTTCTTTTTCTTTTTCTCCCCCCCCCTCTTTTGCTTTACTAGCTTTTCTTTTATAGTTTTCATCTTCCTATCTCCTGCTTCCATATGTTGATCATCTATTTGCCTTTCTTCTGGTCGTCCGTCCCATCAGAGGCCTTATCGGTACTCAAGTGGTTCACTCTAATCAACGTTATCCTGCCAAGGGGTTACCTCCCCATTAATGCGGCCATGGGGGTTAGTTGAGTGCATTAAATGCGAGAGTGACAGCTTACTTTGGGGTTAGTCTCTCCCCAAAATCACATTTGTCAGGCCGAGGATGAGGTAGTCCTCGGCGTGGGTGGGGAAAATAGGCTTTCCCCCACTTTAGTCCAAAATAGCTTGTGCTTCTCGGCATGGGCTTTGGGCCTGCTACATGATGGACCGAGGCTATCAGGCCCATGGGTCCCACAATAGCCCCTCAAAACTCTAATGCACGTTCCCTCGAACGGGGAGGAGGGTTTTGATACATGCGGGTCCATTGGACGAATTGCTCCACTTCGGTTTATACTGATGCTGGCGGCTTGTTGACTGCCCGATGCGCGTTTTTAGCGTTTCAAGACTTAATGGGTGCCCACATTAAATTTTGGCGGCACCATGTTTCCCACTTTCAACGGCATGATCTTTTGCTTTTATGAGTAAGCGATTTCATTTGGGGAACTTAAGGGAGAGTATAAATACCTGTTTGAATCGCCTGGTTTCATCCTTTTCGCGCTTATAATTATTGATGCATATAGTTTGAATCTGGTTCGACTTGCATACTATCTGAAGGGTATTGTCATACTTCTGTAAGTCTTCTTTTCCTAGTGACCCCAAATTTCCTTGATTTCATTCTTCCTTTTCTCTTTCAGCACGTAATTAGAGCTTGTGACCTTCGGCTTACGCAGATTACCGTGGTGGAGAGCGGTTTTGCTTTTACTGAGGGGTCTTACATACCTGAAAGTATTCCGCTATCAGGTCCCTCTTCATCCCGGCAAGTAACGGTGGCCGAGAAAGGACCATCTAAGAAAGCAAGGGAGGTGGTTGAATTGAGTTCCTCCGAGGACGAGTATAGTGTGTTTGACTTAGTTGATCAGTCCGAGGATCCTCCCGGTGACCTAGGAGACCCTCACTTGTCCGAAACCGATCTTCAGTCCTTAAAAGTTAGTACTCAGGCTGAGATAGGTTTGAAAAGACAGCCCCAAACCAATCTTCTTGACCTGCTTGAAGGCGGTTCCAAGAAGGATGTACAAGGGGAGTCGCAGCCCCAGCCCCTAGCACCTCAGCCCCGGATTCCAACCATTCAAACCAAGTCGTCCTCCGTTCCTACAGTAACAGCCCCTCCTACTGAGTCTCCTGACCCGAAAAGGAAAAGACTTTCTAAGGGTAAGGAGCCAATGGATGGGAGCAAATCTCATTCTTCGCCCGAGGAGGGTAGGACTCGCAGGCCTCCAAAGCAATTGAAGCTCGGTGATCAAAGGAAGAGCAAGAAGGCCACCCAGCAGCCCCAGGCTCAAGCCTGGCTGCCTGCTGCCATGCTCCATGATCAGCCCCTAATGGATAACGCGTCGATACGAGAGTCTCAAGGAGACGAGGGGGCTCTCGTGGCCGAGGCCCTAGAGAAGTCTCTTCTTCTTCCCACTGATATGACCGAGTTAGAGAAAATGAGTGGGGTAGAGGTTGTCCTCAACCTTAAGAAATATCTAGGCATGGTAGGTCCCTTGGCAGCTATTCATTTTACCAAAAATTTTGTCGCTTAGTATTTTTCTTTCTCTTTACAGAGTTGCTTGTTTTTACTGGCAGGCTATCCAGGCCCTTTTTAGGTTGGGCGAAGAGGTTGATGACCACAGCCATGCCTTAGCGCAAGAGCGCGATAAGTTCCTGGAGGCGGCCAATACTCTTAAGAGATCTGAGGCCGACCTGAAAAAAGCGACCGAGGATCTGGCAGAAATGGCGAAGGCCAGGGATACTGCTGTCTCTGACCTAGCCGTGGTCAGGAAACAAGCTGAGGATCAAACTAACCGCTTGCAAGATGTTGAGGGTCAATTACAGAAGGCCAAAGAGGACATTACCTATATGAAGGGAAGTTTGACCAAGGCAATCCATGAAAAAGGTGTTGCCGAGTATGCCAGGGACGAGGCTGTGAGAGCCAGGGACGAGGCTGTGAGAGCCAGAGACGAGGCGGTATTTGCGAAAACAGACGCTGAGCGCTCTGTGGAAAAGGCAGTGGAAGATGCTTTCGCAGAAGGGGTGGCTAAGACTGAAGCCATCCTTCGGGCTCAAGTTCCTGCTATGTGCAGGCATTATTGCTCTCAAACCTGGCATAAAGCTCTCAACCAAGCAGGGGTTGATGCCTCGTCTGATCTTAGAAGGGAGGACAGGGTATATTACCCTATTGCCATTCGCGAGATTGCACCTGCTGCTCCTGAGGAGGGATCCTCATTACCATCGGTTGAAAGTCAGGATAGGACCGCTGAGGATGTGCTGTTAACTGGTCAACCATCCGAGGAAGTTGAGCCCCAAAGAGTGTTGGGAGAAGTTGCAACCGAGGGTCAGGGAATGCCACAAGACATGGCAAGTCCTCCGGCGGACCTTTTGAAATCAAGCCCTTAGGCCTTGGCCCAGACCTTTTGATTTACCTATTGACTTAATTTACTCATTGAATTGAGGAGACTAGTATACGGCGTAGGATGAATTTGTTTATCTTCTCTTTTATCTCATTTTGTTTCTTGCCTCAGTGGCGTTGTAAGGGAATTGTATACTTTCTTTTTGAATTTGAATACTTAATACTTCGCTTCCAACTAATGATATTTTCTTTTCTTTTGTTCACTTTACTATTGTATTCTGCTTAATATTCGTACTTTATTCTGGAGTTTGCCTCATGAAACCATCTGTTATCATTCGAATATAAATCTAAATATCGCAGTATAGCTTGATTCTAAGTAACGCTCTAGTTTTTATCTAGACGGTTATTTTCTCTATGGGTTTGAGTCTGAGGACCATGCAACGCTCTGGTTATGCCCAGTACTTCTATTTTTCTATAAGTATTTAGTTTTTCATAGGCTTGGGTCCGAGGACCATACAACACTCTGGTTCTGTCTAGTACCCAGGTATAATGGTGTGTGTAGTTTTACCATAGGCTTGGGTCCGAGGACCATGCAATACCTTGGTTCTGTCTACCACTTCTATTTTTTGTAAGTATTAGATATAATGGTGTGTGTAGTTTTACCATAGGCTTGAGTCCGAGGACCATGCAATACCTTGGTTCTGTCTACCACTTCTATTTTCCTGTAAGTATCTAGTTTCCCATAGGTTTGGGTCCGAGGACCATACAATACCTTGGTTCTGTCTAGTACCCAGGTATAATGGTGTGTGTAGTTTTACCATAGGTTTGGGTCCGAGGCCCATGCAATACCTTGGTTCTGTCTACCACTTCTATTTTTTGTAAGTATTAGATATAATGGTGTGTGTAGTTTTACCATAGGCTTGAGTCCGAGGACCATGCAATACCTTGGTTCTGTCTACCACTTCTATTTTCCTGTAAGTATCTAGTTTCCCATAGGTTTGGGTCCGAGGACCATACAATACCTTGGTTCTGTCTAGTACCCAGGTATAATGGTGTGTGTAGTTTTACCATAGGTTTGGGTCCGAGGACCATGCAATACCTTGGTTCTGTCTACCACTTCTATTTTTTGTAAGTAGAGGTTTGTCCTCAGATCGCTTTACTGGAGATGATTATTCTTTGCGTCAGATTATGATCTTTACACGTGGCATTGATCTCACCTCTAACTCGAGGCCCCATCTTTTTCATTTATGAAGCGTCCTTTGTCTGTTCGTGTTCCGCGCTCGACGCTCCGGTGCGCGAAACGCGCCTTCATTAATGTTCTCGTAAATTGACACGAGTCCAACCATCCGTGGCCTCCTTGGAAATTGGCGACTTCATTACTGACCCAGCTGATAATACTCTTTTTGAACTCTGCATGAATTAATTCTCACCAAACCCCCATCCCCTATATAAAGTAAGGAGATGGTTCCTCCACAACCCATGAACCTCTCAACACAAACAGAACAAAACACTTTCTTCCAACTTCCCATGCCCTTTTAACAACCCCGCCAGAATTGTTACCGGGACTGACAAAAACCAGTATGGCCGCAGCCCCCACTGGGCTTTCGGTGCGGTAGAGTCTAGGCGTAACCCTGATGGTGCCCTTCGAGGTATCCCAGAGGGATGTTGCTAGAAAACCTGACGTCTTTCCTTGGAGCACACCCCCGACGAGGAAGGCGTGCGAATTCACCTCATGGGTGGTGCTCGAGTGTTGCCGTCTCCGACGGCCAACACTTGAGAGGAACGGAGAGAATCGAGGGAACATCATGGGGGAGGGTATCCCGGAGCCTCTGCATTTGCTCCTCTCTTTGTTCCAGCTCCGCCTAGCCGAGAAGGAAGTTGTTGGGGGCCTGGAGACAGGATTGTCCTTCACCTCCTCCACCCCTTGTCAAGCCCTCCCATTCTCTTGGTGCCAATAAAAGCACGGGTTGACACTTCTCTCCGGCCAGCTTTCTCTTAGGGCGGCTCCAACTGGGCCTCTGATTGTAGGAGTAGCCAGGAATAGCAGGTGGCTATTAGCTCGTAAATTTACTTGTAAAACAGGCCTACCTGAGCCTCTGATTGTAATATGTAATTTTTCTATGCATGAAATAATGATATCAAGATCTTTCTTTGTTTGTTTTGTTTTGTTTTTTTTTTTTTTTTTTTTTTACTGCCAAATCTTCCATATATTTTTTTTTAACTTACTGTAAAACGAATACTTAAAACTTAGAACACTTATCTTTTTCAACCTACTGTAAAACGAATACAACGAATACTCAGAACTTAGAACACTTATCTTACTGTAAAACGAATACTTAGAACTTAGAACACTTACCTGGTGCGCCGGCCAGCACCCTAATCCTTTCCCACAGACGGCGCCAATTGTAGGGACTCAATTTGGATTGACCCTGAGTGATGGGTTTTCAGCCCAATAAGCCCAAACAATAAATTTATAGAGAGTGGGTTGAAAGGTTTAGGTGCTGGCCGTCGATCACCATGCATGAACTTTTCTTAAAAAATGCTAAGAGTTTATTTACAAATGGGGGGATGCTCTTCGGCCTGTGGCCGAGGAGGCCTTAATGTTCTTTTTCTTTTTCTCCCCCCCCCCCCCTCTTTTGCTTTACTAGCTTTTCTTTTATAGTTTTCATCTTCCTATCTCCTGCTTCCATCTGTTGATCATCTATTTGCCTTTCTTCTGGTCGTCTGTCCCATCAGAGGCCTTATCGGTACTCAAGTGGTTCACTCTAATCAACGTTATCCTGCCAAGGGGTTACCTCCCCATTAATGCGGCCAGGGGGGTTAGTTGAGTGCATTAAATGCGAGAGTGACAGCTTACTTTGGGGTTAGCCTCTCCCCAAAATCACCTTTGTCAGGCTGAGGATGAGGTAGTCCTCGGCGTGGGTGGGGAAAATAGGCTTTCCCCCACTTTAGTCCAAAATAGCTTGTGCTCCTCGGCATGGGCTTTGGGCCTGCTACATGATGGGCCGAGGCTATCAGGCCCATGGGCCCCACAGTTATCTTTTTAGGTAAAATAGAAACTTTATTAAATAAGTTTTAAGATATTTAAAATTCTATTTCAAAAAATTTCCAAAACATTAGATTTTATTTTAATTATTTTAATCATCTATCATAATAATTTTATATTGTAAAATAATAAAATTTATACATTACATAAAATCATTACCTTCTAAATGATTGAGGATATGAGAATGTAATTTGTAGATTTATTATCAAGATAACATAGATTAGATTTGTGGTGGATAGTAGATTTAATTGCTTATGTGGAACCAATGATACAAAAGAAAAAGAATTTTTCTAAACCATTATATTGAATAAAATATTACTTATTTTTATTCATTTTCAAGTTATACACTTTTAATAAGTCAAGTCATAAACCTTTAAGCAAAATAAATACTTTTAATTTTTATTTAACTATCATGTGTATCGCACGGGTTAGCGACTAGTATATATATATATATATATATATATATATAAATGGGGAAAATTAAATGATTTTCAAGCATATTCTAGATAAGAAAGTTAATAAATGTAAAATTATAAAGCATGAAAAAAAACTTTAAAAGTTATAATTAATTTTTGAAGTATAAAAGTATGAATATATTTATATACTCCTTTTAAGAGATGGCTTATTAAAATATATAATATAATAAAATATTATGAATATTAGTTATAATATAAAATAAAAGTAGTGTGGGAGGACGAGAATTCAAGAGCAGGGACAACTTAGAAAAGTCCATTGTCAGAAGAACGGACCTTGGAAGGCATTGACAGCAGGCCCTCGGGAAAGTTGTAAAAAATCCATTACAAGCATAAGGAGGCTGCAATGCTCAAGGATCCAAAGGATATTAGTGTGTCCTTGAAAGGGCTGAGGACCAGTTCTAAAGACCACTGGGCATAAACTAAGGAAGAGGAGGAAGATTTATTGTTAAGCATGGAAGGGAAGAATGCATATAAGGCATCCATGACCTCCGCATTCAATGCTTTGAACCCACTTAGTTGGCCACATTAATGAGGAAATGACCCATGAACAGTGTCATCATAGCTCAAAGCTTGGTGCAAAAACCTTATAATGAAGTCCCGATGGGACAAGTATCAAGGGAAATGAACCAAAACCCTAAAAGTGGAAGGCTAAGATACAACCTGGGAGACTATATAAGACAGAAAGGCCTTTGTAAAATAGACATGAGACATTTTATGTATAGAGAGAAATATAAGATTATGATTGTAATCCAAGAACAAGTGTAATTGGCACAGTGGCGACGCCACATTGAGTTCAGGGTGTTCCCAGGAACACCCTGAACTGGAAAAAAAAAATTATATATAATAATTTAATTTTTTTTATTTGCTTACCTTTTAAAAAAAAATAGGAACACCCTCAAGCAAAATTAGGAACACTCTCAAAATTTTTATGCCAAACAAATTTTGAACTAAAATCTAAAAAAAAAAAAAAAAAAAAAATTGTAACAGAGAATCTGACAAAAAAATTTTGTAACAAAGCAAGCCTAAAAAACTGAAGGTGAGAGAGTGAAAGAGTGAGGCGAGTAAAAAACTGAAGGTAACCTTTGATAATTCTTTGAGCTTGAGGTGGATTACTCATGAAACTTCGACCTTCACAATGTTCACATATTTGCAGCACAAAGAGACTGGGTGGCAGAGAGAGTGTGGTGCCTTGTAAGATAGAAGTATAAAACACAGAGGTAGAGAATTTAAAAACTAGGGGCTCTATTCGGGTAAAAAAGGTAGGATTGGGTGGGGGTAGGTGAAATATTAAATGGGCACCCAAGAAAATATTGACACGATTTTTCCTTTTCTGGCAAATAGTGTCCTTTAGGCCAAAATCTAACAGCTGAAAGTTAAAAATAGGAGTTCCACTTGTTTTTAAAAAAAATACATTGTTAAAAGAAGGCACCCAATTAAAGTATATAAACCACATTGTTCATTTTTTTTTTCTTTTAAGGTTTTTTGATGTACAGAATGTAAATTTATTTTGGTTTTAAGAACTTTTTTTTTTTAAGCACAAACTTCATGCCGGTTAAATCTTAAATTTCGGTCGGTATTTACCGAAAAGTCCTGAAACATCCGAAATAGACCGAAATGACCCGAAATTTTTTCAAAGTAAAATAGGAACACCCTAGACAAAATTTCTGGAGTCGCCACTGAATTGGCATCTCGAACCAAACCCGAGGAACATAATATAAGCCAGTCGAGGCTATTTATAACCAAATCTCATGTCATACAGTTATGCTGAACGTTAATCCTCTCTTTTCTAGTTAATCCAATACATCTAAGCAGGGGTATTAAAGGTTGATTCGCATCCAACCTCCATAAATTAATTGTGTGGGAAAAAAGCAAGCTTAACTTATTTTTGCCTGCCATAATTGGCGCCATTTGTGGGAAAATCTCCTAAGTACCCTTGAGTAAAAGCCTTCTTATTATGGCCAACCCCAAAAGAAGTGGTTCCCTAGAGTCTATTGGGTCCTAGCGGAGGGACCAGTTTGTAAATCTTGAATGAAGAAGGGACTGTGATATGGGCCACACCTGCAACGAAAGAGCTCCATCTGTACATTTTGAACATACCGGTTAGCATTATGCCAATCATAACTTGCATGACGAGGAGGTATATAATTTCAAGAGGAAAGTGGATTGGCTACATCGTCGCCTCCACCACAAGGCTCGAATAATGGAGGAGAGGACCCCCACCCTAAGCCAGAGTTTTGGCTCTGAGGATAACAGAAGTTACTGACAAAGAAGCAGAACTCCACCTAGTGAGTCTTTCATATTGACATCTCGTTACACTTTTGGTGAAAGGCATCATCACAAGAGATCTAGGACTCCGCCTCAGAGAAGTGTGGGAAATGATGCCATGGGAAATACACTCCTTCAAATATCACGCTCAACCTTCACCAGACACATTGAGCAAGCTGAGCTCCCTTGCTGCTTCAATCAGCCCACTTTCACAATATATAATGGCAAGACAGATTTAGTTGAACACGTGAGCTACTTTAATCAGAGGATGACCATCCATTTAAGAACAAGGCACTGATGTGCAAAGTCTTTCCCTCGAGCCTTGGCCTTGTTACCATGAAGTGGTTTGATGGCCTTGAGGAAGGATCGATAAGCTCTTTTAATGAGTTGATGAGGGCATTCAAAGCAAGGTTTGTAACATATAGTCGAGTTTCGAGGCCCTTAGAATCTTTGCTCTCAATGTCTATGAGAGAAGGAGAGACCCTAAAAAACTATTCCAATAGATATTAGGAGCTTTACAATGAAATTGATGGGGATTTCAAAGATGTAGCTGTAAGAACCTTTAAGGTGGGTCTTCCTACACACTCTGATCTCTGGAAGTCCTTTACCATGAAGCCTTCTCAGAGTATGCACCAGTTAATGGACCGAATTGAAGAGCACAAAAGGGTGGAGGACAATCAGAATTAGAGTAAGGGGAAAGCCAAAGTTTTTACAACTGACCAAAGAGATAACTGGGCCAACCGATATGGACATTCTCGTCCAAGGAGAGAGTTTTTCAACCAGGCATCCTGCAACCCCACTAGACCCAAATGGTGAATTTGGTGTTTAAGGAGCCGATCTACCAAGTGTTGGAAAAGATCAAGAATAAGCCCTACTTTAAATGGTCCAATAGAATGGGAGGAGACCCCACCAAGAGAAATCAGAATCTTTACTGTCATTATCATTAGGACTGAGGTCATACTACGGAGGATTACAGGACTTTGCAACTCTTCCTCGATCAATTGGTCAAAGCTAGGAAGCTAAAGCAATTTTTGCACCAACTTGCCGTCCAAGGAGGATAGCCCACGACAGTGTCTCGGAGAAGTAATGTTCCTCGGTCTTCCCTTGGAACAATCAATGTCATTTTAGTGGCTCCAAGGAAAGACCCTAGCTCTGTCAACGGGGTGATGACGATATCTCCACAATCAAAAGTGGATGAGGAAGGTCGGCCATTTAAAAAGTTCAAGCTGTAGGACCAGCCAATCTTGGGATTCTCCGAGGCTAATAAGGAGGGAATGATTCAGCCCTATGATGATGCGCATGTAGTAACTTTGCAAATCGCGGAATTCGATGCCAAGATCGTAATGATTGAGCAGGGAAGCAAGGCCGAGATCATGTATCCAAATTTATTCAAAGGCTTGGGACACAAGCCTGAAGACTTTAGTAAGTATGATGTCCCCTTGGTCGGATTTGATGGAAAGACCATTGTTCCAAGGGGTATGATAAGGTTACTCGTTCAGATGGGAGAGGAGGTGGTGAATGCGGATTTTATTATGGTGGAGGCTTATTCACCCTATATGGCAATCTTAGCAAGGCCATGGCTTCACGCTTTGTGGGCTATATCTTCAACTCTGCCTGTAAAGTTGAAGTATCCTACTGAGGGAGGAGTTGAAGAGTTGTAGGGATGCCAGGCAGTAGCCAGGCAGTGTATGGTGGCAGCAATCAGGCACCAAGTCTCTAAAATTGGCTCCTCGAAGTCAACTCCTACCTAAAGCAACTAGTGCCCGTCATGCCAGCCTCCTCAGATTCTTCAATATCGTGTGAGGGTTTGGATAAGATTGCCATTGGCGAAGACGAGGAGAGGTACTTCCTCATTTCTTCGTAAGTGTAAATGTAGTGAAGCAGTCAAGCTTTATGTAATGTCTGTCAACTTTTTGAAGTTGAGAGAGCAATAACTGTGAGAGCAAAAGAAGAAGAAGAAGAAGAAGAAAAAAACACGAAATAGTTCACTCCTAAGTCCCAACTCAACTTTCTGTGGTGTCTCTCTGGTTACTTCGTTTCCCATATTTCTCTCATTTCCACAAGCAAACCATGTCGATTGTCGAGGAGGCTGTCGACCTAAAGCATGGATTTAAAAGCTTCCAAGTGACTTGGAGTCCAAAAAATAATTGGAAGTTTAAGTCTTCAAAAATGCAATACATTGTTGTGATGAATCAGTTAATTCTATGATTAATGTGGACAATAAATACCTACAAAAAAAAGTTCGAAAAACACACATTTAGTGTCGGTCTCAGTCACAGGGTCTTTGAAGCTCCAAATTTGCAGTTTTTTTTTTTATCCTCTCCATTTCGAAAAGAAAATTGATAATTCATCACCTTCATGTTAGGTTGAGTGGTTTGATCGAGTTGAGTATATGATATGGACGTTGTGCATGTAATGATTATATTCAACAGTATTATAAAATAACATGTTATATACATACCCTTCTATCAATTATTGAAAATAAGTGGCTCAAATAATAATTAACCACACAAAAGTTAACCATAAAGTTTGGCCAAGATATTACAGTCAGCCTATTTTTATATACTTAACTTTTTACTGTGCATCTTTCTAAAAAAAAAAAAAAAACTTTTTATTGTGCATTGTTTACAACATGACTTCTTTTTATTATGATACAATTAATTTATATTTTATTTTTTATGAAATACAATGAATTTATTTAATGTTTATAAATTTTAAACACATTATGAAAATACTAGCCTTTAAGCACGCATGTTGCATGTGATCAGAGGTTCTTTTATTTTTTTAGATAAATGTTAATAATTTGCATCTATTGAAAATAAATATTTTTTATTTTTCAAACAAATAAAAATGATAAATTTTAAAGATAAGTCATAACTATAATTTCTTTTTTTAACATGTGTTTGAAAGTGGTATAGTGATATAGAAAAAAGTTGGGTAGAAAAAATTAGATGAATGTGAGGGGAAAGAATGCTAAATTTTAGGAGTTCGCTTAAAGTTTTTATTTTTTAAATTAAGGGTGTTTTACTTTTTATTCAGAAAAAAATGGAATAAAAAATGCTAAATTTTAGAGAATAAAAAGATGAATATGAAGGGGAAATAAATTTTAAATTTTAGAAGTTCTCTTTTTGAATTCAAAATGAAATTCATTATTTGACATTTATGACTTTATTTTTAAGAGAAAGTTACCTTTCATTAATAAAGATATTTTTTAACTACATAAAAATCCAGTTCAATAAATAGTATAGATATTGAAAATGAACTGTTGAATTTTAAGAATATAGTAAAAAAATTTATTGAAGGTTACATATTTGAGTTAATAATAAATTTTGTTGAGAAAATTTAGATAATTTTAAATGGACGGTAGGGTTTAAATGGATTGGAAACACTTTTAAATAAGCTTAAATTAGTTTTAATTGACCCAGAAGCGGTTTAAATTATTAAAAAAATTAACTAAAATTAGAGAACTTGATTTATTTATTAAGAATCAATGTAGACATTATATTACTCAAACCGTGGTTAAATTAGAAGCCGTATATAATATGCTATACTTATATAGGTAAGGAAGTAGTCCATGTTTTCATCCTCTCTATAAATCTTAAGCTAATCTTGCTAGAGCATATGCATGCTATTTCCTCTTCTTTTAATGCATACCAAGTTATATATATCTAGAGCCTTTACACCAGTTTGTGTATCTTCTATTTGGGTTGTAAATGAGCCGAACTTAGTAGAATATATAAGGGTATGTTTGGTAACTTTTTTTTTTTTTTCACTTATTTTCTATTTTCAAAAACTATTTTATATTTTTGAGACTAAAAAACTTGTTTGGAAACCCAAAATAGACAGAAAACAAAAACTGTTCTCAAAACTCAATTTGTGAAGAAAACTGAAAACATACAAAAGACTGTTTTTGGTTTCTAATTTTCAAAAGTCAATAACGCATTTAATTTAATGAATTTGTCACATTTAATGAGTTAGCATTAAAGTTCAAATCCTAGTAGCAACATATTTTAGTATTTTCTTTTTCTTTTTCTTCAAAAACCTATCTTTTTAATTTTAACTAACTAAACATATTTTTGATTTCAAAAGTACAAATTTTTTTTTTCTTTATATTCCCAAAAACAAGATTTTGAAAATAGAAAACAAAAACTGTTACAAAACATAACCTTAAGTTCATATTTGTTCACTTCTTACAATTATTAGTATTCTAGTCGCTTACCCGTGCTATGTACGAGAAGCTACCTATTTGTGAGGTAGATTAAAATAATTTTATAAAAAATTTAAGAAACTACACTATTGCATGATTTGCTCTTGTATGACTTCAATTTGTGTTACAATTTGATGAAGAAGCCATTGCTTGAACTTGCAGTGGCTTACAAAAAATTTGTCAAACAGTTTATATATATATAGTTTAATTGAGCCTCATGTACATTTTTGTATTGGAAAATATTATCGGATGGTCTAAAGACATTGATTTAGGAGCTATTTTTAGAAACTTTTTATGAAAAAATTGATAAACTATTTTTTTTTTTTTGAGAAACTAGACCAAGAAGTCCGGGAATTTATTCAAACTAATTAAAATTTTTAACTATTTTTTATATTTCTAATAAAAGTGAGGTTAAAACTTTTCTAATATAATTTATTAATAATTACTCTAAAGGACCTATTAACATGATTATATTATGATTTTGGCTCATTTAACAGTCAAATTTAAACTTCATGGGCCTGAATTTAGTTTAACATAAAGTACTATGTGTTCTAACTTTGATGAAAGTAGCCGAAACTCCTTTAAAATACTGCTTTCATTATGCCCTGGTTCTTTACAAACGGCACTGCCATTCTTGCAGCCATGGCTTCCATGTGATCAATGCATGGTTGGTGGCTAGCCCATCAGAGCAACCATTTTTTCTTCTTTTATCTCAGATAATTATTTCAAGACCAGTCTCATCAGTTCTACAAAAGAGGGCTCCATACATTTTTTTTTTTTATTTGATGAAAGGCTCCATCAAATTGGAGCACTTGAACGTGGAATCTTGATTTTAGATGCCACTTTAGACAAAGTATAGTTTAATTATAATCTAATTGAATATATTATATAGATTTATGGTAAACAGCTGTTAAGATTCCGTATGTCCACTAATGTAAAATTGTAAATTACTTTGAAACTTCCTACCGACGTGGCGACATTAATCAATTGAGTTCCTTTGGCGGGATTACATATGAAATCAAAAGTCGACAAAAGTCTTGAGCACAGCACCAAATGAATAAATATAACCAATTAAGCTGTCAATCTTGGCTTGTTTCATTTTGTATCTTTCTGGCTTTGAATATTTTCTTGTACTGAGATAAGAGCAAAAGAAGAAAAAAAAAAACCCGAAACAGTTCATTGTTTTCTTGAACTTTCACAGAACATAGTAATCCAGTTTAAACTTGAGCTTGAATTTAGTTGAATATAAATAAGTATTTTCTTGAATTGAGTTCAAGTAGTTTATAATCAGTCTATGTTCGACTACGTGCTTCTTGAATTTACTTTTATTTTTTATGATATACAATAAATTTATTTAATTTTTATAAATTTTAAACATATTAGGAAAATTAATAATTTGATATCATGGTCATTTGGCATTATTATATTAAACTGGAGCATTTGAATTTTTATTTTAGATGCCACTTTTACACAAAAGTACTAGTATATTGTAATCATTTGAAAATTCCTACCGACATTAACTTTGAGTTCCTTTGGCTGGATTTCAAAAGTCATGAGCAGAGCCCCACCCAATGAATAAAGCAACCAATTCTTGGCGTGTTTCGTTTTGTATCTTTCTCGCTTTGTATCAAGCTTTATGTAATTTCTGAACACTTGTTTTCTTGGACTCTCGCAGAAGTTCTGTGACAGAATATAGTAACTCCGTCTTCACTCCCAAGTCCCAACTCAACTATCTGTGGTGTCTCTCTATTTACTTCATTTCCCATATTTCTCTCATTTCCACAAGCGAACCATGTCGATTGTCCTGGAGGCTGCTTTATCCGCTTTCTTTGATGTGCTGTTTGACAAGTTAAGCTCCCCTGATTTGTTGAAGATCTTTCGGCAAGAGAACGTTGATGCTGACATCAAGAAGTGGAAGACAATTTTACTGGAAATCAGTGAAGTTCTGGATGATGCAGAAGAGAAACAGATAACAAAGGGGTCCGTGAAGACCTGGCTGGGTGAACTTGAAGCGTTGGCTTATGATGCTGATGACATCTTGGACGAGTTTGCTACTGAAGCTTTGCGTCGTAAATTGAATGCAGAAGAACCCAGCAGAAGTAAGATACGAAAGTTCATCCCTGCTTGTTGTGTGGGTTTCAATCCAAGTTCTATAAAGTTCGATGTCAGTATGCGATCCAAGATTGAAGGGATCCATAGAAGATTACAAGAGATTGTTACACAGAAGGAACGTCTGAAATTGCAAGACTGTGCTGGGGGAAGGACTATAACAACAATATCAAGGCCGGCCACAACTTCTCTAGCTGAAAGTCATACTTACGGCAGAGACGAAGATAAAAAGAAGATTGTCAAGTTGTTGCTCGAATCAAGTGATGCTCAACCCTCTGTGATTCCCATAGTTGGTATGGGTGGACTGGGGAAGACGACTCTTGCCCAGCTAGTCTACAAAGACGATGCAGTGAGCCGTTATTTTGATTTGAAAGCATGGGTTTGCGTGTCTGAAGATTTTGACATTTTAAGGTTGACAAAAGAAATTCTATACTCCTTCCCTTCCGAATCTTGTGATGATAACAATACTTTAAATTCACTACAAGAAAAACTGCAGATTACATTATCAGGGAAGAAGTTCTTGCTCATCTTGGATGATGTTTGGTGTGAAAAGTACGATTACTGGACTGACCTACGCAAGCCTTTAGAATCTGCGGCTCTAGGAAGTAAAATAGTTGTCACGACTCGGAACTTTGGTGTTGCATCAACGATGGGTACTACTCCACCGTACAAGTTGGAAGAGTTGTCATGTGATGCTTGTTTACATGTATTTACCCACCACGCATTAGATGCAACAGATTTTAGTAAGTATCCAGAACTTGAAGAATTTCGTCAAAAAATTGTGAATAGGTGCAACGGATCACCTTTGGCAGCAAAAGTACTTGGCGGCCTTTTACGCACTACGCGCAATCGCTATGAGTGGGAACATGTGTTAAATAGCAAGATCTTTGATATTCCTGAAGAAAAAAGCAGTATTTTTTCTGTTCTTAAATTGAGCTATAACTACCTCCCTTCTCATTTAAAGAGGTGCTTTGCCTATTGTTCACTATTTCCAAAAGATAATGAATTTGATGAGAAAGATCTGGTCTTGTTATGGATGGCAGAAGGTTTGGTTCAAGAAACAAAAGGAAAGAAGCCAATGGAAGAGCTTGGTGGTGATTATTTTCGTGATCTACTCAATAGATCATTTTTTCAGCAATCAAGCAGTAATGAATCACTCTTTGTCATGCATGACCTTATGAATGATTTAGCTATGTGGGCAGCGGGAGACTTCTGCTGTAGGTTGGAGGATCAATTGGGTGGTAGTAAGCAATCTGAAATTTCTGCAAAGGTACGACATCTTTCTTATATTGAACATTCAAATGATTGCATCCAAAAGTTTGATAACGATGTGCATTTAAGGACCTTCCTGTCGCTACCATTATATAACCAACGTGGCTTAGCAAATTTTGATGTTAAATATTGTTTGTTTCCACAATTAAGATGCTTAAGGGTATTATCTTTAAGTGGAAATGATATCTTTGAGCTACCAAGTTCAATTGGTGATTTGAAACATCTAAGATACCTCAACCTTTTTTATACTAGGATTGAAAGTCTACCAGAATCAACGAGTTCTTTGTACAACCTACAAACATTGATATTGAAAGGCTGTTCCCATCTCACAAAATTACCAGAAAAAATTGAAAATTTGGTCAATCTTCGACATCTCAAAATTTCAAATGCAAATTCAATTAGAGAGATGCCAGCAGAAATAGCAAAATTAAAGAGCTTACGAACACTTTGCTTTGAGCATATGGATGAATGGCAAGATTGGATTCCTTGCAGAGTTGAGGGCGAAGAATTCCCTTGTTTGTGTGAGCTTTCTATTTCTAACTGCCCCAAATTAGAAGGAAAATTCCCCCATCATCTCCCGTCATTGGAAAAACTTTCCATTGAAGCATGCGAGCAATTGGTTGTTTCAATTCCAAACCATTCAGTGCTTCAAGTATTAAAAATTGTGGGATGTAAAGAGGTTGTGCATGGGTCTGTGAAGGTAGAAAAGCTAATAATAAAAAATTGTGAGAAGCTGACATCTTTATGTGAAGATGAGCTTATGTCCCTTGGAACACTAGAAATTAAAATCAAATCGTGCCAAAGTCTTGTAAACATCAAGTTGAAGTCTACATTAAGGACACTAACAATCAAAGGGTGTAGTGCTTTGGAATCCTTGCAATTTGTGATGGATGAGGGAGGGGCTTCTTCAACTTCTTCTTTATTGATGAATGAAGAGAATCTTAGCTGCATTGGTAACAACAATGCACCTCTTCTTGAGCATTTGGAAATTTCTGATTGTCCATCCCTAAAATGCGTATCAACAATAGTCGACCTAGCTGCCATGCTTGAACGCCTTCATATTAGAAGATGCCCAGATCTAACATCTTTATCATCGAAAGACACGTTACCTACCACCCTTAAAGTCCTTTTGCTAGTTGGTTGTCCAAAACTGAAGTCAATAGTAGACAAGTTAGACAAGGATACGTTACTTGAAGATCTTATAATTTATAGTTGTAAAAAGCTTAGGTGCTTACCGAGGGGCCTGCACGAACTCTGTCACCTCAAAAAGATTGATATATACAAGTGTAATAGTCTTATCTCTTTAGGAGATTTGCTCCCCACCAACTTGACAAGTCTTGAAATCGAGTACTGTGAGAAACTGGAGGCCTTGCCGAACAACATACACAACCTCAACTTTCTGCAATATTTATTAATACAAGGCTGTCCAAGCATCGTATCCTTTCCGGAAGAGGGTTTCCCCACCGACCTTAGAGAGCTTAGGTTGAGAGGGGCGAATCTCTGTAAGCAAGTATTTGAGTTGGGACTGGACAGACTCACGTCGCTTACATCTCTCAAGATTGCTGATGGAATTATGGATTCGTTTCCAGAAGAGGAAGATGGGAAGACGATGTTGATGTTGCCTACATCTCTCACTACCCTGTGCTTTTATAATTTTCCAAATTTGTTATTCCTCTCCTGGAAGTTCTTTCAAAACCTCTCTGCACTTGAACTAATTTCCATCAGAGAGTGCCCTAAACTCGCGTCCCTCTCAGAGAAGTGTTTTCCGCCCTCGCTTCAGCAACTTGAAATTCGTAAATGTCCTGTGCTGAAACAAAACTGCAAGAAAGACAAAGGGATAATGTGGTCAAAGATTGCCAACATCCCTTCGGTTGAAATTGATTTGGTGGAGCAGCAGAAATAATTTTGCAAAACAGAGAGATCTTCCTTCCAGGTACAACGTTATTTTGTTTCATAATATTTCAGTTCAAGAATTTTTACGATTATACAATAAAATCCTCTCTGTTTGTGTATTTAAACAATATAATTTTAAAAATTCTAACCCTAACCCAAGCTAATTCTTGCAGTGTTGCAGTAGAGTCTAGCTTCAAAACTTGGAGGAGGTATGTAAATTTTGGCTTGTATATGTTAATTTTTTTTTTCTTCTTTTAACAATTGAATTCTGGCACCTTGAATTTTTCGCACGTCTCTTGTACTTGTAAGTTATTTGAATTGTATGAACCCTTTATTCCTAAGGGCATATAGTTGTTCGATGAAATGCCTGAAATAGATATTGTATTGGGAAATTTGAGAACCATTAAAAATAGTACTAATAATACAGATGATCTCATTTGCACATAATGGCAGGATGATTATTGTACCATTTAAAAATAGTGCTTTGGAACAATGATTGGTGGATATGCACATAATGGGAGGATGAATTTTTATTAATATGATGCCTGAGAAGCATGTCTTTTTAACCAAAGATCATGCCTTGCACAGATGATCAAAGCGTTCTGACCTGTGCTGCAGAATAAATTTTCAGGTAACTCTAGTATTAGAAAATATTGATTTTGACAAACCAACCAATCAGGACAAAAGAAGAACAAACTATTTTTTAATCAACAGTTACTGTTAGTTCAAAGTATTGGAGTGAAATAAAAAATCATAGGTTCATTATAATGTGAACAGACCTTATATTAGAATGAAATAAATGAACTTGACTATTCAAATAAGTTACGTTGATACTCACCATTTCATTAGAAATGCAAGAGCCTTTTAGTTTTGATCAGATCTCACTATCAGATTTGAATTTATTGAATCCTATTTCATTTATAATTGGCTCTCAGTTTGGATGGTGATATCCTCCACAGATGCTTGCTTGCTTTTTTTCTTATGTTATTCTTGTTATTCTTTGTAAATTCAGGAATGTGACCATATGGTCATGATCCGTCAAGGTGTGCAATTGGATACAATTTGCTGATTGTCAGCACTGGCAAGTGTTGATATTTGGTGGAGGTGGTGGGTTTGGAGCAGGTGAGGTGCAAGCTTTGTCATAAAATTTGTGAAGCCTTATCCTATGTGATTGCGAAAGGTGTGGCAGCTGCACCTGTACTTACGAGTATGTCCAGAGTTTACAGCCTTTGTTGTGGATTAAAAACATGAAGCTATTAACATATTGTTGTGCTGTTGGCGAATTCCCACTAAGGCTCATCACCTAGAGGAGCAGCAGCAATAATTGTATAAAACATATTTACACAATTGGTACCACACATGTGGGATGCATATTCAAGGTAGTGGACGTAAACTTTCATGCATTTATTTTATAATTTTTGGTCAAAGGTTTCATATACTTGGAAGGAATTTCATTCGTAGTTTTCATTGGGGGGACAATATAAAATTTACCTTGGTGATATAAATTTTGGTCCTTCGCATGTTTCACTCTTTCACGTCTGTGATGAACTGTAGCTATTAGGAGCCATATGAAGCCTTACTCTGTGGGTAATTGGTTTGGGAACATAAATAGTTCATTGGCTGATGAAAATTACTTAAAAGGAAAAAAATTTGTAGATTTGTCAATTCAACATAATAAACTACTCTTTTGCAGCTACAAGCTGTGGGTGATTTAGGCTTTCAGAAACATAGTTACCACCAAAGGCAATGAGTGAGATCAAGGCTGTGACAGTGCTTGATTATAGTAAAAAAATGGAACAGCTTTGTAGGGAGGCTTACTTGTTAAAGAAGGATCGAGTTATCAAGCTGAGGGAAGTACTTTGGATGTGGCAAGTTAGAGGCAGACAAGGATGGCAAGTCCTGATTATGCAGGATGTGATAAGAGATGAAGTTGGAAAGGATAATGTTGTTACTGCTGGATTCTTTAGCAGGGGAAAAAAATTCCAAATCCACTGCCTTCCTCCTCCTTTTGAGACAAGCTCTGTGGCCTTGAATCATATGGGAATTCTAAGTGTTATTGTGCTCTCAATCGGAAAATAGCTTGAGAAACTTTTTGAAAACAGACAAAATCAGGACTGGGTGAGTGCAGGTGTAATTGGTGACCTATAAAGTCTATTAATCAGTGTAAGAAGTGTTGGCTCTAATAGGATTGATCCCAGAATTCTTTGTCACGTCAGGCACTATTCAAAGATGACATCAAACTGCTATATGAATATCTTTTGATCCTCTGCTGGTAGGTAGGGGCTCTATTTTGGTCCTGTCTGTATCGAACCTTTTGCTGTGTTTGTGTCCTGTCTCCTTTGTATCTAACTTATGTTTTGTTTTGTGCCTAGTCAAAGTTACTAGTTTACACTATATAGTAAGGGATGTTGTTGACGTGCAACTAGTTTTACCAATTTGTTGGAAGATTGTTTCTTGAAACTTTAGTTTCAGCCTCAGTAATCAAACAATCTTGGCTTAAAAAATCATTCAGATAGCATTACAAATTGTGCTTGAATCGCAGCTTTTCGATCAACCACTATGGAGAGCACGGTAATTTACTATATAGTTAGACCATCAATATATTTTTTTTTTCCTTATAAATTTTTCTTGATGGTGTTAGCACAGAAATTTCACCATTTGATTTGTTTATCTAACTCGAATTCATTTCAGGTTTGCTACTCTTTGATGATGGATGGTTGCATTCATGACGGGCTAATTAGTAATACCCAGCAGTACATTGATTTGTTGGATTCTAGGTGAGATGATCACATTAGCTGAATTTGGGGATTTGGTAAAAATAATAAAAACTTTTGTCATAGCTTCTCATCATTGTTAACTAAGAAGGCTAACTGGAATACAAAATTTTGATCAATATGGAAGACACAAATTGAATCTCTCTCCATGGGACAAGGGTTTAATTTTGATTACTGTTTTTTTTTTTTTCAAACTTCTCAGAGTTCATGTCCATTTTCTGCAATTTCACAAAAGGCCTATGAAAGAAAGGCAAGAAGGAGAATAGAGGTGTGCTCCGTAATTGACAAATATTCCTCTCAGTTTGCACACTGAGCCATGTTCAGGTTATTAATAGTTTCATCTTTTTTTACTTATGATCGATCTTGATCAATTTTGAGGCAAAGATTATAGTATTATACCCTTCCACTACACTACCTGAGCCATCAATTTTAACTTATTTATTATTAGGAGGTACTTTTCTGCATTTTTTGAGGTATAATTTTGAAAAAAAAAAAACATGAAATTATATCATGGTGAATGTACAGAATTGTCCCAAAGACTAATTATATGATAGATATGAGTGTTAGATAGAAATGAGAAACTTTGGCTTCATACTTTATTTATTTGATCTGGATTGTAAGGGTCATTATAACCCCAACATGGATTTTTGTAAATTTTACTAAAGCAAGATGATAGTTGTCACTGAATTTTTCATTGAAAATTTTCAGGAATGTTTTTCATTGGTTGTACTGTTAAAGGAGGCCAACCTGTTAATTATATATGTGCTAAACCATTGAGAACATGGAAGCAGCAAACCATTTGAACTCAGTTTGCAAGTCTGGTAATCACAAACACTTTCCTTATCTTCTTTTCATGTTAATGTATATACATATGCCTCTGTCTGCTTGTTCTGCCTATTTCCTTTGGCTTTTTGGTCTTGGTGTACAGTGTGTCCACTTCCTCGTTAATGGTTTGATCTTGAATTTGTCCACAGGCATCTGCTCTTCCAATAAGAGAGATTTGGAAGCAAAAGCACCATAAGGCAATAAATGCTCTCTTTATTTTTGTGTGGATTCCTTCCCCTTAGTTGTATACTTGTATGTGTCATAAACTCGCTTGTAATAGATTTGAGAGGAACATTCAAGCATCTATGCATACTTTAAAAAAATCCAGCGTTATTTGCTATCATGTGCGTATTTAGACATTGTGTATTAAAAAAAAGTCCTCTTCTTTCCTCCATGTGTGTATTTAGACAATGCGACTATTAAATTTGGGAACCTTAACCTCTTATTTACTAATTCTTGCAATGGGGCTGTAAAGGCTAGCCTCTGAACTCCTAAAAGCTTTTCTTGAATTTCAAAACTTGAAGATATGTAAAATTTTGGATTATGTTATGCACGCATATTTTTTCTTCTTCTTTTTCCCTCTTAACAATTGAACTTATGGCATTGAAGTTTTTGCTCATCAACATCTCTTACAGTTTGTAAATTATTTGAATTGTATGAACCTTTGTTTGATGAAATGCCTAAAGGAGATATTTTATCTTGGAATTTGATTGATTGCAGATTATATATCATGTTGTGGAAGATGATGATTAGTGGAAATGCACAGAATGACAGGATAGCTTTTTAATAAGATGCCTGAGCAGAATGTCATTTCAGCCAAAGATCATGCTTTGCAAGGATATTCAAGTATTGTCACCTGTGCTACAGATGAGCAGGTATTTTTCATTCGTTCCAAAGCACCGTCACCCCATCATTCCTTAACTTATGCTGATGTTTTTTCTTAATATTTTTTATATAGCTGTTGTCTGAAGAATAAGGAAGCAGGACACTTGTTCTACAACTTAGTAGACTTTGAGATCTTGGTTTGACTTAATCTCATTTTTCTTATTGTTTTCATTTGCTCTCAAAAATAATAATTTTCTTTCTTTTGTGAACTATGGACATTTTGTTCATTTTAGCTGATACATGCTCAAATTTTTGGAGGTGGAGAGCAAACTACATTTTTTGTCAAACACCAGGGACAGGCTTATAAGTTTCCTATTGAGCCTAGGAGTCCCCATATATTTTTGCTCATAATTTTAGTTGAGACTTGCTCATATTCTGGAAATGGAGTGTAAACTACTTAAATTGTTGATAATGTAGTCACATATGGAGGCTTTCCAATAGAGAATGAATTCTTTGCTCCATCAATCATTTCCTTGACTTTACTTGTTTTTGCCAATTATCCTAAACTCTTTAAAATTAGATGACTAGTTAATTCCGAATGTGGTATGCTAATGGACAGTCCCTTGGTATTTTTGCATAGTGCTTTTTAGGGGATCTCTTCTTTTTTTATCTCATCTATATCTGTTATATTTTGTATTTGAACTAAAGTTTTTTCTTTTTATAATAAATTTTAAATTTGATCAATAAGGAAGACACATTGATTGAGTTGTGCTCTTTGGGATAAGAGTATAATTTTGATTGTGTGTGTGTGTTTTCCCCTCTCAGAGCTCATGACCATTTTTCAGGGATTTCACAGTGGAAATATGAAAGGAGGGCCAGAAGGAGAAGGGAGGTTGGACTGTAATTCACAAATATTCTTCTCAGTTTGTACCTGCCCTATATGTAAAGTTGATTCCACTTCAGGTTGTTTACTATTATCACTCATTTGTATTTATAATCCATCTTTACTTGGTTAATTCTTCAAGCACAGATTAAACCTTCTTACAATTCTACCATCACTGTAACCTACTTAGTAACTCCATTCAGTAAACATTTACTAAAAGGAAGGCTTTTCTGCAGCAATTAAATGAAACAAAAATGCATTTTAGTAAGGCCTAGTTTCCCAAAGCAATGTATAAAATTGATAAACAACACTAAAGAACCTGAATATGCAGAGTTTCAGAAACAATTACTAATCATGTGACAGATTTGAGTTTTAGGTTGAAATGGCTGATGATTCACCTGATTATGTTTCATTGGAAAGATCCATGCTATTATCCGGACTTTAGAAGTAAAATTCATTGCTGATGGTAGCTCTTGTTGAATACTCAATGCATATCTTATTCGCTGACTGTTTAATTTTTTTTTCTTTTTCCATTTCTTTTCTGTTTTATTTTTTGATGTTCCTCTCCACTGGCCATTTTATGGACTGCTTGGCATCTTGGCACAATTTGCAGTGGACTTAAAGAGAGATGGAAGCAGGCAATCTGGTCTAAGAGAGCAAAAGCCCAAACAAATTTACCACCTGTGTTTACATAAATAAAAAGGTTTGTGCCCCTTTCTTTGACCGTGTTCATCTTTCGAAACACCATCAAGTTAGAGATAACTTATAGAAATTTTTTTTTTAATTTTATATATTTATTTATTTTCGCTTTCAAAGTTTTCTCTTTAGTTTAGTGTCTGCTATAGTACCTTCTTTCCCATAAATATAACATAGCAGTATAGTACGAAAAACCAAAACTCATAGTTGTCACTGAATTTTCGCTGTAAACTTTCAGGGAAGTTTTTCATGGGTGATTTGACTTGAAGGAGGCTAACCAGTTATCAACCTAAAGTTTTATCTCCATGGATGATGATCCTTTTTCTTCTGCTATTCTTGCTATTGTAGCCACTCTGTGTGCCATTTCAAAATGCTGGAATGTGGACATGTTTGAAGGGAAGGTTGTCATGCTTCTCAAGCTCTTAACTATTACAGTGACATGATCACGATCTGTCAAGAAGCAATGGTTGGGAATCATTGTAATGAGAACCTCCTTTGTGCAATTGGATATGATTTGTAGATTGTCGGGCATGGCGTTAGTACCAAAAGAAAGAGTGGCCGGTGAGGTGTAGGCTTTGTCAGACAATTTGGAAAACTTATCCTATGTACTTATGAAAGGCGTTCACTGCACTTGCAGTTATCAGTAGCCTCTGAGGTTTGCAGCCTTTGTTGCTAAACTGGGAGAGACAAGCTGTTAAGGAAGACATTGCTTTGCTGCGTTTGCTATTTTTAAGCTATGGTTTCATCATGTTCATAGTTGAATGCTCACTAATGCTCGTCAGCTTACCAATTCTATAGCTTCATCTTTTATGCATATAGCCTGGTCTCCTTTGTAATGTTACTTTTATGTTAAACATCATATGTACCACTGAGGTATTTCTAAGCTGTTTTTTGGTTTCGTCTAAAAAGAAGCAAGCTAACCGGTTTACAAAATATAGTTAAGGATGCGGATGACTTGCATCCAGTTTGACCAATGTGTGGAAATTGTTCTTTGAAATTTTTTCTCAGCCACCAAATAATCTTGGCTTAAAGAATCATTTGGACTGCATCAGACATTTTTCTTGAAATTATAATTTTAAGAGCAACCAGTTTGATTGGTACTGTAATTTACTACTGGAATATTTATTAAGACAATTATCATTATTTTCAAAAAATTTCTAGACAGTGAAAACACAAATTTTAGCCTCTACTACGTAGCATTACATTGATTTATTGCATTATTGTTGCTATGGTTTCCTATCATTGTTGACTTAGAAGGCCAGTTGAAAGACAAAAGTTGATTGATGAGGAAGACACATTGATTTTATCATGCTACTTGGGAACCTGAAATTATCTCTTGTTGAATATGCAGATTTTGTCATATATATATATATATATATATGAAATTTAGCTAGAGAGAGAGAGAGGTGCATTCACAGCAGTGGAGGTATATTGCTATAATGCTAAAATTTAGCTCCACAAATCCAAAAAGTAAGCTCCAATAGTGGAGCTATCCTTAATTTTTTTAAGCTGATTTGCTACAGTACACATCTATAGATAGATGTGTACTGTTCATAAAAGCTAAAAAAAAAAAAATTTTTTAATAAATTTCTCTTTCTTTTTTCATTTAAAAAATATTTTCTCTTTCTTTCTTTTTCACTGTTTCTCTCTCCGGCTTCTCTTCTTTCTTCATTTTTCCTTCTTATTTTTTTTTCTCTCCCTCATCTACTCTCTCGACTGTTCTGGGTTCATCTTCATCGCCCAGTCCTTCATTGCCGATCTTTATCGCCGATCTTCATCGCCCAGTCCTTCATCGCCGATCTTCATCGTCGTCCCTTCATCGTTGATCTTCATTGCCCAGTCCTTCATCGCCGTCCCTTCATCGCCGATCTTCATCGCCCAGTCCTTCATCGCTGATCTTCATCGCCGATCCTTCATCGCCCAGTCCTTCATCATCGATCTTCATCGTCGTCCCATCTTTGGGTTTCGTGATGGCGGTTGTGTGGGTAGATCGGCGTCAATAGGTGGTGGGGTTCATCGGTGGGTGGCTGGGCTGTGGGCGCCAATCAGCACTTTTTGTTTTTTTGTTTTTGTTTTTTTTTTTTTTTTTTTTTTTTTTCCTGCTGTGGGCTGTGGTGTGGTGGTGGTGGTGGTGGTTGTGGGTGTGGTAGGTGGTTGGTTGATTTTTTTTTTCTTTTGTTGTGGGCTGTGGTGGTGGTGGTGGTGGTTGTAGTTGTGGTTGTGTGTGTGGCTGTGATGTGTGGACTTGATTGATTTTTTTTTCTTTTGTTGTGGGCTGTGGTGGTGCTGGTGCTGGTGCTGGTGCTGGTTGTGGTTATGGTTGTGTGTGGCTGTGATGTATGGGTGTAGTTAATATATTATTTTATTGCAGTGAGATGAATTATTTTATTGTAGTAGATATATTATTTTATTGTGATATTTATATTATTTTATTGTGTTGAAAGCTAAAATAGATCACTGCTGCAGCATGTGTGTAGGTAAAATAAATAAAGTAACTTTTGGTGGAGCTAAATAGCTAAAATTTTAGCTCTACTACTGTGAATGCTTATTAAGAGGAATCTTTATTCGTCTTTGTTAGGGTATTTTTTTTAATAAAAGATTCAGTGTTCGGCTAGGACTAGGAGAAGGTTTATTTTAAGAGGGAAAATTTTAACAAAAGTCCTTTATGCGCTTCTTTTCTATTTTTTTTTTTAATTTCTTCAAGAAAGTAATGATTAGTAGAAAGTACACATGATTTTTCATTTTCTCACATTTCATACCTAGATTCACCTGTTAGATTTGGTAAATTATTGGCAGAAAAATGTTATGTCCACAACATATAATTTCACAACACTTTCACATAAAAAATCTTAAATAGTGAGTTGTTTCGGATAAACATGCATCCTATGTCATCTTCTTGATTTTTAGTTAAACTCCTTTTTGTTTATATAAATTTCTTCACAACTTAAAATTTTCTATATAAAAGTGAAGTATATATACACATTAAGTTTTTAGCTTCTTTCTTTCTCCTACCTACAACCTTGCATGAATGTATTTGTTTTCTCTTGATTTTTATTATTATTATTATTATAGAGAAAATTTATAACCAAAACCTTGCAACGCAATGAGCTTTGAGTTGTACATATAAAAAATCTAAAATAAAATAAATATATTTGGAGAAGTACTACGTCCACAACAAATTATAAGTAGCAAATTATTATTGGTTTTAATCTAAACCTACCGCTAAATTACTTTCTTACCCACTAATAACAACCTACCATTAGAACTTGTTTTGAATATAGCATTTCTCATATATTTATAAACTTAGATTTCCAAATACAATATAATTATATCTCTAATATATACCCCCACCTAACCCTAGGCACCCTAACATATATATTTACTCATAATCCTACTTGCTAGTATACAATTTTATAATCATTTTTACCTCCCAAGAGTGTTATCACTGAAGAATCACCCCCCCCCCCCCCCCAAAAAAATTAAAAGGAAAATTTTCTTTAAAAACCAATAAACCGTGAAAATAAAGCTTTTTTAGAACAATATCAAGAACTTGCCCGCTTTGGTTGGCCTCCTAAAAGGTTTATTTTTTATTTTTTTAAAAAAAGAGTAATGCTAGAGGTTCAAATTTTTTTATAAAATTTTTTACAAACTGGTAATGTGGTAAGTTGTTATTAGTAAATGAAAAAATAATGCTAATTATGGCCTAGATAAAAACCAATAAAAAGTTGGTCACATTAATAGTTTGTAAAAGTATTGTAAAATAGTTTGTGACTATAACATTACTTTAAAAAAAATAAAAATTGTAATACCTTTTTTTGGATCCTTTGCATATTTCATGTAATCAAACACTCCCCAATAAATAATCAAAGCCTATTCTTTCCTTTTGCTTTGAATGGAATTACACAAACATTAAAGTTAGCGTTAGGTTTAGGGTGTGTTTTAGAATGTCTATATTTTATTTATAATTTCCTTCAATTAACAAATAAATCATGAAATTTATGACCCAAATTGAACATTTGAACCACCAATTGATCAAAACAATGGCTAGTTGACATATTATTATAGATCTTGCATATTAGGGTTAAGCTTTATGCCTTAATCAGGGATTTTGTAATTTGGATATTAATTTATTAAATTGATTGTTCACGAATGTAATTAAGGGTACCACCTAAAGATTTAAACTCCATATTTGGTTAGAATTAGACTAGAGTGAGGTGATTCAACAAAAGAGAGGTTTTTGTCCCATAAAAAAATAAAATAAAAAGCAAAAACAAAAAAAAAAAAAACAAAAGAGAGGTTTTTGGGTAGTTTGGATTATTGTTCAAATTAGATTTTTCCAAACCTTATAATAATAATAAATTAAAAAAAAAAAAAAAAACAGAGAGATAAACATAATATTTCCTTGAAACTAATGGCATTTCACAACAATTGAAATTCAATTATTTTGATTTTGCCAGTTTCTGAATAAAACCATTTTGATTTGATTCTCAATAAATTTAGAGAGAGAGATAAAGAGGAAGTGCTGGAGCATTGAGAACATGGATCATTTTGCAACTTTGGTAATTACCTTTTAGAATATTTTTTCCTTGTCTTCATTTCATATTTTGTATATAAGAATGCCACTTGAGGCTTTTGGACTTTATCCCAAGGAAGTCGATACCGTACCGGTTGCATTCCGGTATCGAAACATTAACATTTCGTACCGGTTTAAATACCGGCCATACCGGCCATGTACCGGCCATACCGACCAATTTCGGGCAATACCGGCTGGTACAGAAAAAAGGTTTTTTTTTTTTTTTTTTAAGTTTTGTAATTTTTGAATTTTTGTTAGGATAGAATGATAACTTATTTGCATTAACTTATTAGTGTTATTTGTTTTCTTAGTATGCAATGATAACTTTTAAGCTTCCTATTTTTTATATTGTGTGTGTGTTTTTTTTTTTCTTTTAATTGATACTAAAGTCTAAAATTATAAATAATTAGTTTTGAATTGAGGAAATGTTTTATGGTAAACTTTTATATTTATTATAATATATATACACACACATACATATATATATTTATTTAAAAATATAAAAAATAGCGGTAAACCCGAAACGGTACACCGGTATTGACCGGTATCCGAAATATACCGTACCGCTGGGCAAACCGATACAGCCTCCGGTACGGTATTGACTCCCTTGCTTCATCCATTAGCCTGTCCATCAAATAC
Organism: Quercus cerris; assembly: GCA_963669245.1. NCBI lineage: Eukaryota > Viridiplantae > Streptophyta > Magnoliopsida > Fagales > Fagaceae > Quercus > Quercus cerris. Next base: position 84,093,937 of record OY770007.1, read on the forward strand.
ATCCCTAAACACTAATTCCAATGGGCTTTCAGAAAAACACTCTCTTAAGAATCTAAAATCCTCTTGATTTTCTGAGCGTCTTATGCTATAAATTAGAAGTAATGAACTTTTTATTATGTCTATTTCCTTCTATCATCTATAATTTTTTTTTTTTTTATATGTATATAAAAATTAATAATGCTACTGGTTAAAAAGTGATATTATTATTTTCACCATACACTTATTTGGTGGTCTCTATATAACATCAAAAGCCATTCTCATGCACTTGACATTCGTAATATGCACACACATTCTAAGTCCTAGAATCATTTTTTCTTTTTCACCACACTTACTTGGTAGTCTCTGTACATCAAAAGCCATTCATGAATTTGACACCCGGCATATGCACACTCTAAAACCTAGTATCAAAGATGTATCATTATGACATTCATTTGAATGTCAAATTCATAATTGGAAAGCTATATGATATGAGGTATTTATGCGTTTGGCTGAGCTTGCTTAGTTTTTTGTTATTACCAATAAATAAATAAATAATAATTGGAAAGCTATATGATGACGAGAATCCATTATTGTATCACCTGTTGTATACGGTATATTCTAATGAGTATATGAAAAGCTTGTAGAAACTGAAGAAATAAGAAACAAAACATTTAGAGTTGCAATGTCTCAAGCAATTTCATGACATCTACCAATGTCACTTGGCAATCCAAATTTAAGGCATTTTTATTAGAGAAACCAACAAACTACAGCCCAAAAGAAGAGTATCACAGTTGCTGGGATCAAACTTTTGATCCACAAGAAACGTACATGAATACTGAAGGTAATTTATATCAGGCTTTGTAAGTCACATTATCCATGTTGCTTATGAGTGTGAGAGTTATGGACACTTAAGTGATGTGTCTGCATTATTGAGTCCATTGATTATTTTCCCATTTTATTAGGAATCGTTCATCAGCTATTGAATTTTTTAGGTGTGATTGGCCACCTATATCTAATCCATTGAGTTTTTTAGGTGTGATTGGTTACCTAATTAGCTAAATGTTACCTTAAGAGTTGCTAAACTAAAGAGTAAGACAAATATCTAGAACCAAAGATATGGATTCAGTAGTTCTGTTATATATGGGAAAGGTGTTAGGAATACCACAACACATATCTTAAGATGGTATATTGTTTTGATTTCATTCATAACTTTGAACATTTGAAAGGTAACTCTAGTCTAGTGTTTGGCAATTTAGAAAAAGAGGGAAACAAGTTAAACTTGAGTGAGATGACATATAAGATGCATGAACATGAGAGCATGTGAATATAACATATTTTTGGAAATAATATATGAGATGCATGAGCATGTGAATGTATGAACATATGATTCTATCCTACGAGATGACATGTGAAATGCATAAGACGTTAGTAGATAGATCTATCCTAGATGATATAGCAAATGCACGAGCATATGAGCTATGAGCACATAGGTCTATCCAATATGATATAGCAAATGCATGAGCATGGCAGCAAAACTTACCTCACTCCATAGCATAACATAGCAAACAACTCATCATTGATTTCACTTCATAGCATAGCATAGCAAACAATTTATCATTGATCTTCCACATATTTCATGCAAAAGATGCATTACGGGAAAAGATTAGTGTTTTGGGGGGATGGGGGGATTTTGTTGGCATATTTTTGTGGTCCTAGGGCTTCATTGATCTAAGCCATGTTTCAATCACCATTTAAAAATTTATTTTTTGAAAAGTGTTTTTATCTTGAAAATGGAGTTTTTTTTTTTTTTTTAATTGAAAAGTTAGAAATTTATTAATAATCAGTATGAAGAGTATAACACTGGGTCCTAAAGGCCATGAGTAAAGTCAAACACAATGGCTTTGGCTCCAAGAAAGAAAAAATATAAGGATCGTGACATTAAGAGTCACAGAAAGACCAAGAACTCCCATAAACCTACATGGTTGATAACCCCCAAATAGCCTCTAGTAGTCCTCTTACAACGTCGTAGCTCCTTTTAATATTGCAAAGGGTGAAAATACCATAAAATAGTTATGGGTGAAAATTTCATGAGTTTCTAGATAAAAATATCTTTTGGAGAGTTTTAGAATACTTTTTGGATCAAAAGTCTTTTGTAAAAAATTTTATGAATACTTATTGAAAGGGTTTGGAAGATCATTGTAAAAAAAAATTAGAAACATTTTTCTTTGAAAATTTATTTAAAACAGGGCTCACATTAAACCTTTTATTGTGGGTTATGAGCTTTGTGACTAGAAGGTTAGAGGTCAAACCCATATACATCCAAGGAGGGGAAACATAGGATTTATAACATCATCAAAGATTCAAAATACCCAATATAATGTAACATGGAAGCATGTGAATAAGAACAAGAGTAGACAAAGCAGTGAGTCCAAGCATGTAAACCTAAGCATCAACACATATATGTATACTTATACATGCAAACATCATACAAATCTAATTACACACATACATACCTAAACATATAAATCCATAAAGATCAATATTAACATGTGGATCCAAACATTAAGCCATGCGATTTTTGGAAATTTTAAGTCTTTGTGCAATCTGAGAAACTTTTTGGGTCAAAGTGTGATTTTTGGAGGTTTGAGAGTTGAAATGTAATTTTGAAAGTTCATGGGTTGAACTTTGATATATGGAGATCCAAAAGGTCAAAGTGAAATATATGTGAGTTTAATGACTGTGGGCCTTCTCATTTTAGTGGGCTGATTTTTACGGATGTGGGTCTTAAAGCTTTTAGTTGGATTTTGTTAGTATTTCGAAGTGGGCTTTGTTTTAAGATTTGGACTTTGGAGTGTGGCTGTTTTTAATTTGGATTTTAGTGTGAGTCCAAGGGTTGGGTTTTGTTTTAATGGAGGTTTCGACTGGCTGGGTTTTAGTGAATTTTTTTATTATCTTGGGCCAGTGGGACAATGGGTCTTGCTTGAAGTTGAATTGGGTGTTTAATTTTTGGGCTTTCACTTCAGATTGGACCTAAGTGTTGACAAAAACCCATATCCTCACTCACTTCGACCCAAAGAAGCTCTAATGGGTTTTTTTCCCTCTTCTACTCTTTAATGGAGAAATACAATAAGGTGCTACAACAAGACACACATGGTAGTGGAGACCGAATCCATTAATATATTATGTGATCTCTTCTACTACTGCTACTCATTTTCCATTATTCATCACACTCTTACCTCCTCTCCACCACCAAACAAATCCTAACCACCAAAGTACTCCCTTTAAATTCTCTCTCTCCCTCTCCCTCACCTACACTAAGAGATAGTAGGAACAATGATGATAATAATGATGATCACAAGGAAAGGAACAAAGAAGAGGCAATGATGGCGTTTTTAGAGGCTGGTAGGTTAGTGGAGACTGGAAGGGTACGTGGGTCCATTGTTAAGAGGTACTTTGAGCTGGCGCAAAAAGTCGGTACTGTTCTTGTGGTTGCTTCAGTTTGGTGGGTTCAAGGAGCGTTTGCTTGCTGATGATCTTTTCATGGCAAAGGTGAAAGGTCGCTTTGGTTGGAACATCTTATTCGTTTTTACAGAGAATAGATGCAATAATGGTATGTCTTGGATTATTAGAAAGGTGCAATAAAGGTTAACCATGAATCAGAAATTCATGGAATATCAAAGTCCTATGCTGATGGAGCCAAGCTATTTGTGGTTGGGACTGGTGCATCTTTGATAAGTGAAAACCATTTATGTTTTGAAGTTGCTTATATGTAGTTTTCTTTCTATTTAGTTGTAATATCCTTTGAATTCCTTCTAACCACTTCTGTGCTACATAGTATACCAAAAGAGATTTATATAGGGTCCGTTTGGATAGCACTTATTGTTGCTGAAAGTTGATAAAAACTGATTGTTGCTGAAAACACTGTAGCAAAATAATTTTTAAATGTGTGAATAGTATTGTGGGACCCACTTTTAATATTAAAAATGACGTGAACAGTGCGTAAACAGTGCACGCACAGTACACGCACAGTACTTTTTGTCCCCAAAGTCAACAAATGCGGAAGAAGAAAAAAAAAAAAAAAAAAAAAAAAAGAGAAAACGCGAGAACAGAAACGTGCCGCAGCTTAACGCTGTATCCAAACCCAGTCTTTATTTATCTTGTCTTTATTTTGTAGGTATACTTTGTGAAAACATAGTAGAAGTATATAGCTTCACACACTAATTCATGATAATATACACCCGGTTTGAGAGTTAGAAACATAATATATAGAAGTAAGGTAATGTTACAGTCATAAACTATTTTACAACATTTTTACAAACTATTGATGTAGCAAATTTTTACTAGTTTTAATTTGGGTCTGCCACTAACATCATATTATTACTTACCTATAATTATTTGGAAAATGTTAAAATTACATCAGAAGTTTATAAAAATGTCGTAAAATAGTTTATGCTTGTAGTATTACTTATAGAAGTATCTAGCTTCACATGCTAATTTCTAAATCACCAAGGATATTTCAAGAAATGTAATTTAGTAATTGTGTGGAAATTGTTTCATAGGGTTTTGGATTTGATGATGGTTGATAAACGGCTTCGATATGTTTCATATAATGAAGTGTCCAAAATGCTTAGTGTTATGGTATTTTTATGTTTGCTTTTATGTGGTAGAAAATATAAGGCAGTGGTAGAAAATATAAGGCTGCATGTCAAAGTTTACTTATTAGAATAATGGTTAAATAATTTAATTCACTTTTCTCCAATGACTTTATTACTTCCATTTTCTTGGACATAGAATGGCAACAAAAGATAGATTTTCTAGAGCAAAATTACATGACTTTCAATATTATTGTTAAAAGGAATGCTACATTTAAAACTTAACTAATGATATAATAAGGAGGAGGAGGAGAGAGGGTTTAACCAAATTGGATTGAATAATATATAATTGTGACATCCAATTAGCTTTTTTCAACACCAATTGGGTAATAAAGACATTATAGATTTGGGGTAATCTAAAAATTAAAAATATTAACGCTTTATTTATTTCCACGATAATTTTTTTTTAAATAAGTCATTTTTCAAAAAATTATTTTCCATAAAATTACCTCTTTATTTATTTATTTTAATGTTTGGTAGCAACCTTAAATGAGTTGAAAAATAATCTTTTAACTTTCCTTATTTAGTTTGTTGTGAGATAAAGTTGTTTTCCAAAAAAATTTAATGAAAAATAATCTCTAAAAATAAGTCATATTTTTTCTATTGATAAAAAAGAGTTTCCTTTGACTTTTTTTTTTCCCTTTGTTGGCACTAAACACTAGAAAACATGGAAAATTATCTTCACACCATGTAAAGTTAAGTTAAGACTTAAGCAAAATTTGGGGTTTTTGATGTTCTTAATTTTTTATTATGTCAAATTGAAGCTGCACTTATCAAATTAAGATACCTAAGAATATTCTTCTAGACAGCACTCTTCATATCATTGGGGATTGCCAATGGGCTAAATTATTTTGGCTATCCATTCCCACAAGCCTCAAAAACAAAGAGATAAACATAATATTTCCTTAAAACTGATGGCATTGCACAACAATTGAAATTCAATTATTTTGATTTTGCAAGTTTCTTAATAAAACCTTTTTGATTTGATTCTCAATGAATTTAGAGAGAGAGGAAGTGCCGGAGCATCGAGAACATGGAATATTTTGCAGAACAAAATAAAAGTGTCAAATGGTGAATTTTGTGGTTCTGCAATGATTGAACAAACGAAAATGTTACTGTTGATATATATATATATATATATATATATATATATAACAAGAATAACCAACTACATCACTACTTCTGTCATTTCGTTCTTATTGTTTCTCATTTTAGACGTACTGGACATTGTTTTCTGTTTTAGCTTTAAAAACTCAGAGAAATTCAATCATGCCTCGACATCGCCAGCGAAATTCACCCATGAATTATAGCCGCCGATTCAACTTTTTCTTTCTCTGTCCCAAGAAAACCGAAAGTTTTAAAGCCATGAACAATCATAATGATAATCACAAGAAAAGTTGCTTTGGATTAGCAAATAAAAATTAACAAATCTATTAATGAATGAAAAACATTGGATTTGCAGAATGGGAAGAGGTAGAATCGGCAGAGGTGAAAATTGAAAAGTGATGGGTTTGTGGAGGGATGCAGCTTTTTGGGTGTGCTTAAAGACATGAAGAGAAGAGAGGCGTGGAGCTGCTTTTATAAAAGAAACCATCTCTAGATAGATGCTAAGATTTGAAAATATTTGACACAATGCACTAACATATTCCATAAAGTTTCAATAATTCCTATAAAAATCAAATGCCTTTATCTAAAATCTGAAATTTCCAAGCAAATAAAAGAATTCTTGAAATTTATTTCTTTTCTCTTATTATTAGCAAAAATAACATGAGACACAGACAAAAAGAATTAATAAATCATTCAGAAGAAAAAAAAAATCCAAAAATGATATATAAAGACTAAAAGAAGTTTCATCTAACTTTTGGCATGTAATAATACAAAATGTATACGAAATTTTCATGAAATCATAAAATTAAACATGATTATGGTGATTTTCAACCCTCATGTTGATGCTAATTGCATCAAGTTCACATGTAGAATGTAGGATGCTTCTTTCTTTCTCCCAGCTTTTGCCTTTGCATTATGGTCTCCATAATAATCCAACATATATTATGGATAAGACACTCAGACAGTTTTTAGAAAGTAAAAGAAAAAATACTAATACTGTATATTAATATTTTACAACATAACTAAGCTCAACCATAATGAGCATCTCCTCCAATGCCTCAAAGCACTGTCTTCCCTATCTTCGGCACTACCAAACACTACAATAACAACCACCAGATTGATAACCTCTAAACAATTGCTCTCTCCATGACCACCTGAAATCTCTTTCACACCATGTTGCTAGCACTGTAGTGACATCCACCACCATAACAATTATCACCATAGCTATATATTATCATTAATGTAACGCTTCTCTTATTTACATATGTACTAATTAACTTTAATTTTTTTTTTTAATGCATTGAAACAAAAGGCAAACAAATAAATATTTGAAGTAAAAATAAAAACTTTCGAAAGGGTTAACTAATTGGTGCCATCATAGAATTTACATCTGTGTTGCAAAATAAATAGGAAGTGCAACAGCAACACCCTATAAAAGAGAACCAAACAAAGTAAGGCAAAATGACATATCTCACCATATAAATGACATTTTGTAATAAGAAGACTACTTTTAGATCATCCCATATAGGTGTTAGTACACTATTGTTATTGTTATTGTTATTATTCCTAAATAATATCTGACTAAAATGTTATTAGTTCAAGCTAGAATTTCATGATAATCTTTTAAAACAACTTAAAAAAAAAAATCGAAATATAATGCAGCAGAAAAACTACTTGGCAATATGGTATTTCTTTCATGGATCAATTTCAAGCGTGTAAAAACTCAAACCCAAATGCCGCATCTCACCTGAACATTAAACCCATTCATTCAATACAAAAGAAAACGCCTTCCCGTCATTCTTTCAATAGTCACTGCAACTACCATTAAGGCAAAATGACATATCTCACTGATAGGCCAAAAACAAACTGACCCCTTATGATGAATTAATTGATTAATTAGTCAAGTTTAATTAATTAATCAAATTAATATGCAAACGCGTGGTAGCACAAACAAATCACCAATTAAACTAAGTATGCAGTGGAAAATAAATTGAAACGGTGATTTGTTTATGAATGGGGAAAATCTACACGGCAAAAACCCCACCGCGTGATTTTAAGGTCACTACTCTCGAAATTCCACTATTATCATAACAAGCGGTTACAAGTAAAGGAATCTCAGTACCTTATACCAACTTACAGTTGAACCTTTACCCCAATACCCAATTGGACTTGTTCTGTAGTGACAATTTCTCCTTTTGATGCACGACTCCCAATACGTGACTAACCAATTGCGCTGATCCCAGTACACGACTTCAATCATCAACTAGAGAAGGTTGTTGGCTATAAAGTTCTTCAGTTCATCCATGATGAAGATCAAGAAGATGCTTGGTTACAAACCCTATGATGCACAAACACAGCAACTTCTTCACAAGAATGATGAACTAGGGCATAACTTTGTCTTCGGTCACAATTTGCTTGAACAAACTTTGCTCAACACATGTGCAACTTGTATCCTCTTTGACGGCCCTTAAAATAATCCTTTTATATGTCTAGGGTTGTGAGAAAAGAAAGTCCAAACACATAATCACGTATTAGAGTCAAAACAGATCTGAAATTCTGTTTTTCATAAATCTCGACAGATACCTATCTGTCGAACTGCTGTCGAGCCACGGGGTTGGAACAGCTTCTTAAGCTTGATAGATGGCTAGCTGTCGAGCTTTAATGACAAGTACTTTTCAAACTTGAATCTTGGACAGACTTGTATTGCTTCAACACTTGACTTGAAACACAGTTTCTTGAAGTATTAAACACATTCTAGATCTACCTAAATACAAGTAAAGTGCGTTTTGTCAAAGAATTAGCCAATTACATAAAGTAGTGACACATGTTCCTAACAAGTAAATCACATATATCCTAACAAGTGAATCACATATGTCCTAACAATCTCCCCCTTTGGCAATTCGTGACAAAACCACAACAAACAAATGAACGTATGAGAGAAGTCATAAATCACTTAACTCATATTCACTTGTTGAATACAATAAAATCTATTCTAACACAAACTCTTGAAAAACTTTGCAAGAAGAGAGTTTATGACAAGTAGACTTTGACAACCTGTATTTTTGAAACACTTTAAACAAAAATCATCGAGGCATCTTAGTGTGAATAATAGATTGCATACAAGTAATATGAAGCATGCGCATAAAGAGAGAAAATAAACAACACATGTAAGGGTAGATGAAAGAAACATACATCAACATATAAAGAAAATAAGTACAATGTATGCCAATAACGGTCACAAGACCCAATGTACAAGAAATGTATGTATCTAAAGTAGAGAAAAGAAAAAGATACAAGTAATTCTCACTACATCCCTTAAGACATTAACACTCCCCCTAACAAAAATGTCTTATACTAATTCTCCCCTTAAGAACGACTACTCTTATATCTAAAACTACTCCCCCTTTTTGTCACGAGTGACAAAGGGTAAGAGTGTCAAGTAGACATCTCATCGGTAGAGCTAGCATCTCCATCATCATCATCAGAAGCATCATCGTCATCGCCATCATCATCATCATCATCCTTAACCTCAGAATCAGAAGCCACAGGAAGAGGTGGAGAAGAAGCCTTAGAAGCGAAACCACCCATGATCGCCTGCCGCTGTGCAATACCACCGACACGAACATTCACCTGATACAGCTCTGTAGAGAGTATATCAAGGTGAGCATCCATGCGCTGAAGTTGCGCCATGATGTCTCCGAGTGACACATCACTCGTAGAAGAGGAGGGAGTGGATATGGATGGAGTAGATCGAGATGGAGCTAAATGGGAGGGAGGAGTTGCTGAATCTGACTGCCGTGACCGAAACTGCTCCTCGTTACATTCAATCGTAGCGACGTCTATAGCACACATGACAGAAAAGTGACCAGAAGAGGGAAAAGGAATAGAAAATGGCATAAAATCAGCGTGATAGCCGAAGGAAAAATGAGCTTATCACGGGTAGTTGTATCCCTAAACACATCTATAATAGAAAGAATAAAATGTGAAGGAAAATCTATAGTGAAGTGCTCTAACAAAGAACGCAAAAATCGAGCATGAGGCTCTATGATAGAGTTATAGTGAGAGAGTGGGTGCAATACAAAAGTCATCACCATGTTCATGAATCTAGGACTTTTAGCAAAGGTCTTACATGGTGTAAACTAACGATCACCCTAATTAGAAGTGCACTCGCAGAAAGCAGACATCATCTCATCTTTGGACACAGTCCTTAAACACTCACAACCAGGGTAGTCAGATGCTCCACCCTCAGGACACGGAGCACATCTGTAACAAGCTGCGGTGTGACAACAATACGTATACCCTGAATGCGAGTATGAAAGAGAGGTACTGAAGAATCAAGTTCATGCATGTTGGAGTAAAACTCCTGAATTAGCACGGAAGGACAAGTGACTGGGATGTCACACAGTGACTCCCAACCCCGACTGTGAATGACATCGGGAAAGTCAGTGTCGGCAAAGTCCCCCAAAATGACTCGGCGTTCCGAATGAATGCCTCGTCGAGAAAAGTTCTCTGAGATGTCCTTTCGGGCATCCTCATCACAGAACCGAATATGAGGAGTAGGATTAGACAAAGACGATGCCCCGGAATGAAGAGGGTTTTGAGATAGAGCAGATTTACGTTTAGGTGCCATAGACACTGTTAGGACATATATGTTTTCACTTGTTAATAACATATGTCACTTATTTATGTAAATTGGCTAATCTTTTGACAAAACGCACTCTACTTGTAATTTGGTAGTTATAGGTGTTTTTAATACATCAAGAAACAAGGTTTCAAGGTTAAGTGTTGAAGTCATCAAGTCTATCCAAGAAAAAGCAAGCTGAAGTGCAATTTCATTAAAGCTCAACACCTTCTCGATAGCTACCTCGACACCTGCTATTTGTCGAGATTTAAAGTTTCAGATTTTCTAATCTGATTTTCTTGGGATCCGTGAATATGATTTTGGGCCTTTTTTTCTTCTAACCCTAAACATATAAAAAGATTGTTTTAAGAGCCGTCAAGTGGTACACAAGTTACAATAGCATTGAGCAATCTTTGTTCAAGCAAATTGTGATCAAAAGACGAAGTTCTTGACCTAGTTCATCTTCTTTCAAGAAGTTGCTGTGTATTTGCACCAAAAGGTTTTGTAACCAAGCATCTTCCTGTTATTCATCATATAGGATGAACTGAAGAATTTTGCGGCCAACCTTTCTTCCTTAGTTGGTGTTTTGAAGCCGCGTACTGGGATTCACGCACTGGTTAGTCACGTACTTGGGAGCTGTGCATCAAAGGAGGGAACTGTCGCTACAGATCAAGTCCAATTGGGTATTGGGGTAAGGGTTCAACTGTAGGTTGGTAACGTACTTGGGATTCCTTTACTTGTAACCGCTTGATTTGATAATAGTGGAGTTTCGGGAGTGGTGACCTGAAAATCACCCGGTGGGGTTTTTGCCGCAAGGGTTTTCCCAATTTGTAAACAAATCACCGTGTTATTTAATTTCCGCTGCATATTTAGTTTTTGATGATTTGTTTGTACTTCCACGTAATTGTATGTTAAATTGATTAATTAATAACTTGGCTAATTAATTAATTGGTTTAATCACAAGGGGTCATTCAGTTTGTGGCCTATTAAGTTGTATCAGAGCGGGCACACTCTGATTAGGTTTAATCTTTGCTGTGTTGATCCATTGACCCCTGTTTGTCATGGATAGAGGACAGTCATTAATCATACCTCCTTTATTTGATGACACTAACTATGCATACTAGAAAGTACGCATGAGAGTTTTCTTGCAGTCTTTAGATGAGAAGGTGTGGCAAGCTGTAGAGATTGGCTAGACTAAGCCAACCGACCGATTAGGATGACGCAAAGATCAAGGCGGCTAACTTCAACAGCAGAGCGTTAAATGCCCTATTTAGCACAGTCACCAATGAGTAGTTCAAGAAGATATCCTCAACTAAAACTTCTAAGGAGGCTTGGACCATCCTCCAGACAACCTATGAAGGGACAAAGGCTGTCAAAGATTCAAAACTTCAGAGGCTCACTACTAGCTTTGAAGAAATTAAGATGGAGGAGGATGAGTCGTTCGATGAGTTCTATGCCAAGCTCAAGGACATAGTGAACTCAACCTTCAATCTTGGGGAAACCATCCCTGAACCCAAGGTTGTAAGGAAGGTGCTCAGATCTCTACCTGAGAGATTCCATGCCAAGATTACGGCAATAGAAGAATCAAAGGATATTGACAAGATTCCTTTGACTGAGCTAGTTGAAAACTTGCAGACCTATGAGTTAGGACTCTCAAGGATTGGCAAAACTGGTAAAAGCAAGAGCATTGCCTTGAAGGCGAAGAGCAGTGATACAGATGAGTCTTCCGATGATGAAGATTCCAAGATGAAGTCCTACATTACAAGGCAGTTTAAGAAGTTTATGAAGAATGCCAATGGGAGGAACTTCGACAAGGACCACAAACAATCTAGTTCTTCTCAGTTCAAGAGTCAAGACAAAGGGAAGAAGGATGCTAAGGATGGCGGTCAGTAGACTGTTCCTACAGGACCAAAGTGTTTTGGATGTCATGGATTTGGTCACATGAAGCATGAATGCCCGACATATCTCAAGAGCATTGGGAAGAGTAAGGCACTTGCTGCAACCTTGAGTGACACTGAGCCTGAAGATGATTCCAACAATGAGGATGATAGAATCTTAAATGCCTTCACTGCCACAGTCAATCCTACTGAAGGGATTGTTGAAGAAGTGGATGAAGAAGAAGAACTTGTGGAGTCAAAATTTGAGAAGATGGATGATCAAGATGATATCCATTCAGCCTATGAGAAGCTTTACAAGCTCTCTGAGAAGCATGAGAAATTGTACAAGCTGGCCACCAAGAAGCTCAGTGATGTGGAACTTGATCATGAAGAGTTGTCCATAAAGTTTGATGAGGCGAATCAAACTATTGGAGCACTGAGATTTGAGAACAACTTTTTGGCTGAAAAGACCAAGAAGCTTGAAGCAGAGCTGTCACAAGTCAGAGCTCAATTGGAGAGGACTTCAAGTGCAAAGCTTGATGAGATGCTTAGCAATCAGAAATCTGCTTCAGATCGAACTAGCTTGGGGTATGGTCTTTCTTTCTCTAATACTGCTTCTACTAGCAATACTGTTTTTGTTTCTCCTGCTAATAACATTGAAATTGAGAACACTGATATCAAAATTGAATTAGCTAGTGAGAACTTAGACAAGGGTAAGTCTATCTTAGGAGCACCCCCTAAGCAAGATAAGAAAGATGCTAAAAGCCCTAGGGTTAAGAAGGCTAACTCTCAAAAGCCTAAACAAAAGAAGCAGTATCTCTGTCATCATTGTAGAGCTGCCGGTCATACTCAACCAAATTGCTATAAATGGCTAGCCACTCAATAGAGCAACGGCATGATAGCATCTGGAAGCCAAAATCAGCTTCAATCCTCACCACCGGTTCAAGGATTCAATCAAAGGAAATGTTATTCCAAGGTGTGGAAGAAAAAGGACTCTAAGTGATTTCATTACTTTCTTTTTCCCTTCTTGTTTTTTCTTGTTTGTTGCATTGCTTGTGTGTTTTGCATTTTTGTTGAGTCAGTCTGGTTTTATGCTTTTCTTTGTTTAACATGTTTTGTGTGTTTAATTGGAGAGGACTTCAAGTGCAAAGCTTGATGAGATGCTTAGCAATCAGAAATCTGCTTCAGATCGAACTAGCTTGGGGTATGGTCTTTCTTTCTCTAATACTGCTTCTACTAGCAATACTGTTTTTGTTTCTCCTGCTAATAACATTGAAATTGAGAACACTGATATCAAAATTGAATTAGCTAGTGAGAACTTAGACAAGGGTAAGTCTATCTTAGGAGCACCCCCTAAGCAAGATAAGAAAGATGCTAAAAACCCTAGGATTAAGAAGGCTAACTCTCAAAAGCCTAAACAAAAGAAGCAGCATCTCTGTCATCATTGTGGAGCTGCCGGTCATACTCGACCAAATTGCTATAAATGGCTAGCCACTCAACAGAGCAACGGCATGATAGCATCTGGAAGCCAAAATCAGCTTCAATCCTCACCACCGGTTCAAGGATTCAATCAAAGGAAATGTTCTTCCAAGGTGTGGAAGAAAAAGGACTCTAAGTGATTTCATTACTTTCTTTTTCCCTTCTTGTTTTTTCTTGTTTGTTGCATTGCTTGTGTGTTTTGCATTTTTGTTGAGTCAGTCTGGTTTTATGCTTTTCTTTGTTTAACATGTTTTGTGTGTTTACTTTCAGTTTTGTTTATTTTTTTTTAATATAAAAATTTAAAAAAAAAATTGAAAAATCAGAAAAATACAAAAACAGTGTGTGTTATGTGTACTTTGGTACTTGTGTACCTTGGATGGCCATTAAAACAAAATTTTTTAAACTTTGTATCTTTTGTAACTTAGATGAGCATCTCTATGCACAACTAAGTAAGTGAGCTTTGTGGCTCTTGTTTGTGATGAGTCAGATTAAGTTATCTCTTAAAACTTAACACGTGTACCTTGGATGGCCATTAAAACAAAATTTTTTAAACTTTGTATCTTTTGTAACTTAGATGAGCATCTCTATGCACAACTAAGTAAGTGAGCTTTGTGGCTCTTGTTTGTGATGAGTCAGATTAAGTTATCTCTTAAAACTTAACACTCATATCACTCTTTTTGACGGGTAGGTCTAGAAAATCCTAAGAGAAAGGCATAAATAACATCTCACCACTGTTGCCCACCAATCATAATATAACACCTGTATGCTGCAGCATAGCAAAAGTGCAGTGTCAAAGACATTCGTATGCTTCGGCATAACAAAAGTGCGATGTCAAATGCTTAACATCTTGGGTATTTTTTTTTCTCTCTTTTATATGCTCATGTATGATATGCTTAAAAGAAAATATGCAAAGATAATAAAAAGAAAAAAGATAAAAAAAATGCTTTAAATATGGTTGCAAGCATGTATTCTAGGAGATGTGGGAGTTATAGGATGTACTTCGAAGGTGATAGTCCCCATCAAATAGTTATGATTGTGTGTGAGTTAAAGTTATTTTTTCATATCTCAGATCGTCATAACATGCATACACATATGCAAACTTGCGATGTTTTTCACACACAACACGTAATATTCTTTGCTACTTTTAATACATATGTAGGTACAATGTGATTTGGCCATCACAAAGGTTTTACATGTGCTAAATGTATGCTCACTAAACTATCTTAACTTGTTTTTGAAAAATAAAATTGGTTAGATTTGTTTAGTGTGTGTGTGTGTGTTTTTGGGGATCCATGTGCTAAAATTCTTGATTGAGAGATGTTTTTGAGAGCTTAATATGTTGATTGGATTATTGGTTGAGGTGTATGTTGGATTGCATTCATGTCTGTGTTTTTCTCTTTTCGAAAAATTGCTTTTAACTGCTGGTTCGACACCTCCTCGATACCTGGTCATCTATCGAGCTTCTTAAGCATTTTCTTATCGCAATCTCGACACCTGTCTCGACACCTGGTGGATCGATCGAGAAAGTTCCTGTCTCCTCAACACCTCCTCGACACCTTGTCGATCGATCGAGCTTCTTATCTCTGAAATTGGTCTTGTACCTCGACACCTCTCGACACCTGAAGCTATCGAAGGCCAAATTCTCGACACCTTCCTCGACAGCTTCCTCGATACCTCTCGACACCTCAACTGTCGAGAATTACTGAGGTGTCTATAAAAGGTTCAATTGCGATTTTTCTTACATTCTGTCGATCTCTCTCGATCTGTCCCAAGACTTTTCACCTCCCAACCAATTTTCTCTAACTCAAATCTTCAAATCCTCATCATTTTCGGTCTTCCCTTGATTTCCATCACTTGGTAAGTTCATTTTCCCTTCCTTTTTCATGCATTGCATGTTTTGAAACCTAGGTTTTGGGATTTTTTTGAAATTTTTGGGGTTTTTCAAAATTGATGAGTTTTTCTTGAAATTTTGGGTTGGTTTTTCACTTAAATGCTTTCAAAATGTCATACATTGCATTCCATGTACATTAGAATGATATTTACATACATTTAGATGTGTGCTATATGTTTGTGTGCTGGTAGGATTGGATTGGGCTGAGCCCATGATGCCTTTTGATTTGCATGTCACATACTCATGCATTCCCATGCATACGTACTTTTTGTTCAATATATTTGATCTATTTGAACTGTGTTGGGACTTTTCTGATTGTCTCCCTCTCTATCTCTTTCTCATTCTTTTACGTTAGTAGTGTTTATGGCACCTAAACGTAAATCCACTTCTGCTCGGAACCCTCTGCATTTTGGAGCTTCCTCCTCTTCTGATTCTTCTCCTCTTAACCTTCGGTTCCATGATGGAGATGCCCACAAGGCATTTTCGGAGAACTTTTCTCGATGAGTGTTCATTCGGAACGCCAAGTCATTCTGGCAGATTTCGCCGACACTGACCTTCCCTCTATCATTCTCAGTAGGGGATGGGAGTCACCGTGTGACGTCCTGATCACTTGCCCGCTCGTGCTAATTCAGGAGTTTTACTCCAACATGCACAGGATAGATCGTTCAGTATCTCTCTTTTTCACTCGCGTTCGAGGTACGTGTATTCCTGTCACACCGCAGCTAGTTGTGGATGTGCTTAGGGTACCTAGGATAGGTTTTCCTGATTACCCTTCTTGTGAGCGTCTGAGGACTGTGTCCAAAGATGAGCTCATCTCTGCTTTTTGTCAGCGCCCAGCTGATTGGGGTGAACATCAGTATACATCATATAGGCCTTTTGCTAAAGGTCCTAGATTTCTTAACATGATGATGACTTTTGTACTCCATCCACTTTCTCACTACAACTCCATCACTGAGCCTCGTGCTCAATTTTTGTTATCTTTATTAGAGCATCTTACTATAGATTTTCCTTCTCACTTCATTTTTTCTATTATAGATGTTCATCTTGATTCGGCGTCCCGTGATAAGCTCATCTTTCCTTCCGCTATCACGAGGATCTTACGCCATTTTTCTATTCCCTTTCCTGTGTCCGACCACTTCACCCACATATGTGCCATAGATGTCGCTACCGTAAAACGTAGTGAGGCGCAGTTTAAGTCTCGATAGACGGATGCTACTTCTCCCTCCCGTTTGGCTCCATCCAGATCAGCTCCATCTACATCTACTCCTTCTTCCTCTACGGACGATATATCTCTAGGAGACATTATGACACAGCTGCAGCGCATGGACACTCGCCTTGATACACTTTCTGTTAAGTTGTATCAGGTGTATGTTCTTGTTGGTCGTATTGCACAACGGCAGGCAACCATGGGTGGTTTTGTTCCAGAGGCTACTCCTTCACCACCTACTCCAGCAGCTTCAGATTCTGAGAATGATGATGATGATGATGATGGGGATGCTAGCTCTACTGATGAGATGTCTACATGACACTCTACCCTTTGTCACTTGTGACAAAAAGGAGGAGTAGTTTTGGGTTATGAGAGTAGTCATCTTAGGGGAGAGTTAGTATAAGACATTTTGATAGGGGGAGTGTTGATATTTTAAGGGATGTAGTGAGGTTTTGATGTATTTTTTCTTTTCTATTCTTTATAGATACATTGATCTTGTATATGAGGCACTTTGACCATTTTTACATACATTGTACTTATACTTCTTTATATATGTGGATGTTTGTTTCTTTCACCTCTCTCTTCATATGTTGTTTCTTCTCTATCTTTATACACATGTTCTTTATACTTGTATGCAATATATTATTTCTGTTTCACACAAGATGCCTTGATGAGTTTTGTTTAAAGTGTTTCAGAAATATAAATTGTCAAAGTCTACTTTTCATAAACTCTCTTCTTGCAAAGTTTTTCAAGAGTTTGTATTAGGATATATTTTATTGTATCAACAAGTGAATATGAGTTAAGTGATTTATGACTTCTCTCATATGTTCATTTGTATGTTGCGATTTTGTCACGGATTGCCAAATGGGAAGATTGTTAGGACATATATGTTTTCACATGTTAAGAACATATGTCACTTATTTATGTAAACTGGCTAATCTTTTGACAAAACGCACTCTACTTGTAATTGGGTAGTTCTAGGTGTTTTTAATACTTCAAGAAACAAGGTTTCAAGGTTAAGTGTTGAAGTCATTAAGTCTGTCCAAGAAAAAGATGTGGATGTATGTTTCTTTCACCTCTCTCTTCATGTGTTGTTTCTTCTCTATCTTTATACACATGTTCTTTATACTTGTATGCAATCTATTATTTCTGTTTCACATAAGATGCCTTGATGAGTTTTGTTTAAAGTGTTTCAGAAATACAGGTTGTCAAAGTCTACTTGCCATAAACTCTCTTCTTGCAAAGTTTTTCAAGAGTTTGTGTTAGGATAGATTTTATTGTATCAACAAGTGAATATGAGTTGAGTGATTTATGACTTCTCTCATATGTTCATTTGTATGTTGCGGTTTTGTCACGGATTGCCAAAGGGGGAGATTGTTAGAACATATATGTTTTCACTTGTTAAGAACATATGTCACTTATTTATGTAAATTGGTTAATCCTTTAACAAAATGCACTCTACTTGTAATTTGGTAGTTCTAGGTGTTTTTAATACTTCAAAAAATAATGTGTCAAGGTTAAGTGTTGAAGTCATCAAGTCTGTCCAAGAAAAAGATGTGGATGTATGTTTCTTTCACTTCTCTCTTCATGTGTTGTTTCTTCTTTATCTTTATATATATGTTCTTTATACTTGTATGTAATCTATTATTTCTGTTTCACACAAGATGCCTTGATGAGTTTTGTTTAAAGTGTTTCAGAAATACAGGTTGTCAAAGTCTACTTGCTATAAACTCTCTTCTTGCAAAGTTTTTCAAGAGTTTGTGTTAGGATAGATTTTATTGTATCAACAAGTGAATATGAGTTGAGTGATTTATGACTTCTCTCATATGTTCATTTGTATGTTGTGGTTTTGTCATGGATTGCCAAAGGGGGAGATTGTTAGGACATATATGTTTTCACTTGTTAAGAACATATGTCATTTATTTATATAAATTGGCTAATCTTTTGACAAAACACACTCTACTTGTAATTGGGTAGTTCTAGGTGTTTTTAATACTTCAAGAAACAAGGTTTCAAGGTTAAGTGTTGAAGTCATCAAGTCTGTCCAAGAAAAAATAAGCTGAAGTGCAATTTCATTAAAGCTCGACACCTTCTTGATAGTTACCTCGACACCTGCTATCTGTCGAGATTTAAAGTTTCAGATTTTCTAATCTGATTTTCTAGGGATCCGTGAATATGATTTTAGGCCTTCTTTTCTTCTAACCCTAAACATATAAAAAGATTGTTTTAAGAGCCGTCAAGTGGTACACAAGTTGCAATAGCATTGAGCAATCTCTGTTCAAGGAAATTGTGATCAAAAGACGAAGTTCTTAACCTAGTTCATCTTCTTTTAAGAAGTTGCTGTGTATTTGCACCAAAGGGTTTTGTAACCAAGCATCTTCCTGTTATTCATCATATAGGATGAACTAAAGAATTTTCAGCCAAACTTTCTTCCTTAGTTGGTGTTTTGAAGCCGCGTACTGGGATCTGCGCACTGGTTAGTCACGTTCTTGGGAGCCGTGCATCAAAGGTGGGAACTGTCGCTATAGATCAAGTCCAATTGGGTATTGGGGTAAGGGTTCAACTGTAGGTTGGTAAGGTACTTGAGATTCCTTTACTTGTAACTGCTTGATTTGATAATAGTGGAGTTTCGGAAGTGGTGACCTGAAAATCACCTGGTGGGGTTTTTGCCGCAAGAGTTTTCCCCATTCGTAAACAAATCACCGTGTTATTTAATTTCTGCTGCATATTTAGTTTTTGGTATTTTTTTATGCTTTCACGCAATTGCATGTTAAATTGATTAATTAATAACTTGGCTAATTAATTAATTGGTTTAATCACAAGGGGTCATTCAATTTGTGGCCTATCAGACATGACTAACGTAAACAGAAAAGAGAGGGAGATAGAAAGATAATTAGAAAAGTCCCAAGCAGTTCAAATATATCAAAATATATTGAAAAGAGAGGACATATGCATGGGAAATGCATGAACATGTGACATGCAATATAAAATTCATCATGGGCTCAACCCAATCCAATCCTACCGGCACACAATCAATTTGCACACATCTAAATGCAAGATAATACTGTTATAATGCTAATGTGATGCAATGCATGAGATTTGAAATTCATTTAAGCAAAAACCCATCCCAAAATTGAAACAATAACTCATCAATTTTGAAAAACCCCAAAACCTAGTTTTCAAAACATGAAATGCATGAAAAGGAGTGTGAGAGTGCTTTTTTTTCTTAGCACACAGGCCCAAGTAGAGATGAGGATCCCGAGCCCAAATACTTGTTATTTTGGTGGACTGGGCTTGGTTCACCGCAGCTAAATGGGGCTGATTACGAACCAAGTTGTGCGCAAGTCATATAAAGCTCCTCAAGATGAAAAATGCAATTCCTCTTAGTACCCTGGGGCGTATTGTCGTGGGATCCCGGGCATACTGTCGTGGGATCCCGGGACGTACTAGGCCTGTAAGAACCCAGAAGCTCTGGTTTTCTGAACTATATGGTCTTTTTCCATGTTTTATTATGCGATAGAGCTTTGTCCTCTCCCTTTACCTCTATGGGTGCTTCATAAAAAAAAACACACTAGACAATACACATATCTCTAAATAATTGTTAGTTTCTTAGATTAGGATATGCATTTTAATGCATATACATATATGTAAATGAGTTTCATGAGGATGATTCTGCCACGAGGATCCTGGCCCCAATTCTCACAGACTTGGTGCTTTTGCACAAGACTTGTGGGATTTGGAACTCAAGTCCGAGTGGCTTTGCTTGAGCTTTGCCTTCCAAGATAGTTAGATGAGAAGGATTTTAGCAAGAAACAGTAAAGGAAGACAATACAATAAAGAAATGCACGAAATAATTGTTAGAGATCCTCAAATCAATATGAGGTATTTCATTATTTTCTTGATTGTGGATATGCTCACTAAGACGTGATACAAGGTTCAACTAAGTTCAAAAATTACAGACTTTGATAGCTATTCAAGCTTCCAAGACTTGCAAAGTTTGAATTTGTTGAATCCGAGTATGTGCTATAGTGGCTGTCTCTGGGATACTGGGAGCAGTTCCTCTGTTTTTCTTAAGTTTTACAGAGTTTTTTCTTAACGATTTTTCTGTGATTTTCTATTGCTGCCTCATGCCCCTTAATGTTGGCTGCTTCCCCCTTTTTATAGTGTTATTTTAGGGTTTGGATACCATTGATTCTTCCCCCCTTGGCTCCCTGGGTACTAGAGCCTCTGTTATGCCAGCCATTCTGACCGTTGATTCTTTCTCTGTTTCTCATAGTTTTCATCTTTTAGTCATGTTTTCCTAAAAGTCACTTACTGACTTTCCATTTTGGATAGCTGACCTTTACCCTCTCTTCTTTCAAGGCCTTTTGCCTCTTAGACTTAGCTTTTTGGCTGTCCTCCTTGCTGTCAATTTTCCCAAGTGAGCAGAATCAATTCCTGCTGGGTTGAAGGTTTTCCCAGCCACTTCCCTTTATAGTTCTTCATTCTGGGTTCCCGGGGTACCAGCCTTTTGTTCATGAATTATTACTCTCCAAGCTTTCTGATTCTTTGCTGTACCACTGGGTGCTTGAAAGGGACATATCTGTTCTTCATTTCTTGTATTTCGTGGTACTCATTCTGAGCTGTCTCAATCCCACTTTAACTGCGCACGTCCCGAGGATCCCGAGCCTCTGGTTGCCTCTGGGGATCCCGGCCCAGTTCTTTCACTAGATTTTGCTGGATTTTTAATGGTCTTTTTTTGCTAGAAATCTGAACATGCATAGGGCCTTAATGTTGATTCTCCTTGCTGCATGAATTGGGCCTTCTTTTGTCAAAGCCCATGGTCTTTCCTTACTTTTCATAGAACAAGCTTTCCTGTGAAATTTTGGCCTTCAACATTAGCCCCCCGAGCTCGTGGGTTACCTGTAGCCCACGCGCGAGAAAATAAATTGTTCTTGGATACTTTCCTGGCTTTTAGAACCAATGTGTAGATCAAATAATTCTTGAGGAAAATTCCAAAGGAATTGCTACACTTTCTTCATGGAATGAACTAACATGTTGCCAAAGATTATAATTCACCTTCCTGTTAGTATTAAGCTTTCTTTTGCTGAATTGAAGTACCTCCAAGCCTTTGGTGAGTTTACACCTTGTAAGAGGAGGGAAATGTTGCTAGCTGGTTTGCAATGTCATTGACTAATCTCTTTGTATAGAGACTTGCAAAAGTATCCATGCTTTTGCGGCTTTGAGTGATGTAATCTTAGAATTTTTTTTTTTTTTTTTTTTTTTAGTTACGCCTTCCTTGCTTCCTTAGGCTTCCTTGAACCAATTCCTTTCAAGGAGGTCAATCTTGTGTACTTTATACACCCACTTTTGGGTTTTCATACCCACTTGAGGCTCTTTCTCTTTGTACCCCTCGTTGGGACTTGCTTACAATTTGCACCCTTTGCTAGGATGTGCTATGGCTTGTACCTATTGCTGGTACGTGCTACAAGTTGCAGCCATGATTGGGATATGCTTACAATCTGCACTTGTACCTATTGTTGGTACATGCTATAGCTTATACCCATAAACTTTTGCTTTTGACCATTTTCTTGGTTGTACTTGGAAACTTTTGGTCTTGGCCAATATCTGAGCCATGTATTTAGAAAATTTGTTCTAGGCCAAGTCCTGGGCTAGGTACATGGAAAGTTTGCTCTTCCCAAGTCCTAGGCCATGTCACTTGGAAAATTTTGTTTTGTTCAAGTCCTGGGCTAGGTACATGGAAAATTTTTCCTTTCCCAAGTCCTAGGCCATGTCACTTGGAAAATTCTGTTTTGTTCAAGTCCTGGGCTAGGTACATGGAAAATTTTCCCTTTCCCAAGTCCTAGGCCATGCCACTTGGAAAATTCTGTTTTGTTCAAGTCCTGGGCTAGGTACATGGAAAATTTTCCCTTTCCCAAGTCCTAGGCCATGTCACTTGGAAAATTCTGTTTTGTTCAAGTCTTGGGCTAGGTACATGGAAAATTTTCCCTTTCCCAAGTCCTAGGCCATGTCACTTGGAAAATTCGTTCATGACCATTGAATTTTTTCAATTTTCAGAGAAAGTTCCTTCGTAGCCCCTCGTTCTCAAGTGGACTCACTGAACTGATTTCTTTTCTTTTCTTTAAAGGGTTGAGGATTTGTTTCCTTCTCCGAGGACCTTCTATAATATCCTCTCTTGGCTGTGAACAAATCTTTTATGAAAATAAACTTCTTTTATGAGTCATCTAAGGTTGCTTTCACTGGTGAATTGGTGGCCAGGAGCTCCACCAAGATGATTCTGTCATGGTGTTTTCTTCAAGTGGGTGATCCTTTTACAGGGATCCTGGAAGAGGAAGGATTCCTCTAGGCATGCTCGTTGAAGGCTGTCTTCACAAATCTCATAGTCTGTTTCTTTACAGGATCTCTACCGCTACTGCTTTTTTTTTTTTTTAGAGATCTTCTCACTCGATAGGTACTCCTCTTCTTCAAGGAACCAGACCAGTAAGTTTGCTACAGCTTAGCTCTTGACAGCTCTGGGGATCCTTAGGACCTATGTTGTATTGGGAAATTAATATTAGCCACCGGGCCACTCTTCAAGATCGCAAAGGCTGATGAAGGAGAGTTTTTATTGGATGAGAGCTTATCACTAATAGGATTTGGTGGTAAAAAGTAATGATTCAGTTGTTGAGATGCATGACCGTCAAATGCGCTCTTTCTATGTTGGGATACCTCATTTCGGTTTCCTTTAATGCTCTGTATGCTTGGGATCAGGATCCCAGGTACAACAATAATGATTTTGCCATAGACTAGTACCCATAAGATAGGCAAATGACTCATGTTGAAGTTTTATGATTGGATGCTCAGCTCCCCATATGAGAACATTCTCCTTTTTCAACAGTTTGGATAGTCCACTAGTGACCAAAGCTGGTCTTGGTGTGAACTTCCTAATGTAAGAAACTCTTTCCAAGAAGCCCTTAAGTTCCTTGACCATGGTATGCCTCTTTATAGTTGATATTGTTGTTTCCTTGGCTAGATCTATGAGGAGATCGATGTTAGGCAAAGGAAATTTATCCTTTGGATGTGCCTTATTTAATTTGAAGGAGTTCACGCCAATAAATCTTCATATTTACAATAGCTCCACCAATTGCCTTTTTTTTTTGTACCGATAACTAACTGCTGATTAGGATAGGCCCCGAGTTCCTTGGGTCAGCCCCCAAGTTCACCTCTTCTAGTTTTTCCTTTGGTAGGATTTATGCTTTCCTTTCCATATCCATAAGTTTCTCCGGGATCTTCAAAAGCAGTATATTAGCCTTCCTTCTTCTGTCTTTTTTTTTTTTTTTTTTTTTTTTTTTTTTTTTTTTTTTTTTTTTTTTTTCTGTCCAAGGGATCCCTCAAACCATGGGTATTGTTTCATTCTTCTGGGATAGGAGCCCCCTCGGGATCCTGGAGATGGGATATTCTGACTCATCGTATCCCTAAGTTCCTCCAAGATCTCTTCCTGGGCTATCATGTAAGATGGTGGTCCAAGATCCTTTTGTAGGCTACATTCAGGTCCCGCGTGCCTTCATAAGTAAAATTCTGCCTTCCCTCTAGGTTTCTTCTTCTTCTGAGATAGGAGCCCCTCGGGATCCTTAAGATGGGAGCCCCCGAGATCCTAACAATAGGATATTCTCGAGTTGGAGCCGATTCATCATAAAGTATATTTTCCACAAAGTTTACTTTGTACTGGCTGAAAGGACTAGGATTGGCAGTAACTTTTTGTGGACTTCCCATTCAATTCTTCTTTCATGTACTAGTGGTACATTAAGTAAAATTCTGCCTTCCCTCCAGGTTTCTTCTTCTTCTGAGATAGGAGCCCCTCGGGATCCTTAAGATGGGAGCCCTCCGGAATCCTAACAATAGGATATTCTCCAGTTGGAGCCGATTCATCATAAAGTATATTTTCCAAGAAATTTACTTTGTACTGGCTGAAAGGACTAGGATTGGCAGTGACTTTTTGTGGACTTCCCATTCAATTCCTCTTTCATGTACTAGTGATACATTAAGTAAAATTCTGCCTTCCCTCCAGGTTTCTTCTTCTTCTGAGATAGGAGCCCCTCGGGATCCTTAAGATGGGAGCCCCCCGGGATCCTAACAATAGGATATTCTCCAGTTGGAGCCGATTCATCATAAAGTATATTTTTCATAAAGTTTACTTTGTACTGGATGAAAGGACTAGGATTGACAGTGACTTTTTGTGGACTTCCCATTCAATTCCTCTTTCATGTACTAGTGGTACATTGAGAGGATTAGGCAATACTTGTGATCTCATGGTTGGCCTTTAGAGCTAGTTGTCGGTGTCCTTCAGTGGTCTCTGCATCTCCTCCAAATCTTGTTATTTCCATGGGTGGGCCCATTTGTTGAAATATAAGAAATGATAGATGTACTGTATAGTTGTTGAGTTTTCAATAATGTTGATTTTGCTGCTGACTTGCAATGTAGTGTCTCTATTGATTTTCTTCAAAATATATTCAAGGCCCACCACACAGTAGGCTTTAGCCCCCAGGACATGAGGTAGTTGTTGAACCATGCTTGATCCACCTTCTCTTGATACTATTGTGGAACTTCTATCAAAATTTTTTTTTATGCCTCCATTTTTTTTTATAACCATTTAACTTTACTGGATCCATGGAGGTACTTCAACTTTGTTGGAACCAAAGAATTGTTCCACTTTGCAAGAATTATAGAAACTATTCCATCAAGGAACAACTCGAATTTTTTTTTTTATGGAACCAAAGAACTACTCCATTTTGCTAGAACCATGGTTGGAACCAAGGAACTACTCAACTTCTTTGAAATCAAAGAGCTACTCTATTTTTGTTGGATTCATGTCTAGACCCAGGGAACTACTCTTTTTTTTTTTTTTACTGGAATCTAGGATCTCATTTGGAATCAAGGATCTCCTCAGCTTTGTTGGGATAAAAGATCTCCCAGGCGTTGCTTCTTGGAGTCAAGGATCTCCTAGGCTTTGCTGGAATCGAGGGTGTACTCAGCCTTGCTGGAATAAAGGATCTCCTCAGCTTTGTTGGGATCAAGAATCTCCCAGGCTTTGCTTCCTAGAGTCAAGGATCTCCTAGGCTTTGCTAGGATCAAGGATCTCCCAGGCGTTGCTTCTTGGAGTCAAGGATCTCCTAGGCTTTGCTGGAATCGAGGGTGTACTCAGCCTTGCTGGAATAAAGGATCTCCTCAGCTTTGTTGGAATCAAGGATCTCCCAGGTTTTGTTTCCTGGAGTCAAGGATCTCCTAGGCTTTGCTGGAATCGAGGGTGTACTTAGCCTTGCTGAAATAAAGGATCTCCTCAGTTTTGTTGGGATCAAGGATCTCCCAGGCTTTGTTTCCTGGAGTCAAGGATCTCCTAGGCTTTACTGGAATTGAGGGTGTACTCAGCCTTGCTGGAATAAAGGATCTCCTCAGCTTTGTTGGGATCAAGGATCTCCCAGGCTTTGTTTCCTGGAGTCAAGGATCTCCTAGGCTTTGCTGGAATCGAGGGTGTACTCAGCCTTGCTGGAATAAAGGATCTCCTCAGCTTTGTTGGGATCAAGGATCTCCCAGGCTTTGCTTCCTGGAGTCAAGGATCTCCTAGGCTTTGCTGGGATCATGGACCTACTCTATTTTGCCAAATCCATGGGCGGAGCCAAGGAAACTTGTCCATTTTGTGAACCTGCACCATATGATATTATTATCAAGTTGCTGCAAAATTATTTAGCCTCACAGCGTGAGACGATTGCTTTGCTATGTAATTTACATTTCATCAAGCCTCTTTGATTCGCTTACGTCTCTTTCTCTTTTTTTTTTTTTTTTTTTTTTTTTTTTTTTTTTTTAAAAAGAAATGAAACAATATTATGAATTTTTTTTTAAAAGAAAATAAATCAGCCCCCAAACGTGAGGCAATTGCCTTACCATGTAGCTCATACAATCTTCATTCCATCAATCTTTTTTTTTTTTTTTTTGCTCACTTCTCCATTTTTTTTTTTAGCAATGAGACAATGTTTTGATTATTAAAATATTATTACATGACTCCTCTTACCCCCTTTTTTGTAAAGAGTAGAATCCTCATGAGAAACAAGATTTTGTTTCTTCTAGCTGAGTTCAACATTTATTTTCTCAACTTTTTGGTTGTACTATATAGGTTGGCTGTACTCTCAAAACACCTTTAGTATTAGTTAAGTTTTATGAGATTAGTGAGTTGCCTTTGGAGATCAATGGTACAAAGTAGTTTCACACCACCAATACCTCTTTTAACAAGTATCTTCAAGTTTTGGACTTCAAAGTTTAGGACTAAACTAATTGCATAAATGCTAATCAAAGTTTAGGACCTCATTTTATTTATTTATTATTCTTCAAAACTAATTGATTCAGCTGGGCAGTTTTCTTTTATGAACATCTTTAAATGAGGTCCATTTAATAGGAGGATGAGTATGACAACTAAACTTATCTATGATTCTATATAGAACAAGTGTCTACTTCTATTATTAAACAATACAATGCTTTTGCTTTCATGCAACATAGTGATAGCTATCCATTTGAAAACCGTAAACTTCAGTCCATTATGTTCAAAATATAAAATGGAGAAAATAATGATGCATAAAACTTATCTTGTGTTGGGAAGTTCCCCAAAATTCCATATAGAGTCCCTTGGTAGGACGTTCGTTGGAGGATCCCGCACTTTTGGGATCTTGATGTTGAACGCACTAAGAGAAACTTTCCTTCCTCTAGGTGTTTCCTAGCTTTGGAGCCATGCTTGCGAAGGGACTGCTTTTTCCCTCTCCTTTTTCCCAGTCCCCAGCGGAGTCACCAAAATGTGAGAGTGCTTTTTTTTCTTAGCACACAGGCCCAAGTAGAGATAAGGATCCCGAGCCCAAATACTTGTTATTTTGGTGGACTGGGCTTGGTTCACCGCAGCTAAATGGGGCTGATTACGAACCAAGTTGTGCGCAAGTCATATAAAGCTCCTCAAGATGAAAAATGCAATTCCTCTTAGTACCCTGGGGCGTATTGTCGTGGGATCCCGGGCATACTGTCGTGGGATCCCGGGACGTACTAGGCCTGTAAGAACCCAGAAGCTCTAGTTTTCTGAACTATATGGTCTTTTTCCATGTTTTATTATGCGATAGAGCTTTGTCATCTCCCTTTACCTCTATGGGTGCTTCATAAAAAAAAACACACTATACAATACACATATCTCTAAATAATTGTTAGTTTCTTAGATTAGGATATGCATTTTAATGCATATACATATATGTAAATGAGTTTCATGAGGATGATTCTGCCACAAGGATCCTGGCCCCAATTCTCACAGACTTGGTGCTTTTGCACAAGACTTGTGGGATTTGGAACTCAAGTCCGAGTGGCTTTGCTTGAGCTTTGCCTTCCAAGATAGTTAGATGAGAAGGATTTTAGCAAGAAACAGTAAAGGAAGACAATACAATAAAGAAATGCACGAAATAATTGTTAGAGATCCTCAAATCAATATGAGGTATTTCATTATTTTCTTGATTGTGGATATGCTCACTAAGACGTGATACAAGGTTCAACTAAGTTCAAAAATTACAGACTTTGATAGCTATTCAAGCTTCCAAGACTTGCAAAGTTTGAATTTGTTGAATCCGAGTATGTGCTATAGTGGCTGTCTCTGGGATACCGGGAGCAGTTCCTCTGTTTTTCTTAAGTTTTACAGAGTTTTTTCTTAACGATTTTTCTGTGATTTTCTATTGCTGCCTCATGCCCCTTAATGTTGGCTGCTTCCCCCTTTTTATAGTGTTATTTTAGGGTTTGGATACCATTGATTCTTCCCCCCTTGGCTCCCTGGGTACTAGAGCCTCTGTTATGCCAGCCATTCTGACCGTTGATTCTTTCTCTGTTTCTCATAGTTTTCATCTTTTAGTCATGTTTTCCTAAAAGTCACTTACTGACTTTCCATTTTGGATAGCTGACCTTTACCCTCTCTTCTTTCAAGGCCTTTTGCCTCTTAGACTTAGCTTTTTGGCTGTCCTCCTTGCTGTCAATTTTCCCAAGTGAGCAGAATCAATTCCTGCTGGGTTGAAGGTTTTCCCAGCCACTTCCCTTTATAGTTCTTCATTCTGGGTTCCCCGGGGTACCAGCCTTTTGTTCATGAATTATTACTCTCCAAGCTTTCTGATTCTTTGCTGTACCACTGGGTGCTTGAAAGGGACATATCTGTTCTTCATTTCTTGTATTTCGTGGTACTCATTCTGAGCTGTCTCAATCCCACTTTAACTGCGCACGTCCCGAGGATCCCGAGCCTCTGGTAGCCTCTGGGGATCCCGGCCCAGTTCTTTCACTAGATTTTGCTGGATTTTTAATGGTCTTTTTTTGCTAGAAATCTGAACATGCATAGGGCCTTAATGTTGATTCTCCTTGCTGCATGAATTGGGCCTTCTTTTGTCAAAGCCCATGGTCTTTCCTTACTTTTCATAGAACAAGCTTTCCTGTGAAATTTTGGCCTTCAACAAGGAGAGAAAAGAAACTTACCAAGTGAAAGAAAAACCTTGAAAACACTTGAAAATCACTTGGAATTGAGGTTTGGAGTGAGAGAGAGTGATTTGGGAGGTGAGGAGACAAAGCTATTGAGAGAGAGATCGAGAGAAATGAAATCCAGATCGCACAAAACCTATTTATAGAACCTCAGTAAATCTCGGCCGATAGAGGTGTCGAGAGGTATCGAAACATCTGTCGAGGGACAAATCAACAAAATGCTAACAAAAAGCTCGATCAATCCACCAACTGTCGAGAAGCTATCGAGAGGACAAGAGCTTTCTTGATCGATCTACATAACTGTCGAGGAAGTGTCAAGATTGTGATAAGAAATAGCTTAAGAGTTCGACAGACAGCCAGGTGTCGAGGAGATGTTGAGAATGCTAAAAACCAGTTTTTCAAAAAGGGAAAAACACAGATATGAATGCAATCAGGCATGCAACTCAACCAAGGATCCAAACAACATTTTAAGCTCTCAAAATCATCTCTTAACAACAATTTTAAGCACAAGGATCCCAAAAACACACACACAAACACACTAAACAAGTCTAACCAATTTTATATTTCAAAAATAAGTCAAGACAGTTTAGTGAGCATACATTAACACATGTAAACCTTGTGATGGCTAAATTACATTGTACCTGCACATGTATCAAGAATAGCAAAGAATATTGCGTGTTGTGTGTGGAAAACATTGCAAGATTGCATAAGTGTATACATGTTATAACGATTTGAGATATGAGAAAATCACCTTAACTCACACACAATCATGACTGTTTAATGGGGGCTATCACCTTCGAGATACATCCTATAATTCCCACATTTCCTAGAATACTTGGTCAGCATAATAATTAGTCATGAGAAAAATTCTAATTTTCTTTTCTTATTTTGTTGAAGCTAAGATAATTGGTGCTCTCACTTGATTAGAATTAAGCTTTTCGTTAAGAATTGGAGAGGAAAAGAAATAAGAGACGAAGTGAGAAAGGGAGTGAAAGAATAGAGTTGGGGAGGGGTGATGCGTAGTTCAATAGGTGCTTAAAAGGTGACTGGTGAGTAGTATTTTCAAAAATTAGTTACTAATCTATCATTTTTTTTAAAGGGTTTCAACTTATGACGTTTGCTACCATTTCTTATTCATAAAATCATAATCAACACAGAGTTAGAAAATAACATAACCATATGGGTTCATAGCATTCAAGTCTTTTATGTATATCTTCATATAAGATTAATTAACTCAAAAAAAAAAAGATTAATTAACTCAAGTCATTAAAATAATACATATACAATCCCTAAAATATGGTCAATCAGTTATTTATAATCTTTACAACTTTTATTTATTCAAATATCCTTTAATGTATTTCAAAAGTAACTATAATTTATT
The DNA here is from genome assembly GCA_963669245.1 of Quercus cerris. NCBI lineage: Eukaryota > Viridiplantae > Streptophyta > Magnoliopsida > Fagales > Fagaceae > Quercus > Quercus cerris. The sequence goes on from OY770007.1 coordinate 84,124,644, forward strand.
CATCGGTATTATAAAATAAAATGTTATATAAATACCCTTCTATCAATTATAGAAAATAAGTGGCTCAAATAATAATTAAGCACACAAACACAAAGGTTAGCCATAAAGATTAGTTGGGATATTAAGTTAGCCTAATTTTATATACTTATCTTTTTACTTTACATTTTTTACAACATGACTTCTTTTTATTATGATATAATGAATTTATATTTTATATTTTATTAAATACAAAGAATTTATTAAATGTTTATAAATTTTAAACAAATTATGAAAACTAGTAAGGGTTGCACGTGTAAAGCCCGTGCTGCCCCTTAAGTGAAAAAAATTTAGATATAATTTTTTTTTGAAGTAGTATCAAATCATGTACTTAAATTTAGAATAATTATTTAACATATGACTATCTATTTAGTATAATAATTTCTTAAAACCTGTGGGGCCAGAAAATCAGGTGTCCTTGGCCCGTTTCAACCTAGGCCCAAACGGCCCACGCCGAGGACGCATGATGGGTCCGAGGATGACCCTAACCTCGGTCGTCCGAGACCTCATTATGATGAAGGGGCAAGCCCTGGGCAAACCGTCACCTCGACATTGAATACGCTCACCTAACCCTTCTGGCCGCATTAATGGGGATGTAACCCCTTGACAGAGCAACATCGATCAGAGCAAACCACTGGAGCATAGATATGGCCTCTGATGGGACGGACGGTCAGAAGAGAGGCCAATAAATGATCAACAGGAGGAGGAATAGAGGGATATATAAGAAAGGTGAGTAAAATGTAAAGTGGGGGGGGGGGGGGGGGAGGAAGAGAAAGCCTCCTCGGCCATGGGCCGAGGAGTATCCCTCAGTTGTAAATTGTTTTAAGTGTTTTTTTAATAAAAGAAAAGAGTTCATGCTTCGTAAATGCCGGCCAGCGCCTAAACCTTCGATCCACTCTCTACAAATTCATTGTTCTGGGTTCGTTGGGCCTTTAACCCATATCCTTTGGGCTTGGGCAACAAAAACTGACCCTACAATTGGCGCCGTCTGTGGGGAGGATTAGTGCGCTGGCCGGCGCAACAGGCGATTGTTCTAAATAACCATTCTACGGAAGATCGGTGGTGATGCAAAAAAAAAAAAAAAAAAAAACTACCAAACAAACATTGCAGAAAGATAAAAGTTCGAGACAGAAGATTCAATAGCAAAGAAAGGAAGCTTGATATTATTTCATAAAAAGAGAAGTACAGAATACAATCAGAGGCTCAGGCAGGCGTGTTTTAAAACTATTCCTACAAGCTAGTTCTACAATCAGAGGCCCAGGCGGACCTGTCCTAAAACTAGCTAGAGGGAAGTGTCAACCCGTACCCTTATTGGCATCAAGAGAATGGGAGAACTTGAAAATAAGGGGGCGGAAGGGGGCTGAGGCTGGCTCGCTTCAAGGCCACCAACAACTCCTTTCTCAAAGCGGCGGAGCTTGAACAAAGCGAGGAGCAGATGCAGGGGCTCTGGGGCGCCCTCCCCTGTGATGTCCCCTTGATTCTCTCCAATCCTCACGAGCGTTGGCCGTTGGAGACGGCAACACTCGAGCACCGCCCATGACATGAGTTCGCACGTCTCCTCCGTCGGGGGTGCACTCCGAGGAGAGACATTAGGTACTTCAACGACATCCTTCCGGGCCACCGTGCATGGCGCCATCAGGGTTACGCTTAGACTCTGCCGCACTGGAAGCCCAGTAGGGGCTGCGGCCATAACGGCTCCTGGCACGGATGCCCTCACACCTGCCCAAAGCCGCCCCATATCTACTAACTCCGGACACAATTCCGACGAGGTTATTAAAGGGGCTTGAGGAGCTGAAAGGGTGTGTTTTTCTGTTTGTGTTGGGAAGTTCATGGAGTATGGAGAAACCATCCCCCCAGAAAGCCTTATATAGAGGATGAAGGTTGGTGAGAATTAATCCACGCAGAATTCGAAAAGATAGTTACCAGCAGGGCTAATAATGAAGCTACCAAATTCCAAGGGGGCCGTAGACCGTTGGACTCGTGTTAATTCATGAGGACATTCATGAAGGCGCGTCTCGCGCACCTAAGCGTCAAGCGCGAAACACAAACGGCCAAGGGACGCTTCGTAAATGAAAAAGATGGGGGCTCGAGCTAGAGGCGAGATCAACGCCACGTGTAAGATCATAATCCGACCCAAGTAGGAATCGTCTCCAGAAAAGCGGTCCGAGGACAAACCCCTACTTACAGAGAAATGAAAGCGTTAGACAGAACCAAGGCATTGCATGGTCCTCGGACTCAAACCTATGGGGAAACTAATCGCTCCTCTATACCTAGGTACTAGATAGAACCAAGGTATTACATGGTCCTCGGACTCAAACCTATGGGGAAACTAGATACTTACAAAGAAATGAAAGCGTTAGACAAAACCAAGGCATTGCATGGTCCTCGGACTCAAGCCTATGGGGAAACTAATCGCTCCTCTATACCTGGGTACTAGACAGAACCAAGGTATTGCATGGTCCTCAGACTCAAACTTATGGGGAAACTAGATACCTACAGAGAAATGAAAGCGTTAGACAGAACCAAGGCATTGCACTGTCCTCGGACTCAAGCCTATGGGGAAACTAATCGCTCCTCTATACTTGGGTACTAGACAGAACCAAGGTATTGCATGGTCCTTGGACTCAAACCTATGGGGAAACTAGATACTTACAGAGAAATGAAAGCGTTAGACAGAACCAAGGCATTGCATGGTCCTCGGACTCAAGCCTATGGGGAAACTAATCGCTCCTCTATACCTGGGTACTAGACAGAACCAAGGTATTGCATGGTCCTCAGACTCAAACCTATGGGGAAACTAGATACTTATAGAGAAATGAAAGCGTTAGATAGAACCAAGGCATCGCATGGTCCTCAGACTCAAGCCTATGGGGAAACTAATCGCTCCTCTATACCTGGGTACTAGACAGAACCAAGGTATTGCATGGTCCTCGAACTCAAACCTATAGAGAAACTAGATACTTACAGAGAAATGAAAGCGTTAGACAGAACCAAGACATCGCATGGTCCTCAGACTTAAGCCTATGGGAAAACTAATCGCTCCTCTATACCTGGGTATTAGACAGAACCAAGGTATTGCATGGTCCTCGGACTCAAACCTATGGGGAAACTAGATACTTACAGAGAAATGAAAGCGTTAGATAAAACTAAGGCATTGCATGGTCCTCAGACTCAAGCCTGTGAGGAAACTAATCGCTCCTCTATACCTGGGTACTAGACAGAACCAAGGTATTGCATGGTCCTTGGACTCAAACCTATGGGGAAACTAGATACTTACAGAGAAATGAAAGCGTTAGACAGAACTAAGGCATTGCATGGTCCTCGGACTCAAGCCTATGGGGAAACTAATTGCTCCTCTATACCTGGGTACTAGACAGAATCAAGGTATTGCATGGTCCTCAGACTCAAACCTATGGGGAAACTAGATACTTACAGAGAAATGAAAGCGTTAGACAGAACCAAGGCATTGCATGGTCCTCAGACTCAAGCCTGTGGGGAAACTAATCGCTCCTCTATACCTGGGTACTAGACAGAACCAAGGTATTGCATGGTCCTCGGACTCAAACCTATGGGGAAACTAGATACTTACAAAGAAATGAAAGCGTTAGACAGAACTAAGGCATTGCATGGTCCTCGGACTTAAGCCTATGGGGAAACTAATCGCTCCTCTATACCTGGGTATTAGATAGAACCAAGGTATTGCATGGTCCTCGGACTCAAACCTATGGGGAAACTAGATACTTACAGAGAAATGAAAGTGTTAGACAGAACCAAGGCATTGCATGGTCCTCAGACTCAAGCCTGTGGGGAAACTAACCACTCCTCTATACTTGGGTACTAGACAGAACCAAGGTATTGCATGGTCCTCGGACTCAAACCTATGGGGAAACTAGATACTTACAAAGAAATGAAAGCGTTAGACAGAACTAAGGCATTGCATGGTCCTCGGACTTAAGCCTATGGGGAAACTAATTGCTCCTCTATACCTAGGTACTAGACAGAACCAAGGTATTGCATGGTGCTCAGACTCAAACCTATGGGGAAACTAGATACTTACAGAGAAATGAAAGCGTTAGATAGAACCAAGGCATTGCATGGTCCTCCGACTCAAGCCTATGGGGAAACTAATCGTTCCTCTATACTTGGGTACTACACAGAACCAAGGTATTGCATGGTCTTTGGACTCAAACCTATTGGGAAACTAGATACTTACAGAGAAATGAAAGCGTTAGACAGAACCAAGGCATCGCATGGTCCTCGGACTCAAGCCTGTAAGGAAACTAATCGCTCCTCTATACCTGGGTACTAGATAGAACCAAGGTATTGCATGGTCCTCGGACTCAAACCTATGGGGAAACTAGATATTTACAGAGAAATGAAAGCGTTAGACAGAACCAAGGCATTGCATGGTCCTCAGACTCAAGCCTATGGGGAAACTAATCGCTCCTCTATACCTGGGTACTAGACAGAACCAAGGTATTGCATAGTCCTCGGACTCAAACTTATGGGGAAACTAGATACTTACAGAGAAATGAAAGCGTTAGACAGAACCAAGGCATCGCATGGTCCTCGGACTCAAGCCTGTAAGGAAACTAATCGCTCCTCTATACCTGGGTACTAGACAGAACCAAGGTATTGCATGGTCCTCGGACTCAAACCTATGGGAAAACTAGATACTTATAGAGAAATGAAAGCGTTAGATAGAACTAAGGCATTGCATGGTCCTCAGAGTTAAGCCTATGAGGAAACTAATCGCTCCTCTATACCTGGGTATTAGACAGAACCAAGGTATTGCATGGTCCTCGGACTCAAACCTATGGGGAAACTAGATACTTACAGAGAAATGAAAGCGTTAGACAGAACTAAGGCATTGAATGGTCCTCGGACTCAAGTCTATGGGGAAACTAATTGCTCCTCTATACCTGGGTACTAGACAGAACCAAGGTATTGCATGGTGCTCAGACTCAAACCTATGGGGAAACTAGATACTTACAGAGAAATGAAAGCGTTAGATAGAACTAAGGCATTGCATGGTCCTCAGACTCAAGCCTATGAGGAAACTAATCGCTCCTCTATACCTGGGTACTAGACAGAACCAAGGTATTGCATGGTCCTCGGACTCAAACCTATGGGGAAACTAGATACTTACAGAGAAATGAAAGCGTTAGACAGAACTAAGGCATTGCATGGTCCTCGGACTCAAGCCTATGGGGAAACTAATTGCTCCTCTATACCTGGGTACTAGACAGAACCAAGGTATTGCATGGTGCTCAGACTCAAACCTATGGGGAAACTAGATACTTACAGAGAAATGAAAGCGTTAGACAGAACCAAGGCATTGCATGGTCCTCGGACTCAAACCTATGGGGAAAGTAATCGTTCCTCTATACCTGGGTACTAGACAGAACCAAGGTATTGCATGGTCCTTGGACTCAAACCTATTGGGAAACTAGATACTTACAGAGAAATGAAAGCGTTAGACAGAACCAAGGCATCGCATGGTCCTCGGACTCAAGCCTGTAAGGAAACTAATCGCTCCTCTATACCTGGGTACTAGACAGAACCAAGGTATTGCATGGTCCTCGGACTCAAACCTATGGGGAAACTAGATACTTACAGAGAAATGAAAGCGTTAGACAGAACCAAGGCATTGCATGGTCCTCAGACTCAAGCCTATGGGGAAACTAATCGCTCATCTATACTTGGGTACTAGACAGAACCAAGGTATTGCATAGTCCTCGGACTCAAACTTATGGGGAAACTAGATACTTACAGAAAAATGAAAGCGTTAGACAGAACCAAGGCATTGCATGGTCCTCGGACTCAAGCCTATGGGGAAACTAATCGCTCCTCTATACCTGGGTACTAGATAGAACCAAGATATTGCATGGTCCTCAGACTCAAACCTATGGGGAAACTAGATACTTACAGAGAAATGAAAGCGTTAGACAGAACCAAGGCATTGCACGGTCCTCGGACTTAAGCCTCTGGGGAAACTAATCGCTCCTCTTTACCTGGGTACTAGACAGAACCAAGGTATTGCATGGTCCTCAGACTTAAACTTATGGGGAAACTAGATACTTACAGAGAAATGAAAGCGTTAGACAGAACCAAGTCGTTGCATGGTCCTCGGACTCAAGCCTGTGGGGAAACTAATCACTCCTCTATACCTGGGTACTAGACAGAACCAAGGTATTGCATGGTCCTCGGACTCAAACCTTTGGGGAAACTAGATACTTACAGAGAAATGAAAGCGTTAGACAGAATCAAGGCACTGCATGGTCCTCGGACTCAAGCCTATGGGGAAACTAACCGCTCAATTAGACTAGGGTGCCGAACAGAACAGGGGCATCGCATGGCCCTCGAACTCAGGCCTACAGGGAGGCTACCTACAAAATATCCCAAGTTAGGAAAGGACCAAGCCCCACCTAGCCCTTGAGACGCAAGTGAGCTGCCCATGCACACGTTCTCTCTCCTTATCATCGTTACTGGCGCGATTGGCCGACATACAATTCAAGCTAAAATCGTACAGATCTAAGGAAAAAAGGAAAAGCAGGCAGCGCGTACACAAATAAGCAATTTAAATAAAGGGAGATTAAATTCGCATTACAACAATGAGTTCGTAAAAATTGCATGGCAAGAGCCACAGTACATAGAGGAGAAGCACAACAAAATAAAATGACAAGGTGAAAGTAGGACGAGCCGCGACGCCGAGGAGTCTACTCCTTTTGCTCATGTTGGACAGGGGAAACCCCTGACCCCTCCGAGCCCTGGCCTGAGGGGAAGGCTTGCTGGGGTACAGCGAGAGCAGCTACTTCCTCAGTGGTGGGGGTTGGATCATCGGAAGGGATCTCTACTATCTCTTGGGGCACCTCCTCGCTCGAATGCTCCCCCAGTCCAGCTGCCTCCACCTCTTCAACAATCTCCCCAACCTTAGGATCCTCAGGGGCGGCCTCGCGGATAGCGGGGGGGTAGTACACGTTCTCTGCCTTCCATAGGTCGGACGTGGCTTCCACCCCAGCTTGTTTGAAGGCCTCAGCCCAGACCTGGGAACAATATCGCCTACACACCCCCGGGACTTGAGCCTTGTAGGCGGCCTCTACCGAAGCCATCCCATCAGCATAGGCTACGGTCTCAGCCTCCTCCTTGGCACGCTCGGCCATCTCCCTGCCATGGTCAGCCTCATCCTTAGCCCGCCGAGCCTGGTCTCTAGCCCATTCGGCCTCCCTCTGGGACCCCTCGGCCTTTGTTGCCTTAGCCTGCAGATCGACGATTAGATCCCTTGCGATCCGTAATTGCTCCTCCGCCTCGCCCAGGCGCCTCATCTGCTCATTGGCCTGGGTCTGGGCACCCTTGAGACCAGACAGTGCACTGTCCCGCTCCCTGGTCGCTGCCGTCAAAGCCTCTCGGGCCTTGGTGAGGTCAGCCTCGGAATTCTTTAGAGCCCCGGTGGCCTGGTAGTGCCAAGCACGCTCCCATTTGAGGTCCTCCTTCTGCTTGTTTGCCGCCCCCTCCAACATAAAGATAGCTTGGACAGCCTGCCAGAACAACCAATGTGCTATAAGCCCAATAAAATAAAAAGAGTGGGGGAAGAGTCAAGGTTCTAGCCCTTACCATCCTCACATATCGCTTGAGGCTGAGGAAGACCTGCTCGCTCGTCAAAGAGTTAAGCTCAGCCATATCTGCTGGGAGTAGCAAGCTCCTCTCCAGCGCATCAGCCACGCGCGCACCTTCGCCCTCATTGAAGTCCCTGAGGGAGGCGTTATCCCTCAAGGGCTCCCCATAGAGCATCGGGGCTGGGAGCCAGGCTTGGACCTTGGAAGAGGTGGTGTCGACGACCTGCTTCTTCTGGCTCTTATCGCTTATTTTAAGCTGTTTGGACGGCCGCAGAGTAGTGTCCTCCTCTTGTGAGGACACCATCCTATCCTCCACGATCCTTTTACCCTTATCCTTCTTCTTCTTGGGGCTAGCAGGTACGGGCCCAGAGGATGAGCGCGTCTGAGAAAGAGAAGGAGAAGGAGGGAGTTTCTGCCGAGCGGAAGTCGACTTAGCCTTCGGAGGAGGAGTAGAAGGTTTCTATTGGGACTCCCCTAGCTGGCCCTCAAGCAGGTCCAGCAAGTTGGTGGTGGGCTTCCTCTTGTAACCCATTGTCGGCCGAGGAGGGGCTTCTGAAGCAAGGAGGTCTGCTTCGGTTAAATTGGGATCACCCAAGTCCCCGGGAGGGTCCTCGGACTGATCAAGTTGAGCGAAAACGTCAAACGCGTCCCCTTCCCCCTCTGGAGCTTCCTCGGCGGCCTCGACGAACGGTTGGGAAAAGGAGGGGACGGCTAGTGTGACAGCTTCCTGATCGGAGGGCTCCTCGGGGAACGAAAATCCGTCCTTGGTCACGGTAATCCTTTGAAGCCGAGGATCGCCGGCGAGGATGACGTGCTTCGGAACTGGGAACGATTTCTGGGTAGGTTTATAACCCAAAATTATGTGGGCGGCCCTAACCTGATTGTCGTCCTCGTTTATATACATCGGCGCCCTCAGCACCTTTTGCAAATCTTCCCGATTGACCAGATGGAAGTGACGCTGAAAGGCGTGCGGGTCTGCAAACGAAAAGCACCACCGCGTTAGTTAAAAAAAAAAAAAAAAGGGGGGGGGGGGCAAAGAAAAAAGACGAGAACTTGAAACCCTTTCTGTCTCCCGCTGCCCCACCTGGTATTCCTTCTGTTGTTGGGCAGTGAAGACCATCGTGCCACTCTCCTGACACGATGAGGAAATCCTCGTAGAACCCCTTGCTGGACTCGAGGAGGCACTGAATGAGCCGCACCCTGTCATCTCTCGTCTTCAGGTAATACGACTTGCCCTTGAGAAGCTGAAGGTTGTAACACCAGTTCACGTCGTGGTGGGTCAATCTCAGCCCCATCTTCTCGTTCAGGGCGTCCACACAGCCCAGAATCCTAAAGACGTTTATCTCACACTAGGTGGGGGCCAACCGGAAGTGCATGAGGTAATCCCTCATCACCGGCCCCATGGGGATCGTCATTCCCCCTTCAAGGAAGGCGACTATGGGAATTACCACCTCGCCCTCCTGCCTGTGTATGCGCCATTCCCCATCCTTACAGTATTTCAGGCCTACATTGCTGGGAATTCTGTGGGTGGTGATGAACTCCTCCATCGCCTCCGCGGTATCAACGTATTTCTTAAACCTACCCATCCCGGTTGACGCCTAAAAGAACTAAGAAAGAACAGGCGAAGTAGAAAGAAGGGTAAAGAGAAAGAGAGGCCAAAGAGAAATAGAGCGACTTACTGGAAAGAGGAAGGGCTCCTCGGACAGGCTTTTGCGCTAGAGGTGCTAGTGAAAGTACAGCTGAACTCAGGAGGGGCGCACGAATATTCTTGATTACAAATGAAGAATAGGAAGAAGCGGTTCGTACAGGTATTTATACCCCAAATCAAGGAACCATGCGGGTTTTCCTGCCCATAAATGCAAGACGAACCTCCATCGTTGGATGGGTAACGCCTCATTAGACGTGGGGGGCACAGAGCTGCCTGAATTTAATGATGAGCACGTTACGTGCTCCGAAACGTCAGCGACGTGCCTTGGGCAGGTGAATAGACCCCAGTACTGACCGGGGGGGGGGGGTAAGGCCGAGGATGTCAAAATCCTTCTCCCCGCCCGAGGAGGCGTGCAGCAAGATTTTGAGGGGCTATTGTGGGGCCAGAAAATCGGGTGTCCTTGGCCCGCTTCAACCCAGGCCCAAAAGGCCCACGCCGAGGATGCATGATGGGTCCGAAGATGACCCTAACCTCGGTCGTCCGAGACCTCAGTACGATGAAGGGGCAAGCCCTGGGCGAACCGTCACCTCGACATTGAATACGCTCACCTAACCCTTCTGGCCGCATTAATGAGGATGTAACCCCTTGACAGAGCAACATCGATCAGAGGGAACCACTGGAGCATGGATATGGCCTCTGATGGGACGGACGGTCAGAAGAGAGGCCAATAGATGATCAACAGGAGGAGGAATAAAGGGATATATAAGAAAGGTGAGTAAAATGTAAAGTGGGGGGGGGGGAGGAAGAGAAAGCCTCCTCGGCCACGGGCCGAGGAGCATCCCCTAGTTGTAAATTGTTCTAAGTGTTTTTTCAATAAAAGAAAAGAGTTCATGCTTCGTAAACGCCGGCCAGCGCCTAAACCTTCGATCCACTTTCTACAAATTCATTGTTCTGGGTTTGTTGGGCCTTTAACCCATATCCTTTGGGCTTGGGCAACAAAAACTGACCCTACAAAACCTATTTACTAAAGATAGTATCTACTCACAAAAAAAAAAAAAAAAAAAAAAAAAAAAAAAAACTACTAAGAATGATAGCAAATGTCATCATCTTCCAACAATAAATAACTAAGTTTTGATAAAATATTGTCATAATATTTAAATTTTCGCAATAAATGATGACAAATGCTACAATTAAAACTCTTCATCAAATTAAATACCTACAACCGTTTGTAATGAATATTTTGTCAATCGAACTTTCTTCTTTATCATTTTATTTTATGAGCCTAATTACAATGCTTAGCTTAATTAATTTTTAATAAACACCTTTTTAAGAAATTAAAAAAAAAAAAAAAGAAAAGCATATGTCATTGAAGCTTCTATTAGAAAAAATTATAAATCTAGAAGATTTAAACCTCTAATAAATTAGTGTTCTCTAGGTAACAAATAGAATACCATAGATCACAATTTTTACTTATTAAGTATGACTAACACATAAAACTCAAAATACACAAAGAAAATTTCTGAGACATTAAAATTTACTGAGTCATTTTAGACATTATACAATGAAATATTCTATGAATCATAAGATTTTGTTAGGATTTAACTAAGAGAGTAATAGCAGGGACTATATGCTTGTGTACAAAATATAAATGAGGAAATTATTTAATTTTAAAGTTGGGGGATGAAACTACTCCAAACATAAAGGAAGAAAGTACTTTTTTCTATAATTTTTTTTAGTAAAACTATGCTTTTTTTTTCTTTTTTTTAAAATTTTTTTTTTTAATGTTAAACAATGTATTAAAAAAACCCAAGAAAACTGTCCGTAAAACTATGAATTTTGGCTTAACAAATTGGCTAAACAAAAAATAAAGTCAGGAACACAATAAATGTCACAATATTTTCTCAATACCTTTATTTTAGCTATGGTGGGACCTGGTATGATATTTTATAATTTTATTTTAGAGTAATGCTACATCCACAATAATTTCACAACAAATCCTAGATGGTAGTTGTTATTGATTTTTAATTGGGACAACCACTTCAAACTATGCATTAAAAGAAAAAAACCAATAGAATAAAATTGTGCGTGAAACAATGATAAGAGGAGAACCTTTAAAAATAGTAATAATAATACTAAGGATCCCATTTGCACATAATGGCAGGATGGCTTTTTATCAATATGATGCCTGAGCAGCATGCCATTTTAACCAAAGATCATGCGTTACACAAATGATCAAATCATTCTCATTTGTGCTGCAGATGGTAGGTATTTCATAATATAAGGTCTGTCATTTTAACCAAAGATCATGCCTTACACAAAGGATCAAATCGTTCTCATATAAGGTCTGATCAAGTACTCAATCTCCATTAGTCATTTGTAAAATAAAATTTCACATAGTTCCAATATTAGAAAATATTGACTTTTTCAAGCCAACCAATCAAGACAAAAGAAAAACAAACTATTTTTTAATCAACCGTTACAGTTAGTTCAAAGAGCCCTCTAATAAATCACACCTTTTTCATTGGTTCCAAAGCACTTTTGGAGTGAAATAAAATATCATAGGTTCATTATAATGCAAACAGACCTTATATTAGAATGAAATAAACAAACTTGAGTATTCAAATAAGTTATGTTGATACTCACCATTTCATTAGAAATGCAAGAGCCTTTTAGTTTGGATGGTGATATCCTCCACAGATGCTTGCTTTTTTTCTTATGTTATTCTTGTTGATGGTCCCAAAAGAATATAATCGTCCACATGAGAAGGACGATCTATAAGCACGACCCCAACGTCGACGTAGTCTAAGGGGATTACCTGATAATGACCTAGCTGTTATCCTTCAATCAGGACAAGCCGTTACAAGAATAGCAATGAATTCTAGTTCCGTTCAAGGTGTATCTGTCAACTTGACACCCTGCACGAGCGTTACAGATTCTGCAATAACACCATCATTATTGTGGAACCAACGACTAGAAGAGAAAGGAAATCACCTGTATATATATGTTCATAAGCAAGATTGAGAAAGGAGGTATGAAAAAAAACACTTACTAGAGATTTCACTTACAAAAGCTATATCATCTTCCTTCTGTTTCCAAGTCTTTCTAACTTTGGCATCGGAGGCTCTGTGGCTGGCACCACACTGGTGTCCACATTCTTTGCAGGTCAACATCCTCCAGTGTTTGGAGCAGTTGTGGACGATATTGATCTGGATGAACATCTTTACTGACGATCATAGCATCATCAGTTTGGCGCCGTCTATGGGGAAAAACGCCCTTGACTGGATATTCTTGAGCATCCAATTCAAGGACACTATTCTGTTTTAAAGAAATGGAGTCCAGCTCTAACCCAGATCCTGCTGCACTGGCCCTACAAATATAAGCACTTGCAGCCACGGTGGAAGAACTCACCAAGCAAAATTAAGAGAAGCAATGGTTGCAACAGGGAGATAACCGCCTAGAAACCAACATAGACAAGGATGGAGATAGTCATAGGAGACGAACTAGCACTCCAGAGGAGCCAAACTCAGATTTTCTTAGGGAAATGAGGAAGGAGATGGATGAATTGAGAAACGCTATTAAGGAAGGACGGATCAAGGGTTGGACAGAATTGTCAGGAAGACTGACTCACCTTTCACTGCAGCCGTCCAAGACTGTCTGGTGCCCTCTAAGTTCCGCCTACCTTAGCTCAAACCCTTTGACGGATTAAAAGATCCGTTAGATCATCTAAATACTTTCAAGATGACCTTAGGTCTTTAGCAGCCTCCTAACGAGATTCTGTGTCGATCCTTCCCCACTACCCTTAAAGGGGCCGCCCGGGAATGGTTCACTAAATTGCCAACATCGTCCATTGATAACTTCGAGCAGTTAAACAGCTCGTTTGTTCGTCACTTTGTTGGCGGACAACGTCTAAAAAGGACAGATGATCACTTGCTCACGATCAAACAAAGGGAGAAGGAAACTTTGAGGTCCTACGTGACGCGCTTTACGCGAAGGATGCTGGAGGTGAATGAGTCAGATGATAAGGTGCAGCTCACAACTTTCGAAGCTGGATTAAAATCCAGAGACTTTATAGTTTCTTTGGCGAAGAATCCTCCCAAAACGATGGTAGAAGCGCTCCTGAAAGCGCAGAAATATATGAACGCTGAAGATGCTCTAGCAGCCATAGATGGGGCAGATAAAACGAAGGAGAGGAAGAAGGAAAAAGAAGACAATCGAAGGGGGCAGAAGAGAGATCGTGCAGACTGACGTAGTGACGACAGAAGTAGATGAAGAGATGATAAAAATCCTCGACAAACGAAATTCACGCCGTTAGTGATGCCCGTTGATCAGATTTTGACGGAGATTAAAGACGAACAATATCTTGAATGGCGCAAACCACTCCAATCACCGCCTAATGTGCGTGATAAGAGGAAGTATTGCTGTTTTCACAAAGACCACAAGCATTATACAGAGGATTGTCGAGATTTGAAGGAACAGATAGAAGAACTTATCCAGAAAGGGAAACTTTAGAAGTATGTAAAAAAGGGAGAAACCAGTAAATACGGTAAGAAAGATCAGCATAGAAGTCCTCAATGAGATGAAGATCGCTTACCACCTCGTCCACATAGTGCAATAGGGGAGATAAAAACCATTGCAGGGGGACCAACTGCAGGAGAGTCGTTCCGATCCCTCAAAAAATCACATCAAAGGCAAGTAAACAGTGTTCATGGCTTACCTCCCTTGAAGCAAAGACGGAAGAACCAAGACATCTACTTTTCAGAAGAAGATGCCAGAGGAGTAAAGTAGCCTCATGATGACCCACTGGTCATCATGATCATGATCGAGGGTTTCAATACAAGGAGAGTTTTGGTAGATAATGGGAGCTCGGCAGACATTATTTATCTTTCTGCCTTTCAGCAATTAAAGGTAGACCCAAAAAGGCTTCGTCCTTTTGAATAACCCCTCGTTAGCTTCAGCGAAGACAAGGTATACCCCCATGGAATAATGACGCTGACGGTCACAGCCGGCTCATACCCCCTCCAGGTAACCAACAAACACAATTTTTGGTTGTAGATTCACCTTCGTCCTACAACGTGATCATTGGACGACCTACCCTCAACCGCTGGAAAGCTGCTACTTCCACATACTATCTGAAGGTAAAGTTTCCAATAGAATAGGGGATCGGAGAAATAAAAGGAGAACAAGTGTTGGCAAGGGAGTGTTACCACGCTGTCCTAGCCTCGAAAGAAAACCATACATGGATAATCGAAGATAAGACGCCTGAGATCGTCGAGAGGCTAGAAACAATAGAGCTGGTTAAAGGGGATCCATAAAAAACAACCCAGGTAGGGACGAATCTAAACATGAGGACGAAGGAAGGAATCATCAATTTCCTTAAAAACAATCTTGATGTATTTGCTTGGAGTCACGAAGATATGCCAGGGATTCTAGCAGACATCATCCAACACCGCTTGAATGTAGACCTAGAAAAGAAGCCCGTCCGACAGAAAAGAAGGGTCTTTGCCCCTGAATGAAACAAAGCAGTGATGGACGAAGTAAATAAACTACTTGCTGCAAATTTTATTCGAGAAGTTTACTATCCTGAGTGGTTGGCCAATGTCGTCATGGTCAAAAAGACAAATGGAAAGTGGAGAATGTGCATCGACTTCACGAATCTAAACCAAGCCTGTCCGAAAGATAGCTTCCCCTTGCCCAGGGTTGATCAGCTAGTAGACTCCACTGCCGGACATAAGCTTCTTACTTTCATAGACGCATTTTCAGGGTACAACCAAATACAGATGGCCGAAGAAGATCAAGAGAAAACTTCCTTTATCACTAGCCAAAGGCTTTATTGCTACAAGGTCATGCCTTTTGGTTTGAAGAACGCATGGGCCACATACCAAAGATTGGTAAATTAGATGTTCAGCAAACAAATTGGGAGAAATGTAGAGGTGTACGTCGACGATATGCTCGTCAAGAGCAAAGAAGAAGAGGATCACTTGGATGAGCTTAAGGAGACATTCAACACGCTCAAACAGTATAGCATGAAGTTAAACCCCTCTAAATGTGCTTTTGGAGTTTCCTCAGGGAAGTTCCTCGGGTTTATGGTTTCACGGAGGGGAATTGAAGCAAGTCCTGAAAAAGTGAGGGCCATCCTCGAGATGTCTTCACCAAGGACGACTAAAGAGGTACAATCACTCACAAGAAGAGTAGCAGCCAGCAATAGGTTTGTTTCGAGGGCAACGGACAAGTGCCTCCCTTTCTTCAAGACCTTGAAGAGGGCGTTTGCCTGGACGAAAGAATGCGAGATGGCGTTCCAAGAGTTGAAGCGTTACTTGAGTAATCCACCACTCTTGAGTCCGTTCAAAGAAGGCGAAGATTTGTTCGTATACTTAGTGGTGTCTGTCATGGCAGTAAGTGTAGCTTTAATCAGGAAAGAAAACAATACACAACTCCTTGTGTATTATGTCAGCCAGGCCTTCTAAGGAGCTGAGGCTCGATATCCACGGATAGAAAAGATCACCTTCGCCCTAATAGTGGCCTTAAGAAAGTTTCGTCCCTACTTCCAGGCTAATCCAATCAAAGTAATGATGGATCAACCCATCAAGAAAGCAATGAACAAACCCGAGGCAGCTGGATGAATGCTGCAATGGGCAATCGAACTTAGCTAGTTTGATATCGAATATCGCTTACGAACAACCATAAAAGCTCAGGCATTAGCGGATTTTATAGCAGAATTCACCACCAACGAGCAGGTAGAAGATTGAAAAGAAGTTTGGATGATCAACACAGATGGATCATTCACCCAAAAAGGAGGTGGGGCAAGTGTTGTTATTATCTCACCGTAAAAAGATGTTCTCAAATATGGGGTCTAGCTGAAATTCCCAGTAACCAATAATGAAGCAGAATATAAAGCTCTGTTAACAGGGCTCAAGCTAGCTCGGGCACTGGGAGTTGAAAATATAGTGGTCAAGAGTGACTCACAGCTCGTCATAGGACAAGCCAGAGGAGATTTTGAAGCAAAAAAGACGAGGATGCAGAAGTATCTCAAATTGACGAATCAGCTGGTAAGCAACTTTAATCATGTGGAGTTTATATAGATTCCACAGGAACAAAATGCAAAGGCCAATGAAGTAGCATGGAGTGCATCAGCAGGCCTCCAGGACGAGACAAATGGTTGGAAGCTAGAAGAACAGAACCTCCCTAGCATCAAAGAGTTTCAAACCTTCCCTGTGCATACCCGCCAGGGATGGACGAGTCCAATTTTGTCTTTCCTTAAGGATAGACGACTACCACCAAACCTAGAAGAAGCCAAGAAAATCCAAAAATGAGCTGCCCGATTCACAATATTGAATGATCAACTTTATAGAAGAGGCTTCTCCCAGCCCTACTTAAGATGCATAGAAGACGAAGAAGCCAGATATGTCTTCGAGGAGGTACATAGAGGAATTTGTGGTGATCATCTGGGGTCAAAGTCCCTCGTCAGGAAGATTATGAAGACAGGTTACTTCTGGCCAACGATGCAGCAAGATGCCGCAGACTTTGTGAAGAAATGTGATAGCTGTCAGAGATATGAGAACGTTCAGCGAGTCCCAGGTGAAGAAATGATGAACATCTCCTCACCCTGGCCATTTGCACAGTGAAGGATCGACATCATGGGCCCCTTACCATAAGGAAAGCGACAAACAAGGTTCTTAATTGTCGCGATTGATTACTTCACAAAATAGGTCGAAGCAAAAGCTCTTGCAACGATCACAGAAACTAAGATACAAAATTTTGTGTGGAAAAATATTGTGTACAGGTTCGAGATTCCAAGGACGATCATTTCAGACAACGGTCGTCAGTTCGATTGTCAAGGGTTCAGGTCATTTTGCTTGAACCTGGGTATCAAGAACAAATATTCGTCACCAGGACATCCTCAGGCCAACGGACAGACGGAAGTAACAAACCGAACCTTGATCAAGATTATCAAGTCTCGGTTAGCAGGGGCAAAAGGAACATGGCCTACGGAACTACTAGGAGTCCTATGGGCTTACAGGACGACGGCGAGAACCCCTATAGGAGAAACTCCTTTCAACTTAACGTATGGCACAGAAGCAGTCATCCCAGTCGAAGTAGGGCTTACTAGCATCAGGAGAGAGTTTTTTGACGAGAAGATCAATGACGACTAACTGAAGCTGAACCTAGATTGCCTGGACGAAGTCAGAGACCAAGCCTCCCAAAGAATGGCCAAGTACCAGCAGAAGATGCCAAGATACTACAATTAAAGAGTGAAATTGAAAAGATTCAGCATCGGTGATCTCGTCCTCCGGAAAGTAACTCCTGCCATAAAGGATCCTACGCAAGGAAAACTGGGCCCAACCTGGGAAGGACCTTATCGAGTCGTCCACTATTCATGACAGGGAAGTTACCACCTAGAAGACCTAGAAGGAAAAAAGCTACTTCGTCCATGGAATATTGAACATATAAAGAGGTATTATGAGAAAGGACCCATGATCTAATTGTAAGTAGTTAACACAATTTAATTCTGTACTTTCTATTAACGCAAATTGATTCTATGCTATCAAATACAAGTTATGTAGTGAAGTAAGTAAGTATTCAGAATTGCATAAGTAATCATTCAGGATCATTTAGCGCTTCACTGGCATCGTTTGGTAGTTTTTATGTCTTAATTATTTCTTTTCATAAACCTAAAACGACCGTTCGTCCAAAACAAAAAGACGATAAAAATCCCTCAAGGGATACGCATCGTCCAGAACAAAAAGACGATAAAAATCCTTCAAAGGATGTGCATCGTCTAGATCGAAGAGATGATAAAATTATTCAAATGATGTGCGCTGTCTAGATCAAAAAGACGATAAAAATCCTTCAAAGGATGAGCATCGTCTAGATCGAAATGGACAATAAAACTACTTCAAAATGAGATACATCATCCAGATAAAAAGACAATGAAAATCCTCAGAGAGACGTGCATCGTCCAATAAATGCCTCAGCAAAAATCATCTAAGTCCACAGAAAGACGAAGAAATAATTCCAACCCAAGATTCAACACAAAAATTCTCTAATTCCACTGAGGGACGAAGAAAAGTGCTTCCACAATTGGAACAAGAAGGAGAACAAGACAACATATACGTCATATAAATTAAAGGTGCAAATTGTTCAGAAAAAAAAAAACCCCAAAACATGCGGGGACCAGAAAGAGTGTGCATCCAAAAACCCCAAAACACTTAGGGCATATTGAAAAAAGAAAAAGAAAAAAGGCACGATCAAGCTGGAGGAACATCATCACCACCTTTATCAGCTTTAAGAGGATCCTCGCCAGATGCCAAAGAAGCCTGAGCCGCCAGGGCCGCTTCATCCGCTTCAATTTCTTTGTCCACAGCTTCAAAATCTAGGTCTTCTAGATCAACTCCTGACCCATGTTTAATCAGGTACCTTCTTAGCAAATCAAAGCCTTTGAAGTACCATTGGAAGAGGATGGTGTTGTACTCGTCTATTGTCTGGAAGGCATGGACTACCTTAGCAACTGCAGCTTTCATCCTCTGGCCTGCTGACGCAAGAAGCTCGTCTTTCTACTTTATCGATATCTTTTCAGCCTCAAGCTGCTCAGTCAGAACCTTGACCTGCTCCTTGGAAGTGTTGTGCACGTCCATTGCTGCAGCCAGATCATTCCGCAATCTCAATGCCTCAGCCTCCAAAGCCTCCACCTTCGAAGTGGCCATAACAGCCTTCTCTTTATTCGCTAGAAATTGAGAAGTAAGATGCATCGTCTCTCCCAGCACCTAAATGGTGATAACTTGAGTTATTCAAAAAAAAAAAAAAGAAAAAAAAAAAGAGAGAGATAAGGCAGAAACAATTCACTTGCACGAGCTTGTGAACATGCTGATTCACCATCTCATGGGAGGGCACAAGGGAAATCTCCTTAATCTCATCAGGAGTTAAAAGCTCGTTCGCCTGAGCCACGGCGGTCGTGGTGTCAGCCCAGATGCTGGAACCCATCTTTTCTTTACCTTTATGCATCGCCTTTCGCCTCTTAGGGTCAGGAACCTCCTCAATAGAAATTGCAGGAGAAGTTGTCCACCCTTCGTCCAAAGTAGGGGTGGATGAACCCCTCTCAGCCGTCTCTTTCTCTTTCTCTTTTTCCCTCTCTTTATCAGTAAATTTCAAAGTCTTCTGTTCAATGCTGGAAAGGGGTTCATTCTTCTTCCCCCTGATTTTCACGTACATATCCTTATTAAACTTGCTCGTCATTTCTACACCAAGAAGTAAAGAAAGTTAAAATAAGAAAGTAAAGAAGGACGATCGTACTTATCAAAGCTACTCATGTTTTCGTTGCTCCCGGTTAATTAATTTAAGGACGAAGAGTGAAGGTTCAGGCCCCAGACAGTGATGAGCCAAAGTTCGTGGATCAACTAGATCGTCAAAATCATCGATCGTTAGTGCGTATTTAATTGCTTCCTGAACCCTCTCCTCAAATTGGCTCTCAAGCTCAGGACGTTCCTTCACTGTATAACAGGAAAAATCACGCAAAGTTAGAAGGATGACCAAAAACAGCCACAATACAAAAGAAGAATAAAGAATAAAAGACAAACTCACCAAGACAAGGGGTCTCCTATTGGCGCAGCAACCTAGGGACATTCCCCCAAAAGTTGTCGGATAAAGTCTCCCAACCATTGCCTGATACAAAAAAGTACGTAGACTTCCAGTAACGGAAGGACGAAGGAAGGTCTACAAGGCAAGATCTCCTATCCCAGGGAACAAATTCATAATACCCAAATTCCTTAGACTCTTTCAGCCGATAGAGATAGGTAAACTCATTTAAGGTAATCGTGTCTCCATCTGCTATGATCATCCAAATCACCATACAGCTTATGATAATTCTCCAGGAGTTAGGCATAAGTTGCCCAGGGGCAATTTGCAGGTGATCTAGGAGCTCCATAATGAAGGGATGGATGGGAAATCTTAAACCACACAGAAAGGCTGCTTCATAAAAGCAAACCTCACCATGGGCGAAGGCACAAGCCTTTCTGCCCTTCCTCGGAAGACGAACCCTAGTTTCCCCAGGAAATTGAAATCTATCCCTGAATTTTTTGAAGACGTCTACCTTCAAGTCACACTCTTCCTTAAGAGCATGAAAAGGACGAGGAATAAGAACAGAAGTAGAGGGAAGAGTGGACAAAGAAGGAACGGAGGTAGCCGTGTCCGTAACGGCCCTGTCTGCAGCCATGCTAGAAGACGAACTCCTCTCCTGACCACTCGATCTCACAATGGAACCCATATTTTCCCTCCTAAGGACCCTATGGATAGATTTAAACCAAGAAAAGGACTGTAGCAACAGTGGATGCAAATCATCTAACACCAATTCCAAGCCACTACCCCCTACCGCAAAATCCCCAATTTGTGGGTATCTGTCATCGGAAAAATCTAATAGTCCTCTTAAGTGAGCAAAAAGAAAGGTGATGGAGGGAGAAATACGTCTAAACTCAGTGTAATCCACCATTAAGGAAAGATATGCATTTCGAAGAAACAAAATAAGAACAACATTTCAAAGAAGGAAAGTACAAAGCAAAGAAATATAAAACAGCAAAGAAAAAAAAGGAAAGAAAACGTAAAGGAAGGAATACGCACCTGAAAAAAAGGGAAGAAAATCGAAATGACCAGACAACAGCAGTGGTGAACTCAGAAAAATCAAGTAACAGAGAAAGAAGAAAGAAAAGCTAAAACTTAGAGAAGCCAAATATGAGAGAAAGGTAAAAAGATGAAGAGAAAAAAAAAAAGTGAAAGAAACTCCTCACATTCCCAAGACCGTCCAAATCATGGATGACCTTGGAATGGGGGGCAGCTGATGGTCCCAAAAGAATATAATCGTCCACATGAGAAGGACGATCTATAAGCACGACCCCAACGTTGACGCAGTCTAAGGGGATTACCTGATAACGACCTAGCTGTCGTCCTTCAATAAGGACAAGCCGTTACAAAAATAGCAATGAATTCCAGTTTCGTTCAAGGTGTATCTGTCAACTTGACACCCTGCACAAGCGTTACAAATTTTGCAATAACACCATCATTATTGTGGAACCAACGGCTAGAAGAGAAAGGAAATCACCTGTATATATATGTTCATAAGGAAGATTGAGAAAGGAGTTATGAAAACAAACACTTACTAGATATTTCACTTACAAAAGCTATATCATCTTCCTTCTATTTCCAAGTCTTTCTAACTTTGGCATCGGAGGCTCCGTGGCTGGCGCCACACCGGTGTCCACATTCTTTGCAGGTCAACATCCTCCAGGGTCTGGAGTAGTTGTGGATGATATTGATCTGGACGAACATCTCTACTGATGATCATAGCATCATCACTTGTTATTCTTTGTAAATTCAGGAATGTGACCATATGGTCATGATCCGTCAAGGTGTGCAATTGGATACAATTTGGTGATTGTCAACAGTGGCAAGTGTTGATCTTTGGTGGAGGTGGTGGGTTTCGAGCAGGTGAGGTCCAAGTTTTGTCATAAAATTTGTGTAGCATTACCTATGTACTTGCGAAACGTGTGGCAGCTACACTTTGCAAAGTAATCTTCACTTTGTGAAGCCTACACTTTGTAATTTACCCACAAAGTAATCTACCACAATGTTTGCAAAGTAATCTACCACAAAGTAAGCTACACTTTGTGAAGCCTTATCTTTATGTTTGTGTAACTTTATTCTTAGTATCATCTTTGCAACTGCGAAGAATACATAGCCAGACCACCATTTGAGAAAGCAAAAGAAGAAATCAAAACAATAAGAAACACTTAACTAGAGTCTTGAACTTTCACATAACAACTAGCTTTTAACTAATTGCATACTTGTTTGCTTCACCATCTAGCTAGTGGCAATTGAGGTATGGAACATTATATTTCTAGCCTTTTTTTTTGGGGGGGGGGGGGGGGGGGGAAGATAAAAGATGGAATATTTCTAGCTTTTGAAATTAACTAGAGCATGCGTAGGACAATGAAAGGTATATGATGCAAGGATGCTTAAATATTTTAGAAATATTTTGCAAAAAAAAAAAAAAAATTATATTTTTTGAAATAGAATAATTAGTTAGCTTACCAAGGAAGCTAACTTATAAGTGCCTGGAAAAAATAGTGCCTGAAGTAAAATTGATTTGGACTTCACATGCGGTGGGAATATGGATAAAATCCAAGTCTACATTAGGCTCATTATCTTAAAAGAGCAATAACTTTATAAACCCAAGAATGAGCTCACTTCAAACTAATGTGGGACTTACATAAGTATTTGGAAAACACATTCACATCAACATAAATAACAGCCAAATTTTGAATATTAGGAATGTGATAGAATTTATTTTTAAAGTATAAAAAATTAGCAAAAATTATTATTATAAGTTTTGATCTGATAATAGGGTATTAGTGAACTAATTATGAAATTTTGGGTTCATCATACTCTTGCATTTATGTATTTTATTTATATTATTGCGGTAACCAGATTCAAAGAATCATGTATAGGCAAAATATAAATATAAAATATAAATCAATGCATAAAACATTTAACTAATTTATAACTTGTCAAGAGCTTTTTAGTTTAATTGATACTTTTTAGTATTTTGAAATAAGACGATCAATGTTCAAATCATCCTCCTCCTACTGTCGAATTATATCCACAAAAAAAAAAAAATAAATAAATAAAAAAAACAACAACAACAAAAAACAAACAAACAATTTTAGCGTTTTGTAATTGTATGGTTATTATTTCATTGGATGTATTGGGATCCAGATGGACCTCCTTTACTCTTTGATTTTATTGAGAGCTTGGCTACCTAATTAGTCTAAAAAAATTGGCTGT
The DNA here is from genome assembly GCA_963669245.1 of Quercus cerris. Classification (NCBI taxonomy): domain Eukaryota; kingdom Viridiplantae; phylum Streptophyta; class Magnoliopsida; order Fagales; family Fagaceae; genus Quercus; species Quercus cerris. The sequence continues at coordinate 84,147,771 of OY770007.1, forward strand.
ATACGTCAACCAGCCAACTCCATATATTCTTTCTTTGGATTTTTATAATAAAAATATCATTATTACCTATAAAAAAAATAAAATAAAAAATTGACATGGCCGCATTTTTCTTTCTTTTCTCTTCAACTTCGGAAAAACCTTACAAGTTACAAGCTTAATATTCGGTAGATTATGACTCTTGATTACTTCTTAAATTTTCTTCTTCTTTTGTCAATAATTTGAGAGTTATATTGGAGACGTGAAATTTGAACCTAATATGTCTTGAAAACATAAATAAGTGCTAACCAATTGAGCTATAAGTCTCTTGACTTATATTTTAGTTTTAAAAAATAAGAAGGTAAATGGTTAAGCCTATCTTTATATATTTAATTTTTTACCTTACAACTTAACTTCTTTTTATTATGATACAATGAATTTATTTTTTATTTTTTATGAACTACAATGAATTTATTTAATTTTTATAAATTTTAAATATATTATGAAAATATATTGAAAATGAACTATTGAATTTTTAAAATACAGTAAAAAAAATTTTCATTCATTGAAGGTTACAATTGAGTTAATAAAAAAATTTGCTGAGAAAATTTAGATAATTTTAAGTGGATTGTAGGATTTAAATGGATTGGAAACCCTTTTAAATAAGCTTACAATAGTTTTAATTGAGAAAGAAGTGGTTTTAAATTATATTAAAAAATAAAATAAAATTAGATATCATAGTCGGTGGCATTAATATTATTTTGCTCATCAAGGCAAACATTTTTCCTTTCTTTTATTATCTTGGATAATTATTTCAAGACTAGCTTTATCAATTTCATAAAAGAGGGAGAAATTATAAGATCTACATGGTGGACAAGTGATGTGATCTATCATTCTACTAAAAAACTGACACTTGTTTAAAATTGTTAGTTAGAATTTTTTTTAAAATAGAAATTAATTACTGACTCAGTAATTTTAAACAAATAAAAGTTTTTTAGTAGAATGGTGGACAAGTAATATGATATACTAGAAGACTCTATAATTTCTCTAAAAGAGGACCTCATTGAGTTGGAGCATTTTTATTTTTATTTTAAATGCTACTTTACACAAAAGTATATTCTAATTACTAATTAGAATCTAGTGGAATTATATAATAGATTATATTACATAGATTTATAGTTAATAGCTTTTAAGGTTCCGTATATCCTTCTAGAAAATAGTAAAAAAAATTAAAAAAAATAAAAACTTCGTACACCCACTGATGCAAATTATGTTCAAAAATTCCTACCCACGTTAAATGAGCAGAGGGCTGGATTCCAAAAGTCATTAAATGAGTTCCTTTGGCTGATGCAAATTGAGTTCCAAATTCCTATCGACATTAAATGAAGCAAATTGAGTTCCTTTGGCTGGATTCCAAAAGTCATGAGCGGAGCGCTGTATTCCATATGAAATGGAAGCAAAAGTCTTGAGCAGAGCCTCACCCATTGAATAAAGCAACCAATTTGATAAGTCATTCTCGGCGTGTTTCGTTTAGGTATCTTTCTCACCTCCTATCATTTCTTCGTACTATTTGTGAACTGTACTATTTGGCGCGCAGCATTTTCTCAACCTGACTTTTGAAACCGCGTGAAGTAAAGTCATACATCCACTCGTCCAGTGCATTAACTGTGACAGCAAAAGAGGAAGAAAAAAAAAAAAAACCCAAAACAGTTCATTGTTTTCTTGAACTTTTCACAGAACAGAGTAACTCTCTTCACACCCAAGTTCCAACTCAACTTTCTGTGGTGTCTCTCTGTTTACTTCATTTCCCAAATTTCTCTCGTTTCCACAAGCGAACCATGTCGATTGTCTTGGAGGCTGTCGCGGGGGCTGCTTTATCTGCTTTCTTTGATGTGCTGATTGACAAGTTAAGCTCCCCTGATTTGTTGAAGATCTTTCGGCAAGAGAGCGTTGATGCTGACCTCAAGAAGTGGAAGACAATTTTACAGGAAATCGGTGAAGTTCTGGATGATGCAGAAGAGAAACAGATAACCAAGGAGTCCGTGAAGACCTGGATGGCTGAGCTCGAAGACTTGGCTTATGATGCGGACGACATCTTGGACGAGTTTGCTACTGAAGCTTTGCGACGTAAGGTGAAAGCAGAAGAACCTACCACAAGTAAGATACGAAAGTTCGTCCCTGCTTGTTGTGTGGGTTTGAATCCAAGTTCTATCATGTTTAATGCCGATATGCGGTCCAAGATTAAAGAAATCAATAAGAAGTTGCAAGTAATTGTTACACGGAAGAATGATCTGAAATTGGAAGACTTTGCTAGGGGAAGGACTAGAACAATAACATCAAGGGTGCCCGCAACTTCCCTGGTTGAATCTCATACTTATGGCAGAGAAGAAGATAAAGAGGCCATTGTCAAGTTGCTGAGTGATGAATCGAGCGGTGCTCAACTCTCTACGATTTCCATACTTGGTATGGGAGGACTGGGCAAGACGACTCTTGCCCAATTAGTCTACAACGATGATAAGATGGGCAGTTATTTTGATGTGAAAGCATGGGGTTGTGTTTCTCAAGATTTTGACATTTTAAAGGTGACAAAAGAAATTCTACAAGATATAACTTCTGAGACTAGCAATGATGATAGTCTAAATTTAGTTCAGCGCAAATTGAAGGAGCAATTATCTGGCAAGAAGTTCTTGCTCATTTTGGATGATGTTTGGATTGAAAACTATTCTGATTGGACTAAACTACGTCTTCCATTTGAATCTGGGGCTCCTGGAAGTAAGATTCTTATCACTACTCGGGATGCGAATGTTTCATCAACAATGGGTGCTACTCATCCATACAAGTTGAGAGAGTTGTCAAATGATGCTTGTTTGACCATGTTTACCCAACATGCACTGGGGACATCAGATTTTGGTGAACATCTAAAAGTTGAAGAAAGTCAAAAAATTTTAGAGAGGTGCAAGGGCTTACCTTTGGCAGCAAAGGCTCTCGCAGGCCTTCTACGTACATACAATCGTGATGAGTGGAAAGATGTACTAAATGGCAAGATATGGGATTTGTTAGAAAAGAAAACTGATGTTCCTTCAACTCTACGATTAAGCTATCTGTACCTCCCTTCAAGTTTAAAGAAATGTTTTGCCTATTGTTCGCTATTTCCAAAGGATTTTAATTTTGAGGAGGAAGAGCTAGTCTTGTTATGGATGGCAGAAGGTTTGGTTCGAGAAACAGAAGGAGAGAAGCCAATGGAAGATCTTGGCGGTGAGTATTTTCGTGATCTGCTCAAGAGATCATTTTTTCAACAATCAAGCAGTAATGAATCACTCTTTGTCATGCATGACCTCATGCATGATTTAGCTCAATGGGCAGCGGGAGACTTTTGTTGTAGGTTGGAGGATCAATTGGGTGGTAGTAAGATTTCTACAAAGGTATGACATTTTTCTTATATTGATCATTCAATTAATTGCATCAAAAAGTTTGATGACTTTCCTGAAGATATGCATTTACGGACCTTCCTTCTGCTAACATCAAGATTCTTAAGCAAATTAACAAATTTTGATACTATTTTGTTGTTGCCACAATTAAGGTACTTAAGGGTATTATCTTTATATAGATATGAAATCTGTGAGCTACCAAGTTCAGTCGGTGATTTGAAACATCTGAGATACCTCAACCTTTCTTATACTAAGATTACAAGTCTATCGGAATCAACAAGTTCTTTATACAACCTACAAACACTAATATTGAAAAGTTGTTTCTATCTCACAAAATTACCAGAAAAGATTGAAAATTTGGTCAATCTTTGACATCTCAATATTACAAATTCAAATTCAATTACAGAGATGCCAGTGGGAATAGCAAAATTAAAGAGCATACGAACACTATCTAATTTTGTTGTGGGGAAAGATAAGATAGTAGACTTGATGAATTTGGAATCTCTTCAGGGAACACTTTCAATTTCCCACTTGGAGAACATGCTTGATGCCAATGATGCAAGAAAGGTCAATTTAAAAGGTAAGAAGAATTTAGATACACTGGTGATGAAATGGGATGATGATTTACAAGATGCAGAAGTTGCGACAGATATTCTTGACATGCTACGACCTCATAAAACAATGAAAACACTTTCCATTAAGGGTTATGTTGGTGCAAACTTCCCAACTTGGTTAGGAGATTCTTCTTTTTCTAAGATGGTGGACCTAAGGATTGAGAGGTGTGGAAAATGCGTGCTCTTACCTGCCTTTGGGCAACTACCATTTCTCAAGCACCTTGTTATTATGAGAATGGATAGGGTCCGGAGTGTCGGCCCTGAGTTTTATGGGGAACATTGCAAGCAACCATTTCGATCCTTGGTGAAACTTTGCTTTGAGGATATGTATGAATGGCAAGATTGGATTCCTTGCAACCAAGACTTCCCTTGCTTGCATGAGCTTTCTATCTCTAAGTGCCCCAAATTGCAAGGAAAATTGCCCCATCACCTCCCGGAAAAACTTTCCATTTATGCATGTGAGCAATTGGTTGTTTCAATTCCAAGTCATTCAGTGTTTCAAGAATTAAAAATTGAGAGATGTAAAGAGGTTCTGCATGGGTCTCTGAAGGTAAAAAAGCTAATAATAGAAAATTTTAAGGAGCTAGAAATTGAAATCAAATCATGCCAAAGTCTTGTAAATATCAAGTTGAAGTCTACATTAAGGACACTAACAATCAAAGGCTGTAGTGCTTTGGAATCCTTGCAATTTGTGATGGATGAGGGAGGGGCTTCTTCAACTTCTCCTTCATTGATGAATGAGGAGAATCTTAGCTGCATTGGTAACAACAATGCATCTCTTCTTGAGCACTTGAAAATTTCTAATTGTCCATCCCTAAAATGCGTATCAACAATAGTCGACCTAGCAGCCATGCTTAATCACCTTGATATTGAAGAATGCCCAAAACTAACAACTTTATCATCAAAAGACACGTTACCTACCACCCTTAAAGTACTTAGGCTAGTGGATTGTCCAAAACTAGAGTCAATAGTAGACAAGTTAAACAAGGATACGTTACTTGAACATCTTTTAATTAGAAGTTGTGAAAAGCTTAGGTGCTTACCGAGAGGCCTACACAAACTCTGTCACCTCAAAGAGATTTATATACACAACTGTAATAGGCTTATCTCTGTAGGAAATTTGCTCCCTACCAACTTGAGAAGTCTTCATATCGAAGACTGTGAGAAACTGGAGGCCTTGCCAAACAACATGCACAACCTCAACTTTCTGCAACATTTATCAATATATGACTGTCCAAGTATCATATCCTTTCCGGAAGAGGGTTTCCCCACCAACCTTAGAGAGCTTTGGTTGTCGGGGGCGAAATGTTGTGAGCAAGTATTTGAGTTGGGACTGCACAGACTCACGTCGCTTACATATCTCTCGATTGGTAGTGGAATTATGGATTCGTTTCCAGAAAAGGAAGATGGGAATACGATGTTGATGTTGCCTACATCTCTCACTACCTTGAGGTTTTATAAATTTCCAAATTTGTTATTCCTCTCCTGGAAGTTATTTCAAAACCTCTCTGTACTCGAAGAAATTTCCATCGTTGCATGCCCTAAACTAGCGTCCCTCTCAAAGAAGTGTTTCCCGCCCTTGCTTCAACGACTTGATATTTCTAATTGTCCTGTGTTAAAACAAAACTGCGAGAAAGACAAGGGGATAATGTGGTCAAAGATTGCCAACATCCCTTCAGTTAATATTGATGGCAAGGAGCAGCAGAAATAATTTTGCAAAACAGAGAAATCTTCCTTCCAGGTACAACGTTATTTCGTTTCATAATATTTTAGTTCAAGAATTTTTACGATTATACAATAAAATCCTCTCTGTTTGTATATTTAAACAATATGATTTTAAAAATTCAAACCCTAACCCAAGCTAAGCTAATTCTTGCAGTGTTGCAATAGAGGCTAGCTTCAAAACTTGGAGGAGGTATGTAAATTTTGGCTCGTATATGTTCAATCTTTTTTCTTCTTTTAACAATTGAACTTCTTGCACCTTGAATTTTTCGCACGTCTCTTATACTTGTAAGTTATTTGAATTATATGAAACCTTTATTCCTAAGGGCATATAACTGTTCGATGAAATGCCTGAAATAGATATTGTATTGTAAAATTTGAGAACCTTTAAATATTAAGGACCCCATTTACACAGCAGGATGATTATTGTACCATGTAATGTGATGATTGCAGGTTACATATCATGTTGAGGAACAATGATAGGTGGATATGCACATAAGGGTAGGATGGCTTTTTATGAATATGATGCCTGAGCAGCATGTCATTTTAACCAAAGATCATGCCTTGCACAGATGATCAAAGTATACTTACCTGTGTTGCAGATGGCAGATATTTCATAATATAAGTCTGATCAAGTACTCAATCTACATTAGCCAAAAATAAATTTTCATGTAGTTCTAGTATTATAAAATATTTACATTTACAAGCCAACCAATCAAGACAAAAGAAGAACAAACTTTTTTTTTCATCAACAGTTACTGTTAGTTCAAAGAGCCCTCTAATAAATCACACATTTTTCATTGGTTCCAAAGCAATTTTGGTGTGCAATAAAATATCATAGTTTCATTGTAATGTGAACAAACCTTATATTAGAATGAAATAAACTAGCTTGACTATTCCAATAACTTATGTTGATCTTTACCATTTCATTAGTTTGAATCAGATCTCACTATCAGATTTGAATTTATTGAATCAAATTCCAGTAATAATTGGCTCTCAGTTTGGATGGAGAGATTCTCCATAGATGCTTGCATTTTTTCTTATGTTATTCTTGTTATTGCAGCTACTCCTTGTAAATTCAGGAATGTGACCATATTGTCATGATCAAAAAGAAAAGGCTGGGAATCATTCTCTAAGAAGCTGTAAACCTACTGTGTGCAATTGGATACAATTTGGTGATTGTCAGGTGTGGCAAGTGTTTATCTTTGGTGGAGGTGGTGGGTTTGGAGCAGATAAGGTTTGAGCTTTGTCAGACAATTTGTGAAGCCTTATACTATGTACTTGTGAAAGGTGTGGTAGCTGCACTTGTTCTTACGAATATGTATGGGGTTTACAGCGTTTGTTGTGGATCGAAAACATGAAGCTGTGATATACATGCTGTTAACATATTGTTGTGCTATGTTCCTAATCTTCTAAGCCCTGGTTTCATCAAGCTGTTGGCAATGCTGTGACAGTGCTTGATTATAGTAAGAAAATGGAGCAGCTTTGTAGGGAGGCTTACTTGTTAAAGAATGACCAAGTTATCGAGCTGAGGGAAGTATTAGAGGCTAACAAGGATGGAAGCTTTTGTTTATGTGGGATGTGATAAGAGATGAAGTTGGAAAGGTTCATGCTTGTTTTGCAAGGACAGAATGGTAATGCTGTTACTGCTGGATTCTTAGTTGCGAAAAAAAATTCCATATCCACTGCCTTCCTCCTCCTATTGAGACAAGCTCTGTGGCCTTGAAGCATATGGGAATTCAAAGTGCTTTTGTGTTCTCAACCGGCAAATAGCTTGAGAAATTTTTTGAAACAGACAAAATCAAGACTGGGTGAGTGTAGGTGTTATTGGTGACCTTCAAAGTCAATTAACCCGTGTAAGAAGTGTTGGCTCTAATAGGATTGATCCCAGAATTCTTTGTCATGTTAGGCACTATGCAAAGATGACATCAAACTGCTATATGAATATCTTTTGGTCCTCTACTGGTAGGTAGGGGCTCTATTTTGGTCCTGTCTGTATCGAACCTTTTGCTGTGTTTGTGTCCTCTCTCCTTTGTGTCTAACTTATGTTTTGTTTTGTGCCTAATCAAAGTTACTAGTTTGCACTATATAGTAAGGGATGCGGTTGACGAGCAACCAGTTTGACCAATTTGTTGGATTATTGTTTTTTGAAACCTTAGTTTCAGGCTCAGTAATCAAACAATCTTGGCTTAAAAAATCATTCAGATAGCAGTACACATTGTGCTTGAAATCGCAGTTTTTCGATCAACCACTATGGTGAGCACGGTAATTTACTATATAGTTAGACCATCTATATATTTTTCCCCTTCTAAATTTTTCTTGATAGTGTTAGCATAGAAATTTCAGCATTTGATTTGTTTATCTAACTTGAATTCATTTCAAGTTTTCAGCTACTCTTTGATGATGGATGGTTGCATTCTTGACGGGCTAATTAGTAATACCTAGCAGTACATTGATTTGTTGGATTCTTGGTGAGATGATCACATTAGCTGAATTTGGGGATCTGGTAAAAATAATAAAAACTTTTTTCATAGCTTCTCGTCATTGTTAACTCAGAAGGCTAACTAGAATACATAATTTTGATCAATAAGGAAGACACAAATTGAATTTCTCTCCATGGGATAATGGGTTTAATTTTGATTATGGTTTTTTTTTTTTTTTCAAACTTCTTAAGAGTTCATATCCATTTTCAGCAATTTCACAAAAGACTTATGAAAGAAAGGCAAGAAGGAGAATAGAGGTGTGCTCTGTAATTGACAAATATTCCTCTCAGTTTGCACGCTCAGCCATGTTCAGGTTATTAATAGTTTCATCTTTTTTTACTTATGATCGATCTTGATGAATTTTGAGGCACAGATTATAGTATTATACCCTTCCACTACACTACCTGAGCCATCAGTTTTAACTTATTTATTAGTTCCATTGAGTTAACCTATATTATTAGGAGGAACTTTTCTGCAATTTTTTTTTTTGAATGAAACAAAACAGCCTATTAGCAAGGATACATTCCCTAACACGAGAATGAGATATAATTTTGAGAAAAAAAAGAAAAAAAATTATATCATGGTGAATGTACAGAGTTGTCCCAAAAACTAATTATATGATAGATATGAGTTTTAGATAGAAATGAGAAACTTGGGCTTCATATTTCTATTTCTTTGATCTGGATTGTAAGGGTCATTATAACCCAACATGGATTTTTGTAAATTTTACTAAAGCAAGATGATAGTTGTCACTGAATTTTTCATTGAAAATTTTCAAGAAAGTTTTTCATTGGTTGTATTGTTTAAAGGAGGCCAACCTGTTAATTATGTATGTGCTAAACCATTGAGAACATGGAAAAAAATCCACCGTTATTTGCTATCACAATATTTCAGTTAAAGAATATGTTTATGTAGATTGCTTAATCCGACAATATACCCAAATTGAAAGAATAAAATCATCTTCTTTCCACCGTGTGTGTATTTAGACAATGTGACTTTTAAATTTTGAACCTTAACCTCTTATTAGCTAATTCTTGTGGTGGGGCAGTAGAGGCTAGCTTCTAAACTCCTAAAAGCTTTTCTTGAATTTCAAAAGTTGGAGAAATGTAAAATTTTGGATTATGTTATGTACGTTCATTTTTTCTTCTTCTTTTTGAACTTATGGCACTAAATTTTTAGCTCATCAACATCTCTTATAGTTTGTAAATTATTTGAATTGTATGAACCTCTTATACCTAAGGACATGTAGTTGCTTGATGAAATGACTAAAGGAGATATTTTCTCTTGGAATTTGATTGATTGCAGATTATATATCATGTTGTGGAAGATGATGATTAGTGGAAATGCACAAAATGACAGGATAACTTTTTAATAAGATGCCTAAGTGGAATGTCATTTCAACGAAAGATCATGCTTTTGAGGATAGTCAAGCATTGTCACCTGTGCTACAGATGGGCAGGTATTTCATTTGTTCCAAATCACTGTCACCCCACCATTCCTTAACTTATGCTGATTTTTTTTTTTTTGAAATATTTTTTAGATAGCTGTTGTATGATGAATAAGGAAGCATGACACTTGTTCAATGACTTAATGGATTCTGAGATCTTGGTTTTACTAATTTAACTATTGCTGCTTCTTAATCTCATTTTTCACATTGTTTTCGTTTGCTCTCAAAAATAATAATTTTCTTTCTTTTGTGAACTATGGACATTTTTAATTACAACATTTTATTCATTTTAGCTAATACATGCTCAGATTTTTGGAAGTGGAGAGCAAACTACATTTCTTGTCAAACACCAAGGACAAGCTTATAAGTTTCCTATTGAGCCTAGGAGTCCCCATGTATTTCAGCTCATAATTTTAGCTGAGACTTGCTCATATTCTGGAATGGAGTGCAAACTACTTTAATTGTTGATAATGTAGTCACATATGGAGGCTTTCCAATAGAGAATGAATTCTTGCTCCATCAATCATTTCCTTGACTTTACTTGTTTTTGCCAATTATCCTGACCTTTTTAAAATTAGATGACCGGTTGATTTCCAGTGTGGTATGCTAATGGAAAGTTGTAAATGAAAGTCCCTTGGAATTTTTGCATTGTGCTTTTTTGGGGATCTCTCTTTTTATCTCATTAATATCTATTATAGGTTGTATTTGAACTAAAGTTTTTTATTTTTATAATCAATTTTAAACTTGATCAATACGGAAGACACATTGATTGAGTTACGTTCTTTGGGATAAGAGTATAATTTTGATTGTGTGTGTTTTCCCCTCTCAAAGCTCATAACCATTTTTCAGGGATTTCACAATGGAAACATGAAAGGAGGCCCAGAAGGAGAAGGGAGGTTGGACCGTAATTCACAAATATTCTTCTCAGTTTGTACCAGCTCTATATGTAAAGCTAATTCCACTTCGGGTTGTTTACTATTATCACTTATTTGTATCTATTGTCCATCTTTACTTGGTTAATTCTTTAGGCACAGATTAAACCTTCCCACTATACTACCATCAATGTAACCTACTTAATAATTCCATTCAGTAAACATATACTTAAAGGAGGGCTTTTCTGTGGCTATTAAATTAAACAAAAAATGGATTTTAGTAAAGCCTAGTTTCCCAAAGCAATATTTCCCAAAGCAAACAAAAATGCATATACTCAAGAACCTGAATATGCAGAGTTTCAGAAACATACATTAATCATAAGACAGATTTGAGTTTTAGATTGAAATTGGAAACTTTCTACATATTTCTTGTTTGATCTAAATTTAAGTTAATTTTGGTATGGCAGGTGATTCACCTGATTATGTTTCATTGGAAAGAACCTTCCATGCTATTATATGAACTTTAGAAGTAAAAATTCATTGCTGATGTTAGCTCTTGTTATATACTCAAGGCATATCTTATTTGCTGACTGTTTAATTTTTTTCGTTTCCATTTATTTTCTGTTTTGTTTTTCAATGTTCCTCTCCACTGGCCATTTTATGGACTGCTTGGCATCTTGGCACAGTTCCTAGAGGACTTTAAGAGCAATGGAAGGAGGCATTCTGGTCTGAGAGAACAAAAACCTAATCAAAATTTTCAACTCTGTTTATGTAAATAAAAAGGTATGTGCCCCTTTCTTTGACCTTGTTCATCCTTCTATACGCCATCTAGTTAGAGATAACTTATAGAAATTTTTGTTGAATTCTATTATTTTTTCATTTTCAAAGTTCTGTCTCTTTAGTTTAGTGTATGCTATAGTACCTTCTTTCCCATAAATATAACATAGCAGTATATTACTAAAAACCAAGACTCATAGTTGTCACTGAATTTTTGTCATAAACTTTCAGGCAAGTTTTTCATAGGTAATTCGTCCTGAAGGAGGCTAACTAGTTATCGACCTAAAGTTTTATCCCCCCAAAATGCTGGAATGTGGGACATGTTTGAAGGGAAGGTTGTCATGCTTCTTAAGCTCTTAACTGATTCACATGATCTTGATCTGTTAAGAAGCAATGGTTGGGAATCGTTGTAATGAGAACCTGCTCTGTGCAATTGGATACGATTTGTTGATTGTCGGGCATGGCAAGTGGGAGTTAGTACCAAAATAAAGAGTTGCTGGTGAGGTGTAGGCTTTGTCAGACAATTTAGAAACCTTATCTTACATAGTTTTGAAAGGCGTGGACTACACTTGTAGTTATCAATAGCCTCTGAGGCTAGCCTTTGTTGTGGAAGCGGGAGAGACAAGTTGTTAAAGAAGTCATTGCTTTGCTGCGTTTGCGATTTTTAAGCTATGGTTTCGTCAAAGTCCTTGATTGAATGCTCACTAATGCTCGTTGGCTTGCCAATTCTACAGCTTCCTCTTTTCCGCATATAGCCTGGTCCTCTTTTTAATGTGTCTTTTATGTTAAACACCATACATTCTATTGAGTTATTTTAAGCTGTTTTTTGGCTTCATCTAAAAAGAAGGAAGCTTACCAGTTTACAAAATATAGTTAAGGATGCAGTTGACTTGTATCCAGTTTGATCAATGCGTTGAAATTTGTTCTTTGAAAATTTGTCTCAGCCATCAAATAATCTTGGCTTAAAGAATCATTTGGACTGAATCAAACATTGTGCTTGGAATTATTACTTTAAGAGCTACCACTTTGATTGGTACTGTAATTTACTACTAGAATATTTAGTAAGACCATCATCATTATTTTCAAAATTTTTCTAGACAATGAAAGAAGAGAAATTTTTGCCTCTACTAAGTAGTTTATCTAACTCAATTTCATTTCAAAATTTAAACTCCTTTATGCTTGAATGCCATAAGTAAAATGTGCTTATTAACTAGCCTTACATTGATTTATTCCATTATTGCCGATATGGTCACATTAGCTGAATTTGAGGATCGGGTAATGAAAACTTTTGTCATGGTTTCCTATCGTTGTTTACTTTGAAGGTCAGCTAAAATACAAAAGTTGATTGATGAGGAAGACACACTGATTGAATTATGCTACTTGGGAATCTGAAATTATCTCTTGCAGAATATGCCGAGTTTTTTCAGAACAAACTCTGGTTATATATATATATATATATATATATATATATATTGATAATCTAATTGACAAGATAATGAGTAAAAATTTGTCATCATAGCAAACTAATAATTTGCCATTAGTAACAACTTGGACTTGCAAAATATGAATTTATCATATTACTAAAAATAATTTTTATTGTTCCATTATAATCATTATCAATGGAGAGGACAATCATAATCAATCTAGATATTATGGACAATCATGCACATTCATGCAAAAGATTATCTTACATGAGAAGTCATTTTTTTTCTAGGTACAAGACCTCATGACATTGTGAAGCCATGAATGCCTTCTTGAATAGATTTTTGGATAGGCAAACAAGGCTTTATGAGTTGTTCCAACAAGTTAATAGAGCACTTACACGTATTAAACACAATAAGGTGGGGGTAGATTTTACTTCTAAATATATTAAATCTATTATGATTACTAGGTTAGTTAAAATTGAGAAGTATACCACTAATATATTGACAAGGGAAATATTCCATATGTATATGCCACAATTTGTTTACTAAGAAATCACTTTTCCATAAATTCATATATGAAATAACAAAATTCACTAATTCTATTTGTATGTGTCGTAGATGATCCAAAGAAATCAGACCACCTACTTGCACTTGGATCTAAATATGGTAATATCATAATATTTATAACTTGAGTTGATATATAACTCACTTTCATGAACTACAAGCTGGTCTCTCGTTGCAAAGTATCTAAAAGAAGTAGACAAACTACAAAGAAATCCATTTTTAAAGGAAAAAATTCATTTAAAAAGAAATCCACTACAATGTGTCTTGTTCACATCTATATTTGAATACCATCATGGCAACAATTGAAAAAGAGACAATCAAAAGCATATGCATTTCTTGATCATTCATTCTTAAGTTCTCAACAGGGCAACTTCTAACTTGTAGGAATTTCTTATTATCTCTTCTGCAACTCCACGGGCAACAGAAATATCTGCATTTACATGATATGACTATTAGAGCTTGAAAAAAAAAGGTGTTCATAATAGCAAATCTCTTTGCATAGAGCCTTAGATATTTATTTATATAACTATTATTATTCAAGAACTTTGGCTCATCTAGCTCAACCTGACAATATCAGCAAATTCAAAATCATCTATAATAAGTTTATTAAATAAAAAAAAATCTAGTAAACAACAACATGCTAAAAAAAGGATATAATCATATAATGAACCATTGAGAGGTTTCTTATTATCTAAAAGTTGAGTAATAATGTAAATGATTGTAGGTGCATATCAATGTTTCAGCTCTGTTTTAGAGCTTGGTCTTGTTACATGGACTTCAATTGTATGAGCCAATTCTTCATCCTACTCCTACAGAATGATTTAACTTCATATTAAATGTAAGTTTTGAGCAGGAGAGAAAAAGAGAAAGAAAAAGATGCCATGCCACTTCAACAAGACACTACCCAAATAACATTATCAATCTCCTATCTATTATTTGCATCAAGATTTGATTGAAATTTTTTCAATCTTTTACTCCAAGATTAAGTAAATTAGTTAGTTAAAATTGCATAAGATAGGCACACTAGCTCCACTAGGCTACTACAAAGCTTATAGAACAAAACATCAAACACATGGTGTGCATTTTTAGAACAAATCATCAAATGTTGTTCAAAACTCCCAAATGCAACAACCAAAAGCAGATCTCCCACAAGCCATCATATATCCACCAAATAAAGGAAGAAGAAAAAGAACTAACCTCAGGTTGCTACAGTTTATCAAACAAACAATAGGTTGCTGCAGTTTATCAAAAAACCCTCTGGTTGCTGCAATTTATCAAAAAAAAAAAAAAAAAAACCCATTTACACAGCAGGATGATTATTGTACCATGTAATGTTCAGGTTATTAATAGTTTCATCTTTTTTTACTTATGATCTATCTTGATGAATTTTGAGGCACAGATTATAGTATTATACCCTTCCACTACACTACCTGAGCCATCAATTTTAACTTATTTATTAGTTCCATTGAGTTAACCTATATTATTAGGAGGTACTTTTTTGCATTTTTTGAATGAAACAAAACAGCCTATTAGCAAGGATACATTCCCTAACACGAGAATGAGATATAATTTTGAGAAAAAAAGAAAAATAAATTATATCATGGTGAATGTACGGAGTTGTCCAAAGACTAATTATATGATAGATATGAGTTTTAGATAGAAATGAGAAACATTGGCTGCATATTTCTATTTCTTTAATCTGGATTGTAAGGGTCATTATAACCCAACATGGATTTTTGTAAATTTAACTAAAGCAAGATGATAGTTGTCACTAAATTTTTCATTGAAAATTTTCAGGTAAGTTTTTAATTGGTTGTATTGTTTAAAGGAGGCCAACCTGTTAATTATATATGTGCTAAACCATTGAGAACATGGAAAAAAATCCACTGATATTTGCTATCACAATATTGTAGTTAAAGAATATGTTTATGTAGATTACTTAATCCGACAATATACCCAAATTGAAAGAACAAAATCATCTTCTTTCCTCCATGTGTGTATTTATGTGACTTTTAAATTTTGAACCTTAACCTCGTATTAGCTAATTCTTGCGGAGGGGCAGTACAGGCTAGCTTTTGAACTCCTAAAAGCTTTTCTTGAATTTCAAAAGTTGGAGAAATGTAAATTTTGGATTATGTTATGTATGTTCATTTTTTCTTCTTCTTTTTGAACTTATGGCACTGAATTTTTAGCTCATCAACATCTCTTATAGTTTGTAAATTATTTGAATTGTATGAACCTCTTATCCCTAAGGACATGTAGCTGCTTGATGAAATGACTAAAGGAGATATTTTATCTTGGAATTTGATTGATTGCAGATTATATATCATGTTGTGAAAGATGATGATTAGTGGAAATGCACAAAATGACAAGACAACTTTTTAATAAGATGCCTGAGCGGAATGTCATTTCAACCAAAGATCATGCTTTTGAGGATAGTCAAGCATTGTCACCTGTGCTACAGATGGGCAGGTATTTCATTTGTTCCAAATCACTGTCACCCCACCGTTCCTTAACTTATGCTGATTTTTTTTTTTTTTTAAATATTTTTTAGATAGCTGTAGTATGATGAATAAGGAAGCAGGACACTTGTTCAATGACTTAATGGATTCTGAGATCTTGGTTTTACTAATTTAACCATTGCCGCTTCTTAATCTCATTTTTCACATTGTTTTCGTTTGCTCTCAGAAATAATAATTTTCTTTCTTTTGTGAACTATGAACATTTTTAATTACAACATTTTATTCATTTTAGCTGATACATGCTCAGATTTTTGGAAGTGGAGAGCAAACTACATTTCTTGTCAAACACAAGGACAAGCTTATAAGTTTCCGATTGAGCCTAGGAGTCCCCATATATTTCAGCTCATAATTTTAGCTGAGACTTGCTCATATTCTGGAATGGAGTGCAAACTACTTTAGTTTTTGATAATGTAGTCACATATGGAGGCTTTCCAATAGAGAATGAATTCTTTGCTCCATCGATCATTTCCTTGACTTTACTTGTTTTTGCCAATTATCTTGAACTTTTTAAAATTAGATGACCGGTTGATTTCCAGTGTGGTATGCTAATGGAAAGTTGTAAATGAAAGTCCCTTGGAATTTTTGCGTTGTGCTGTTTTGGGGATCTCTCCTTTTTTATCTCATTAATATCTGTTATAGGTTGTATTTGAACTAAAGTTTTTTATTTTTATAATCAATTTTAAACTTGATCAATATGGAAGACACATTGATTGAGTTATGTTCTTTAGGATAAGAGTATAATTTTGATTGTGTGCATGTTTTCCCCTCTCAGAGCTCATGACCATTTTTCAGGGATTTCACAATGGAAACATGGAAGGAGGCCCAGAAGGAGAAGGAAGGTTGGACCGTAATTCACAAATATTCTTCTCAGTTTGTACCTGCTTTATAGGTAAAGCTGATTCCACTTCAGTTTGTTTACTATTATCACTTATTTGTATCTATTGTCCATCTTTACTTGGTTAATTCTTCAGGCGCAGATTAAACCTTCCCACTATACTACCATCAATGTAACCTACTTAATAACTCCATTCAGTAAACATATGCTAAAAGGAGGGCTTTTCTGCAGCTATTAAATGAAACAAAAATGCATTTTAGTAAGGCCTAGTTTCGCAAAGCAATATTTCCCAAAGCAAACAAAAATGTATATACTCAAGAACCTGAATATGCAGAGTTTTAGAAACAAACATTAATCATAAGACAGATTTGAGTTTTAGATTGAAATTGGAAACTTTCTACATATTTATTGTTTGATCTAAATTTAAGTTAATTTTGGTATGGCAGGTGATTCACCTGATTATGTTTCATTGGAAAGAACCTTCCATGCTATTATATGAACTTTAGAAGTAAAAATTCATTGCTGATGTTAGCTCTTGTTATATACTCAAGGCATATCTTATTTGCTGACTGTTTAATTTTTTTTGTTTCCATTTATTTTCTGTTTTGTTTTTCAATGTTCCTCTCCACTGGCCATTTTATGGACTGCTTGGCATCTTGGCACAGTTCCTAGAGGACTTTAAGAGCAATGGAAGGAGGCATTCTGGTCTGAGAGAACAAAAACCTAATCAAAAATTTCAACCATGTTTATGTAAATAAAAAGGTATGTGCCCCTTTCTTTGACCTTGTTCATCCTTCTATACGCCATCTAGTTAGAGATAACTTATAGAAATTTTTGTTGAATTCTATTATTTTTTCATTTTCAAAGTTCTATCTCTTTAGTTTAGAGTATGCTATAGTACCTTCTTTCCCATAAATATAACATAGTAGTATAGTACAAAAAACCAAGACTCATAGTTGTCACTGAATTTTCGTTGTAAACTTTCAGGCAAGTTTTTCATAGGTAATTCGTCCTGAAGGAGGCTAACCAGTTATCGACCTAAAAGTTTTATCCCCACAAAATGCTAGAATGTGGGACTTGTTTGAAGGGAAGGTTGTCATGCTTCTCAAACTCTTAACTGTTACATTCACATGATCTTGATCTGTTAAGAAGCAATGGTTGGGAATCATTGTAATGAGAACCTGCTTTGTGCAATTGGATACGATTTGTTGATTGTCGGGCATGGCAAGTGGGAGTTAGTGCCAAAATAAAGAGTTGCTGGTGAGGTGTAGGCTTTGTTAGACAATTAGAAACCTTATCTTACATACTTATGAAAGGCGTGGACTGCACTCCTAGTTATCAGTAGCCTCTGAGGCAAGCCTTTGTTGTGGAAGCAGGAGAGACAAGCTGTTAAAGAAGACATTGCTTTGCTGTGTTTGTGATTTTTAAGCTATGGTTTCATCAAAGTCCCTGGTTGAATGCTCACTAATGCTCGTTGGCTTGCCAATTCTACAGCTTCCTCTTTTCTGCATATGGCCTAGTCCTCTTTGTAATGTGACTTTTATGTTAAACATCATACGTTCTATTGAGGTATTTTAAGCTGTTTTTTGGCTTCGTCTAAAAAGAAGCAAGCTTACCAGTTTACAAAGTATAGTTAAGGATGCGGTTGACTTGTATCCAGTTTGATCAATGTGTTGAAATTTGTTCTTAGAAATTTTATCTTAGCCATCAAATAATCTTGGCTTAAAGAATCATTTGGACTGAATCAAACATTGTGCTTGGAATTATAACTTTTAAGTGCCACCACTTTGATTCGTACTGTAATTTATTACTGGAATATTTAGTAAGACCATCATCATTATTTTCAAAAATTTTCCAGACAATGAAAGAAGAGAAATTTTAGCCTCTACTATGTAGTTTATCTAACTCAATTTCATTTCAAAATTTAAACTCCTTTATGCTTGAATGCTGTAAGTAAAATGTGCTAATTACCTAGCCTTACATTGATTTATTCCATTATTGCCGATATGGTCACATTAGCTGAATTTTAGGACCAGGTAATGAAATCTTTTTTCATGGTTTCCTATCATTGTTGACTTTGAAGGTCAGCTGAAATACAAAAGTTGATTGATGAGGAAGACACACTGATTGAATTATGCTACTTGGGAACCTGAAATTATCTCTTGCAAAATATACAGAGTTTTTTCAAAACAAACTCTGGTTATATATATATATATATATATATATAGAAATGGGGAACTTTGGCTTGATATTTCTACTTGTTTGATCTTAAGTTAATTTCAATGTGGTGAGATTCTTCACCTTATGGTATTTTAGTGGAAATAATCGTCACTACTATTATATGATCTTTGGGGTAGGTATGGATCGGTGGAGATTGGTGGGTTGCCAATGTCGCCGATGATGGTTTCGCTCAAGATCGCTGATGATAGGTTAGATGTGGTGTGATGTTGGCAGCGTTGATCTGGTGGCACCGTGGGTCAAATGGTTTCGTCGATCTGGGTTTTGTGGCTTTGCCGATCTGGGTTTTGTGTGGGTTTTGCAGTGAGGCATGGATTGATTTTTATCTTTTGGGTTCAGATGGGTTAGATGTGGTAGTGATTTGGTGGTTTTTTTTTTTTCCTTCCTTAATTTGGGTTTTTGGTTCCGGTGGGATTTTGGTGGACAGTGGGCACGGTGACGTGGTAGGCATGGTGGTGGTGGTGTGGTGATGATTGGGTTGTTTGGTTGTTGAGAGAGGGACAGAGACTCAGAGAGACAAGGATAGGGATGAGGAGAGAGAAGTGATAGATAACTTTAAATATTATTTTATTATATAATTTATATTATTTTAGTGTGTAGGATTGTAAAATAAAAGTTGGGATGTTGAAAGTATTGAAAAATAGTATGGTATAATTGGTAAAGTAACTTTTTGAGATGGTAAAATAAGATAGGATGGCATTTTCGGTTGGAGATGCTTAACACACCCAAATTGGACCAAATGTTAAAAGTCGAAGATAAAAAGGTCACACTTAGTCATAAAATTAAAAGAAAAAAAGAAAAGAAAAAGAAAAAGAAACAACTCACTGCACCAAACAACGTTTCAAAGTGTAGGAGTTGAACGAGCAACTCACCTCCTTATACTTAAAAGCCTTGAGCTGAGCTGTGTGCCAGCTCAATAGCTTAATTACACTTAATTATACTTAGTTAATTAAATACTAGTTAATTTAATTAAATAATTAGTCTAATGAATACCAATTTTTAATTTACATAAAAAAATTTACCAAAACTATTCGCCATTTTTACTTTAATTACCGTAATTACTATGAACTTTAGCTGGCGCCATTTTTTCCATCTAAAGAAACAAAAACACTCTGAACTATGATGAGTTCATTTCCCATACACTCACACAGAAAAGAGCAAGAGACACGAGAGCGAGTGAGACCGAATGAGCAAGAGACTTACACCAAGAGAGAATGGGCAAACCCAAGAGAAGCTGTTGCGATTTGTTACCACTGCGGAGAGACTTTAATTATTGCCATATTTGTCGGTTGTTTTTCAATAGCATTACATCAATGGGGGGTCACAATCAGAGTGTACATAAGTTGAACATGGTGGATTGTGGCGTCTATAGCTCCGCCTTTCAGTCTTAGCCGACGTCCACACCGACAGGATAGCACCAGGAGAGAGTGCACTGTCTGTGGCACATTTGCCGGCCTCTGTGACCACATTGGCGATGGTTGCATCATTTTTTGTCATATTTGTGGCACATTGGTTCAAGAGGTCCAAGTAATTCACTGGGTAATTTATTTCCTTTATATTTAATCATATGCCAAAACCTAGGTATAAGTGTAAAATGAAATTAAGTTAGTGATGCAAACTATAAAACTAGAGGTGACTATTGAATGTTCTTAAATATAGTAAAGTATATTCTGTGAAAAACAAAAATACATAAAAATTTCTCTTTTGCTGCCAAACCAGAAGTAATGCACTCATCTACTTTAGACAATGCAAAGAGATTTCAAGGTCCAATTGGTAATTTACTTTTCTTTTGTTTCTTCTTCATTCTTGTTCTTTTTTTATCTTTTCTTGCACATCAATCTTCATCCTGATAAGCCTATACTTGTAGTATAGTTTTCTTTATTAATTGGTATCTATTTTACAACATGTAATTTACATTTTTTTTCTTCTATTTTCTTGTTCTTTGTTGTGCTTTCTTGCATGTCTATCTTCATCCTGATTAGTGTATACTTGTAGTATAGTTTTATTTATTAATTGGTTCCTATTTTCCCGTTTGTTGTTGTCGATGAGCCTATACTTGTAGTATAGTGAACTTATCACTGTTGGAAATAAAATAAAATATTGATGGGTCTTTCCTCACTTACCATCACAACCACACAGTTTAGCCTTGTTATTAGAAAATTTCAAACTACACAATTAATATTCTCAAAGGGCTTTCAAAACCTCTCTTCTCTTGAATCTCTCTTGATCGAGAATTGTCCTAAACTTGCATTCCTTCCAAAGATGGCCTCCCTCCTTCACTTTTAGAACATCGTATTACTAATTGTCCAATGCTAAAAAAACGCTACAAAGGCAAAAGGTGAGAGTGGTTCAAGATTGCCATCTATGAGATAGAGGAGCTACAATAATTGTGCAAATCAAAGATGAAAATGTTTAGATATATTAGGAAGCTAAACACACACACTATGTATCTAGGTAGAGAGATAAAAGAGAGACATAGATGAAAAACACACGAGAGTAGAGAAACATGAGAGAGCAGCAACAATGATGAAAAAGCGGGACAAGAGAAACTAAGCTAAGAAGCGGAAAATTCATTTTTGCCATCACGTTTGCCATTCAAACCTGAAGAAATAAAGGGCGATGATGACTCACAATCTTGCCTTGCACAAGAACTCCACCAACGATTGCAACACATGCGGAACTGCTTTCAAGTGAGTGAGTGAGCAAGCTGGAGCTACACGTCGCGAAGCGCCACACGAAGAAGTTCTCTGAAGCTTCTCAAAGGTGCCGAATCTACAACACATACTCTGAAGGCGATAAATTTGTGTACCTTTTTCTGCGGTGGATTGGTGGACGCATTGACTGAGTCCGACTCATCAGGCGACTCTAACACTGACGGTTGGAGATTTCTTTTTCACGCTCTTTCTATTCTTTCTTCCTTCTTCTTTCTTCTTCCTTCTTTCTTCTTCTTGTTCTTCTTCTCATTGTTTTTTTCTTTTTTTTCTTTTCTTGCAAGGTGACATGTCACACAGTACTACTCATACTGATGAGTTGCAATCTTTTTGTGGTATGTACTAGTTAGGGTTAGTCCATACTTTTCTAGGTATTTGTATTTTATGACATTTTTTTTCTCCTTAGTATAGGCAAATGAGTCGATTGAAAAAAAAAAAAAAAACCCAAATTTTAACAAATAAAGTTATATATTTTTCATTGTAATTGTATTAATTAAGCCAAAATATTAGTCAGTAAATAAAATAATATTTTTTTTATCAAATGAAAAACAAGAAAAAGAAAGAAAAATGCTACATCCACAACATTTTTCACAATACTTTCTTAACAAATTCTAAGTAGTAGATTATTATTCGCTCTTATTGGTAGGCAAAAAAATTAATTTTAGAGGTGAGTTCAAATTAGAAAGAGTAACAACTTCATGTGTAGGATTTGCTATGAAAATCTTATGAATGTAGCATTTAAAAAAAAAAAAAAGGAACAATATACAAAATATTTCATAACATTTTTCATGATTGCCCCCTTTCACAACTAATAGATGCTTTTATGTGCGTTCTGTCACTAATTTTACTCAATGTTTAATGGATACTCCTCAGTGAATTTTTTGTACTGTATTATTATCATGTCCACTTTCTTCTTCTTCTTTCTTTTAAATGTAATTTTGAGACTTTATTTATCATAGTAGAAAAATATGAGGGAGAGTCTCTTGAGCTAGCTTGGTCATGTTCAAAGAAAAGCAAGTAATGAATTGATAAAAAAGAGTAGAATTAAGGCAAAAATTAACATTGTTAGAAGTAATAAAAAAAGGACATGTAAATATGTAATTAGCGAAGCAACAAAGAGCATAGCTTCTTTTGTTTTTAAGAATCGAGAGCATAACTTCAAATAGATAGAATAGAGAAAAAAAAAATCCATTGGCGGACCCAATCTAATTTGTTAAGAATCCATAATTAACCCTACATTTTGAGACAAAGGCTTTGTTGTTATCATTGTTGTTAGTGTATTTATTAATTTTTTTTTGTTTAACTTCACTTGCATATCATACCTTAGTCCAAAGTCCATTTCCCAATACATATATTGTATTTCTGAATCCTCATTTTTCTCATTCACGATAGTATGTTCTAAATTTTGAAAAGGAAATTGCTAAAATTGTGATAACATTGTTAGTGAAATTTGTATTTTCTTTTGGGTTTAAATAGCCTTTGAAATTACATGAAAAGCAATTTCTAAGGTTTTCTTTTTTTCTTTTTTTTTTCTTTTGCAGCTGGAGCTAGACTTGGATTTGAGAGATTGATTACAATGGATATATTTTGCACTCTATTATCTTGTTTTTTTTTTTTTTTTTGGATTTGAGAGAATGATTACCTTGGGTATATTTTGCACTCTATTATCTTGTCTTTTTGGATTAAAAAATTGATTACACTGGATATATTTTGCATTCTATCATCTTGTCTTTTTGGATTTGATAGATTGATTGCATGGATATATTTTGCACTCTATTATCTTGTCTTTTGTTTCTTGTTTTTTGTTTTTGTTTTTGTTTTTTTTTTTTTTGGTTTTTTTTTTTGTAGACTATTGTTTGAACTCTTGTTTGTGTTTTTGTGATTAATGTGTGTTTCTTTGCATGATAATTGGAAGTTTGGAACCATGATTAGGGGTCCTTTGTATATGAAATTTGGGCATCAAGTTTAATGATTCAAGTCCAAACTCATGGATATAAGCCCACAAAGAAAGATAGGAAAGTGAGAGTCTAGATACATGTGTTCTGCAACCGGTCTTTTGATGCTCAAGTTAGATTAATTTCTTTTAGTACAACAATTGTTCACTCAAGAATGACTTACCCTCTCCTTTTGGATTGGTTCCTTTCAAATTCGTGCGACCATAACCTTTCTATTACTATCACTTTGTGTGATTATGGGAGGTGTTATAATGATGTGTAATGATAGATATGTGCATTGTTGGCGCTTCCCATATACTCTATGTAGGAGTTATTGGTTTATTACTCACATGAATACCGATCTTTTGGAGCCTTCACATATGCTTAAAAATTCATAGGTACTTCTGGAGCACGAAGAAATTATACTTCTTCTTTTCACATTCATAATGGCCTCCATCATGAATTTAATAAGTGGACCCCACGAGGAATGTGAGCGGAAAGAGCATCATTTTTCATGCTCCAAGAGTACCTAAGAATTACTCTACACACCATTTTATTTAGAGAAATGGTATGTCTACAACATTTTCACAACAAATCATAGGTAATAAGTTGTTATTGGTTGTCATCGGTGAGCAAAAAATTTTATGTTATGGATTTAAATTAGAACCAATAACAAACTACCACCTATGATTTGTTATGAAAATGTTGTGGACTTAACATTTCTCTTTTATTTATCATTTGATTTGTTATGTGTGGGGATCTCATTTTTTTCACTCAATTATTTACTTTTTTCTTTTTCTTTTTATAAGAATGCTACCCTAATCTAAATATATGTATATATGGAGACACAATTGCCCCCTTTCCGGCTTTTCAAAAGTCTCCTTAATAGAATGCCTATTTTAGAATTTGACCCAAAAAATAAATTAACTTGGCCCCCCTAACATCATGGGCCTTCTTAAAGGGGGAAAAAAAAAGGAAAAAAAAAAAAAAAGCACAAAGAGCAATTGTCCAACTATAAAATTTTTACATTTGGCGTATGTAAGCTCAAATATGTACCAAAAATTTATTAAACTCATCATATTCATTTAGTCAAAATCATTCCCAAAAAAAAAAAAAAAAAAAAACTCCTAAATTTGAGTTGGTCTGGTCAATCTATATAGTAAATAAAGTAACCATATGTAAACTCATAGAGAGTAGAGACACCTTAGTGAATTTCAGGTTCCATAAAATTAGTGCTAAATCATACCTCCTTTTTCTATATTTAATCTATTTATTAGTTTAGGCATTTTTGGATATACACCACTATAAGTTTTTTAGAAAAACTTTTTCCCCCTCTCCCGATGTGTGTTAAAAATACTTAGTATTCTAAAAAAAAAAAAAAAAATCTATTTATTGGTTTCAATGGTTCTATCTAGGAACCATAATTAGCTATTCATTTTTTTTATTCAACCTACCCAAAAAAAAAAAAACCTTTTGCATAACAAGATGAATCTTACTTATTAAAAAAAAAAAAAAAAACATTTCTAAATTGTCACAACTCACAAACCCTTTTCTATTGTTTGGAAGAAAGAAAGGAAAAAAGAAAGTAAAAATTATGCAAAGATTTTGTAGGGACTCAATTTGGATTGACCCTGAGTGATGGGTTTTCAGCCCAATAAGCCCAAACAATAAATTTATAGAGAGTAGGTTGACAGGTTTAGGTGCTGGCCGTCGATCACCATGCATGAACTTTTCTTAAAAAATGCTAAGAGTTCCTTTACAAATGGGAGGATGCTCCTCGGCCTGTGGCCGAGGAGGCCTTAATGTTCTTTCTCTTTTCTCCCCCCCCCCCCCCCTCTTTTGCTTTACTAGTTTTTCTTTTATAGTTTTCATCTTCCTATCTCCTGCTTCCATCTGTTGATCATCTATTTGCCTTTCTTCTGGTCGTTCGTCCCATCAGAGGCCTTATCGGTACTCAAGTGGTTCACTCTAATCAACGTTATCCTGCCAAGGGGTTACCTCCCCATTAATGCGGCCAGGGGGGTTAGTTGAGTGCATTAAATGCGAGAGTGACAGCTTACTTTGGGGTTAACCTCTCCCCAAAATCACCTTTGTCAGGCCGAGGATAAGGTAATCCTCGGCGTGGATTAGGAAAATAGGCTTTCCCCTTCTTTTTCCAAAATAGCTTGTGCTCCTCGGCATGGGCCTTGGGCCTGCTACATAATGGGCCGAGGCTATCAGGCCTATGGGCCCCATAATAGCCCCTCAAAACTCTGCTGCACGTTCCCTCGAACGGGGAGGAGGGTTTTGATACATGCGGGTCCATTGGATGAATTGCCCCACTTCGGTTTATACTGATGCTGGCGGCTTTTTGACTGCCCGATGCGCGTTTTTAGCGTTTCAAGACTTAATGGGTGCCCACATTAAATTTTGGCGGCACCACGTTTCCCACTTTCAACGGCATGATCTTTTGCTTTTATGAGCAAGCGGTTTCATTTGGGGAACTTAAGGGAGAGTATAAATACCTGTTTGAATCGCCTGGTTTCATCATTTTCGCGCTTATAATTATTGATGCATATAGTTTGAATCTGGTTCGACTTGCATACTATCTGAAGGGTATCGTCATACTTCTGTAAGTCTTCTTTTTTCTAGTGACCCCAAATTTCCTTGATTTCATTCTTCCTTTTCTCTTTTAGAGCTTTTAGTTGTCTTTGGGGAATGGGTAAGTTTAAGAAGCTGGTCGAGTCCGATGAGATGATGAACAAATTCATTGTTGACTATGGAATACCTAATAATGTGAATTTGAAGTACTGCGAAAAGGAGAGTGGTACCTTATGAGGAGAGAGGGTGAGGTCGTGATCCCAATAGTCGCTTTTGTAGAAGGAGGGATGAGAATCCCTATGAGGCCAGTGACCCTCAATTACCGTAGGCATTTCCGCCTGGCTCCTACTCAGTGTGCTGTGAATGTATTTAGGATACTAGGGTGTGTAGATACCCTGAATGAGAAAATGGGGCTGAGACTGACTCACCATGATGTGAATTGGTGTTACAACCTTCATCACCTGAGGGGTAAGACATATTATATGAAGACAAGGGACGATAGGGTTCGTCTTATCCAGTGTCTTCCTGATTCCAATAAGGGGTTGAACCAAGATTTCCTCATAGTGTCGGGAGAGTGGCACGACGGCTTTCATTGCCCAACCGTAGAGGGGGAGCCAGGTAGGGCATCCGAAATACAAGATAATCTAGGTCTCAGCATTTTCAAGTTTTATACCTGTATACTCGATTTGGTTGACTAACCATAGGAATTTCGCTTTTCTTTTCGCAGATCCACACGCCTTTGCACGTCATTTCCACCTGGTTAATAAAGCGGATTTGGAAACCGTTCTCAGGTCGGAACTTTTCTTGAACGAACCTGAAAACCAAGTCAGAGCTGCTCATAAAATCCTCGGATGCGACCTAGCTCAGATGTCATTCCCAGTTCCGCAGCACGTAATTAGAGCTCGTGACCCTCGGCTTACGCAGATTACCGTGGTGGAGAGCGGTTTTGCTTTTACTGAGGGGTCTTACATACCTGAAGGTATTCCGCTATCAGGTCCCTCTTCATCCCGGCAAGTAACGGTGGCCGAGAAAGGACCATCTAAGAAAGTAAGGGAGGTGGTTGAATTGAGTTCCTCCGAGGATGAGTATAGTGTGTTTGACTTAGTTGATCAGCCCGAGGATCCTCCCGATGACCTAGGAGATCCTCACTTGTCCGAAGCCGATCTTCAGTCCTTAAAAGTTGGTACTCAGGCTGAGATGGGTTTAAAAAGACAGCCTCAAACCAATCTTCTTGACCTGCTTGAAGGCGGTTCCAAGAAGGATGTACCAGGGGAGTCGCAGTCCCAGCCCCCAGCACCTCAGCCCTGGATTCCAACCATGCAAACCAGGTCATCCTCGGTTCCTACAGTAACAGCCCCTCCTACTGAGTCTCCTGACCCGAAAAGGAAAAGACTTTCTAAGGGTAAGGAGCCAATGGATGGGAGCAAATCCCATTCTTCGCCCGAGGAGGGTAGGACTCGCAGGCCTCCAAAGCAATTGAAGCTCGGTGATCAAAGGAAGAGCAAGAAGGCCACCCAGCAGCCCCAGGCTCAAGCATGGCTGCCTACTGCCATGCTCCATAATCAGCCCCTAATGGATAACGCGTCGATACGAGAGTCTCAAGGAGACGAGGGGGCTCTCGTGGCCGAGGCCCTAGAGAAATCTCTTCTTCTTCCCACTGATATGGCCGAGTTAGAGAAAATAAGTGGGGTAGAGGTTGTCCTCGACCTTAAGAAATATCTAGGCATGGTAGGTCCCTTGGCACCTATTCATTTTACCAAAAATTTTGTCGCTTAGTATTTTTCTTTCTCTTTACAGAGCTGCTTGTTTTTACTAGCAGGCTATCCAGACCCTTTTTAGGTTGGGCGAAGAGGTGGATGACCATAGCCATGCCTTAGCGTAAGAGCGTGATAAGTTCCTGGAGGCGGCCAATACTCTTAAGAGATCTGAGGCCGACTTGAAAAAGGCGACCGAGGATCTGGCAGAAATGGCGAAGGCCAGGGATACTGCTGTCTCTGACCTAGCCGTGGTCAGGAAACAAGCTGAGGATCAAACTAACCGCTTGCAAGATGTTGAGGGTCAATTACATAAGGCCAAAGAGAACATTACCTACATGAAGGGAAGTTTGACCAAGGTAATCCATGAAAAAGGTGTTGCCGAGTATGCCAGGGACAAGGCTATGAGAGCCAGAGACGAGGCGGTATTTGCGAAAACAGACGCTGAGCGCTCTGTGGAAAAGGCAGAGGAAGATGCTTTCGCAGAAGGGGTGGCTAAGACCGAAGCCATCCTTCGGGCTCAAGTTCCCGCTGTGTGCAGGCATTATTGCTCTCAAACCTGGCATAAAGCCCTCAACCAAGCAGGGGTTGATGCCTCGTCTGATCTTAGAAGGGAGGACAGGGTATATTACCCTATTGCCATTCGCGAGATTGCATCTGCTGCTCCTAAGGAGGGATCCTCACTACCATCGGTTGAAAGTCAGGATAGGACCGCTGAGGATGTGCCGTTAACTGGTCAACCATCCGAGGAGGTTGAGCCCCAAAGAGTGTTGGGGGAAGTTGCAACCGAGGGTTAGGGAATGCCACAAGACATGGCAAGTCCTCCGGCGGACCTTTTGAAATCAAGCCCTTAGGCCTTGGCTCAGACCTTTTGATTTACCTATTGACTTAATTTGCTCATTGAATTGATGAGACTAGTACACGGCGTAGGATGAATTTGTTTATCTTCTCTTTTATCTCATTTTGTTTCTTGCCTCAGTGGCGTTGTAAGGGAATTGTATACTTTCTTTTTGAATTTGAATACTTAATACTTCACTTCCAACTAATGATATTTTCTTTTCTTTTGTTCACTTTACTATTGTATTCTGCTCAATATTCGTACTTTATTCTGGAGTTTGCCTCATGAAACCATCTGTTATTCTTCGAATATAAATCTAAATATCACAGTATAGCTTGATTCTAAGTAACGCTCTAGTTTTTATCTAGACGGTTATTTTCTCTATGGGTTTGAGTCCGAGGACCATGCAACACTCTGGTTATGCCTAGTACTTCTATTTTTCTATAAGTATTTAGTTTTCCATAGGCTTGGGTCCGAGGACCATACAACACCTTGGTTCTGTCGACCACTTCTATTTTTCCTGTAAGTATCTAGTTTCCCCATAGGTTTGGGTCTGAGGACCATACAATACCTTGGTTCTGTCTAGTACCCAGGTCTAATGGTGTGTGTAGTTTTACCATAGGTTTGGGTCCGAGGACCATGCAATACCTTGGTTCTGTCTACCACTTCTATTTTTTGTAAGTAGAGGTTTGTCCTCAGATCGCTTTACTGGAGATGATTACTCTTTGCGTCAGATTATGATCTTTACACGTGGCATTGATCTCACCTCTAACTCGAGGCCCCATCTTTTTCATTTAAGAAGCGCACCTTGTCTGTTCGTGTTCCGCGCTCAACGCTCCAGTACGCGAGACGCGCCTTCATTAATGTCCTTGTAAATTGACACGAGTCCAACCGTCCACGGCCTCCTTGGAAATTGGCGACTTCATTACTGACCCAGCTGATAAAACTTTTTTTGAACTCTGCATGAATTAATTCTCACCAAACCCCCATCCCCTATATAAAGTAAGGAGATGGTTCCTCCACAACCCATGAACCTCTCAACACAAACAGAACAAAACACTTTCTTCCAACTTCCCATGCCCTTTTAACAACCCCGCCGGAATTGTTACCGGGACTGACAAAAACCGGTATGGCCGCAGCCCCCACTGGGCTTTCGGTGCGGCAGAGTCTAGGCGTAACCCTGCTGGTGCCCTTCGAGGTATCCCAGAGGGATGTTGCTAAAGAATCTAACGTCTTTCCTCAGAGCACACCCCCGACGAAGAAGGCGTGCGAATTCACCTCATGGGCGGTGCTCGAGTGTTGCCGTCTCCAACGGCCAACACTCGAGAGGAACGGAGAGAATCGAGGGAACATCATGGGGGAGGGTATCCCAGAGCCCCTGCGTCTGCTCCTCTCTTTGTTCCAGCTCCGTCTAGCCGAGGAGGGAGTGGTTGGGGGCCTGAGAGCATGATTGCCCTTCACCTCCTCCGCCGTATGTCAAGCTCTCCCATTCTCTTGGTGCCAAATAAAAGCACGAGTTAACACTTCCCTCCGGCTAGTTTTCTCTTAGGGCGGCTCCACTTGGGCCTCTGATTGCAGGAGTAGCCAGGAATAGCAGGTGGCTATTAGCTCGTAAATTTACTTGTAAAACAGGCCTACCTGAGCCTCTGATTGTAATATGTAATTTTTCTATGCATGAATTAATAATATCAAGATCTTTCGTTTTCTTTTTTCTTTTTTCTTTTTCTTTTTTTTTTTTTTTTTTTTTTTTTTTTTTGCTGCCAAATCTTCTATATTTTTTTTTTCTTTTTTTTTTTACTGTAAAACGAATACTTAGAACTTAGAACTCTTATCTTTTTCAACCTACTGTAAAACGAATACTTAGAACTTAGAACACTTATCTTTTTCAACCTACTGTAAAACGAATACTTAGAACTTAGAACACTTATCTTTTTCAATCTACTGTAAAATGAATACTTAGAACTTAGAACACTTATCTTTTTCAATCTACTGTAAAACAAATACTTAGAACTTAGAACACTTATCTTTTTCAACCTACTGTAAAACGAATACTTAGAACTTAGAACACTTATCTTTTTCAATCTACTGTAAAACGAATACTTAGAACTTAGAACACTTACCTGGTGCGCCGGCCAGCACCCTAATCCTTCCCACAGACGGCGCCAATTGTAGGGACTCAATTTGGATTGACCCTGAGTGATGGGTTTTCAGCCCAATAAGCCCAAACAATAAATTTATAGAGAGTGGGTTGACAGGTTTAGGTGTTGGCCGTCGATCACCATGCATGAACTTTTCTTAAAAAATGCTAAGAGTTCCTTTACAAATGGGAGGATGCCGAGGAGGCCTTAATATTCTTTCTCTTTTCTCCCCCCCCCCCCCCCCCCTCTTTTGCTTTACTAACTTTTCTTTTATAGTTTTCATCTTCCTATCTCTTGCTTCCATCTGTTGATCATCTATTTGCCTTTCTTCTGATCGTTCGTCCCATCAGAGGCCTTATCTTTACTCAAGTGGTTCACTCTAATCAACGTTATCCTGCCAAGAGGTTTCCTCCCCATTAATGCGGCCAGGGGGGTTAGTTGAGTGCATTAAATGCGAGAGTGACAGCTTACTTTGGGGTTAGCCTCTCCCCAAAATCACCTTTGTCAGGCCGAGGATAAGGTAATCCTCGGCGTGGATTAGGAAAATAGGTTTTCCCCCTCTTTTTCCAAAATAGCTTGTGCTCCTCGGCATGGGCCTTGGGCCTGCTACATAATGGGCCGAGGCTATCAGGCCTATGGGTCCCACAGATTTATATCAATTGCAAGAAAATCCATAATTAAAAATCATGATTTTTTATTAAGACATTTTATTAAATCAATGAAAGAAATAGTGTCATAACTCTTTTATCTTCTTCTTCTTCTTTTTAATTTTTTTTCTTTTTCTTTTTTTTTTTAATTTTTTAATTATTTTTTTATTTTATTTTTTTTGAGAAGAAGGTTTCCTATATTATTTAAAAGAGCAAGGCAACACAATTAGCTAGAACTAAAGTTATAATTGTGGGTTTGGACCATTTGGTTGCTCAGCTACTACACGTGTAATGGTTAACCGATTGATTAAAATTTATGGATTCTCCAATAAATAAACAAATAAAATTAAAAACTCACCACCTAATATCACTTGTTAGTTCTTTTCTTCTTCTTTTTTCTTTTTAAATAATAGTAATGAAGTCAGCTCCCTAGCTATTTGATACTCCACCAACTTATCAAATAAAAAAAATACTCCAACCAATTTCAATATATATACACACTCCAACTATTAATTTCTAGTTATCTGGGAAAAAAAAAAAAAAAAAAAACAGAGTCTAGTCTCAGCTTCTGTCTAGGCTTAAGGCCTAGTTGTAAAGAAGGATCCCCATTTTTGTTACGATTTTTTCATATTCAAAGCCCAGCATTAAACGTAGTCGCATGACCACCCAGCATTGATATTTGGGTCTGGGCCTCTCAATGAACCTGCGAAGCTTAAGGCCTACTCCAACTTCACCAATGGGGACAGCCCAGCCTCCATCCTTCATGCTTTTCTTTTTTTTGTTTGCTAATTAAATACAAGCTTCATCCAAATTCTTTTTTAACCTTTTCTTTGAAGTATTTATCAATTTCATTTCCAAAAATAGGATTTGAGTTCAACCCAATTTATTTGGTTATTTTAAATTTTTACTATAGAGAGTTGTGTTTCGGTGAAAGATGTACAAAATGAACTTCCTTGTCTCTACTTGGATAATTACCACTATACACATCAAAAAAATTCAAAATAAAATAAATATATTTGTAAGTTTAGATTTCCAAATGTAATATACTAATATAATTATATTTCTTAGTATATTCCCCCACTCGTTATCCTACTTGCTATTAAACAATTCTAAAATCATTTTTGAGTAGTTCTAGGATTACAAATTATTCTACAATTTTTTTGTCACAATTTTGACGTGACAGACTGTGAGTGGTTAACCAATACTTATACATAGATTTATTATTTTTTCTTCACCAATTACACTCTGTCACTTCACAATATGGCAAGAAATTGTGAAAAATTTGGTGGTCCTAAACTTTTTCATCATTTTTACTTCTCAAGAGTGTCATTGACGAAGTGTCACCAAAAAAAGACAAAATTTTAATAGAAAAAATTTCTTTAACAATCAATATACCATGAAATTGAATCCTTCCTTGAACAATATCAAGAAGTTGTCTGGTTTGGTTGGCCTCCGTTGAATTTAACATAGTCTTCCTATGCCCATCAGTCTTTGGATTTTAAGCAAATCTCGCTATAAATCTAAAATAGTTATTTTCTCACCTAACCGTTGGGTCAAACCTCATTGCTCGTTTCCATTAAGGCAAAATTTCATAAGCTTTGGTTAGAGAAAACTTGACCTCAAGTTTTAAAGTGCTGAAGGATCAGATGTTTAACCAACAGCACTTGCTGATGCTCGTGCTTCATTATCAACATTATACTCTAATGTTACTTGATGTTTCTCCATTACCAAAATCTCATTAGTTAGAGTCCTCACTTTCTTGAAGAAAGTTAATTTCGTACTGTACCGGCCGGTACGGCAGGTATATACCGTACCGGCCAGTGCACCGGTACAAATGACCCCCTCATTTCGTACTGGAAAAAAATACCGGTTATACCGGCCGCATACCGGCCGTACTGGCGAAATCCGGCTGTTTTGGCCGGTAAATTTATTTATTTATTTATTTTTTTTTTTTTTCGGGTAATTTTGGCAGTTTTTTTAAAGCAGGATGGTGCAAATCTGAGGAAGCTAAGAAATCCCAGCAGAAAGAAGGAGAAAAATGAAAGAAAAATGCACAAAGACACTTACCGACTTACCCTCTATACATTTTTGTTTTCACCTGATAATGTTTCTTTCTATTATCTCGTTCCCTCTTCTTCTTCTCCCTTTTCTTCATATTTTCTTTGTTTGTGACTTTCTATTCTCCACTTTTTCCAACTTTCCTCCACTTTTCGTTCTTCAGTTCTTTCTTCAAATCTCTCTCTCAACATTTGAGCATAATTGGTTTTGCTTTATTCGTTGGGTGGGGCTCTGCTGCGGTGGTATAGGATATACAAAATCCTGCTCAGGATATATGCCGGGTCCAAGAATACAAAATCCTGCTCATGACTTTTGCCTCCAATTCATATGGAATCCAATGCTCTGCTCATGGCTTTTGAAGTCTAGCCGAAGGAACTCAAATTTAACATCGGTAGGAATTTTCGAATGATTACAATATATTTTGTGTAAAGTGGCATCTAAAACAAAGATTCAAATGCTCTAATTTAATGCCAAATGTTTTGTCGTTGAATTAGCACCTCTTCATGTATAAAATGTTTGGAAGTTTAGGGAGAAAAGAGTGAAGTTAGCAGTATATTGTAATTATTTCCCAAAAAAAAAAAAAAAAACTCTAATTTAATGGGGCCTCTTACGTGGAATTGATGAGGCTAGTCTTGGAATTATTGTCCGAGATAATGAAAGAAAGGAAAAATAGTTGCCTTGACAAGTCATAATAGCAATGCCACCAACCAAGATATCAAATTGTTATTTGTAATTTATTGACAATATAAACAATCTATTCGTATTAAAAACAGGGCCAGCCTAAGGCCTAGGTCTAAGGCCTCACCCAAAAAAAAAAAAATCTCTCCTCAGGAGAAAAGGTCTCACTTCCTATGGTTAAAAGGCTAAATTTTTATAAAATTATATATATATATATTTTTTTTTAAAGATTGTGCATTTTTTTTAATTAGTGATATTAATGATACTACAAATTTTTTGAAGTTTGTTTTTATAGTACTTTTAGCGCATTTTTCCTTTTCATTTTTATTAAGACTCTCAAAGTACAAGACCAATAGAACCCTAAAATGTTTCAAAAAAATGTTGCAAATGTGTTAATCATCAATTATAGATTAATTTCCCATGATAGTTTGAGGTTTTAATTTTGGTAAACTAATATCCTACAAAACCACACACTAAATAATATCTATCTATCTATCTATCTCTCTCTCTCTCTCTCACTCTCTCTCTCTCTCTCTTAAAAACAATATATACAATTAAAAATTAGATTACAACTTTATGTAACTATGTCTCGTCATATATCCAAAATAAATTATATTTTTTAATCGTAATATATTTCTATTTCTTTTTATTAATATTTATGATTTAACTATAATATTCAATTCTCTATATGAAATTAACATTAGTTTAGTTGGTATTATTCATCAAATTATGAATTTAATGTATCAAATTAACCTTGATTTGATTAATATTAAATAATTTTGTTTAATTAATATTTACATATTAAAGGCCCCGCATAAATTTTTTGCCTTAGGCCCTAAATTATATTGAGCCACCCTTGACTAAAAATTTATAATTATAAATTTTTGAATGATTAAACAATTTTTAGTCATGGTTTTACTATATATTGAAAAATAATAGTTAAATAAGTTGTGAACAAGCTCGAGTTTGTTTGATAAGCAAGTGAACCAAACTTGAATATATAATCTTGTTTTGTCATAAAATTCTAGCTTGGCTCATATTCAAAATAAAATTAAATAATGAACAAATGTTTAAAACCCTAATAGAAGATGCATAAGGTAGCTTTAAGGTTCTAGGGACAAAATGGGCTTCTGACCTTTTCGGGCAAATTATATAGGGAAATGCCCCCCTTCCCAAACTAAATAGGAAAATGCTCCTTTTTTAAAATTCGATTTTTGATAAATCGAGTTAGGCCCTATAGTAGCATTTTTAAGGAGCCTATAGTGACGTTTTTTAACTCGACTTCAATGAAATTGAGTTGTAGGCAATGAAATCAACCTATAGTGGCATTTTTTTACCTATAACTCGATTTCTTTGAAGTCGAGTTAAAAAACGTCACTATAAGCTTCTTAAAACGCCATTATAGGGCTTCAGAAATTTTTTTTTTCTAACTCGATTTATCAAAAATCAAGTTTTAAAAGATGGTCATTTTCCTATTTAGTTTGGAAAAGGGAAAATTTTCCTATATAATTTGTCCAAAAAGGGTAGAAGCCCATTTTGTCCAAGGTTCTAGACAGATCTAGCTTGGTACACATTAAAAGAAGAAGAAATAGTATGGCACATGCACTAGCATTATTAGCTAAAGATTTATAAAGGGGATGAAAACATGGGCTGCTACCTACTCTAGTAGAGCTTATTATGGCTTCTGATTTAGCCATGGTTTGAGTAATAAAACATCTATATTGATTCTTTTAAGAAAAGAAAAAAAAGTGCTCTAATTTTATGCACTTTTTTATTTTTTTATTTTTTTAAAAAAACCACTTTTTGGTCAATTAAAACTACTATTAAGCTCATTTAGAAGTGTCTCCAATCCATTTAGAATTATCTAAATTTTATCAGCAAAATTTATTATTAAGGCTTCATTTGGGAGTTCATAAATAAATGGAATGGAATGATCATAAAGGAATGAAAATGAATAAAATGGAATGGAATGTATTGAATGTATTTAAGTAAAGGAAATGAATAGAAAATAAACTAATGGAATGAAATTAAGTACATTTATTTGAGAGTACAATAGAAAGAAATGAATTGAATTATTTTATGACAATATTACTATTAGAGGCACATTAAACTCCAAAAAAGTCTCTCACATGAGATGTTCTAAATGTCAAAAAATTTGGCATTGATTAACAGTAACTATCTATACCAATCTTAGTGTGATAATTTTCAAGATCAAATTGATCGTATGAGGAAATGGAATAGCTAGCCAATTGCATGATTCGAAGAAAATACAATAAATTCTCATCTCACTTCATGCCCTTGGTGTTAGTCTTTAACAATCTAGCTTTTGTTAAGACTTCTAAGAATTATATAAAAAGTTCATGAAAGGTTTTTCAAGACTTGGTTGCTTAAGGTGAAGAAACTGCAAGAGAGTCAATACCGTATCGGAAGCTGTACTAGTTTGGTCACCGATAAGATATATTTTGGATACCGGTCAATACCAGTGTACCGTTTCGGATTTACCGATATTTTATATATTTAATATATATATATATATATAACTAATAATAAATGTGAATTTTTGTTCAATTAACTAGACATTTAAAAAAAATTATAAAGCTAATTTTAAATCTCTTTTATACTCAAATCCTTGTACATGTACAAGCTAAGGTACGCGATATACCTGCCAACATTTGTTACTCTTTTATTTTTAGTTTTTATTCTCTTCTACTATCTTTAGCATCTTTTATTATTTTTTTTAAAATCTTTTTTTCACTCTCACCTTCCAAGATAAGTCTTATGACTCTTATCACATTATTTTTTCTTTCCTTGGTTGAAGAACCCCTCTGCCTCTTCACGTGGCCACACAAAACTAAGGAAAAAAATATATTTTTTTGACTCTCACTTTTCAAGATAAGTCTTATCACATTACTTTTGCTTTTCTTGGTTGAAGAACTCCTCTGCCTCTTCACGTGGCCACACAAAACTAAGGAAAAAAAAGCTTTAAAAATGCAAACGGAAAGGAACAAACAAACAGACACTTACTGTTCTGTGAAAAGTTCAAGAAAACAATGCAATTAGTTTCGGGCTTTTTCTTTTTTTGCTGTCACGTTACTTCACGCGGTTTCAAAAGTCATCAGTTTCAAAAATGACATAAAAAAGAGTGAAAGATACAAAACGAAACACGCCATAATTCTTTCACTTCCAAGTCCCCACTCAACTTTCTGTGGTGTCTCTCTAGTTGCTTTATCAGTACTTACGATACGTCAGTATGATACAAAATTTTTTATACACAAATTGCATATCGTATGATACTAATAATTATGATTGTGAAATAGATTAAGATCAGGTCTTGATGCAATTATTATGAATGGTTGAGATTAAAAGTTTTTTTTATCAACTTTTAATTTCAATGATTAAAAAAGCTAAGCAAAAATTTATAAGAAGTAAAAAATAAAAGTTGAAAAATTCAAAAGTGCAAAAACTTTGTGAGACCGGATCCTAATCCCTGAGTGAAAAAAAAAAAAAAAAAAAAAACTTTCCTCAGCCAGAGCACTTTATTTATTTATTAAGAATCAATGTAGACATTATGGGCTCATTTAGTAGAGTATTTTAGCAATATGTTTTTAGTTTTTAAACAATATCATACTTATTTTCACACATTTTCTTACCTCCACATATTTCAAAAAAATACAAAAAATATTACTCAAACCACCCCATCACACAGGCCCTTTATTACTCAAACCAGGGCTAAATCAAAAGCCATAATACGCTATACTTTAGTAGGTAAGGAAGTAGTGGATGTTTTCATGCCCCTCTATAAATCTTTAGCTAATCTTGGTAGAGCATGTGTGTGTTATTTCCTCTTCTTTTAATGTGTAACAAACTATTTCTATCTAGAGCCTTCACACCAATTTGTGTATCCTCTATTACGGTTGCAAATGAGTTGAGCGAAGTAGAATATATAAAGTTCATATTTGTTCACTATTCAAATTTTTTTTTTTCCAAACAAGATCCAAGGTAGAACTTATCACCAAACAAGATTATTTGTTTAAATTTGGTTTATTTGCTTATTGAACAAGCTTGAGCTTATTCACACACTATTTCATTAACTTATCATTTTCTCATATAAAGTAAAATCATGATTGTATATATTGTCAAGGGCAGCACCACCTTAAGGCTAGGGTGGCCCTGAAAAAAAAAATTTATATATAATAATTTAAAAAATTTTATTTGTCTACCCTTCAAAAAAATTTTGGGAACACCCTCTGTTTTTTTTTTTATACTAATAAAATTAAATTTTGCTCCATAATTTGTTCTACATTCAATAGATGAATGATTGCTTGGTTGTGTACATTGAAAGAGGTGTAGTTTGTAGCATTGATAATGAGACTATCATGTAAAAATTTCAAAATATGAAAACTCCTAGAAGATAATTGTAAACTTTATGTATTTGCGTGTTTTTTTTATTGTTGTTATTGTCAATATATAAAATTTTCTTTTTATTATATTGTACAATTTATACTTCCTAAGGAATACTCTGAGAAAAATTTATAGAGCCGCCACTATATGTTGTCAATAAACTACAAATAATAATTTGATATCATATAAATCTATTTACCAATCTATACAATTTAATCTCAAATCTATATAAGTTTTTTTTTTTTTTTTTTTTTTTTTTTTACAATCATTAGTATATTAATAGACAAGTTTGAACCTAAGCTTGAATTGCCATAAATTCATCTGTTAACATGATCCTATTATGTTTGAACTTGACTCATTTAATAGTCAAGTTTGAACTTAAGCTTGAATTTAATTTAACATAAAGTACTACATGCCCTAGCTTCGATGACAGTAGCCGAATCTCCTTAAAATACTGCTTCCCTTATGCAAATGTCCTTTGAAAACTACACTGCCACTCTTGTGACATGGCTTCCACATGATCAGTTCTACGGAAGAGGGCTCCATCAAATTGGAGCACTTGAAAGTTGAATCTTGATTTTAGATGCCACTTTACACAAAGTATAGTCTAATTATAATTGAATATATAAATAGATTATATTATATAGATTTATGGTAAATAACTTTTAAGGTTTCGTATATCCACTAATGTAAATTATGTTGAAACTTCCTACCGAATCATTTGACTATTTGAGTTCCTTTGGCGGGATCACATGTGAAATCAAAAGTCAACAAAAATATTGAGCAATGCACCGAATTAAAACTGTCAATCTTGGCTTGTTTCGTTTTGTATCTTTCTGATTTGGAATATTTTCTTGTACTGAGATAACGTGAAATACCTAGATTATTGTAATTGTAGTAAATGGTTGGGATTGAAAGTTGAAATAAATAACTTTCAATTTCAATCATTAAATTAAATATATTAAAATTAAAGTTAAAATTAAGAATTTAAATTAAATATATTAAAATTAAAATTAAAAAGTTAAAAAAAGTAAAAAATTTGTGAGAATAATTTTTGTTTTATGTTCATTTTGTATTGTCAAATAAATTTTTTAATTTTAAAAATAAAAAATTATTTTTAAAAACAAAAAATAAAAGGAGAAGACAATTAAACATGCCCTTACATTTTCATATACAAAAGCGCGTTTAAAGTACGAGGGAGCAACACATTTATTAAATATTACTGTTGGGATGGAGGGTCAATTACCAAATTGCCCAAATGTTTTGTTAAAAACCCAATTTTACCCTTAGAGTGATCAATAGATAACACCATCTCCGCAGCTCATGCCAGAACAGATCTCATCTCTTTGCTGCTATCCTCTTCGTACTGCTGCAGGTTATTCTTCCTCCTCTTCTTCCTCTTCTTCTTCTCTTCTCTATTTTTATTTTATTTATGCCTTATGTATCTGATTTGTGAAAAACATTTTGAATGTAGAGTTTTTGATCAACAAAATACCAAGCAACACTGATCTGCAAAAAAAACCACCAGGTACTATCACAGATTCTAAAATATTTGTTAAAAAATAACTTTTAATCTTAATTATTAAATTAAATATATTAAAATTTAAATTTAAAAGTTAAAATTTTGTGAGAGAAGAGGGGTGAATTGCATCAGGTCTGCTCTCAATCCTCATTTCTTCGTAAGTTATATAGCCAGAGCCATAACTTTGAGAGCACCAAAAAAAAAAAAAAAAAAAAACCGAAACAGTTCATTGTTTTCTTGGGCTTCCACAGAACATAGTAATGCTTTCTTCACTCCAAGTCCCAACTCAACTTTGTGAGGTGTCTCTCTGTTTACTTCATTTCCCAAATTTCTCTCACTCCCAATCCTTATTCGGCCAGCATAATAATTAGCCATGAGAAAAAATTCAAATTTTCTTTTCTTACCTTCTTGAAGCTAAGATAATTGGTGCTCTTGGTTTAGTGGTTCACTTGATTAGAATTAAATTTTTCGTTAAGAATTGGAGACTGGGGTGGGGACTGGTGAGTAGTATTTTCAATATTTAGTTACCAATCTGCCATTTCTTATTCTTAAAATCACAATCAACCCAGATTTAAAAAATAAAATAACCATACGACTTTATAACATTCAAGTCTTATATGTATATCTTCATATAAGATTAATAAACTCAAGTCATTAAAATGATACTTATACAATCCCTAAAATATAGTCAATTAGTTATTTATAATCTTTACAACTTTTATTTATTCATATATCCTTTAATTTTTTTTAAGACTGACAAGTCATTTTATACTTATTGAACATGCTTGAACTTATTCACAAACTATTTAATTAACTTATTATTTTCTCCTTCCTAACAAAAAACTTATTATTTTCTCATATATAGTAAATTCATTGAAGGATACATATTTAAGTTAATAATAATTTTTTGAGAAAATTTAGATCATTTTAATGAATTGTAGGGTTTAAATGGATTGAAAACACTTTTAAATGAGCTTAAAGTAGTTTTAATTTACCAAGAAGTAGTTTTAAATATTAAAAAAATTACATAAAATTAGAGCACTTTATTTATTTATTTTTAAGAATCATTGTAGACATTTTATTACTCAAACAATGGCTAAACTAGAAGCCAAAATACGTTGCACTTGAGTAGGTAAGAGCATCCACAACAGTGATGCTAAAAAGTCATATTGGTATTTTTAGCTAAAAAGTCATAAAAACCATGTTGCAGCGGTGAAGGCATAGGTAAAAATTTTACCGGTTCAACTACAATGCACATCCATTTATAGATATGCACTGTAGCGCAAAGTTAAAAAAAAAAAAAATTTATTTAACTTTTCTCTCTCTTTTCCATTTAAATATTCTTTTTCTCTCTCTCTCTCTCTCTCTCTCTTCCTTCTCTTTCTTTTCATTAGACTCAAGAGTCTCAGCCCTCTCTCTTCCTTCTTTATCTCTTCACTATCTTTTCTCTCTTCTTTTCGCGTGATCGGCGATGGCGTGGGTTGGTGGGTTTCGTGGATGGCGTGGGTTAGTGGGTCGGCGATGGCGTGATCGGCGATGGCTGTTCGGGTTCAACAGTGGTCTAGGTTTGATGGTGGGTTTTGTGCCTCTTGGTCTTGTTTCTTCTCTCTCTCGATCAAGCTCAGATGGTGGGTTCGATGGTGGTTTGGGGTGCTAGCTCAACATTCTTGGTTTGAAAATCAAGCTCAGATCTGTTGGATTTTTGGCAGTGGTTGTGGGTGGTCTTGGCTTGCTAGTTGTTGTTGGGTGGTTGTTCTTTGGCAGTGGTTGTGGATTGTGCCGTTTGTGGTGTTTTTTTGGTAGTAGTATGTGTATTATTTTATTGAAGTGGATATATTATTTTATTGTAGTAGATATATTATTTTATTGTAGTAGATATATTATTTTATTGTAATGTTTATATTATTTTATTGTGTTGAAAACTAAAATAGATCTACTGTTGCAGCATGTGTGTAGGTAAACTAGATAACGTAACTTTTGGTGAAGCTAAATAGCTATATTTTTAACTCCACTATTGTGGATGCTCTAAGAAAGCAGTCCATGTTTTCATCCCCTCTATAAATCTTTACCTAATCTTGCTAGACCATGAGCGTACTTTTTCCTCTTCTTTTAATGTGTACCAAACTATTTTTAAACTCATACTATTCACAAAACCAATAAGGAAAGAGAATTAAGGTTTTTAAAGTTAGACCAAAGTTCAACTAACGTCGAACTGCAATAATATCATAATTACTTTATTAATTAATCAAACATAAATATAGATATTAAATTTATAAATTTAGCATAATTGACTAATCTATATATATATATATATATATATAACTGAAACCTCTGCTAGCATCTCAATTTTTCACGTCAGCCCAAGATAATATTTAAAAAATAATATATATAATTTAATTCCAAAAAATAAAAAAACTTACGTTAACAAAAAAGAGACACTCCTGTTAGTACTCTCTCTTATTTATATAT
This sequence comes from Quercus cerris, assembly GCA_963669245.1. NCBI lineage: Eukaryota > Viridiplantae > Streptophyta > Magnoliopsida > Fagales > Fagaceae > Quercus > Quercus cerris. Next base: position 84,190,403 of record OY770007.1, read on the forward strand.
AAAGCAATGCGGCTTTGCCTTAGACGATGCGACTTTGTTTCTGAAAACCCCCAAACTTGAAAAACTTCAGAGTTGAGACGCACACAGCCACACCCATAAAACTTGAATATCTAGCCACCCTTGCAATTTGGACCTTATGCCATAGCCATGGAAGTCGTTACCATACCGTACTGGCAGATATTTTTTGTTCCGGCCAGTGAACTGATATCAAATTACCTCTAAAACGTACCACTTGATACTGGACTGTATCAGAAAATCTAAATCGGGTAGTACAAAAACGTGAAAAAGAAAAAAAAAGAAAAGAAAAAGAAAAGAGAAATTAGTGGCAGAACTCACGTTGATGTAATTATCATGTTTCCAATTGTCATCCACACGATGCCGGCCATCTCCCTCTCCGACTCCTCAAGTTTTCTCAGTCCACCCTTCCCTTTCTTCTCCTTCTTCTCCTTCTTCTTATGCTTTGGTTGGACCATCATTTATTTTTCTTTTGTTTTATGTGGCTCTTGGTTTATGAGTCATCTAGACCTCTCATGTGAATTTACTGCAGGGTTTTGAAACTTGAAACAACTTTAAGATTTTTTTTTTTTTTTCGTTTTTTTTTTTTGGTAGAACTGTTAGAAATTTCAATTTTACATAACTAGCCTTTCATTTGGTAACAAAAAGAATATGTTTATTATTATATATTATTGTTATCATCCAAATCCAATTGATTATATCACCACGTTTATTATTATTAATGCTGAAATTTAAGTACTAAGATATAGGTATATTAGTTAAAATATGCACATATAATTTTAAGTATTTATATAAACTATAATTAATAAATATTTAAATATATTCAAAGTCTATATACTCCTATCAAATGAATTCAGTTAAATTCAGTTATTTAGTTTACAATTTCAATCTAAATTTTGTAGTTGAATTTTATATTTACCCTCACAGAACCTATAATAGTTGGAAATTTTAAGGCCTTTACACACATGAAGAGAGTCTAGCCTCATCACCATTAAAAGTATTCGACAAAATATCTGAGATTAAAATAGAGATTTTCCTCCCTATTTGTATAATCAAGGATTACAATCTATAGATTTGGGAATATATATGTGCATTTCTATAATCTGGTTTTATGTTTTATGTTGGTATTAGCTCTTGAGATCGATGAGGGTTGTGAATTTCTAGGTTAACCTATCAAAAAAACAAAGTGAATTCCTAGGTATTGATGTTGATCCTCTACTCAAATTTTGTTGCTTAATAATTTATAATCAGAATGATTAATAATTAAGTAGATAGTTTAGTAAATGTTTTTTTCATTCTAATAAAATTTAATAAATTCAAAACAGAAATAAAATTTCCCGTGCATTGCACGGGTTAGCTACTTTTGTTGTTGGTTTGTGTGTGCTGCAAATTTGTTTGGTAGTCTTCTCTTTGATTTATGCTCTATGGAAATTTGTATTTGGTTTTGGTTTGTTAGTTTGAGTCACAGATAAATATCTCTTTGAAGGTATTGATCATTAATGTAAATTTCTGTTTCTTTTATGCAGTCTCTTGCATTGATTTTGGTTCTTGGAGCGCCTTCAAAACAAAAGGTATGTAAAGTTTTCTTATTAGGTCTAATGTTAACATATATGAGAGATATTTTGGTCAATTAGAAAAAGTTTGAGGAGACATGAAAGGAAAAAGAACTAAAGAACGCATAATCTTTTAAAAAAAAAATAGTGACTATATTAGGCAAAGGCTTTTGGAAATTGTTGTTTTTATTTTTGGAATTCTTTACGTTCATGTGTATGTATGTATTGGGTTGAATAGAATTGGAATTATTTTCGAGATTTTGGTCTTGATTGAATAATGAAAGAAGAAGTATGTTCCAATATTTGGAGTTTTCTATATATGTGTTGTTGTAGAATTCTGTATATGTGTTTTCATTTTGAATTGTTAAATTGTTAATTTACAGTTTCATTGTTCATCTATTAATCATGAATAATAATATTATTATTATTTGCAACCATCATGATATGGTATTAATGATATGATCATTTCGAACTCTTTCCTTTAGAGTTTAGATAGAGTCTATTTTGTGATTAAAAAAATTTACAATTAAAAGACTTTTGAAATTAAAATTTTTTAAAAACAAATTATTGGATACGTTAGATCTTAAATGACTTCTATTAAACTCCATCCTTTATGGCATCATTAAAAAGAAAACTCATATAGATAGGTATTAAAATATTATTTGGAACTATCATAATGGACTAATGTATTACACATGGTACGGAGCTAACTATAACATCCTATGCTATAAAATAAAAATTGGGCCTATGGTTATCTTCACTTTTAGGTAAAATAGAAACTTTTTAAAATTAGTTTTAAGATATTTAAAATTCTATTTCAAAAAATTTCCTAAACATTAGATTTTATTTTAATTATTTTAATCATCTATCATAATAATGTTATATTGTAAAATAATAAAATTTATACATTACATACAATCATTACCTTCTAAATGATGGAGGATATGAGCATGTAATTTGTAGATCTATTATCAAGATAACATAGATTAGATTTGTGGTGGATAGTAGATTTAATTGCTTATGTGGAACCAATGATATAAAAGAAAAATAATTTTTCTAAACAATTATATTGAATAAAATATTACCTATTTTCATTATTTTCAAGTTATACACTTTAATAAGTCAAGTCATAAACCTTTAAGCAAAATAAATACTTTTAATTTTTATTTAACTATCCCGTGCATCGCACGGGTTAGCGACTATTATATATATATATATATGGGGAAAATTAAATGATTTTCAAGCATATTCTAGATAAGAAAGTTAATACATGTAAAATAATAAAGCATGAAAAGAAAAAACTTTAAAAGTTATAATTAATTTTTGAAGTATAAAAGTATGAATATATTTATATACTCCTTTTTAGAGATGGCTTATTAAAATATAAAATATAATAAAATATTATGAATATTAGTTATAATATAAAATAAAAGTAGTGTGGGAGGAAGAGAATTCAAGAGAAAGGGCAAGTTAGAAAAGTCCAATGTCAGAAGAACGGACCTTGGAAGGCATTGGAGGCTGCAACACTCGAGGACCCTGAGGATATTAGCCCTCGAGAAAGTTGTAAAAAATTCATCATAGGCACAAGGAGGCTGCAACACTCGAGGACCCCGAGGATATTAGTGTGTCCTTGAAAGGGCTGAGGACCAGTTTTGAAGACCACTGGGCATAAACTGAGGAAGAGGAGGAAGATTTATCGTTAAGCATGGAACGGAATGCATATAAGGCATCCATCCCCTCCGTATTCAATGCTTTGAACCCACTTAGTTGGCCGCATTAATAAGGAAATGACTCCTGAACAGTGTCATCACAGCTCAAAGCCTGGTGCAGAAACCTTGCAATGAAGTCCTGATGGGACAAGTATCAAGGGAAATTAATCAAAACCCTCCAAGTGGAAGGCTAAGATACAACTTGGGAGATTATATAAAGTAGGAAGGCCTCTATAAAACAGGCATGAGACATTTTATGAATAGGGAGAAATATAAGATTATGAATGTAATCCAAGAACAAGTGTAATTGGCATCTCGAACCAAACCCGAGGAACATAATATAAGCTAGCCGATGCTCTTTCTAACCAAATCTCATGTCATACAGTTATGCTAAATGTTTATCCTCTCTTTTCTAGTTAATCCAATACATCTAAGCAAGGGTATTAAAGGTTGATTCGCATCCAACCTCTATAAATTAATTGTGTGGGAAAAAAGCAAGCTTGACTTATTTTTACCCGCCACAATTGGTGCCGTCTGTGGGAAAATCTCCTAAGTACCCTTGAGTAGAAGCTTTCTTATTATGGCCAACCCCAGGAGAAGTGGTTCCCTAGAGTCTGTTAGGTCCCAACGGAGGGACCAGTTTGTAAATCTTGAACGAAGAAGGGACCGTGATATGGGCCACACCTACATTGAAAGAGCTCCATCTGTACATTCCGAACATACCGGTCAGCATCATGCCAATCATAACTCGCATGACGAGGAGGTATATAATTTCAAGAAGAAAGTGGATTGGCTACACTGACACCTCCACCGTAAGGCTCGGATGAAGGAGGAGAGGACCCCCACCTTAAGCAGAGTTCTAGCTTTGAGGATAACAGTAGTTACTGATGAAGAAGCAGAACTCCACATAGTGAGTCTTTCATATTGACATCTTGTTACACTTTTGGTGAAAGGCATCATCACAAGAGATCTAGGACTCCGCCTCGGAGAAGTGTAGGAAATGATGCCATGGGAAATACACTCCTTCAAATATCACGCTCACTTCTTCACCAGACACATGGCAAGACTGATTCCGTTGAACATGTGAGCTAGTTTAATCAGAGGATGACCATCCATTCTAAGAACAAGGCATTAATGTGCAAAGTCTTTCCCTCAAGCCTCAGCCCTGTTGCCATGAAGTGGTTTGATGGCCTTGGGGAAGGAACGATAAGCTCTTTTAAGGAGCTGATGAAGGCATTTAAAGCAAGGTTTGTAACATACAGTCGAGTTTCGAGGCCCTTAGACTCTTTGTTCTCAATGTCTATGAGAGAAGGAGAGACCCTAAAAACTATTTCGATAGATGTTAGGAGCTTTACAATGAAATTGATGGGGATTACAAAGATGTAGCTGTAAGAACCTTCAAGGTGGGTAATCTCTGGAAGTCCCTTACCATGAAGCCTTCTCTAAGTATGCACCAGTTAATGGACCGAATTGAAGAGCACAAAAGGGTGGAGGACAATCAAAATTAGAGTAAAGGGAAAGCCAAAGTTTTTACAACTGACCAAAGAGATAACTGGGCCAACCGGGATGGACCTTATCGTCCAAGGAGAGAGTTTTTCAACCAGGCACCCTGTTGGACCTAAATGGTAAATTCGATGTTTAAGGAGAGATCAAGAATGAGCCATACTTTAAATGGTCCAATAGAATGGGAGGAGACCCCACCAAGAGAAATCAGAATCTTTACTGTCATTATCATCAGGACTGAGGTCATACTACTGAGGATTACAGGACTTTGCAACTCTTCCTCGATCAATTGGTCAAAGCTAGGAAGTTGAAGCAATTTTTACACCAGCCTGCCGTCCAAGGAGGACAGCCCACGACAGTGTCTTAGAGAAATAATGTTCCTCGTTCCCTTGAAACAATCAATGTCATTTTTGTGGCTCCAAGGAAAGACCCTAGCTCTATTAACGGGGTGATGACAATATCTCCACAGTCAAAAGTGGATGAGGAAGGTGGGCCATTTAATAAGTTTAAGCTGTAGGACCAACCAATCCTGGGATTCTCTAAGGCTAATAAGGAGGGAACGATTCAGCCCCATGATGATGTGCATGTAGTAACTTTGCCAATCACGGAATTCAACGCCAAGATGGTAATGATTGAGCAGGGAAGCAAGCCAATATATCCAAATTTATTCAAAGGCTTGGGACACAAGCCCAAAGACCTTAGTAAGTATGATGGCCCCTTGGTCAGATTTGATGGAAAGACCATTGTTCCAAGGGGTATAATCAGGTTACTCGTTCAAACGGGAGAGGAGGTGGTGAATGTATATTTTATTATGGTGGAGGCTTATTCACCCTATATGGCAATCTTAGCAAGGCCATGGCTTCACGCTTTGGGGGCTGTATCTTTAACTCTACATGTAAAGTTGAAGTATCCTACTGAGGGAGGAGTTGGAGAGTTGTTGGGATGCCAGGCAATGTATGGTGGCAGCAATTAGGCACTAAGCCTCTAAAATTGGCTCCTCGGAGTCAACTCCTACTTATAGCAACCTGTGCCTGTCATGCCAGCCTCCTCGGATTCTTCAGTATCGTATGAGGGTTTGGATAAGATTGCCATTGACGAAGACGAGGAGAGGTACTTCCAAATTGTGTAATATCAATTTAATGAGTGAATTGCATCAGGTCTGATCTCAATCCTCATTTCTTTTGTAAGTGTAAATGAAGTGAAGCAATCTAGCTTTATGTCGTTTCTGTCAACTTTTTGAAGCTGGGGGAGCAATAACTCTGAGAGCAAAAGAAGATGAAGAAGAAAAAAACACGAAACAGTTCACTCCTAAGTCCCAACTCAACTTTCTGTGGTGTCTCTTTGGTTACTTTGTTTCCCATATTTCTCTCATTTCCACAAGCGAACCATGTCGATTGTCAGGGAGGCTGTCAACCTTAAGCATGGATTTAAAAGCTTCCAAGTGACTTGGAGTCCAAAAAATAATTGGAAGTTTAAGTCTTCAAAAATGCAATACATTGTTGTGATGAATCAGTTAATTGTATGATTAATGTGGACAATAAATACCTACAAAAAAAAGTTCGAAAAACACACATTTAGTGTCAGTCTCAGTCTCAGTCACAGTCACAGTCACAGTCACAGGGTATTTGAAGCTCCAAATTTGCAGTTTTTTTTTTTTATCCTCTCCATTTCGAAAAGAAAATTGATAATTCATCACCTTCATGTTTAGGTTGAGTGGTTTGATTGAGTTGAGAATATGATATGTACGTTGTGCATGTAATGATTATATTCAATGGTATTATAAAATAACATGTTATATACATACCCTTCTATCAATTATTGAAAATAAGTGGCTCAAATAATAATTAACTACACAAAAGTTAACCATAAAGTTTGGCCAAGATATTACAGTGAGCCTGTTTTTATATACTTATCTTTTTACTTTACATTGTTTACAACATGACTTCTTTTTATTATGATACAATTAATTTATATTTTATTTTTTATGAAATACAATGAATTTATTTAATGTTTATAAATTTTAAACACATTATAAAAACACTAGCCTTTAAGCATGCGTGTTGCATGTGATCAAAGGTTCTTTTATTTTTTTAGATAAAGGTTAATAATTTGTATCTATTGAAAATAAATATTTTTTATTTTTCAAACAAATAAAAATGATGAATTTTAAAGATAAGTCATAACTATAATTTCTTTTTTAAACGTGTGTTTGAAAGTGGTATAGTGATATAGAAAAAAGTTTGGGTAAAAAAATTAGATGAATGTGAGGGGGAAAAAATGCTAAATTTTAGGAGTTCTCTTAAAGTTTTTATTTTTTAAATTAGGGGTGTTTTACTTTTTATTTAGAAAAAAAATGAATAAAAAATGCTAAATTTTAGGGAATAAAAAGATGAATATGAAGGGGAAATAAATTCTAAATTTTAGAAGTTCTCTTTTTGAATTCAAAATAAAATTCATTATTTGACATTTATGACTTTATTTCTAAGAGAAAGTTACCTTTCATTAAAGAGGATATTTTTGAATTACATAAAAATCCACTTCAATAAATAGTATAGATATTGAAAATGAACTGTTGAATTTTAAGAATATTGTAAAAAAAAAGTTATTGAAGGTTATATATTTGAGTTAATAATAAATTTTGTTGAGAAAATTTAGATAATTTTAAATGGATTGGAAACACTTTTAAATAAGCTTAAAGTAGTTTTAATTGACCAAGAAGTGGTTTAAATTATTAAAAAAATTAAATAAAATTAGAGCACTTTATTTATTAAGAATCAATGTAGACATTTTATTACTCAAACCGTGGTTAAATTAGAAGCCATAATATGCTATACTTATGTAGGTAAGGAAGTAACCACCAGCTAGTGTGGCGTAGTGGTTGCCCCCTTCTTGATGGTTGTGCCAGGCACGGGTTCGAGTCCTCATACCCCACGGGTGTGGGGTTTGGACTTTGGTTTCTAAAAAAAAAATGAAGTGCATGGGTGGAGTCCAAGTCGCGGGCACCATTATGTGCTAGTGGTACTCACAGGTGATGTATTTGTGGGGTGTGGTCAGCTATGATATCACACATGAGCCACCATTTTCTGACTCTCAAAAAAAAAAAAAATGTAGGTAAGGAAGTAGTCCATGTTTTCATCCCCTCTATAAATCTTAAGCTAATCTTGCTAGAGCATATGCATGCTATTTCCTCTTCTTTTAATGTATACCAAGTTATATATCTAGAGCCTTTACACCAGTTTGTGTATCTTCTATTTGGGTTGTAAATGAGGCAAACTTAGCAGAATATATAAGGATATGTTTGGTAACTGTTTTTTTCACTTATTTTCTGTTTCCAAAAACTATTTTCTATTTTTGAGACTAAAAAACTTATTTGACAACCAAAAATAGACAGAAAACAAAAATTGTTCTCAAAAATCAATTTATGAAGGAAACTGAAAACATACAAAAACCTGTTTTTGGTTTCTAATTTTCAAAAGTCAATAACGTATTTAATTTAATGAATCTATCTCATTTAATGAGTTAACATTAGAGTTCAAATCCTAGTAGCAACATATTTTAGTATTTTCTATTTTTTTTTTCTTCAAATGCTTATCTTTTTAATTTCAACTAACCAAACATATTTTTGATTTGAAAAATACAAAAAAAAAAAAATTGTTTTTATTTTTATTTTTATTTTTTTTATATATTCCCAAAAACAAGATTTTGAAAATAGAAAATAAAAACCGTTACCAAACATAACCTTAAGTTCATATTTGTTCACTTCTTACAATTATTAGTATACTAGTCGCTAATCCGTGCTATGCATGAGAAGCTACCTATTTGTGAAGTAGATTAAAATAATTTTATAAAAAATTTAAGAAACTACACCATTGCATGATTTGCTCTTATATAACTTTAATTTATGTTACAATTTGATGAAGAAGCCATTGCTTGAACTTACAATGGCTTACTAAAAATTTGTCAGATAGTTTCAGATATAGCAAAAAACTAACTCAAAAATTCAAATATTAAAACTTCTGAAAGACCAAAATATATTAAAGAATTAGATGATTTACGGCTTAGAAATTATTGAAACAAAACAAAATACATATGATTAAATAATAGAGAAATATAAGAGAAAGATGAGTTACATTCAAAAGAATAATTTCAATTATTGCAAGCTTTTTTATCTTGTAAAAAATGGTTGGAGAGAGTTTGGTGGTTCATGTATGAAAATTACTTTTTAAAAAATACATGAAAAACCATTAATTTATTTTTTAAAAACAAAATAGAGGAGAAGAAAACAACATAAGAAGAGCTCATACCTCTACTCGGTTAAAAAAAAAATATTGGAGTTTGCTTTGCTTTTATAGCGTTTCTGATTAACCTCGTAAATTTGCAGATAAATTATCAATGTTTAAGTTTGAGTTAAAGTTTGACTTGTTAGAGAGATAGAGTTTCACTCATTATTAAGTTTGGATTAAACAAAAATAATTTTGTTTTAAAAAAATAATAATGATGAGTTTTAGTTTTAGTTGGACTTGTTACAAAGATAGAGTTTCACTCATTGTTAAGTTTGGACTAAACAAAAATAATTTTATTTAAATATTTAAAAAAAAAAGATAATAATGAGTTTGAGTTTTAGTTGGATTTGTTAGAGAGATAGAGTTTCAATCCTTATTAAGTTTGGAATAAACAAAAATAATTTTATTTAAATAAATGATAATTTTATTTAAATATTATGCTGACATGAAAAATTGTGGGAGTTTCAGAGGTTTCGGTTATATATATATATATATATATTAATAGACAAGTATAAATATAAAAATATAATATTATATATAGTTTAATTGAGTCTCATGTACATTTTTGTATTGGAAAATATTAATGGATGCCTTAAGGATATTGATTTAAGAGCTATTTTTAGAAACTTTTATGAAAAAATTGATAAACTATTTTTTTTTTTTTTTTTGAGAAACCAAACCAAGAAGCTCAGGAATTTATTCAAACTGATTAAATTTTTTAACTATTTTTTTATATTTTTTATAAAAGTGAGGTCAAAATTTTCTTAATATAATTTATTAATAATTACTCTAAAGAGTCCTATTAACACGATTATATTATGATTTTGACTCATTTAACAATCAAATTTAAACTTCATGGGCCAGAATTTAGTTTAACATAAAGTACTAAGTGTTCTAACTTTGATGAAAATCGCCGAAACTCCTTTAAAATACTGCTTCCATTATGCCCTGGTCCTTTACAAACGGCACTGCCATTCTTTCAGCCATGGCTTCCATGTGATCAGTGCATGGTTGGTGGCTAGCTCATCAGAGCAACAAATTTTCTTCTTTTATCTCAGATAATTATTTCAAGACCAGTCTCATAAGTTCTACAAAAGAGGGCTCCATAAATTTTTATTTTTATTTGATGAAGGGCTCCATCAAATTGGAGCACTTGAACGTTTTTATTTATTTATTTCACGACGGGTGGGCTCATGCGGGGTAAATCACTGATTCAGGAAGTTTTTTTAAAGTGCTGGTGTCCGAACTTGAACTATGGAGCTTTTAGTCAGATCCAATACAACCACTTTGAAACTAAGTACCCAACCACTTGGCCAAAAAAACTAGGTTAGAGCACTTGAACGTTGAAACTTGATTTTAGATGCCACTTTAGACAAATATAGTTTAATTATAATCTAATTGAATATATAAATAGTTAGACAAAATTTACATACAATACCTTAGATACAGTACGTTAGATACCCCTTTTAAAATTAAAACACTTGTCCACTTACTTTATCAATGAAAATGCCGTTTTCTTCTCCGTTTATTTCTTTTCCTTCTTTTATTTTTCCCTGTTTCAGACTATGACTTCAGACTTCCTGCGAGAAAACCCCAAAACCCCAAAACTGTTTTCTTCTCTTTCTTTCTCTCTCTCTCTCGTTTAAGTTGCTTCTTCCCTTCCATTAAACTGAAGCCCTTGCTAGTAGCTAGAGAAAATATTTGAAAATGTTCATTCAAATTTTATGAACATCAAGTACTTCTCACACAGCAACAATCAAACCAACAAAATATCAATAAACCACAAACTGATGTGTTCATCAGAGACAGAGGCAGAGAGAATGAAGAGGAGATTAAGCCAGCGGCGGAGTAGATTGAGTGGTGGTGGCCAAGTTTCATGTAGCTAAACCTTAGCCGCTGCCAACGACCACCGCGAGCCGCAGAAGGATGGCTCTCTCTCTCTCTCTCTCTAATCTCGCAGGTTTCTCACTCCTAAGCCTGATTATCTCTCAAGCTCAACCATGCCGGAACCTCAAGAGTACGACCACCATACACGGTAGCACGGGTCAAAGGGGTCTCCACCACTGATGGCCGCCATTCTCTCTCTCTTTTTGTTTTATCCTTTGGTTGATTTGGTGATTAGGTTATGAAAGCTTGAGAATTTCATTTGGGTTTGGGAAATGAGGGCTTGTAGATTCGTGGGTTTTGATATGTGACCTGTTGAAATTGTTTGTGTTTTAGAATGAGTTTTTAAGTTGATTTGTTATTTTTTTAGTGTTTGTTTGGATAGAAAATCTTGATTTCTTGAGAAATTTTTGAATGCCCAAAATAGTCTGAAACAGGGGAAAAATAAAAGAAGGAAAAGAAATAAATGGAGAAGAAAACGACATTTTTACTGTTAATTTTTACTGTTAAATAAGTGTACAGGTGTTTTAATTTAAAAAAAAATATTTAATATTGTTAAGTAAGTGTACAGGTGTTTAAATTTAAAAAAAAATACTTAATGTACTTAAACTATATCTAAATTTTGCTCTAAATAGATTATATTATATAAATTTATGCTAAACAGCTGTTGAGATTCCGTATATCCACTAATATAAATTACTTCAAAACTTCCTACCGACATGGCGACATTAATCAATTGAGTTCCTTTGGCGGGATTACATGTGAAATCAAAAGTCAACAAAAGTCTTGAGCACAGCACCAAATGAATAAATAATCAATTAAAGTAGTCAATCTTGGCTTGTTTCGTTTTTTTATCTTTCTGACTTTGAATGTTTTCTTGTACTGAGATAAGAGCAAAAGAAGAAGGAAAAAAAAACCCCCAAAACAGTTCATTGTTTTCTTGAACTTTCAGAACATAGTAATCGAGTTTCAGCTTGAGCTTGAATTTAGTTGAATATAAATAAGTATTTTCTTGAATCGAGTTCAAGTAGTTCATAATCAGTCTATGTTCGACTATGATCTTCTTGAATTTACTTTTATTTTTTATGACATACAATAAATTTATTTAATTTTTATAAATTTTAAACATATTAGGAAAATTACTATTTTGATATCATGGTCATTGGCATTATTATTGTCTGGCTTGTTATTTTTCCTTTCTTTTATTATTTAGGATAATTATTTTAAGAATAGCCTCATGAGTTAGATCCCATTAAATTGGAGCATTTGAACCTTTATTTAAGATGCCACTTTTACACAAAAGTATATTGTAATCATTTGAAAATTCCTACTGACATTCAATTTGAGTTCCTTTGGCTGGATTTCAAAAGTCATGAGCAGAGCCCCACCCAATGAATAAAGCAACCAATTCTTGGCGTGTTTCGTTTTGTGTCTTCTCGCTTTGTATGAAGCTTTATGTAATTTCTGAACACCTGTTTTCTTGGACTTTCACAGAACATAGGAATTCTCTCTTCACTCCCAAGTCCCTGCTCAACTTTCTGTGGTGTTTCTCTGGTTTACTTCATTTCCCAAATTTCTCTCGTTTCCACAAGCGAACCATGCCAATTAAAGCTCTCGCTTGGACTGTCGCGGGGGCTGCCGGGGGGTCTGGTTTATCCTCTTTCTTTGATATGCTGGTTGCCGACTTAAACTCCTCTGATTTGTTGAAGATCTTTCGGCAAGAGAACGTTGATGCTGATCTCAAGAAGTGGGAGAGAACGTTGCTGAAAATCCATTCTGTTCTGGAGGATGCAGAAGAGAAGCAGATGACAAGCAGGTCGGTGAAGATTTGGCTGGATGAGCTGGAAGATTTGGTTTATGATGTGGACGACATCTTGGATGAGTTTGCTACTGAAGCTTTACGACGTAAGTTGCATGAAGAAGAACCCAGCCCAAGTAAGATACGGCAGTTCATCACTGCTTGTTATGTGGGTTTCAATCCAAGTTCTCTAAAGTTTGAGGTCGGTATGCGATACAAGATTGAAGGGATCAATAAAAGATTGCAAGAGGTGACAGAGAGGGAATTTCTGAAATTGAATGACGGTGCTGGGGGAAGGACTATAACAAAAACATCAAGGCCGCCCACGTCTTCTCTGGTTGAAGGTCAAACTTATGGCAGGGACGAAGATAAAAATGCTATTGTCAAGTTGTTGCTCGAATCAGATGATGCTCAACTCTCTGTGATTCCCATAGTTGGTATGGGTGGACTGGGGAAGACGACTCTTGCCCAAATAGTCTACACAGAAGATGACGTGGATAGTCACTTTGAATTGAAAGCATGGGTTTGCGTGACTGAAGATTTTGACAATCTAAGGTTGACAAAAGAAATTCTACACTCTTTCCTTTCTAAATCTTGGGATAATACGAGTACTTTAGATTCTTTTTTTGAGGGTAATAATGGTACTTTAGATTCACTACAAGTCAAACTGAAGGAGAAATTATCCGGGAAGAGGTTCTTGCTCGTGTTGGACGATGTTTGGTGTGAAAGCTACGACAACTGGACTATCCTACGCAAGCCTTTTCAATCTGGGGCTCGAGGAAGTAAGATTGTGGTCACGACTCAAAGTTACCATGTTTCATCAAAATTGGGAACTACTCGAGCCTACGAGTTGAAAGAGTTGTCAAGTGATGATTGTTTAAGTGTATTTACCCACCACGCGTTAGGGGCATCAGATTTTAGCGAGTATCCAGAACTTGAAAAATATGGTAGAAAAATTGTAGATAGGTGGATGGGAGCACCTTTGGCAGCAAAAGCATTTGGCGGCCTTTTACACAATAAACACGATCCTCACGAGTGGGAAGATGTGTTAAATAGCAAGATCTGGGATATTCCTGAAATTTTTTCCGTTCTTAAATCGAGCTACAATCGTCTCCCTTCTCATTTAAAGAGGTGCTTTGCCTATTGTTCATTATTCCCAAAGGACAATAAATTTAAGGAGAAAGATCTAGTCTTGTTATGGATGGCAGAAGGTTTTGTTCAAAAAGCAAAAGTAAAGAAGCCAATGGAAGATCTTGGTGGTGATTATTTTCGTGAATTACTCAAGAGATCATTTTTTCAACAATCAAGCAATAGTGAATCACACTTTGTCATGCATGACCTCATGCATGATTTAGCTCAATGGGCAGCAGGAGGCTTTTATTGCAGGTTGGAGGATCAATTGGGTGGTAATAAGCAATCTGAGATTTATACAAAGGTACGACATTTTTCTTATATTAAAAATTCCAATGATTGCAACCAAAAGTTTGATGACTTGCCCAAAGATATGCATTTACGGACCTTCCTGCAGCTACCATTATGTTTCGAACGCAACTTAACAAATTTTGATGATAAATATTGTTTGTTGCCACAATTAAGATGCTTAAGGGTATTATCTTTGAGTGGATATACAATTATTGAGCTGCCAAGTTCAATCGGTGATTTGAAACATCTAAGATACTTGAACCTTTCTTATACTGACATTAAAAGTCTACCAAAATCAACAAGTTCTTTGTACAACCTACAAACATTGATATTAGAAGGTTGTTCCAATCTCAAAAAATTACCAGAAAAAATTGAAAATTTGGTAAACCTTCGACATCTAAATATTACAGGTGCAAGTTCAATTAGTGAGATGCCAGCGGGAATAGCAGAATTAAAGAGCTTACGGACACTATCTAATTTTGTTGTGGGGAAAGATAAGATGGTAGACTTGATGAATTTGGAATCTCTTCAGGGAACACTTTGCATTTCCCACTTGGAAAACATGCTTGGTGCCAATGATGCAGGAAAGGTCTATTTAAAAGATAAGAAGAATTTAGATACATTGGTGATGAAATGGGATGATGATTTACAAGATGCACAAGTTGCGGCAGATATTCTTGACATGCTACGACCTCATGAAACGGTGAAAACACTTTCCATTGAGGGTTATGTTGGTGCAACATTCCCAACTTGGTTAGGAGATCTTTCTTTTTCTAATATGGTGGACCTAAGGATTGAGAGGTGTGGAAAATGCGAGGTCTTACCTGCTTTTGGGCTACTACCGTCTCTTAAGGGTCTTATTATTAAGAAAATGGATAGGGTCTCGAGGGTCGGTCCTGAGTTTTATGGGGCTTGCGAGCAACCATTTCGATCCTTAGAGAAACTTTGGTTTGAGAATATGCCTGAATGGCAATGTTGGAACCCAAATCCAACATCTTTTTCATCGAGAGACACGTTACCTACCACCCTTAAAGTCCTTAAGCTAGTGGATTGTCCAAAACTGGAGTCAATAGTAGACGAGTTGAACAAGGATATGTTACTTGAAGAATTTTTAATTACATGTTGTGAAAAGCTTAGGTGCTTACCGAGAGGCCCACACAGACTCGGTCACCTCAAAAAGATTACTATACGCGACTGTAAAAGTCTTAGCTCTTTAGAAGACCTCCTCCCCTACAACTTGAGAATTCTTGAAATCGAAGACTGTGAGAAACTGGAGGCCTTGTCGAACAACATGCACAACCTCGGAGTGCTTAGAGAGCTTAAGTTGTCAGGGGCGAATCTCTGTGAGCAAGTATTTGAGTTGGGACTGCACAGATTCTGGTCGCTTACATCTCTCGAGATTGCTGGTGGAATTATGGATTCGTTTCCAGAAGAGGAAGATGGGAAGGCGATGTTGATGTTGCCTACATCTCTCACTACCCTGAGCTTTGAAAATTTTCGAAATTTGTTATCCCTCTCTTGGAAGTTCTCTCAAAACCACTCTACACTTGAACAAATTTTCATTGGTGCGTGCCCTAAACTCGTGTCTCTCTCAGAGGAGTGTTTTCCTCCCTCACTTAAGCTATTTCATATTTATGAATGTCCTATGCTGAAAAAAGACTACGAGAAAGACGAAGGGATAAAGTGGTCAGAGATTGCCCACATCCCTTCGGTTATAATTGATGACGTGGAGCAGCAGAAATAATTTTGGAAAACAGAGAGATCTTCCTTCCAGGTACAGTGTTATTTCATTTCATACTTATTTCAATTCAATCATTTTTACGATTATACAATAAAATCCTCTCTGTTTGTATATTTAAACAATATGATTTTAAAATACAAACCCTAACCCAAGCTAATTCTTGCAGTGTTGCAGTAGAGGCTAGCTTCGAAACTTGGAGGTGGTATGTCAAATTTTGGCTCGTATATATTCAATTTTTTTTCTTCTTTTAACAATTGAACTTCTGGCACCTTGAATTTTTTGCACATCCCTTATACTTGTTAGTTATTTGAATTATATGAACCCTTTATTCCTAAGGGCATATAGCTGTTCGACGAAATGCCTGAAATAGATATTGTATTGTGGAATTTGAGAACCTTTAAAAATAGTGATAATAATACTAAGGATCCCATTTGCACATAATGGTAGGATGAATATTGTACCATGTAATGTGATGATTGCAGGTTATGTATCATGTTGAGGAACAATGATCAGTGGAGATATGCACATAATGGCAGGATGGCATTAAAAAAAGATAATGCCTTGCACAGATGATCAAAGCACTCTTACCTGTGCTGTAGCCTGTAGATGGCAGGTATTTCATAATATAGGGTCTGATAAAGTACGCAATCTAAATTAGCCAAAACTAATCCAGGTCATTTGTAAAATATATTTTCAGGTAGTTCCAGTATTAGAAAATATTTACTTTTACAAAAGAAGAACAAACTATTTTTTAATAAACAGTTACTCTTAGTTCAAAGAGCCATCTAATAAATGACTCTTTTCATTGGTTCCAAAGCACTTTTGGTGTGAAATAAAATATCATAGGTTCATTTTATAATTGAATTTATTGAATCAAATTCCATTAATAATTGGCTCTCAGTTTGGATGGAGAGAACCTCCATAGATGCTTGCTTTTTTTTCTTATGCTATTCTTGTTATTGCAGCCACTCTTTGTAAATTCAGGAATGTGACCATATGGTCATGATCCATCAAGAAGAAAAGGCTGGGAATCATTCTCTAAGAAGCTGTAAACCTACTGTGTGCAGTTGGATACAATTGGTGATTGTCAGGTGTGGCAAGTGTTGATCTTTGGTGGAGGTGGTGGGTTTGGAGCAAGTGAGGTGCAAGCTTTGTCAATCAATTTGTGAAGCCTTATTATATGTATTTGCGAAAGGTGTGGCAGCTGCACTTGTACTTACAAGCATGCCTGGGGTTTACAGCCTTTGTTGTGGATCAAAAACATGAAGCTGTGAGATACATGCTGTTAACATATTGTTGTGCTGTGTTCCTAATCTTCTAAGCCCTGGCTTCATCAAGCTATTGGCAAATTCCCACTAATGCTCATCACCTAGAGGAGCAGCAGCAATAATTGTATAAAACATATTTACACATGTGGGATGCAAATTCAAGGCAGGGGACATAAGAAATTAGGTATAGTTTTAAGAGGCAATGAAACTTTCAAGCATTTCTTTTATAATTTTTGGTCAAAGGTTCCATATACTTAAAAGGAATTTTATTCGTAGTTTTCGTTGGGGGGACTATTTAAAATATACCTTAGTGAGATAAATTTTGGTTCTTTGTGTGTTTCAGGTCTGTGACGAACTGTACCTACTAAGATCTATATGAAGCCTTACTCTGTGGGTAATTGGCTTGGGAACAGAAATAGTTCATTGGCTAATGAAAATTACTTAAAAAAGAAAAAAAAATTTAGATTTGTCGGTTCAACATAATAAATTACTCTTTTGTAGCTACAGGCTGTGGGTGATTTAGGCTTTCAGAAACAAAGCTATCGCCAAAGGCAGTGAGTGAGACCAATGCTGTGACAGTGCTTGATTATAGTAAGAAAATGGAGCAGCTTTGTAGGGAGGCTTACTTGTTAAAGAAGGACCAAGTTATCAAGTTGAGGGAAGTATTAGAGGCTGACAAGGATGGCAACTTCTGGTTATGCAGGATGTGATAAGAGATGAAGTTGGAAAGGTTCATGCTTGTTTTGCAAGGACAGAATGGGTAATGTTGTTACTGCTGGATTCTTTAGCTGCGAAAAAAATTCCAAATCCACAGATGGGCACGATAGCTTTTTAATAAGATGCCTGAGCGGAATGTCATTTCAACCAAAGATCATGCTTTCGAGGATAGTCAAGCATTGTCACCTGTGCTACAGATGGGCAGGTATTTCATTTGTTCCAAATCACTATCACCCCACCATTCCTTAACTTATGCTGATATTTTTTTAAAATATTTTTTAGGTAGCTGTTGTATGATGTGAATAAGGAAGCAGGACACTTGTTCAATGACTTAATGGATTCTGAGATCTTGGTTTTACTCATTTAACCATTGCTGCTTCTTAATCTCATTTTTCACATTGTTTTCGTTTGCTCTCAAAAATAATAATTTTCTTTCTTTTGTGAACTATGGACAGTTTTAATTACAACATTTTATTCATTTTAGCTGATACATGCTCAGATTTTTGGAAGTGGAGAGCAAACTACATTTCTTGTCAAACACCAAGGACAAGCTTATATGTTTCCTATTGAGCCTAGGAGTCCCCATATATTTGCTCATAATTTTAGCTGAGACTTGCTCATATACTGGAATGGAGTGTAAACTACTTTAATTGTTGATAATTAGTCACATATGGAGGCTTTCCAATAAAGAATGAATTCTTTGCTCCATCAATCATTTCCTTGGCTTTACTTGTTTTTGCCAATTATCTTGAACTTTTTAAAATTAGATGACCAGTTGAGTTCCAGTGTGGTATGCTAATGGAAAGTTGTAAATTAAAGTCCTTTGAAATTTTTGCATTGTGCTTTTTTGGGGATCTCTCCTTTTTTTTTTATCTTATTAATATCTGTTATAGATTGTATTTGAACTAAAGTTTTTTATTTTTATAATCAATTTTAAACTTGATCAATACGGAAGACACATTGATTGAGTTATGTTCTTTGGGATAAGAGTATAATTTTGATTGTGTGTGTTTTCCCCTCTCAGAGCTCATGACCATTTTTCATGGATTTCACAATGGAAACATGAAAGTAGGTCCAGAAGGAGAAGGGAGGTTGGACCATAATTCACAAATATTCTTCTCAGTTTGTACCTGCTCTATATGTAAAGCTGATTCCACTTCAGGTTGTTTACTATTATCACTTATTTATATCTATTGTCCATCTTTACTTGGTTAATTCTTCAGGCACAGATTAAACCTTCCCACTATACTACCATCAATGTAACCTACTTAATAACTCCATTCAGTAAACAAATACTAAAAGGAGGGCTTTTCTGCAGCTATTAAATGAAACAAAAATGCAATTTAGTAAGGCCTAGTTTCCCAAAGCAAACAAAAATGCGTATACTCAAGAACCTGAATATGCATAGTTTCAAAAACAAACATTAATCATAAGACAGATTTGAGTTTTAGATTGAAATTGGAAACTTTCTACATATTTCTTGTTTGATCTAAATTTAAGTTTATTTTGGTATGGCAGATGATTAACCTGATTATGTTTCATTGGAAAGAACCTTCCATGCTATTATATGAACTTTAGAAGTAAAAATTCATTGTTGATGTTAGCTCTTGTTATATACTCAAGGCATATCTTATTTGCTGACTGTTTAATTTTTTTGTTTCCATTAATTTTCTGTTTTGTTTTTCGATGTTCCTCTCCACTAGCCATTTTATGGACCGCTTGGCATCTTGGCACAGTTCCCAGAGGACTTTAAGAGCGATGGAAGGAGGTATTCTGGTCTGAGAGAACAAAAACCTAATCCAATTTTTCACCTGTGTTTATGTAAATAAAAGGTATGTGCCCCTTTCTTTGACCTTGTTCATCCTTCTATACACCATCAAGTTAGAGATAACTTACAGAAATTTTTGTTGAATTCTATTATTTTTTCATTTTCAATGTTCTGTCTCTTTAGTTTAGTGTATGCTATAGTACCTTCTTTCCCATAAATATAACATAGCAGTATAGTACAAAAAACCAAGACTCATAGTTGTCACTGAATTTTCATCATAAACTTTCAGGCAAGTTTTTCATAGGTAATTCGTCCTGAAGGAGGCTAACCAGTTATCGACCTAAAGTTTTATCCCCACAAAATGGTGGAATGTGGGACATGTTTGTAGGGAAGGTTGTCATGCTTCTCAAGCCCTTAACTGTTACATTCACATGATCTTGATCTGTTAAGAAGCAATGGTTGGGAATCGTTGTGATGAGAACCTGCTTTGTGCAATTGGATACGATTTGTTGATTGTCGGGCATGGCAAGTGGGAGTTAGTACCAAAATAAAGAGTTGCTGGTGAGGTGTAGGCTTTGTCAGACAATTTAAAAACCTTATCTTACATACTTATGAAAGGCGTGGACTGCACCTGTAGTTATCAGTAGCCTCTGAGGCAAGCCTTTGTTGTGGGAGTGGGAGAGACAAGCGGTTAAAGAAGATATTGCTTTGCTGCGTTTGCGATTTTTAAGCTATGGTTTCGTCAAAGTCCTTGGTTGAATGCTCACTAAAGCTTGTTGGCTTGCCAATTCTACAGCTTCCTCTTTTCTGCATATAGCCTGGTCCTCTTTGTTATGTTACTTTTATGTTAAACACCATACGTTCTATTGAGGTATTTTAAGCTGTTTTTTGGCTTCATCTAAAAAGAAGCAAGCTTACCAGTTTACAAAATATGGTTAAGGATGCGGTTGACTTCTATCCAGTTTGATCAATGTGTTGAAATTTGTTCTTTGAAATTTTGTCTCAGCCATCAAATAATCTTGGCTTAAAGAATCATTTGGACTGAATCAAACATTGTGCTTGGAATTTTAACTTTAAGAGCTACCACTTTGATTGGTACTGTAATTTACTAATGGAATATTTTGTAAGACCATCATCATTATTTTCAAAAAATTTCTAGACAATTAAAGAAGCGAAATTTTAGCCTCTACTATGTAATTTATCTAAATCAATTTCATTTCAAAATTTAAACTCCTTTATGCTTGAATGCTGTAAGTAAAATGTGCTTATTAACTAGCCTTACATTGATTTATTCCATTATTGCCGATATGGTCACATTAGGTGAATTTGAGGATCGGGTAATGAAATCTTTTTTCATGGTTTCCTATCATTGTTGACTTTGAAGGTTATCTGAAATACAAAAGTTAATTGATGAGGAAGACACACTAATTGAATTATGCTACTTGGGAACCTAAAATTATCTCTTGCAGAATATGCAGAGTTTTTCCAAAACAAACTCTGGCTATTTATACATACATACATACATATATATATATATATATATATATATAGAAATGGGGAACTTTGGCTTCATATTTCTACTTGTTTGATCTTAAGTTAATTTCAATGTGGTGAGATCCTTCACCTTATGGTAATTCAGTGGAAATAATCGTCACTACTATTATATGATCTTTATAAGTAAAATTTATTGTTGATGATAAATTTGGTAGAATGCTCAAGTAAAATAAATGAAATTTTTCTGCCTGTTAGCTTTCATTTTCTCTTTTCTTTCATTTTATTTTTCAAGAAAGACCGCATTTTGGGATTCAGAGGTCATATAACTAACTAATTGACTTTTCTTCTGTGATCATGTGAATAAAAATGTCAGTTTCATTGATCTCATTGGTCTTTCAAAAAACCAGCAAGTTAGAGTTAAACTCCTAGAATTTTGTGATGATAATATGTTTCCATTTTCAACGTATTGTCTCTGATTTAGTGTATGCTATGGTATCTTCATTAACGTAAATGTAACATGGATGTATAGAAAACAAAATTAACCAAGGTCTTAGACGTCACTGACCTTTTATTTATTAACCTTCAGGCAAGTTTTTCATTGGTCATTTGTCCTAAAGGGAGCTAAGCAATTATATGGATGTTCTGAACCATTAAGAACATAGAAATGACAAAGCAATTCAACTCATTTTGCAAGTATGATAATCACAAATATTTTTCCTGTCTTCATTTCATGTTAAGTACATACACTTTACTGCTCGGCTAATTCTATTGTTTCTCTTTTGGTCCTCGTGAAAATAGTATAGTGCCTTCACTTCCTTGCTAATTGATTTAGTCCTGGAATTCTCAAGAAGCATATGCAATTACCATAAGAGTCTTATTTATTAGAAGCAAAAGTGTCACAGCATCAAACTTTACCTATTTGTAAAAGGTAATATCTCGCCTTCACAGCTTCATATATGATGGAATAGTCCTTTCTTTAAAATTCTTAATACTTTAAGGATCTATTATAATGTTTCTGCTTGCTTCTTTTTTACTAACATTTCCATCAAATATTTTTGAGGTGTGAAGTATAAAGAAATATTTATTTTTATTTTGAAAGGACATTGTATTTTTATTGGTCAATTGAATTTTATTTTAGATATAATTATTTAATTAGTTTATTTATATTTTATTTCTTAAATAATATTTATTTCCAATATAAACTTTTTCCGTTGAAACAATTGCAATTTATACATCTTCAATTTGCTTCATCTCAAAAAAGTTAGAACAATTTCTTTGGAAGAAATGCCTCTACATATAGATGAAGTGCTAGTAGACTAGTAGAGAGAGTGAACAAAATTGGGCCGAAGTCAGCCCATTATAACTTTAGACCTAATAGGTTTTAGGACAAGTTTTTCTAGGCCCAAACCATGTAGCTCCATGCTCTTCATAGATGAAGCTCCACTCATTTTGGTAGCCTGTATTCTATTACGTTGACAACAATTTTGCATTCCTATAGAGCTGAGCTAGATGATTACTATTATGTATATAAGTTATTATCAATCAAGCAACAGTCAAATTAAATATTTTAGGATTTTTCTATGGTTAGACTCTCCAATAGACACAACATATTTATTAAATAAGTGAGAACCTTCTTTCTGATGTTGTTTAACTTCATTCATAGAAATGAGTTTCTAATTTGATTGACTGTCTAATTCCCATATGCTCAATAATGAAAACTAATTTCATAAAAATCTTTAAAAAAAAATCCATGAGCATTTCTTGGATTTAAGAATGAGAAGGGGGGGTAACTAATGTTGTTTCGTTCACTTTGTTACGTTTGCAAAGAAGCCACTTTGTTTTTTGTTTTTGTTTGGTTTTGTTGAGGAGGACCTAAAATATATATATATATATATATATATATATATATATATATATATATATATATATATATATATATTTTTTTTTTTTTTAATTCTTAGACCAAACTCTTTTATTTTTTATTTTTTTATTTTTTTTCATTTCATTGGTGGGCTGCAATGGGTTATTCTAGATAGATTCAACTTCTCTAAAGGGCTAACTGTTTTTTGGGTTAATAGGTCTTTTATTAATTTATATTGGGTAAACTACATATTTGGTCCCTAACTTTTACACCATATTTCAATTTAGTCCCTAACCTTTCAATTGTATCAATTTGATCCCTAACCTTTTAATGTCGTGTCAATTTAGTCCCTCATGTTATATCTTAGATGAAAATTGCTAATATGACAAATGGCCAAAATAAAATTTAAGTTTATTGTCTCATCAACGTAAGCTAATTTTTTGTTTTGACCATTAAACACGTCATAAATTTTCATCCAAAAGATAACGGTAGGGACTAAATTGACACGATACTAAAGGTTAGGGACCAAATTGACACAATTAAAAACTTAGGGATCAAATTGAAATATAGTGTATAGGATAGGGACCAATTATGTAGTTTCCCCATTTATTTTTTGTTTCGAGTTATTAGGTGGACTCAAAAAGCCAACCATATATTCTAGAAGTGAGGATTCTATCTATAATATATATATATATATATATATATTAGCCCTAACTCCTAAACTCCGGTCAATTATTGGATACACATTATACTAATTTGGATTGATCACATATATTTTTATATTTACTTATCCAATAACAGGGTATCATGCAAGTTATGTTCCATTACAACTAATGTTACAATTCACTTGTAGCCACATATTCGAAATTAATTCAGAGATGTGCTTTAAAAATAGAAAACAATATTCTGGTCTAGCTAAGCCACATGAAATAAAGGTGATGCCTAAAAACTTCTTAAAAAGAGCTTTCGGTTTGTTGCATATTGTGTCCTTGGCAACGGACTCTCTTGTATGCTTGTGTTTTTAGGGTATGGTTTATGTGTGAGTCTTTTTTTTCTTATTTTATTTTCACGAGTTGCCACTAACTATTACTTTTGTATTAGATGTGATTGATCACCTATTTGTCTAATTTTTTTTAGTTATATATACAATTAACTAAAAACCAATTCAAGGGTAATTGATTAATTAAAGTAAACCAAAGTCTTGAACCAAAGATTTTGGACTCAAAAGTTCGATTATGGGTGGGGAAAACGTTAAGCACCCCACACCACTGATCCAAAGGATAGTATCCATTTTAATTTTATTTCCAGTATTAACGTTTTAGAGAAAAAATTAGATACTTGACACTTGGAAAAGATTTTGTACAATCAATATAATTCATGCCCTTTGGCTGTGCCCACACTTAGCATTGGTTTGGCCGGGATTCGAATCCTTGTCGGAGTTTTCACACCACTACTCACTTTTACAATTTCAGTGAGCTTGTGCAGTATGTGATAAAGGAAAATAAAATTTTGGAGCTTTTTGTTCAAACAATTTGGACTATTTAGTACATAAGGAATTTGCTAAGAGCAAGTAACAAGTCTTTTCAAATAAATCAAATCATCCCAGATGTACTTGTTGCCCTTTCAGGTTTTGTTCAAACCATTCTTCCCAAAACACCTAATTCTAGTAGTCAAGTTCCTCAAAACGGGTTAAGTGAAAGCCTCCTTTGAGATCTTACTTCAAAATCAATTTTGATAGGGCTGTGTTTAAAGAGGAAAAGGCAGCTGGTATAGGTGTTGTAATCCGGGATGAAAAGGGTCATGTAATGGCATCCATGGCCGAGAAGATCCTCCACCCAAATTCGGTTGCAATTGTGGAAGCTATGGCAGTTGTGAAGGCCTTAACCTTTGCTCAGGATATTGGGCTGTCATATCTTATTTTGGAGGGAGACTCAGAGATAGTCATCAGTGTTCTAAAGAACAAGGACGAAACCAGAACTTTGAGTTAGAGGGGGCAACTTTATTGTTGGTTGTATACAATAGTTTCAACCTCTAACTTTGCTACTAGGTTTTTTTTTTTTTTTTTTTTTTTTTTTTTTTTTTTTGTGGGTAAGAACAAATTTATTTTTGTTTAGAATTTTTTAAAGGGCAGGGTTGTTTATTTAAGATAAATTTGGTTAATTGGGCTTTATTTTTTTTTAGTTTTACTATTGGTAATTTTTTTTTTTTTGGAGATAATTTTTTGGGCTTGTATATTTTATTTTAGATTTTAGATTTAAATCTTTTTTATGGTCACTAAAATGAGGAAATTGCTAGAGCTACAATTTTTTTAATTATAAATTACTAATGTGATAAGTGATTATTAGTAAGTAAAAAAATTATGTGAATGCTGGGCCTGAATGCGAATCAAAAAGAATTTGCTACCAAAATAATTTGTAAAAAAGTTGTAAAATTTATAAGTATAGTATTACTCTTACAAGAATCAATGATATTGTTTAAGAGGAACAAAATGTATTTTATAGAATAAAATTACTAAAATTAGTACGCATATATATAATAATATAATAATATATATATATATATATGTATTTTTTAAATTAGGGGAGGCAATGGCTCCCCTAGTCCAACAGTGGCTCCGTCCCTGTTGAAGAGTAAGGATGTCTCATTGGTGTCTTATGGCAGATTTGATTGATGAGGCAAAATGTTTGGCTGAAAACTTTACTGTTGTTCTTTTCTCTCATATTAGAAAGTAGGATAATTCTACTGGTCATAATCTTGCTAGACATGTTAGCAAGTTCTCAATGTGGATGAAGGATGTTCCTTCGCATCT
Source organism: Quercus cerris (assembly GCA_963669245.1). Lineage (NCBI taxonomy): Eukaryota > Viridiplantae > Streptophyta > Magnoliopsida > Fagales > Fagaceae > Quercus > Quercus cerris. The sequence continues at coordinate 84,216,228 of OY770007.1, forward strand.
CAATACTGTAATCTTAGCCAATATAGATGATATTTCTTAATAAAGTTACAGTTTTTTTATCCAATATATAGATACACACACATGTGAGTATTTATTTACATATAACATATCATGTGAATATTTATGATAAAGAATTATTTACAAACAAAGCATGTGAGAGTTTACTACGTTGCAAAAATAATACATATAATTTAACATGTGAGTGTTATTTATTACATATTTAACATGTGAATATGTACATAAACAATAAAAGAGAGGGAAGGAAAAATGTGACCTTTTAGCAAATTTATCCTCCAATTTCTCATTCTCATGCACAAACATAATGAACCAAAACATTAGTGCAAAGGGGAGGGGGGAATATGTTAGCTTGATTGGTGTCCATTGGTTCAATGGAAATGAACCATAGACACAAACCTAAAAAAAGAATGCAATTCCAAAAGGTTAAAAAAAAAAAGCATATATAAAAATGCAATTTCTTTTAGGAAAACTCTTGACTTTTGGGAAAGTTTTATTTTGAAACTAAGGTTTACACTTTTGTTTTTGTGGAAAAATGAACTAAAAAGATCTTCTCTTGGTTTTTATGAAAAAGGGGTTTTCTTTGATGTGAAAAGCATAAAGAATATGTTAATTTTAAGCATATGAGTTGTATAGATAGCAAGAGTATAAATATTAGTTAAGGAATTGTGTGATTAGGTATATGAACAGTACGTGAACAGTGCATACACTGTTCATGCACAATACTTTTTTCCCTCAAAAGTCAATAACTCCGGCATATAAAAAAAAAAAAAAAAAAAAAAAAAAAAAAAAAAAAAAAAAAAACTGAAAACCGAGGAACAAAACGCAACCCAATATTAAGCTGTATCCAAACCCTCACGAAATACCTTACCTCTCATGATGACCACTATTATCCCAACACCTCTATAGGCTTGTAAACTAACATAGATGCAAAAATACCAAGTAACACCAGTTTCTCTTAGAGGTCTTTTGTCAAACACTTAGCAGACATAACCAAGAAATAGACCTTGGTTCATCTACAGGTGCTGTAACAGAGGGAAGTAGAATTTTCAGCACCTAAAAAATACATCAAAGTAAAATTTAAGGGGGAAAAAAAATATATTTAAAGAAGTAGATAAACTCAAAAAAATATAAAATAATGAATAATCTATCCAAAACAATCTCTACCAACTAAATAGTGTGGAAGATAGTGGTTCTTGAGGTGACGGGGCTACGACGTCTTGGAGACTAGGTTTTATAGAAATCAAATCGGCAGCTTGTCAAGGGCGGCAGAGATGTAGGCAATGCACATCATGTGGTAGATCTAAAAGTATCGTGAACAACTACTGAAATAAAGCATTGAGATGTGGAAAATTGTGGTAGCTCTAGAGTTGATGTGGACTACAATTCTTTGTTTGGACTTTGGAGTAAAGCAATCTTTAGACTTCTCACTTCTGGCCCTTTTTTTTTTCCTTTTTTCCCTTCTGTTTTTGAATTCACAAAAAATGAAAGTTGTACAAAAATTTTACATTTAATTTTTTTCAGAATATTATTCGTTAGAATAATATGTTTATATATATATATATATATATAACTTTAGATATTCTTTGAAATTTAAATTTTTATTTTTGAAATGAGTGTCTGTATGTTTTGAATTGTATATATTTGTAAACAAGTTTATAAAATATTAAATTATTAATTATAATTTTTTGATAATATAAATAATCTATTTCATAGTAAAATTTAAACAGTATTATTAGCAAATACAAGGTTATTGAATCTAATTTTTGTAAGTTTACAAATGAAAATCATTCTATCTAATTAATTCAAATAATATGATTTTAGTTATAATTTACTTATTACTTATTAGTATGACTTGTGAATGGATAGAAAAATTTAGTCATTGAGTGAACTTTATATGAAAAAAGAATCATTTAATCATGTAGCTCAAGCTTCTTCAACAAGTAGAATGACCAAGCTTGAACATATAATTCTCAACTTTTAATACTCAATAAGACTTGGCTCTTTTACAATCCTAATATTGATAAATTGTGTTGTGATACTTTTGATGGATATAATAGAATTTCAATATATAATGGTTATTCCATGATGATTGCTCTTATCATCATGCGAAGACATAATTGGTTTTTGGTGTAGACTGATTCAAAGCCTAGATCTATTATTAGAAGACAAAAAACTTCATGAGTTATGCTAATTAATACGCAACCAGACCGGATTTTATATGAAGTGTTCTGTAACTCAGTCCATCCATCTCCCAGCTCCACTATTTGATTTTTTTTCCCCTCTTTCTTCTTCTTCTCGATTTTACTCCTTGTACAATTCAATTAACCTATATAGTAGTCTTACATAAATTACAGTAGACTATAAAACAGGAAAATGGGGGTCAGAAGGATCATTTTCCTTCAAATATTTCCCAGTATAACAATATAAATCAAGAGGAAATGGATTATTATTATTATTATTATTTTGGAGAACAAGAAGAAAGGGATTTTGGCTTCAATATTTTTGAGATGTAGAGCCAATAGATGGATTCTGGATGTGTCAAAGGCCTTTAGACCAATACGGTCCGGTTGACAGCAAGAAACAATGTTCCACTTTTAATTCAATCAACAAATTGGATGTCCCAAATGGCAATGTGATAGTACATTTGCTACTGATCAATCATGTAAGCTGTTTAGATTTCCTCATAAATTCAATCACGTTAAATATTAATTGGCACCAAAAACTGTAAAACCTATGAAGTAGTCAATGAAATTAAACAAGCTAAGAACGTATTATCAACCTGCAAAATGAAACAAAGGAACAACAAAAAGATAAGATGAATTTGCAACATAAGCAGTTAACCTCATTTCCTCTTGTAACATACAAAACATCAACAGCGACACGAAAAATGACTATTTCCAAAATCTATTACTCCTTAGTTTTTACATTAATACTTTCTATGCTCTCATCATCATCTATTTCTTCTCACCACTGGTTGACTCTGTTGGTGGTTTGACAATACTTAGTTGGCCACCTTCCCTGTTAGCAGCAGTGGCTGCTTTCACCTCATTGCAATAATTAATGAACTTGCTCAGCTCCTGGTATAATCAAGTTACTAAGGAAAATATTATCACTGATGTGAACAAATAAAGAAAGAAAAACAACACATTCTAGTCTCTCCAATGCAGGCAGATACAAATTTGGCTTCCTCTAGTAATTATATATATATATATATATATATTTTGCACATTTATTTATTACCCACCCAGTGTTCTTTAACATAGGGTTACACCAATGATAACAAGGCTTCTCGCTACACTAGAGAAAAGTGGCCAATCACAGAACATGACATCAATACCCATTGAAGCAACTATGTTTTTACAAAATGCTGTTCATTAAGTATCGTCACCCAAACAAAGCCTGAATGAATAAGTTGAAAGCCAAAAGGTTGCTAACAGTTGACACCAATGAATAAGGTGAAAGCCTACAATTTTCAAAACGCCTATTAAATGAAAGCTCCATCAATAATCATCTTGCAACTTAGAAATGGAAAAGAAGGTATATAAAATTCACAGTGGATTTAGATTTTTAGAGCATTTTAATGTAAATGCATCCAGAGTTATGATATTAACAAAATTCTACATAACAAAAGTAAACAGGTATTACAACAATAAACAATTAGAAAGTCTATTATGTGAAGACATGAGGGGCATGAATACCTAAGTGCCTAAGCGCACAGGAATTACAATGAAAGATCCTAATTTTACACTCTTCTAAAAGAGTTCTAGAATTGAACTGATTAACTAGCTTCAAAGTCCGCTTTTCAAGTAAGTAGATGACAAGTTGACAACTTAACTAATATGCTGATGATTATTATGAATCACTAAAAAGGATTGAAATGGGTGATGGCTCTAGTCTTTCACAAAGATTAAAACAACAGGATAATTTATACCCCAAAAAAAAAGAAACAGAAATAGAAAAGAATGATGTAAGACAAGACAGGAACAGCATGATTCTATCACCAACAGATTTGCAAGGATAAAAAAAATGCTGAACCAAAGAAGTGCAAAAAGCCTAACAGAAGTGAAAAGCATCTAAAGATTGTTGGATGTGCTCTGAGCTTCATCAAAATGAGGGTATCTTCTACACAATGATAGCAAATATCTTTCATTCTTTCATAGAAGAATCACCTCAAACCCACCGAAAGTCACCATGCTTGCAGAAATGAACAAGAAAAGCAACAAACCTCCATAGCATCTCAAAATCCAAAATATCAAGAAATTCCAATTAATGTCACTTCTCTATGGCTACCGTGCACGTAGCATGCCCCAAAAACCAATGTGAGGAGGAGGAAATGAAGGGGGGGGGGGGGGGGGGGGGGGGGGTGGTGTTGAGGCTAATCCTATATATTCACTATACCAAGCAAAATAGGGAATCTGCCAACTAGGGATGAGCACATCAGTTGTCTGATATCAACAGGGGAAGGAACTCTTTTCAGACACCCCAGCCCCCTTTTTCATGATATGTTTATAGAGGGGGTGGGGGGATTCAAACCCTGGACTAGGAGATGCCAGAACATCCTACATAATACCCTTAAGAAAAACCCCACTACTGCTTTGTATCTTCTTAAGGACCGAAAGATAAAGAGAAAATCAGAATTTCTTATAGATGCTACTTCAAAATATAACTCTGCCATCGTTACCATGAGACCTTAACTAATCACATTTCAGCACTTCTTGTAACAAGATGAGAACACAAAGACCATCCTAGGCTCCTCGCCACCTTTCAAAAGAGAAAAGCACCAAACTTAATCCATTCATTAAACATCCTCCCTACTTGAAACACATCTCTCAAGTGGCAAGGTCAACTGCAATATACTATCTTGTGCACCTTATGGTCTACTGCAATTAGAAAGGGTCCAAAATTGCATGCATACAAATTCATCCTTCAGTTTCCTCTCCAACAAAGCTTTAATAACATCATTAAAACAATGTCAAGTCATGACCTTTTTTACCATTTTTTTACAATGAATTAAAAGCTAACTTCCAACAAAGAACTTCACTAGGCTAGAGTCGATCGACTACATAAACGTTTTGTAAATTCACTCATAAAAATTCAAATTTGTTACTGCAACATCATAAATATTAGATGCTAATGGCTGATTTGCTCAGACCCACTTCATAATTATCATTAACTACACAATTAAGCTGACCCCATTTGCACTTTCACATCACATAACCCATTAATCTAAACCACAATATACCTAACATAAAGAAACCCCTAAAATTTTGTGAAAAAATAAAAATAGTATTTGGAAAGTGAATAGAAAATGGGACATACACGATCAACATCCATCTCCTTGGTAACTTTGGCCGGCTTCACAAATCTCTTCCCTTCACAAACCAAAAAAAAACAAATACCAGACACGTAAACAAATACACAGACACGTAAAGCTAGATAGTTAGTTACCTTTGCGGGTGACAGAAGGTTTGCCATGGCGGTTGGGAGGAACAGATTTCTTCTTCTGTTGACCTTTGAATAGATTTGCTTTCTGGGTCATCTTTCTTCTTTCTCTCCCGCTAGGTTTACTCTGCACAAGATTTAGGAGCTGGGGGTTTTGTTATTTGTTTTTGTGTGGCGGTGGAGGTACGGCCCATTAGAAGCAATAAAAAACTGAGATGCACACACTAGGCCCAAACCAAACTTGATGAAAAAAAAAATTTTGGGTCTTTCAATTTTTTTTTTCCTCAAATTTTATAATTTTTATTTTTGTTTATGAATTAAAATATTCTTAATTTCGTTTTTTTTTTTCCATCCACACTTGTTAAGTTTTAAAAAACAAAAATAAAACTTGAATGATAATTCAAAGGAGCGAACAAAAAAAAAAAATGTAAAATATATCATTTTGTTTGTCCATAAAATATAGTTTATACTTTATTTCCGTCCCTAAAATATTGCTTAAAGGGTTTCACTTAATCACTCCTCTCTTGCAGTCAAAATGACAGTTGATGAATATTAGACACATGATATAAAAAAGTATAAAATTTAAGGAAAGTGAGTGAAATGGGTGATACTTTAAAATTTGAAGGACAAAAAATATAAGTTTTAAATTTTGGGGATGAAAGTAGAATATATATTATATTTCAAGGATGAAAAGAAGATAATTTTTAAATATATTTTATAAAAGGCAAATTGCACTTCCTACAAGAGTTGGTTATTAAATTTATGGATAAAGTTTCTATAAGAAAAAAAAAACTTATAGTTATGGATGAAGTTTAGTATCAAATCAAGTTGCGAGAAATTGGAGGAAGTGCAATTTGCTTGAGTTGTCATCTAAACCCTAAAAAAAATGTAGTGTTAATCACATGAGTTGTCATGTAAACTAATTTATGCGATTAAAAATATACATAGAAGTTCATTTAATCGTCATGAATTGGAGGAAGTTTCAATCCAAACAAAGTTTAGAGGAAAATTGAAACCTAATTTTATTAAGTGCTTAAATTACTATGAGTTCAAATATTTTTGAAACATGACAGTTTCGAAATTTCATTTAGTTGGATATAATACATGCAAGAATGGTATAATCGAAGAGTTCAACCCCTCCTAAGAGAAAATGATGATATATACTTTCTATTTCAAAATTTTGGCCTAAACTCTATTTTTTTGTCCAGTATATTTAAAAAGTTAAACTCTAGTCCTTTATTCAAAATGTAACAATTTCATCCTTCCATATATTTTCTATGAAATTTTTTCCAGATCACATTAATTGACTTTATAATATGCTAAATCAATACATCATCTATTACGCTTACAATTCTAAAAAATAAAAGAATTAATACTTTTTCAAATTTTTAAGGATTAAATTGCATCATTTTGAATAAAAGAAATCAAAATAGAATTTCAAAAATAGGAAATATTATCCATACTTCTTAATTTCTTAATTCAGTAATTCCATCACACTTTTTTTAAGAGAAAGTTTCAACATATTACGCCCGCTCTTGATGATTACTCTTTTTCATCAAATTAAGACAGTAATTGGTTTTTGGTATAGGCAAATATTGAATTTATGACTTGCCAAGAATTTTGTAACTCAACTGTTACTTCTTGTTGTTTTTAGTAGAGACTTTCATAGTTTCATAGTTCAAATCCAAAACTACCAAATCCCCCCCTCCCCCCCAAAAAAAAAAGCTTCTAACTTATGCATACATATTGCTTTACTATCTAGTGGCAAACGGCAATGGAGTTATGTAACTATATTTATGGCTTTTAGAATTAATTAACGAAATGAAAGGATGAAATTGAAAGTGATGGTATTATCACGAACGTTTAATATATAGCATTTTGTAAGCACATTATTTAATTGGATGTCTTTGCGAGAAATGCTATCTCTACAATATTTTCATAACAAATTTTAAATGACAAGATATTATTGGTGAATAAAAAAAATGATGTCAGTAGTGAGCCTAGATTAAAACCAATAACAACTTGTCTTCTAGTATTTATTGTGAAAATATTGTGAACATGTGCATTTTGATTTATTGTGATAATATTACTGATTTGATTGCAGTTATTGAATGAAACAAATTAGCCTATTAGTAAGGATACATCCCCCCAATACAATGTATGATATTGCAAAAAAACACTTAGTAACCTAAGTTTACATCTTAACGAATATACAGAGTTGTCCCAAGCACTTACAGGATAAATACGTAATTATATGAAAATGAGAAACTTTTGGTTTCATATTTGCACTTGTTTGATTTGGATTTCAGTAAATTTTACTACAGCTAGATGATTCCTCTAATTGTTTTTCTTGTTGAAAGAAGCTTTTGTATGGTTATATAATCTTTAGCAGGAAAAATTCACTGATAATGACAGATCTGATGGAATGCTTTGGGTATACCTTCCTTGCCGACTCCTAAAAATTCAAAGGCTAGCTTCTGAAAGTTGAACTCCTAAAAATTCTTCTCAAATTCCAAAATTTGTGTACCTTAAATTTTTGGCCATAGCATTTTCAATTATTTTTTTCATTTTAACAATTGTACTTTTGGAACTTTTACCATTCTCATTTTTTCACTTTAACTTTTTAACTTTTTTTATTTAATGGTTGAGATTGAAAGTTGTTGTTTTTTTTTTTTTTTTTTCTCAACCATCCATTGCTATTGCATTTGGTGTAATACCTATCATCCACCTTACCTTTTTTACTTACAATTGTCCTTGTGAGCATGCATATGGTGTGGGTTTTTTTTCTTTGAAATAAATGTGGGATTCGAACCCTCGACAATGGGCTTGATAGAGGGTGCTAGGAGCACTGACCTAACAGCTCGAACCCCATGTGGTGTGGCATTCGTATTTGAGGCAATGGGTGTAAGAAATTTGGTTTAGTTTTAAGAGAAGATCAAAATTTCAAGCGCATTTTTTTTCCTTTCTAGTTTAAGATCATTTATCCTAAGATGGATTTCTTTTGTATTTTTCATTGGGGACTATTTAGAATGTACCTTAGTGTGATAAAGTTTGGTCTTTTGTGTGTTTCGCATCTGTGGTGAGGAATTTATTTTGTATTATTCCTTAGGAAAAGAACTAATTCATTGGCTAATAAATATTACTCCAGGGAAAACCATTGAAAAGAAGTGCTTAAATTTGTGCGTGTTCAAAAAAAAAAAAAAAATTGGACAAATGTACTTTTGATACTTTGAAGTTTTAGCTCATCAATATCTCTTACGGTTTCAAATTTATTTCAATTACTATATGAACCCTTTGTGCTTAAGGCACAGAACTGCTCAATGAAATTCTCAAACGACATATTGCAATGTGGAATTTGAGGATTGCAGGTTATATAACTTTTGATGACAAGGAATCCCGAAGACCATGCAGAGCATCGTGTTTTTTTACTCGGTTAAACCCCAGACCCATGTAACACGCCCACATCACACTGATCAGGTTATATTTTGTGTTGTGGAACTAGCTTATCAGTGGTTATGCAAGGAATGGCAGGATGGCTTTTTAATACGATGCTTGAGTTGAATGTCACGTCAACAAGAGATCATGCCTTGCACAGATGATTGAAGCATTGTCACCTGTTAGCTGCTGATAGGCAGGTATTATATTTGTTCCAATACAGATATGGTAGGAAATGAAATATCAATAAAATGTGTACCGACCTATATTAACCATTTTGACCTTTCGATAGCTATTTGGAAATGTAGGAATAAGGCCATGCTTGAAGGGAAGGTTGTCAATACTTCTCAGCAAGCACATGGTCATGATCTATTAAGAAGCAATGGCTGGGAAATGGGAATCATTCTCTAAGAATCTGTAAACGTTCTGTTTGCAAATGAGCTCAATCTGTTGATTGCAATTGTACTTACTAGTAGCTCTGAGGTTTGCAGCCTTTGTTGTGGAAACCGGAAAGCAAACACCAAGCTTGGAGACACAAGCCGTTAAGAAAAACATTGCTGGCTGTGCCGCTTGTGATTCTCTGTGCTCTTAGCTTTGCTAATTCTGCAGCTTCGTCTTTGATGCACATCGTATGTATTAATGACAAGTTTCAAGCTTTAACAGTTCACAAAATATAGCTATGTATGCGTTTCGCCAACCACCATTTTGACTAATTCGTTGATAATTGCTCTTTAAAACTTTGCTTAAAGAAAATTTGGACAGCATTGCACATTGAGCTTGAAATCATAGTTTTAAGAAGTACCACTATGGTAAATAAAGTTTACTTGCTAGTAAGACCATCATCACCTTTTTTTTTTTTTTTTTAACATTCAGAGATTTTTTTCTTGATAATGAATGCATGGCCTGTATATCGATTCTTATCTATTTGGTTTGAAACCTCCTACCAGCATATTAAACTGATAACATGACATATGGTGGAGTTATGGCTACCTTCAGTTGTAAACTTTCAAGCAAAGTTTGCATTGGTTTTTCGTTTCGGCCTAAAGGAGGCTCACCTACCATTTGGATGTGCTACACTATTGAGAACATTGAACAACAAAGCATTTTAACTCATTTTGCAAGTTTGGTAATTACATTTTACAATATTTTTCTTGTCTTCATTTCATGTTTTGTGTGTGTGTGTGTGTGTGTGTATTTCACCATACACTTATTTGGTGGTCTATGCATAATTATAACATATTCATAAAAAACAACAATGTATAACACCAAAAGCCTTTCTCATGCATTTGACATCTAAAATATGCACTCTTAAGTCCTCGAATCAAAGATTTATCATTATGACAATTACATATGAATGCTGGCCCTAAAATTCACAATTGGAAAGCTATATGAAATATGATGACAGACAAACAATCATTGCCTCGCCTGTTGTCCTCAGTACATTCTAACAAGTATATGACAAGCTTCTAGAAACTAAAGAAATAAGAAATAAAATATTTAAGAGTTGCAAGGTCTCAGATCTACAAGTGCCACTTGGCAATCCAAAATTGAGGCCTTTTTATTAGTGAAACTAGCAAACTGCAGCTGAAAAGAGGAGTATTACAGTTGCTGGGAACAGCATTTTGATCCACAAGCAATGTACATGATGGGTTCTTTGACATATTGAGAAACATACTTCTCACACATAAAACAGAATAGGGAATTTTGCTGGTGGATCAATTATCAGTATGATTTGTTGTGGATAAAAAGATTATGGAAACCTTAGGTTTGATTATCAACATGTCGGGAATCTCATAAAGAAAATAGTTTTGTTTGGTTCGCATTGATCGGATTTGAATATAATCCATCGTTTATATATGAAAATGGTACGGCCATGCATAAAAATCTTGATTACAATAATTTTAAATACATAGATTATGAATTAGGATTTCAATCAAAGAAAGGCAGCATCAAAATAATTTATCCAAAAACAAAAGAATGGATTGAGAACTAATGCCTTCTGCATCAACAGACAAAAATAAGGTCAACATGCTCCGTTGTTCATCATGTTGATGAAAAAAATAAGTGTCGCATCATATCATGAAACAAATAAAGAGGGATAACTTATAAATTATAGCAATTCAATTTTCATATAAAAAAAATAATTATTATTCAATAATCTGATTAATAATCATTACACATATTCACTAGCTTCAATTATTTAAATCAGCATGTGCATTGTGTAGATGAAAGTTAAATGTACCAGAGTGGGGTAGAGAAGTAAGAAAGGGATTCGCCTTCGTAATGGTGCTTATATTCGCCATCTTCCACGCTAAATACACCCATGTCGTACCCTCCACCATTTAAGGTGAAAGGAAAAACTTCGACATAGTCATCAGTATAATAGATACAATTAGCTTTGCATCCATTGAAACTTGATGCAGACAAAGACACTGATGAATTGTCACCCACAAACAATGCTTGATCACCCAAGCTGTCAACCTTCCCCCACTTGTATTTATATTTGCTTCTCACTTTTGTAGAACATTCTAATTTTAGAATTGTGAACCCAATTGTCACATAGGGATTATCATTGATTTTTTCTTCTTCATCTTCACCTTCACCTTCCCCTTCACTTTCATGAATGTTCTCATCCTCAATATCATCTTCAGAGTCTTCATCCTCAGTATCATCTTCCAGGAAAAAATGACCTCCTCGAAAGCGTGAAACAACCAAAAGATCTCCAGATGATTCAACAATATACATTTGGATAATTTCCTCGGTTGCCGGTGGATGTGGCGCAATAGATTCAACGAATGGAATATCATCATCCGTGTGACAAACAAAAGCTTCACCATGACAGTTCACGGCATAAAATTTTCCATTGTAAAATGTAATGTCAGAAATAGATCCAGAATGACTTGGTATATCAATCCAAGCTTTATATCCTGGTCTAGTGAAGGCCAAACTTCTACCATTACCATAGATAACCATGATTATGCAATCACAATCATATTCATGAGTTACTGAGTTCCATGGATTCCTTGACAAAACACACTTCTCAAAAAACATATCTCTGTAATCTAAATGGTTGAGTTTAGAATTGCCATCTTCATTCCAAAAAAGAGGTTGAGGAAGACTTAATAGGTGTTTAGACAAAGGATGAAAGAGATTGACCTGGAAATCAGTGCCTACACTAAACAACCATCCAAAAGATGTTCCAATGCATTTTTTTCCAACAAGCTCAGGCAACTTGAAGTTGTAAACTTTATTATCGAATAAGTTGACAAAGACACGCGTATGACTTTTTTGTTCCTTTTCTTCTGCAAGCATAAGCCAAGGACATCGAGGAGATAATGGTGGGTTTTCCGATGAATAAACACTTCGCCATGACTTGCATATGGCACCAAAGATGACAAAATCATTATAGAAAGATAATCTTCGCATTATTTCGGAGAGGATAAGATCCGGAAGATCAGCCCACTTAGACATCTTAACATGAATATGGTATTTATGCTGTAAGAGACTGCAAAAAAAGTATAATAATAATAAACAAACAAAATTTTAGAATTTAAAATTTTACGAGCTCATCACAAAAAAATAGTATCAGTGATAACATGTAATATACTAAATAATAAATCATTCAAGTTGTACAGAGAATTTCTAGTTTCAAGCCTTCATGACCTATGCAAGTGCTTAAGAGTTAAAGGGTTGGTACCAACTTACCAAAAATTTTCTCCTAATTTTAGGATAAGAACTTACTTTTATTTTAGCTATAACTACTTTTCCTTTACATTGCCATGAATCCTATTTCATTTTAAAAATTATTTCTTCCATTCTTCTTGTTTTATTATTATTTGGGGGGGGGGGGGGGGGGGGGGGGGGTGTCAAACATATCATATATGTGTTCTTACTTCTTCTTTTTTACCTTAAACAAAAACGATATAATTTTTCAATAAAAAAAAAAAAAAAAAAGCATGGACAAGAAGACATGCAATTTGTAAGATGAATAAAACAGTTAACGTTGATAAATGATCCAAAGAGAAAAATAAAAAGAAACAGAAAAAGTACCCACAAACCAAAATCAGCAAAGAGAAACAGAAAAAGTAGTTTGCCGATAAGAAAAAACAGAAAACTTACCAAAAACTTTGTTTGGTGGTCTGGAGGCAGTGAGAGAGAGAGAGAGAGAGAGAGAGAGGCGCTTCTATCTTGTGTCTTTGTTAGGGTTTATTTCAGAACACTATTGACTCAGTCTGGACTCTGTGTCTGGATCTCTCAAACAAAAACAGTGTCTAAAGCCCATATTAGATACTGCCATTATTATATATCGTGTACTGTTCGGAGAAGGATTCCTGTTTGTGTTAGAATTAACTTAAATTTGTTTTTTTTTAATAAAATGTTTGCGTTAAAAGTAATGATTAGGTGCTCCCTTTCCCGTGCGAATTCACTTCTTAGATTTTTTTTTTTTTTTGATAGATAACATAAAACTTTTATTAAACAGAAGGAAACATTACATCATGATGGAGAGCTTGTTCTAAAAAATAAGGATTCTCTTCCATCCAAACCATAAAGTCAGCAATACTAATAACATGTTTTGCTAGGATATGGGCAGGTCTATTTCCTTGTCTACATACATGAGAGAACACCACTTTTCTAACATCATTACAAGAGGCAAGAGCTTTGAATCCCATAAATAATAGACATCACCGAAACAGATGGAGGCAATAAACCTTGAAGTGCACGAACTACATTAAGAGAATCCCCTTCCAAAATAAACTCCTGTAATCCAACATCTTTTGCAAAATGCAGACCAGATTCAAATGCCTTGGCTTCCACCTCTAAAGGACCCAAAGGAGCATGGAATTTTTTGCACATTGCAGCCACAACCAGACCATGAACATCACGTATTATGACTCCCACCCCTGATTCATTTCTTTCCTTGAAAACAGCCCCATCTACATTCACCTTATACAACTGATTTGAAGGAGGCAGCCAAGTACGTTGAAGTCCAGATTCGGACTGCACAGGTGCTGTAGCAGCAGAGGCCTCATTTGCATCCTGAAATTGCAGAAGCCAGAGTGATGCATCATGACATAATTCCAACTCTCCAAGCCTTTTACCTCCATTACGAATTTCATTTCTATTACTCCACAACCTCCAAGCAATCGTCCCCATCAAAGCAACCATACTGTCATGACATTGATCAACCATCATCATTTTCCATGCTAGCTCCATGAAATTGTTGAACTGACCTGCAGAATTCGGACCTGCATAATTCGGATTGAGAAGCCCAGAACAAAGCCACACCTGTTTAGCTCTTGGACATGACCAAAAGAGATGGCCCGAGGTTTCAGCCTCCAGCATACATTCTTCACAAAGGTCATCAGATAATACCTTTCTACGCATAAGATTCACTTTAGGTCTTAGATTTGATAAAATTCACTTCTTAGATTTGGTAGTACCATAAATAGAAAAAAAAAAAAAAAAAAAAAAAAAAAAAAAAAAAAGTGTCACAACTATGTCACTTTAAATTCCGAAACTACCTCTATATCCTTCTTTTTTTTTTCTTTTTTCTTTTTTTTCTGTTTTTTGAGAAAATAGAAATACCTCTATCTTAGTTTTCAAATATATATATATATATATATCTATATTAGGGTTGTTTGGTAGTATATTTTAAACAACAGTTTTCAGTATTTAAAAAATATTACACGTATTTTCACATATTTTTTCACTCACGCGTACTTTCAAAAAATACAAACAACATTATTAAAACAATATTACCAAATAGACCCTTAATTTCCAAAACTACCTAATAATTTTCTTAAGATTTGATTTCAAAAAATATATGTATATAAAAAAATTCTTAGGATTTAATCATACTAAGACAAGGCCATCAATGTTTGGGCCTACTCCAAATTCACAAAGGGGACGGCCCACCCTTCATCCTTCATGCAATTTTTTTTTTCCCTAATAATAAAATTCACAAATTGCAACTTACCAGAATGGACCCAGGTGGGGCCCAAGGGGTCTGACCCCCTGGGTCCAAATTTTTTTTTAGTTATAATATTTTTCAATTTTGTAGGTATGCTGCCCTCTCTTAAAACCTTAAACTCGCTTTCTTCATAATAAGCCAACTAGCTTCACCCAAATAGCAACTTTCCAACTAAAAAATATAACAAAAACAATAAAGATATTAACAATGGTGATTACATTATAACAAAAAAAAACTATTTAAACACCAAAGAACTAGAAAATCATGTATTATCGAAGAAGTTAAAGATAAATTTTTTGCAACTACAACAAACTGGTATAAAAACCAATTGACTATACCAAGTTGTTAAAAATAAAATACAATATTTTATTAAGATTATATCTCTTCTTTCAACTAAAAAACTCAAATTCTCTCGCTTCTTTTATTATTTTAATTATTTGTTTATATTTTTTTAAATGAAGTTATACAAAAAAATAGAATTTTTGATATTAGGTGTATTGTAAATTGAGGTGGTAAAATAGATAAAGTAACTTTTTGAAATACTAAAAGCTAAAATTGTTTTAGCACCACCAATGTGAATGCGCTCTAAATTCAAAAAAAAAAAAAAAATCCTAGTCAGCCTAGTATTAAAAAAAGACATTATTTTATTTTTGTTTGTTTTTGTTGGTAAATGATTGCATTTTAATGTATTTAGAAACAACGATTGAGTATTTATAATTTTTAATACTATATGGATGTCTATTTAGAGTTTTTTTTTCTTTCTTTTTTTAATATTCTAGCCCCCGTTATCTTAAAATCTTGAGTCTGTTCCTGCAACTTACCTACCTGTGGTTTGGCTGAAATTTAAGTTGCCCACCTATGGTTTAAAATTTGACACTTTACCCACTTGAGGTTTGACCAAAATTTAAGTTGTCTACCTGTAGTTTGAAATTTTATGATGCAAGTGTTCCGATGGATAGTTTTTTGTCTTGTATT
Organism: Quercus cerris; assembly: GCA_963669245.1. Taxonomy (NCBI): domain Eukaryota; kingdom Viridiplantae; phylum Streptophyta; class Magnoliopsida; order Fagales; family Fagaceae; genus Quercus; species Quercus cerris. The sequence continues at coordinate 84,232,069 of OY770007.1, forward strand.
TTTATTTTTTTGAATGAGAGAGACATAAAAAGTGGAGCAAAATTACATATTTAGCTATTTTTTTAATAAAAGTGGGTTATAGAAATCTAACTGAGCTAACTTAAAGTGAGTAAAATGTCAAATTTCAAACAACAGATAGGCAAATTAAATTTCGGCCAAATCACAGTCGGGTAAATTGTAATTTACCCTAATCAAATATTAGCTTCATCCAAATTCTTTGTTAATCTTTTCTTTGATGTATATGATCCGTTTGTTTGCGGAGAAAATAGAAAGTATAGTAAACTTATTATATAATATTGGATAAAATGCTATTATACGTCTGAATTTTTGGCTAATTGCTCTTGAACGTTTGGTAAATTTAATACTAAACTTTAGTTCTATAATAAATAGACACACCTAATTTTTATTTTAGCCAATTTAGTATATAAACTTTGGTATTATAATAAATAGACTTCTAAACTGTGATGTTGTAGTAGTAAGACCCCTTCATTTTCAATATATATATATATATATATAGGGATAAAGGGCCCATAAGTGTGTATTGGGCCATGGGCCCTATCCAAGGACGTCTACTAGTCCGAGGACAAGAAGACAATAGGGAAGAAATGTGAATCAAAGCGCCATAGACAAACTATGACTGGGAGGGCTTGGAAAGGTAGTCTGAGGAGGAATGCCTCCTCGGCTACGCAAGGCAAAGGTCAGAAGGTTCGGTTTGTCATTAAGAGCAACCCTCTGGAAGAGTCTACTGGAAATGGTGAATATAAGGGGAGCATAAGACAAAGGGGAACTAAGAAATATCTAAGAGAAAGCTGCTACCACCGTATTGAACACTCTGCAGCTAACCCTCTAGCCCCATTAATGTGGAAGTGATACCTAAACAGTGGTAGTCAGCCATACAACTACTCCTAAAGATTTCAAGAAAGTGCTCATGGGACAAGGATAAAAAACAAGCAGCTTGCCCTACACGTGGAGGGTGAAGATGAAGAAAAACAGGGTATATAATAGAGAAAGAAGTCCCTTATGGAGGAATCGGAGATTCAAGAGAAGAAAACATTGTAGCAACAAGAACTAGACTTATAACCCAATTCAAGAGAAATATATACAAAAGAACTAGTCTCATCGGATTGTGCCGATGACGATTTTCTTTGGGCAAACATTTTTTTTTTTAATCATTTGGGCTCACTGTAATTGTTGTCTAATTCATTAAAACCTAGTTTTCTAGGCCATTCTCTATAAATTCATTGTATTGGGCTCTTCGGGCCTAGATCATTTTCCTTTTGGGCTTGGCACCAAATTGCGTCCTTACAATATATATTTGGTGCAAAAAGTGACTAAATTTTTTTTGGGGGGAGGGGGATTTAAGCATATCTTATTGCTGCAATAGCAAAGTTTATGTGCTAAATTGGCAAAATAAAAAGGTAAAGAAATCTATTTGTTATAGTACCAAAGTTTATGTACTAAATTGAAAAAATAAAAATTTAAAGGATGCAAGTGTAACTAATTTAATATAATTTTATTCAATTTCATTTAAACATATCCATATATATATATATATATAATTTGGATAGGAATATTCATATTATAATTAAATCATGATCAAGTAAATAATATATATTGAATAAGTAAATAATATAATATAATAAACTTTGTTTACTTTTTTGCATCTTTTCGCTTTCTCTCTTTGATATACTAGTTTTGAAATTTGACTATTCCATTCGATCAATGGTTCCCAGTATTACAAAGCATAGTTGTCAAAACGTGAATTGTATTGTAAATTGATTTTTTATTTTTGGCAAAAAGCACATTTTAGTCCCTACATTTTCAAGCGATTCCATTTTAGTCCCTAAATTTTATTTTTACCGCTTTTAGTCCCTATTCTGAAAAACGCCATCTATTTTAGTCCTTCCCGTCAATGCCCTAACGGCAAAATCCTAGGTGGCAGACGGAATGCATTGCTGGCACACTAAATGCTGACGTCAGCATTAAAATAATAATATAGTATATTATTTAGTATTTTAAAAATTCCACGTCATTTTTTAAAAACAAAAAATAATTTATGAATTTTAACTAAATAAAAAAAAAAGAAAAAACAGAAATAAAAACCAAAAATAATATAAATTGAGATCTAACTTTATTTTGAGTAAGAACATACAAGAACATAAACCTATTCATTGTTTTGTTTGCAACCAAACACAATATCAGCTGAAAATCTTTATTATCAAAAATATTTTTTTTGGTACGGGAAAATAAGTAAATAAACCCAGTAAGTGCTTATCAAAAATTTAGTAACCCATTGTTCCTTCCCTAACATCAGAAACCCAAAATTTAAAAAAAAATAAAAATAAAAATACTGAAGTTGTTCTTCGTGTTCTTCCTAGACCCAGAAATTTTCTTCATAAACAAACACACATACAAAACCCATAAAAACAAAACCCAGTCAGTACTTATCAAAAATTTAGTAACCCATTGTTCTTTCCCTAACATCAGAAACCCAGAAATTAAAAAAAAAAAAATACTGAAGTTGTTCTTCGTGTTCTTCCTAGACTCAGAAATTTTCTTCATAAACAAACACACACACAAAACCCATAAAAACAAAACCCAGTCAGTGCTTATCAAAAATTTAGTAACCCATTGTTCTTTCCCTAACATCAGAAACCCAGAAATTTAAAAAATAAAAAAAAATAATACTGAAGTTGTTCTTCCTATACTAAATCCCTCCGATGCGATTGATCAGAGAGCCACGAGACTCCGATTTCTCCTCCTTTGGTTTCAGTTCCCGAAGCGATTTCGTCAGCTTGGAAACCCGATCCAGAGACTCGAGAAACGCCGAGTCCTCATCGGGAACCTGGCACCACTTGGCTCTTCCTTCGCTGGAAACTTTCTGCTCCACGAGATCCAAGTATTTCTCCACCAACTCAGGAACCTCCACCGAAACGTCGTCGCTCGTCAGAGACGAGAGAAATTTGTCGATATCCTCGAAAGCTTTCTCGAGGTCAAAATGAGGTTCAGATTCGTCATTTTTGATCTCCTCTGCCGCGGAATCAAGTTTTGGCTCTGCGTCATCTTTGGCTTCCGGCACCGGTGAAATGCCGGTATGGTCGTCAGGAAGGTGGTTGTTGTTCTCCATGGTATTGAAACTGTGAGTTTTCTAGGTCTAGGAAGAACGCGAAGAAGAACAACTTCAGTTTTTTTTTTTTTTTTTTTTTTTTTAATTTTTGGGTTTCTGAAATATTTTGGATAATAAAGGTTTTCAGCTGATATTGTGTTTGGTTGCAAACAAAATAATGGGTAGGTTTATGTTCTTCCTCAAAATAATGCTAGATCTCAATTTATATTATTTTCGGTTTTTATTTCTGTTTTTTTTTTTATTTAGTTAAAATTCATAAATTATTTTTTGTTTTTAAAAAATGACGTGGAATTTTTAAAATACTAAATAATATATTATATTATTATTTTAATGCTGCCGTCAATGCACTCCGTCTGCCAGCAATGCACTCCGTCTGCCACCTAGGATTTTGCCGTTAGGGCATTGACGGGAAGGACTAAAATAGATGGCGTTTTTCAGAATAGGGACTAAAAGCGGTAAAAATAAAATTTAGGGACTAAAATGAGAATCGCCTGAAAATGTAGGGACTAAAATGTGCTTTTCGCCTTTATTTTTTTGTATTGTGTATTTTAAAATACACAAATACCTAATAAAATTATAAAAATTTATAGATGTACATATATAAATTTTATATTCCTTATAAATTCACAATATATTAAACTAATAATTAATTTAATCATTACTTATGCAATAATAATTAATAAAGCTTAGCATATGTTTATAACAAACACATTCAAATTGATTAAACTCACAAGTGATAATATATTATGTATGACCCAAAATAATAAATTTTTTTCTCCATCTTGCCAAATCAACTTCATCTAAGTCAATGTTATCACCATGTTCATAATCTTGCAAAATTATTTCTTCATTATCATAATATTTACTATCTCTTTTCTTGTTCTTTTATTCTAATAATTTTTTCTTTATATTATTTTTTAGCATTCTAGCTTCTTAGACTTATAACAATAATATTAAAATAAAGAATAATTATATTTTTATTTAATACATTATTAATAGCATAAAAAATAAATTTGCAAATATGAAAGTAAAGTGTCAAATGTGTAGTCCAAATTCTATAGGAAAAAAAAAAAAAAACTCATAGACATGTTATTTTATTAGATTCAATTAAGTATCCCAATAATTTTGTGATAAAAAGTCCAATAACTTGTTTAAACCCAAAAAAAAAAAAAAAAAAAAAAAAAAAAAAAAAAAATTAAACCCACATGTTTGTGTATTGTACAATTCATATGATTCATACAATACACACCTATGTATTAGATATTTCACGAGCATTTACGATACATCATTACAATACAAAACTTTTTGTATACAATATGATGCATATTGTATGATACATATCACGTTTCGTATGATACCAACAACTATGCTACAAATTACAAACATAAATATTGTATATTAAATAGAATATTTTATAAATAAAATAAAATACATTAAATTGGGAGAAAGAAATGAGACGTCTGGAAGTCATGGGCAGCTCTAGGTACAATTTAGGGGGTTCAAATGAACCCCCTGAGCCAGGCAAAAAAAAAAAAAAAAAAATTTATATATAGTCTTTTAATTTTTTTTATTGACCCTCCTAAAATAAATTTTGAACCCCTTAAACCTAAATTTTTTTTAGGCCCAGCTAAAATGAATTTGAATATGATCATTTTAACAATATCTTGGTCTTTAAAAAAAAAAAACCCAATAACAAACCAATTTAATCTAAAATATGGGGGAAAAATAGTAAGCCTACCAACAAAAGTATAAATTTGTTCATTTTAAATCTAAAAAAAAAAATCATTTATATAGATCTTAACAAATTTGAAATAAACTAATACATAAAAGTTTATTGTATTTAGGTCTCACTTGGAGTTCACTTAACAACAATAATTCATATGTTGATTGTATTTAAAAACAATAGATGATTTCCAAGATTTAATCTTAGCAACAATAATTAGTATCTTCATCGTATTAATAAACAATATGCAATGAACTTATAGTTTATCTTATATGAGAAATGTTATGTTCATAATACGCTCATAATAAAGCCTAAGTGGCAAATTGTTACTAGCTATTATTGATGAAAAAAAAAAGTAATTTCAGTAATGAGTTTAAATTAGAACTAATAACAACCTATAAACTAAAATTTGTTGGAAAAGTGTTGTGAAAATGTTATAGATGTAATATTTCTCATCTTGTATTCTCTTGCTAGTTTGTACTGTGAAAAATTTTGTAATAAAGAAATCATGTAGATCGCAAGATTCACTTTTTATTTTTACCCAAAATGCATTTTCTTACTAACCCCCCTAAAAATATGTCCTGGAGCCGCCACTGCCGGAAGTGTGTGTGAAGCACAAATTTGACCCATTCTTTACATTTATATTTGTTTTATGCAGAGATATGGAATGCTCTTTTAAGTCCATGAAGTCCTTCTCACAAAAAAAAAGTCCATGAAGTCGTATAAAGCCCCTGGTTTCTGATGAGCTACATGCAAGTTTCTTCTAAAGATTTTGGTTTGTGGTGGGAGATTTTGTTAAGAAGGAAGTGATTTTTTTTTTTTTTGGGAGTTACAAGTTATGCTAAATATATTTAAACCAAAATTTGATAGTTCACATTCCTAAGCAGCTTGGACTTGAAATGGTCAATCACTACAATGGAATTCCAAGGATAACTTAAAATACCTTAGTTGGCAAGGATCTTGAGTTCTAATAGGACTTGGCAATAGTAGAAATAATTCAAATTTTTATTTTAAAAAAGAAAAGAAAAGAAAAGAAAAAGAGAAAGACCGGTGTGAAAATTTAAGAGATCTTGAAATATTAGAATGTCAACTAATAGTCAAACATATTTGCATATACTTTACATGTTGACATTATAGAAATAACATTCAAGTTTGCATAGTACTAAAAAAAAAAAAAAAAAAAAAAAACTATGGGCATGCGTTTTGGGTATTTTAACATAATTATTAGCTATATATTTAGCTAGCTTGTTTAATTAAATAAAAATTAGCTTAGTCATTGTTTCGGTAATTATTATGAATTTTGTCAAGTTTTGTTTTAGCATTAGAATTTTTTGTTGTTGTTAATTTTAATTTTCCGTACATTGAATGGTGAATCATGAATGTGAATTTAGTCCACTTTTTCTATTTTTTATTTTTATTTTTTTTTATCAGTTTAAGGGTGTTATTATTAATTGAATGTTAAATGATCAAATGATTTATTGGGCTATTATATCTAAAAATATTTCTGAACCAGTTCTACTTGGTATTCCTTGTTGGTTAGTCATGAGTCATGACTAGTGGCTATACCACAAATTACTGCATTAAATATAACGATGAAAATAGAGGGTTAGACTGTCGGCTTCATTCTAGGAAAGGAAACAAACTTGTTAGTCTCGCTGATCCTAAAATTGTCTCTCCTAACACAGACCTAAGCGATGTGGGACTAGACTCGACTTTAAACCGATTCTTTTTTTGATTTGGAATAGGGGGAGGGGAAACCTAGACTAAATACTTAGCGGAATGGAATAAAGACTTAAACTCACACACCAATCCCCCTCTTAACATAGACCTAAGCGATGTGGGACTGGACTCGACTTTAAACCGATTCTTTTTTTTTTTTTTGAATAGGGGAAGGGGAAACCAACTCCAAAACTGCATGCAGCAGTTAGAGTTGCGGAGTGAGTTATAAATCCCTCTCCTAACACAGACCTAAGCGATGTCCAACTCCAAAACTACATACGGCGATGTGGGACTAGACTCGACTTTAAACCGATTCTTTTTATTTTATTTTATTTGGAATAGGGGAAGGGGAAACTTAGATTGAATACTTAGCGGAATGGAATAAAGACTTAAACTCACACGCCAACTCCAAAACTGCATGCTGCAGTTAGAGTTGCGGAGCGAGTTATAAATCCCTCTCCTAAAAGCGATGTGGGACTAGACTCTACTTTAAACTGATTCTTTTTTTTTTTCTTCTTTTTTTTTTTTTTAATTTGGAATAGAGGAGGGGGAAACCTAGACTGAATACTTAGCAGAATTGAATAAAGACTTAAACTCACGTGCCAACTCCAAAACTGCATGCGGCAATTAAAAAAATAGTGGCAAAGTGTGATTGGTAAATAAAAAATAGTAAATCCATGTGTAAGTGATGCAATGATGGTCACAGTCGGCCATGTCAAAGTTGTGGCAAAAAAATTGTAGAATAATTTATGGTCCTAGAACTACTCAATATTTTGTTCAAAGAAAAAGGTATCTCCTGTTGTACCAGTACCATAGAGCAGCCTTGTAAGATATAGTCAAGGCTCTCTCCACCGGCTCATCATTGCTACAACCTGGTTGGGGTTGGGGGTGTCTGATACATAGAGTCTAAAACTTGTTAAGATGAAACCTTGGAACCACGTTGCTTTTGAGTTTGACCATATACTCAGGAAGGCTAAAATTTCCTCAAGGAACCACTGTGGGAAAACTCTTTTAAAATATCTAATACTTTCAATGTGTTTATTCAGGTGGATAGAAATTTTCAGTGTTGTTTTTAGATAGACAGAAGACTTGCAAGAAAAAACTCCTAACAAAGGAAATAAAAAAATATTGGCAAAAATGCACTTTTTGTCTCTACATTTTGGGTCAATTTTCATTTTGGTCCCAAAATTGATTTCTTTGCAAATTTCATCCCTAAAATTTGAAAATCGTTTTTAAAATCGTCATTGCCGTCAACCAACAGACGAAACCCTCCTACGTGGTAGACAGAGTGCTCTGTTTGCTGACATGGCGCTGACGTGGCTATTAAAATATTATTAAAAAAGATTATTTGGCACTTTTAAATGCCATGTCAGCATTTAAATTAATAAAAAAAAGTCATGTCAAAGTATTTAAACAAAAAATAAATTAAATTAAAAAAAAAAACCTTAAATCATTTTTTTTTTTTTTTTTTTTTTTTTTTTTTTTTTTTTACTTTTCACTATTTTTTCATAAGAACATGTTCTTCATGTTCTTCCCAAATCCAAGAAACAAACCCAGCAACCAAATCCAATCTCCATCAATGCCAGGAAAATAAGAAATAAATCCAACAAACCAACCAATCTCCAGCAAACCCATAAACTCATGAATTTCACATTCAAATTATCAAATTCCTATTCCAAATTCATCTTAATTATGAACACACAAGAACAACACAAGAACAACAAACCCAGAATATTCAATCCCAAGAACAAAAGAATAGAAACCCAAAATATTCCAAAATTTGTACACAAATTCTTCCACAAAAATCAATTGTACACAAACACCAACCCAAATCTGAATGGTTTTTTTTTTTTTTCTTTCCTTTTTTATGTTCTTATCAAGAGCAGATCTGGGTCAGGAGCAGATCTGGGTTTGGAGCAGATCCAATGGTGCCGTTTTTGCCTCCTCAAAACCAACAGCACCGTTTCACATCACCAACCCCAACACCAAAACGACATAATTCACCTCCTCAGCCACTCGTCAAACGACGCCATCCCGACCACGAAACGACTCCTCGGCCACCTCGTTTCGTCATCGTCCTCATCAATCGAGTCTCGGCAGCTCGTGGTCGTGAGACGTAGAGCTTGCAGTCTTTGGCCATGGGCCTATGGGTAGATCGAAGAGAGTTTTGTTTTATTTGGCCATGGGTGTCTGGGTTTTGGAGCTTGCTGTCTCTGGCCATGGGTGTCTGGGAATGGAGCAGATCAAAGAGAAATCAAAGAGATAGAGAGTGAGAGAACAATGGGTAGGGAGAGAAGGGTTAAATTGATGCTGTGACGTTGGTGACTAAGAAAATTTGATGTTAAGTTGGGGAACTTGGGTTTGTGGGGTTGGGATTGGGGTTTGGTGTAGAGGATTGTGATAAAAAATTTTAAAACTGAAAATTCAGAAATTAAAATTTCAGTTTAAATCAAATTTGTAATTTCAGTTTAAATTAAAATTAAGAAATTTTGTTTTTTAATTAGATTTAAGGTTTGTTTTTTAATTTAATTTAAATACTCTGGCATGGTTTTTTTTTATTAATTTAAATGCTGACATGGCATTTAAAAGTACCAAATAATCTTTTTTAATAATATTTTAATGGTCACGTCAATGCCATTTCAGCAAGTAGAGCACTCCGTCTGCCACGTAGGAGGGTTCTGTCTGTTGGTTGATGGCAATGACGATTTTAAAAACGATTTTCAAATTTTAGGGGTGAAATTTGCAAAGAAATCAATTTTGGGACCAAAATAGAAATTGACCTAAAATGTTGGGACGAAAAGTGCATTTTTGCCAAAAATATTTTAACTAGACATGCAACATGGCAGCTCTTGAAATCTGTAATAGGATCCTCTCTATTTGGAATTTAGCCACGGTTTAGATTAAATATTACAAATCTAAAATGTATCCAATGTCACATCATTTGAAATTTATTGTGAAATGAGGAGCAGAATCATGTTCCTTGAAATATGGAGCAGTGAAAGTGATATGGTCACACATTTACCAACAACAAAAAGTGTGCACCTCTAGCCTAGGCAGAGGGAAATTTTCATTCAATAGACAACATAAAAGAGTCACTGCCCCAATGGAGCAGAAGGCTAAAACATTGCTCAAGCCATTGGGGGCGTACAGATGAACCCACAGATAACCAAACACAGACGCACAACTTTCAAATGGCAACTCAGAACTCAGCAAGCTTCAAACCACAAAGTCAACTAGCATGGTCAGACCATATTCTAACATCATTTCTAACTGTCAGAATTCCTGGGAAGATTCCTAGGCTATGGTATCAGGTTAATTAGTTTAGGTTGCCACATTACTGATTATCTGAAAGCGGCTTCAAGAAATACATTGGTGTGAAAATCTCTTTCCTGGAAGGCAGAAATTTAACCATGGGAGCAGCTCATGGGTACATGAGTACATTAAGGCAATGACTCAGAAAGAAGAAATTATGATTCAACTCCTACAAGAAAAGAATTTCAACAACTCTTTCCCTTTTCACCATTTCTTCTTAATTATCATTGCAAGGTTGGGTGCACTACAAAATTTAGGACCATTGATTTAGTTCAAAATATCCACTTGCACAAGTTACAGGATTAGAGAAACCCCACTTAGATGGATCTGATGTAATGCCGGATTTGCAGCCTGTGCATGAGGCTACAAACTTCCTCATTAAATATGTAATTATTGCTAACTTTGTGTTACTCAGAAACAATACATCAAAAACTTAGCATTGAGCTCAAAGAGAATTAAGTATGATACAGCGAAAACTTACTTTCCACCTCCAACTAGCCCTTCTGCAGTTTGCACTAGAAAATTTTGAACAAGTCGACTTCCCTTTGGAGCAAGTCCCACAAATTCCAGGGTCTTGACCTAACAAAAAAATCGGCACTCATCAACTGCCTTTCTAGAGTTATGCAAGTACAAATTCTTGCAAATCTCAACGTTAACAAAAAAATCCAGCCAAAAGCATGATTTTTACAAACTTAAAGTTTGGGAAGTGGGAGCTAACAACATTAATGTAACATTAGAATGAAAAAAATCTTACCATGTTTCTTGTGATGAAACTCCCAACAGCAGTTAGAAGGAAACTACTCAATGACAAGTGACTTTTATCTGAAGGCAAGTACCAGGGGATAGGTGAGTCCATTGCAAGATCTTTCTCTCACATGTCCTTTGGCAGAATAAATAAATACGTTGTCACTTGTGCAAATCATAACAAAGATTCAGAAGGGCAAAAACAAAAAACAAAATAAAATAGGAAATATCGCTCACCTCAAAACCAGCTTGCTTAAGAGCTTCAAGGCATTTTCCTGTCAACCTGATGTTAGGAAGGCCATCACCAATCTCAATTTCTTTCCAACCCAAAAGTTCAATGAAATTTTGATACACTTACGGAATATAACCCCCTAAGATGAGATTCATGGTAATAAATTCAATACTCCCCTCTCCTCCCCTCCAAACAAAAAGGAAAGAAAGAAAAAAGGAATACAAACATTCGCTTTTTCATGCTTCAAGCATATCTTACCTTTATTTTTTAATGTTCTTGGTTATTGGGATCAAAAGAATCAGTCACGCACCACTCATATGCAGCAAAACACAGTCCAGGCTATAATTTGCTCTGTATATTTCTTTGTAACATCCATACTATTCAAATCAGAAACAAAGTTTAAACCAAAATAACCAGAAAGAAAAGAAGAAGGGAGAGAGAGATTACAAAAAGTGGAAAATGATGTGCCATCCTAGCCAAGGTTATGGTATTAGAATTAGGAATACACATGACATCTGGTGCATGGCAAGTGGCTTCAATCACATATACTGCATCAAAAGTATTGTCAGGAAATAGCATTTTCATGAAGTCAGCCTGCATCATCAAGAATCAATAAGAATCATGAACCCCATTTTTTATTTGTAAGTTACACACCCACTGGTGGATCTTGAATGCACAATATCATGCTCAACCTTGCTCTTGCAAGAAAAAGAGGTGCCATTTGAGTTAAAGCTCATTGGACACCATAAACCCATTTGTAATATCATATTAAGTTTGTTTTAAAGTATCACAACTAATAAATATAGAATACTTACAGAAGAATAAAATAAAATGGAAAAAGCATTTGAAAGTAAAGGAGTTCACTACATAAACATGAACTTGGTCTGCAAGATGACCAACCTTCACAAATTTGCAGGTTTTGTCCACTCCTGCAATACAGTTTAGTTCCTGTGGAGCAGCAGTAGCTTGCAGGAGTCATTGCTAATGTTAAAATTTTAACATTTCAGCAGTCATAAATCCAAAGCCAATTGCGGAAAATCCTCAAACCTTCACCAACTATGACTTCAGCATTGTCTTAATGGCAAAGAATTAACTCAAGAAACAATCCAGTTCCAATCATAAATAAAGTAGAACATATCATAATAATTTACCACAAAGAAAAAATGCCATGGCGTCAAAAACAAAAACCAAAAAAGAAAAATAAAAAAGAGCAAACCTAAAAACTCACAAACACTGTTCAGGGTTTCATAATATTAAACATATCATAAAAACAAGAGGTAATAATAGCTTTTCTAGATGCAATGATCTTTATATCTTTTTTCTTTTTCTTTTTTTTTTCTTTTTTTTTTTTTTTTTTGTGTGTGTGGATATAAATTAGTAATTCCGTTAAGAATATATCAAGTACAAAGCAGCAAAGCATCAACTTTGATGTACTAAACACAAACGCTCAATTAACCCCTTGAACCAAGTTCTAAAAAAGAACTACACAATTAGCCAGAATTACAGCTGAAAGCAAATTGCAGCAATGAAAGAACTAATCTATTGGCAACAACCAACAGATCAATGCCAAACCAGACAGTTAGTAGCAGAAAACTTAATTGGTCCTCAACACTGCGAGAAAAACAGAGTTTCCTGAATTAGCAATCTTCCCAAGACTGGCCTATCCTCTTTATCAATTTCTCCTCGGAGATGACATCTCCATTGTGAACCATATCGTTTCTTTGTAACCAGATATGGTAGCCCACCATGAAACTTTACAGAGAATGGCTCTAAAATCTTTCCCTTTTAGATTATTTTCCCCCAGGAGACAATATCATCCCAGGTACTAGGAATATTTGACACTTAACAAAGTCCCATGATTTGCTTCCAGACTCTACCAGAAAAAGAGCACCCAAAAAGCGGGTGATCCCTGCTCTCAAACCCATTCTGGCAAAAGAAACAACTACTATCTCTATTCCATACCCATTGTAGTAATCTCAATCTAGTTGTCAACCTATTATTAAGGGTCAGCCACCAATGAAGCTATGTTTAGGGATGGCTTCAGGAAACCATAATAGTTTCCACCAATCCACTTCTTCACTTCTGCGTCTGATCTGATTCCAGGTAGCAGCACACGAGTTTACCACTAGCTGAAGCATACCAGTAAGGCTGATCACTCACTCCAATATGAACCAAGCACAGTTGACTCTGAATTGTTACAAGATCTTCTTACTTAGCAAGGGCCAATACCATTCTTCATTCCTCAACACATTATCCACTTTGGCATCAAAAGTGCTTGCTGCATCATATATTATTCTATGCCCAAATGTTTGACAGAGAGTACCAGTAGGGTGCCAGTTATCTTTATATCACTGACTGAAATATCAGAATGCACCTTCCCCTTGCTATCATTATGTACTCTACAAAATTCAATATCACTTTCAAAGTGATAAAAAAATTTGACTTATACATCTACAAAATATAAAAAAATATATAAAAAGAAATTCCACATAAGGAACTAAATCTTATTCAAACTTTTAATTCCAATACCAAAGCAGTCAAAAACCTGTCCATGCACAGTGAAACCTCCCTTTTCTTCATTGAGCATGCCATTAACTGTACTCCATTATTAACCCCAAAAATAGAAAAATTACCACGAAATGTGTCCATGACGTCAACCCATCTTGGATTGCTCTATTCTATTCACTTCCTTCTACATTGCTAGACTCAAATCCTTGACCGTTGCAATTCATCACCGCGACATCTTTACACACCAACAAAAAGGGGTAAGAAAAATATCATCTTGTCAAAAAGAGTATTAGCATTCAAAATATTTCTATTTATAGTTACATTCCTGTCAAAATGCTAATGAGAGAGAGAGAATGTACTATAGGATATATATATATATATATATATATAATTAAAAGGTTCAATTGAACTGATATTCCATGAATGTGTCCATCCACTTCACCAAAATGTGCATTTCTAAGTATTGTGTCATTGGAGGAATTCATCTCTATTTAATTAGAACTAAAAAATTCTATTTTCTTCTTTTCTTTTTCTTTTTTTTTCTGGTTTTTTTTTTTTCCCCAATTGCCTTTGTTTTTTAATTTGAGTGCACATTTGGATTGCCCTGAAAAGGAAAGCAGACGCGTCTCTACGTTTTTTGTGTGAGTCCCGTGCACTGTTCACGGGACCCGCAAGTACTTTTTTCAGCAAAAACAACTTTAAAACTGGGTCCCATGGACTTATTCACACATTTAAAGTTATTTTGCTACAGTGTTTGCAGTTTTCAGCAATAAGCGGTATCCAAATAGACCCTGAGAGAGTTAAAGGCTTTTGTTTTTGAATTTGACCGAACTAAAGGTTTGCAAACTACTTATTATATCTTACGCATACATGCAATTTGTATATATTGACATTTCTTTTTATTCCCAATCCTCTTGATCTCTATTCCAAAAGCCATTTGAATTTCTTTAATTTTCACATATGCCTAAATGTGATGTGACATACTTATTAACCTGTTTGCTTAATTTTCTAAAATTCTCGAATCCTCTTGTTTACTGTTTTTAAAATTCCTAAATTCAATTTCAACATTTTATTGAACTAAATGCCATAGAAACTTGATTTTACAACAATCAAATTAGGATTTTAACATTGGACGCGAAGTGAGGAAAGAGTTGCTTACTTGAACAATTAGAACTTTAAGAAGCTTCTTGAACACATGGTGATCACGGCTCACATTCAAAAGATCCTTCAAGGTAGCCTCTTTCATAGCATTAAAGATGTCGTCTTGAGCTTGAAGAACTTTGATCCAAGATGCATTAAGTTGCATTGAGTACTCGTTACCACACACAAACAAAATTAGAATTCCTTAATGTCACGGATTGTTCAAAATAATTTGCATAGATCAATATGATAAGAAATTTTAGAAATTTGTTTAGAAACCGGGCAAGACCTGAAGAAACCATTGAATCTAAGAAAGTTCTGAAAAAGGATACTAAATAGGCTGTACAGTCTTTTCCCACTGCCTTCATCAGCATATCAACACCTGCAAAAGAACTTTTGTCAAAAGACAAGCATTGATGCATATTTATATCACATTACACATGAAGACATCATAAAGTAGTTTTGAAGGGAATATACAACTCCATGCCTAAACATGTTTTTCAGTGTAACATGACTTAACTATTCTTTCAACAGATTGCATCATCAAAAACTGCAAGTTTTTGGAGATGCTAGATCAGCATTGGAAAGACTCAGTTGGTTTGAGCATTGCAACTCAGAATTATTGTCTCTATACATTATCAAACCTAGGTCGTTGATAGGCTCTGAATAAGGGTATTCAACCTTCAAAGAAATTCAATTTCCTTGAAAAATGAAGAGCCCTCCCATCCATTCTTCTAAACATAAGTGATAAAGTGACATAGGAAAATTTAAGCGTAATCTGTCTACGTGCTTGTGGTGGATAGTATCAGCTGGATTTGAGTTTCAATAAGGATAGTATGGGATTCAAAGGCAAAGAAAGGCTGAGAAGGAAATAGACATGTTGCAAGATTTCTAGACAACAGTAAAATTAAGTATTTTAGGATTGTTCTATGGTTAGACTCACTAGACACAACATACTTATTAAATAAGTGAGAATTTGGCCAGTCAATATAAAACTTGAGACCCTTAAATCCTTGAGTTCATTAAGTCATGTACATATCTGATACCTCCAAGGATAAAATCTCATGTATGGGGATATATTGTACACATGACCCTTAAATACAGTCCACAAGTAACCTTCTTCTGATCTTTTTTAATTTCATTCATAGAAATGATCCTCTTATTTGACTGTCCCTTTAAGCCTGGAATCAAGAAGCATAGAGTCAATGATGTTTTTGATTAATTACTGATTCTCCCAAAAGTTAAGTTGTTAGGAAATAGTGAATTTAATTATTTAACCAGAATTCAATTTAATCATTTAACCATAATTCTAATACTCCCCTCACATGTAGGCCTAAACTGCTGCTTAATAATTAGGGCCCAAGATGTGGGGTTTTAAACATTTTAAAAGGAGGTAAAGTGAAGATGGGGATCAAACTCAAGATCTCCTACTATAATACCATGATAAATTATAGATTCTCCCAAAAGTTTAAGCTGTTAGTAAATAGTGAATTTAATTATTTAACCATAATTCTAACAGTTTCAATTACCATGTAAAAAATATTACAATAAATCAAACTTGCTTTACAATCTCGTGCATTACAACTATTCATAGGAACTTCCATGATTGGGAGATGGAGGCCGTTTTCTCTTGTTTTAATTTCATTTACTCTCAAGTTCCAAGGGGGGAGGGGGTGGATAAGAAGAGATGGTGTCTTAAGGGGGATGTGAATTTTGAAACTCAATCTTTTTATAGGTAGATTCGGGGTGGTGCATCTACAATCCCATTCCTTTGGAAAAGTACTTGATCCGTTAAGATTTTCAAGAGGGTGTCGTTCTTTTTGCGGATAGTAGCACTGAGAAAGATTCTTACTTTGGATAATCTTAATAAGAGGGGTATGCCATTGGTGAATTGGTGTTGAATGTGTCAAAGTAATGGGGAATTAGTGGATCTCCTTTTACTCCATTGTGACGTTGCTTATGCTTTGTGGGAATTTGCGTTACAGATTTTTGGGATTCAATGGGTTATGCCGAGTAATGTTGATACTTTGTTATTTAGTTGGAAAAATTGGTTTGGTAAACATGGCTCTGATCTTTGGAATATGGTGCTGGCTTGTTTGATGTGGCTAGTTTGGAAGGAGCGGAATAGACATACTTTTGAAGATATGGAGAACTCCTTGGATCAGTTGAAAACCACGTTTGCTCGTACCCTTTTTGATTGGTCCCGGGTGTGGGATTTTACACATTGTTCTTCTATTTTAGAGTTTCAAGTTTCTCTTAGATTTGCCTTTGAGACTTATGTACTTTTGGACACTTTGTGTTCATCATTGTGAACATAAAGTATATTTGATTCTCAATGAAATTACATTACTTATATATCCAAAAAAAAAAAAATTATTCAGCAAAAAATTAACCTAATTAATTAATTACAAGTATAAATTCATATATGTGTCTCTACTAGTTTATGTAGAAAGTTCACAATATGGAGAAGCTAGATGAATAAGCAATGCTCGGGTAACCTAGCAGTAGCACCATCTAACTGTAAGCAACAATGACCTATTCTCTAACTAAAAATTCCCCAAACACAACAAAAAGGACGGAGAGCAAGTCCCACGTGATTTTGGAAGGGAATCAATAGAAAAACAGAAACAAGAAATTATACTTGTTATGGTGTGTTGTTTTAATTGGAGGCAAAAAGAACAACAGAAACAAAAATGCATTGAAAAATTTAAAGCATATTTGGATATCTAAATTGAAAAACCTATTTAGGTGCAAAAATGTCTACTAAATAATTTTGCATAAGTACATAAACAAATGAGAAAAGGACATGATGCAGGTACAGGAGCATCAAAGAAGTATACAAAGAGACCACCTAAGGGAAGAAAATTTTGAAATGCAGATTCTATAATGACCCTGAAGGGAGATGATGAGGTAAAAAATGTCGGGTCTCATGTCAATACATAAAGAGGTTGCAAAGAAAAGGCCTTAAACTCCAAAATCCTTCAGCTTAAGATACTAGCATGGTCATTGATCCACCAACTTTCTAAGATGCTAGCATGGAGCCAAAGGGATAAAGCAGCGTCATAAGCAATTTTTGCTAAGTAAATGAGAAATGTTCCCTACAAAGTGAATAATGTGTTAATGAAATTCAACAAGGTGTTCTACTCATGTAACACAGAAGGGCATCAGATACCTTCAGCACCAGATCATCACAGCAGCCCCTTGTAACCTTAATTCAATTTCTAAACCTTCTTTTCCTAAACCTAAGCTTTCTTATATCACTCTCATTCCGAACCCCACCCCCTTCAAGAGAGCCCTAAGCTTGAACCTTTCAAGGCTCCCATACATCATTATTATTATTATTATTATTATTTTGATAAGTAGGGCTCCCATACATCATTGAGCCTCTTAAACTGATGTATGAAAATTTAAGCCCAAAGAAAATAGGAAAAAAAGGGTGTTTTCTTTCCCTCTACATTATGTTTTATTTATTATTTAAAAATTCATGTGACTAGCATGTGACTTTTAATGAAGTTGGATGGTTAGAATTTAATTGTTTTGTGTAAGATTAAGGGCCAGAATTCTATGGTTACTAAAGGCTATTATAAATAACCTAAGTTGGGTAATTGTAGGCAGCCTTTTCTTATCTATTCCATAAAATTACAGAATGGATATTTCATGAGCCCTTTCAACGTAAAAATCGATATTTGATTGCTCTATTTCAACCCTATTTACTTTTTCTTTGCCTTAATTTTGTCTGTTGTAGGAATTTCTTCTTAAACCCTTTTCCTATGCTTGATCTTAGTTCTCCTCACCACATCAAAAACTGCACATGAAGGATTAATCTTGGCCCTTGCTTAAAAGGAAAACCGTAACTTATAATAGCTTTATAAACTAAACATAGTCGTGACAGAAACAGAACAAATTAATTAGTATTTTAAAGCACACCCCTCAGAGAGCATTGCAAAAATGCTGAAAAGGACCAAAGGAAGAAATACAGAGCAAAACAAGTGAAGCACCCTCACCAAGAATTATATTTGTCAAGTACTTGCCAGGTTTTGGATGAGTTTGCGTACGCTTAAGCCAGTCCATTTGGCTATATCCTTTCTCAAAAGGAACCTTGGCTCAAGTTGCAGGCTTTCTTGCAACAGTCTGTTACTGAATTTTCTTAACAGAATCCCCAGTGCCTCCTAATGCTACTGGTCTAGACAGTTCACTTGACAGTTTTGGAGAGGACTTATCAGTAACATTGAAAGACAAAAAATCAACTTTACCCTGCCTCTTAGAGGCAGTATTTTTAGGAACTTCATTCCACAGAAGACTGCTACTCTGACACTGCTGCCATTTGAGAATTCATCTTTTATGGTAATGCCATCAACATCAGACACAAGCTTCTTTGTCTCCTTTCCTCGGTCAACAGGTGAGTTAACCAAAATTTATAACCAAAACCATCTACTTAGATAAATTCATTAATCACCCAAAAATATATTTTAATATTTTTAAAAAAATATTAATATGAATTTGAGCCAATTCAGTAAGGTCATTAAGCTATAAGTTCATCATATCAAATGCACATACCAAACGTACCTGACAAAATGTAAACTCATCTTCATTGTCCATCTCACATAGATTGCAGTTTCCTAATCAATTTAAGAAATATTTCCTGTGCAAAGATACAATGATTAACAAGTACTGTTTTACCGGCTGCATTTATGACTGCATTAAAAAAAAAAAAAAAATCTAACATTGTCTAACACACCTATCAACAGAAACTTTTAACAGTTGGGCAAAAGACGAATGTACAATAATTTTTTTTATATGAGGCAGGCAAATGTACAATAAATTGAATACAATTATTATAAAACATGTAATAACTTATTCAGATTTGCCCAATTCCTATTAGTTATGTAGTTCTCCAGCTTTGTTATCTCACTACACATAAATTTTCTACAAATTCCAACAGTCATCTCAATAAATTTTGTTAACAGAATCTCAAGTGCCTCCTGATGCTACTGGCAGACCGTGCATATCAGGGGACTGGGGCTGTACTCATGGTATACAAATTTTTTTGATAATGACTAGACACTAGAACTAGGCTGGGTGGCAACTCCTTTATCCACCACTTATGCAGAAACTTTAAAGTTGCATCACATACTAACTTGACAATCAAATGTGTGACACACAACAGATCTGTTATCAATTTTTGTTCCTTGGGTGGGTTACATTTACTTGTTTAGAATTATTGGTACACTAGAAAAATGTCACTCTCTAAAACAACATAGCTTGAAATTCAGGTTGTTACTATCAAGGGTAAAAGGAGACAAAAATTGAAGGATAGTGTATCCTAAGTAGAACTAATAAAACCTATGCCCACACATATGACCTTGTGGCCTTGTAGTTAAATAGGCCCAATCGATGCTTAGTCAAGATTCCAAGGTTTTTTTTTTTTTTTGATAAGCCTAACCCAATTGCCTTTTTATACTTGTTTTTCTCTCTCCGATCTTATTGATCGTTGTAATCTGGGCTCTTGATTTGTGCCACTCTAGCATACTTCCAATGTACTTGGTTGGTTTTTTTAAATAAAATTTCTTATGTTACTTATCAAAAAAAATTATAAATTAGAACTAGCCACCAAGCACAACCAAACAAATGTGATGGATGCAAAGAAGCCATCACCTTTTTTCACAAACCTAACATTCCCAACATAGCATTGAGTTCAAAGAGAATTAAGTATGATAGAGCAAACAGTTAATTTCCACCTCCAACTAGGCCTTTTGAAGTCTGCTCATGAAAATTTTGAACATTTTGACTTCCCTTTTGGGCAAGTCCTACAAATACCATGGTCTTGACCTAACGAAAAACTCGAGACTCGTCAACTGCCTTTCTAGAGTTGCACAAGTACAAATTATTGCAAATATCAAAGTACCAAAATAAATAAATTCCAGCCAAAAGCATGGCTTTTTCAAACCTAAAGTTTGGGGACCTGGAAGCTCACAACACTAATGAAACATTAAAACAAATCTTACCATGTTTCTCAAGATGAAATGGAAGTACCAGGGATCAGGTGAGTCCACCTCAAGATCCTAGAAACTATTACAACCCAACCAATGCTTTTTTCTCTTCTAAAAAATGTAAATTGATAATATTGTTTTATTGTTAGGAACCCAATAAATATTCATCCAGAACCACAAATCACAACCCAATCTAATGTGAATGTACCTAGATTTTGCGTTTCTTAGGTTGGTTTCTCTTGTCCCGCTTCTTCACCACGTCTGCCATTCGAACCTGAAGAAGTCGAAGGCAATGAAGGCTCAGAATCTTGCCAAACACAAGAAATCCACCAAAGATTGCGACACATGCGGAACTGCTTTTAAACTTGCGAGCGAGCTGGAGATGCACGTCACGCGGAGCGACACACCAAGAAGAGCTCCGAAGCTTCTCGAAGGTGCATAATCTGCCGCACGTACTCCGAAGGCGACGAACTCGTGTGCCTTTTCTGCCGTGGATTGGTGGACGCACCGGTTGAGTCCGACTCAGGCGACTCTAACCCCGACGGTTGGAGATTTTCTTTTTCACGTTCTTTCTTTTCTTTCTTTTTCTTGTTCTTCTTCTCATTGTTGCTTTGCTTTTTCTTGCAGGGTGACTCCTATGAGTTGCAATCTTTTCGTGGTACGTACTCTTAGGGTTAGCCCATACTTTTCTTTTAAAGTAGAGTAGAGGCGTAGAGCTATGTATTTGTGTTTTATGACGTTGGTTTTACCTATATTTATTGCGCGTACAGGCAAATGAGTTGGTTGTTTGGGAAAAATCAAAGAAAAGAAAAGAAAACTCAAATTTTAACCAATCTTTTTCATTGGAGAAATGCCACGTATTAATGGTAGATAAAAAAAATAATTTTAGCAGTGAATTTAAATTAAATCGAGTAACAATTTAATACCTAGAATTTACTATAAAAATGTAAAAAAAGTAATTTTAGCAATGAATTCAAATTAAATCAAATAACAATTTAATGCCTAGAATTTACTATAAAAATGTTATGAATGTAGTATTTTCAAAAGAAAGAAGAGCAATCCTCCTTTCACAACTACTAATGGATGTTTTTATGTGAGTTTTGTCATTGATTTCGCTCAATGTTTAAAGGATGCTCCTAAGTGAAGTTTGTGTACTATATTATTATCATGATGTCCACTTTCGTTTTATTTCTTTTAAATGTAATTCTGACACTTTATTTATCATATTAGATAAACATGAGGGAGATTCACTTGAGCTAGTTTAGTCATGTTCAAAGAAAAAGAAGTAATGAATCGATAAGAAAAAATAGGAAATTAAGGTGAAAAATAACATTAGTAGAAATAATATAAAAAAAAATGACATGTAATTAGGGACATGACAGAGAGTATAACTTTTTTTTTTAAGAATCAAGAGTATAACTTCAAATAGATAGATAGAACAGAGGAAAACAATAATCCATTGGCTGATCCAATCTAATTTGTTAAGAATCCATAGTTAACCCTAAATTTTGAGACAAAGGCTTTGTTGTTATTGTTGTTGTTAGTGTGTTTATTAAATTTTTGTTTAACTTCACTTGCAAATCATACCTCAGTCCAAAGTCCACTTCCCCTTTCACATATAGTATTTCCGAATACTCCTTTTTTTCATTCGCTACGGTATGTTCTAAATTTAGAAAAGGAAATTGCAAAAATTGTGATAACACTGTCAGTGAAATTTGTATTTTCTTTTGTGTTTGCCTTTGAAATTACATGAAACCAATTTCTAAGGTTTTTTTTTTTTTTTTTTAATCTTTTGCAGGTGGACTTGGACTCGGATTTGAGAGATTGATTATACTGGATATATTTTGCACTCTATTATCTTGTCTTTTTGGATTTGACAAATTGATTACACTAGACCTATTTTGCACTCTATTATCTTGTCTTTTTGGATTTGGGAGATTGATTACACTAGATACATTTTGCATTCTATTATCTTTGGATATGACAAATTGATTACATTGGATATATTTTGCACTCTATTATCTTGTCTTTTGTTTTTTGTTTTTGTTTTTGTTTTTTTTTTTTTACTACTGTTTGAACTCTTGTTTGATTGTTTTTGTGATTGGTGTGTGTTTCTTTGCATGACAATTGGAAGTTTGGAACCTTGATTAGGGATCTTTGTATATGAAATTTGGACATCAAGTTTAATGATTCATGTTCAAACTCATTACTCATGGATAAGCCCACAAAGAAAGATAGGAAAGTGAGAGTCTAGAACATGCGTTCTGCAACCAATCTTTTGATGCTCAAGTTAGATTAATTTCTTTTTAGTATGGAAATTTTTCACTCAATAATGAACCTTCTCCTTTTGGATATATTCTTTTCAAATTCGTGGGACCATAACCTCTCTGTTACTGTCACTTTGTGTGATTATGGGAGGTGTTATAGTGATGTGTAATGGATAGAGTACAATCCAGATATCTGCGTTGTTAGCACTTCCCATATTCTCCATGCATGAGTTATTTGTTCATTACTTACATGACTATCGATCTTTTGGAGCCTTCACATATGTGAAAAATTCTTAAGTACTACTTAAGAGCATGGAGAAATTGTGCTTTTTTTTCTCATGTTCATGTTGACTTCATCATAAATTTAATGAGTGGATTCTACAAGGAATGTGAACAAAAGGAGAATCATTCTTCATACTCTAGGAGTACTTAAGAATTACTACACACATGACCATTTTATTTAGAGAAATGTAATGTCCATAACATTTTCATAATAAATCATAAGTGGTAGGTTATTATTGGTTGTTAGAAGTGAACATAAAATTAATTTATGTTGTGATTCCAATTATAACCATAACAACTTATCACTTATGATTTGTTGTGAAAATATTGTGGATGTAACACCTCTCTTTTATTTATCATTTGATTTTTTGTGTGTGGGGATCTCATTTTTTTACTCATTTATTTATTTATTTTTATAAGAATCCTACTTTACCCTAATCTAAATATATGTGTACGTGGAGACACAATTACCCCCTTTCTTGCTTTTAAAAAGTCACCTTAATAGAATGCTTCTTTTAGAATTTGACCCAAAAAATAAATTAACTTGGCCCCCCTAATATCTTGGGCCTTATTAAAGCAAAAAAATAAAAAGCCCAAATAACAACAGTCCAATTACAAAATTTAAACATTTGGCGTATGTAAGCTCAAACATGTACCAAAAATTTATTAAACTCATCATATTCATTTAGTCAAAATCAATCCAAGAAAAAAAAAAAAACTCTAAAATTAGAGTTTTTTTTTTTTTTTTTGAGAAGAAGGTTTCCTATATTATTTAAAAGAGCAAAAGCACCACAATTAGCTAGAACTAAAGTTAATAATTGTGGGTTTGGACCGTTTGGCTGCTCGGCTACTACACAAGTGTAATAGTTGATCGATTGATTAAGATTTATCTATTCTCCAACAAATAAACAAATAAAATTAAAAACTCACCACCTAAAATCACTTGTTAGTTCTTTTTTTTTTTTTTTTTTTTAATAATAGTAATGAAGTCAGCTACTTAGCTATTTGATACTCCAACCAACTTATCAAAAAAAAAAAAAAAACTCCAACCAATGTCAATATATATACACACTCTGTGTCTATTTATCTAGCTTATTTTTTACCAACTTATTTTACTATTCAGCTTACTTTGAGTACTATTTATAGGTACCACTGCATTTTTTTATACTATTTATGGATTCCATTGTACTATTTCAACTAACATTTACCTTTATCTATAGTATTTTCAGTAAAAAAAATTTAATTTTAGCAAAATAAGCGAATCTTAAATAATTCCTCCGATTATTAAAATCTAGTTATCTAGAAAAAAACAGAATCTAGGCCCATATTATATATTTGTAAAGAACAGCTACCTCCAACTTGTATCTAGGCCCATATCAAAAAAAAAGAAAAGAAAAAAGAAAAGACAGAGTCTAGTCCTAGCTTCTGTCCAGGCTCCAGGCCTAGTTGTAAAGAAAGACGGAGTCTAGGCCCATCTTATATACTACCATCATACCACCAACTTCACCAATAGGGACTGCCCAGCCTCCATCCTTCATGCTTTCTTTTTCTTTTCTTTTCTTTTTTTCTTTTTTTTTTCTTTTTTTTTTTTCCTTCTTCTAATTAAATACAAGCTTCATTCAAATTATTTTTTAACATTCTTTTGTAACCTGTTCTTTGAAGTATTTACTAATTTCATTTCCAAAAATAGGATTCAAGTTCAACCCAATTTATTTGGTTATTTTAATTTTTTTACTATAGAGAGTTGTATTTCAGTGAAAGTTGTACAAAATGAACTTCATTATCTTTACTTGGATAATTACACTATACACATCAAAAAAATCCAAAATAAAATAAATATATTTGTTGGTTTAGATTTCCAAATGTAATATACTAATATAATTATATTTCCTAATATATTCCCCCGTAATCCTACTTGTTAGCAAACAATTCTAAAATCCTTTTTGAATAGTTTTAAGACCACAAATTACTCTACAATTTTTTTGTCACAACTCTAACGTGACAGACTGTGAGTAGTTAACCATTACTTATACTTTGATTCATTATTTTTTTCTTCACCAATTACACTCTGTCACGTCACAATTATGACAAGAAATTGTGACAAATTTTGTGAAGCTAAACTTTTTCATCCTTTTTACTTCTCAAGAGTGTCGTTGACGAAGTGTCACCAAAAAAGGCAAAATTTTAATAGAAAAAATTTCTTTAACAATTAGTATACCATGAAATTGAATCCTTCTTTGAGCAATATCAAGAAGTTGTCTAGTTTGGTTGGCCTCCATTGAATTTAACATAGTCTTCTTATGCCCATCACTCTTTGGATTTTAAGCAAACCCCACTATAAATCTAAAACAAATATTTTCTAACCTAACCCTTGGGTCAAACCTTATTACTCAGTTCCATTAAGGCGAAATTTCATTAGCTTTGGTCGGAGAAAACTTGACCTCAAGTTTTAAATTGCTGGAGGATCAGATGTTTGACCAGCAACACTTGTTGATGCTCGTGCTTCATTATCAACATTGTACTCTAATGTTACTTGATGTTTATCCATTACCAAAATCTCATTAGTTTGAGTCTTCACTTTCTTCACCTAAGCAATCAAGTCTTGAAAAACCTTTCATGAACTTTTTAGATAATTCTTAGAAGTCTTGACAAAAGCTAGATTGTTAAAGAGTAACAACAAGGACATGAAGTGGGATGAGAATTTATCGTATTTTCTTCGATTATGCAATTGGTTGGCTATTCCATTTCCTCGTACGATCACTTTGATCTTGAAAATTATCACACTAAGATTGGTATAGATACTTAGTATCTGTTTGAGATTCGCTTATTTTGTTGAAACTGAAAACTTTTTGCTAAAAGTACTGTAGATAAAGGTAAAAATTAGTTGAAATATTATAGTGAGACTCATGAATAGTACCAAAAAGTGAAGTAGAACCCATAAATAGTAACAAAAATAAATTGAATAGTAAAATAAGTTGGCAAAAATAATCCATGCCAAATATATACTTGGCTAAAAAATTTAGTAACAAATATTCATCACAAAACTTTTCTTCCATATTTTTCTAGACAATAATGACAAGTTCATACTTTATATAACAAAGATATTCAAGGCCCTCCTAGAAAGTTGTACTCCTCCTATTAACTTTAACTTTGCATACCTAACTTCTATGTTATTTGCAAAGTTTGGTCACTCAAAGAATTGCTCCATCCCATGGGTTATTTTTAGTTATTTAAAACCATCAAAATAAGGTATTTTAGATATTACAATAGTTCACCGGCCAAAAAGATTTTGCCTAGACTTGCTAAGTGCGGCCCACTAAGAAGGCATTGCCACGACGTTGACCAAATAAAGCTTCACTGTTTGAACACCAATAGAAAAACTAATGTATAAATGTGGACTGGGCTGGCCATGTGGGTCTAGGCTTGGTTTTCTAGTTACCAGGTATGGTTGTTTGAATGGGTTGGGCCAATTGGGCCTGATAAAGTTTTCAAAAAGTGAAAAATGAAGTTTTGCAAGTCCTTTTATAAAAATTCTCCAAAAGGAAATTCCAAAAACTCTCTTTCAAAATAAAAAATTTCAAAATAATTTTTTTAAAAAAATCATAATTATACTAATAACTAGTCATTAACCTGTGTGATGCACGGGAAACTGATAAAAATAAAATCTAAATAATAGATATTCAAGAATCAAGTTTAAACCCTCTCTAATTTGACCCATATACTATGTAATATATTACCAACTAAAGTAATTTTTGCATATTTTAAGTCCAAAAAATAGCACCTATCTACTTATTAAAAAAAAAGACGTAGCACCTATCTAGAACATGTTTAGTGTTCTTGCTCATATTCCATTTGGAAATTATAAGGATTTAATTTCACTAGATTTTCCTTTTCTCTTAATTAAGTTCAATTGATTTTGTAATCAATTCCTGCCCAAATTTATACTAATTCTACTCCTAGAATCCCCTATAGTCTTTGTCATCTAATCAACTATTTTCGTTTTTTATTTATAATTTTTTTTGAAGATCAAATGGCATGCACTATGATTGTTGTTAGATTGCTATAACATGAACACTATTTTAATAACCATCTCTCAAAAATAAATAATATCAAACCTTGGAACACAAATAGGACATAAAACGAACACATGCATGGAACAAAAACACACATAGATTGTTTACTCATGATCCGAGATTCCAAAAGCTCAAACATGTAAAATCCACCAAAATATACATCACAATTTAATGCATAAAACCATGTGTAAGGCAATAATTAACACTCATTGCTTTGTTTAGTTCTTAATAGATCATGCTAGCAAAAACTCCAAACTCTTATGAGTCTGAAATAAAAAGTAGCCAAAACACCATAAAGAGTCATGAAGTCTAGAAACACAACATGTTACCAAAATATATTATATATTACATCAATACATTAAACTTGAACCTCTCTCTCTTTTTCTTTGTGCATTCTCTTATTCCCAGAGCTGCTTTTGCACTTTCTATCGATCCTTGCAACATTAGCTATGCCAATAATATAACCCAAATACTGTCAATAATTAAAGGGCGTCCACGTGACAATCCATGAATTTGATGATGCTTGTGTTCTTTAGAACCCCTTTTAGTGTCAACCTTGTGGTTACGGTCCCAATCTTGAACTTTCTTGTCTCCATAATTGTTATGGAGTTAAAATATTAAAAAAAAAAAAATTAAAGGGTCTGTTTCTTTAAGATGATGAATAAGTGGGAGGATAGAAAATATTTTAGTTTCTCTCATTTGTGTTTGGTTGAGAGGGTAGAAAAGGAAGGGATGAAAAACTTTTTTATTTGGTTGAAAATAAAGTTTGTATAAATTTACCATTATGTCACTATTAAATAAAACAAAAAGTAACATATTATACTTTAAAAAAATTGTGTATAAATGGACACTTCATTAAAGTAAAAAAAAAAACCAACACATTGGAGGTGATGTCCAACATGAGGGGTATTTTTGGTTCATGAGCTTCCCCCTCCCAGTTTTCTCCCCATTTTGGGGAGAAATTTTTTGATGGGCCTAAAGAGAAAACACCCAGGCACCCACTCTCCACCATTCATTTTCCTTTCTCCTCACCCAACCAAACACACTCTAAAAACTTTTTCCTTCCTATTTTCTCTCTAAAGTTTCTCATCTTTCATATTTCACCTCCAAACAAACCCACCCTTAAGGTAGAGACAAAAGGTTTGATACAAAGAATCTAAGGCAGAATATAGCCCCACGAATCAATGTCTACACAGGAACTTGAAAAACAGGGAGATATATTGGGGTTTGGCCGTTTGGGACTGAAGAAAAATAGCGAGCATCTGAATTCTGAAAGAGGGAGAGGAGTAGAGGCCGCATAGGTATCGAGAAAGGGAGAGTAATTTTTTTCTATTATATAATATTTGACATTTTCATAAAATAAAACTTAAATACAAATTAAATAAAAATTAATGATGTGGAAAATATGGAAAATTGTGGAGCTTGCAAAGCTAGCATGTCAAAATTTTAAAAGGTCAACAAAAAGTCAAAGGTTTCGGTTTTATATTATATAGATAATAATAATAAATTTTTAAAAAAAAAATACTTAAACTATATATAAGGTTAGAATAAAGTTACACTTTGTGCAACTCCTAATTAATTTTATATCAATTATTAATTTAATATATACAAGAAATAGTAGACTGGAAAAAAATTCAACCACAACATTACTGCCCTTTGAATCTAGATACACATACATCTTCGACCGTGGAAATCAAGGTATGGAGTGTGGATTTGTTACGTGATTAGCCCATTGCAAATAAGGATTAAGAAGGCATTGAAGGACTGAATATGAACTAAGTTACATATCCTAATTAATTTTTTACATCAAAATGGGAAAAAAAAAAAAAATTTGTTGTCACCAGCCAAATAGTAGGGACTAGGGAAAGCATTCTTTAAAAAAAAAAAAGTAGGGAAAGAAACTTCTTTCTACTTTTGCTAAGTGCTTTGATACATGGTAGGAAATGAATCATCTAGATTACTATAAAAGCTAAGATTATTTAGACATGAGCTCTTTAACAAACCAATAATCCAGTCTTTAAAAAAAATGATATAGAAAACATTTTTAAAGAAGTGCTCTTTAGACTAATCTTTAACCAGTAAAATCTATGGGCAACTAACTTTACCCATCAAAATAAGTTGTTAGGTAATTCAGGCTTGTTCCCCCTTGATGGGCTAAGTAGTTCTTGACCTATATGCAAGTGCTTAAGAGTTAAGGGTTCGTATCAACTTACCAAAATTTTAAAAAATCTATTTTGAAAATGATATCAAATAGGTAATCTTTCTAAGACTAGGCCTCCATTCAGTGCACAAAAGTATTGGACAAACTCGAAAATTGACATGTGGTTATTTATGCATATGCGTTGTGTTTATATCTCATCAAGTGCTTTGAAGTACTAAATTCAAGTCACATTTCTAAATCAATTTTTTTTTTTTTTTTAAAACTAGAATAATTTTTTATTTTTAGCATTTGTGTTTGTAAGGTACTGTTTATCAATGCCAAATTTTTTGACATTTAGAACATCTCATGTGAGAGATTTTTTGGAGTTTAATGTGCCTCTAATAGTAATATTGTCATAAAATAATTTAATTCATTTCTTTCTATATTACTCTAAAAAAAGGTACTTAATTTCAGTCCATTAGTTTATTTTCCATTCATTTCCTTTGCTTAAATACATTTAATACATTCCATTCTGTTTTATTCATTTCTATTCCTTTATATTCATTCCATTCCATTCTTTTTTGAACTCCCAAATGAAGCCTTAATAATAAATTTTGCTGAGAAAAATTAGATAATTTTAAATGGATTGGAGACACTTCTAAGTGAGCTTAAAGTAGTTTTAATTGACCAAAAAGTGTTTTTTTTTTAAAATTTATAAAAAGGACATAAACCATGGCTAAATCAGAAGCCATACGCTCTACTAGAGTAGATAGCAGCCCATGTTTTCATCCCCTCTATAAATCTTTAGCTAATCATGCTAGTGCATGTGCCATATTATTTCTTCTTCTTTTAATGTGTACCAAGCTGGATCTGTTTAGAACCTTAAAGCTAACTTGTGCATCTTCTATTAGGGTTTTAAACGAGCCGAATTAAGCCAAATATTTAAAGTTCAAATTTGTTCATTATTTAATTTTATTTTAAACATGAGCCAAGTTAGAAATTTATCACCAAACAAGATTATATATTCAAGTTTGGTTCACTTGTTTATTAAACAAACTTGAGCTTGTTCACAACTTGTTTAATTAACTTATTATTTTTCAATATATAGTGAAACCATGACTAAAAATTGTTTAATCATTCACAAATTTTTAAATTTTTAGTCAAGGGCGGCCCAACATAATTTAGGGCGTAAGGCAAAAATTTTATGCGGGGCCTTTAATATGTAAATATTAATTAAACAAAATTATTTAATATTAATCAAATCAAGGTTAATTTGATACATTAAATTCATAATTTGATGAATAATACTAAATAAACTAATGTTAATTTCATATAGAGAATTGAATATCATAGTTTTTTTTTTTTTTTTGAGAAGAAAATTGAATATCATAGTTAAATCATCAATATTAATAAAAAGAAATATAAATATAGTACGATTAAAAAATATAATTTATTTTGGATATATGATGAGACATAGTTACGTAAAGTTGTGATCTAATTTTTAATTTTATATATTGTTTTTAAGAGAGAGAGATAGATATTATTTGGTGTGTGGCTTTGTAGGATATTAGTTTACTAAAATTAAAGTCTCAAACTATCATGAGAGATTAATCTATAATTGATGACTTAACACATTTGCAACATTTTTTGAAACATTTTAGGGTTCTATTGGTCTTGTACTTTAAGAGTCTTAATAAAAATGGAAAGGAAAAATACGCTAAAAGCACTATAAAAACAAGCTTCAAAAAATTTGTAGTATTTTTAACATCACTGATTAAAAAAAAATGCACAATCTTTAAAAAAAAAAATATATATATATATATATATATGTATATAAAATCAATATCAATATATATATATAAAAGCAGAGACCTCATGCGAAAATGCATGAGGTCCTACCATGTGGCACTCTAAGCTTTCATTTAGTCTTTTTAACCTTTTTTACATTAAATTTTTTAACTATAACCGAATAATTTATAGTAACTTATTTTTACTGTTGCATATATGGCCTAAGGTTGACAATGACCAAACAATTGTAATCTTCTAAAAAAAAATAATTACGTTGTCAAAGTAGATGAAAGCCCAAGCACATAAATATTGACCCAACAATTAATTTCCCACCAACATGTAGCTGAAAGGCTACAACCTTTGACCCACCCTAACTTTGAACCCCCGCCAACATGTAGCTTATAGGATAACCCAAGCTGAATAGCCCACCAACGTGTACCTCAAAAGCTAATCCACGCCAACTCTGAAAACAGCTCAAAGGCTAACCCACACCAAGGCTGACCCACCCCACAGTTCAGTAGATGAAAGCCTAAATATTTGCACACAAACCCTCTTCTTCCTTCCCACCTGTAGATGAAACCCAGCCAAGAATTTCAGTCACAGTAAACCTCTGTTTCCCTATACAAAAACTCTTCAACTTCTAAGAAAACAATGGTTTCCATTCCAACTCAGTGATTATCTATACAAACACTATTCAACTTCTAAAAAAAACAACGGTTTTCACTCCGACTCGGTGATTGTTTGAAGACATAAATACAGGAGCTTAAAAGATTTCAGCGTTTAGTATTTGGGCCTTCAATGCAGCCACTTCCAACCAATTATACAATGCAGTTAACACCAGGTAAATGCCACCTGATTTATGAAATTGAAGAGTTAGTTTCATTTATTGTTTGTTTTGCATGTTGTGAAATTTGTTCTTTTATATATCTCCGTCTCCTTATGCCTCAAAACTTATGCCACTATAATTTATCATAATTCATTTCAGAGAGGTATGTTTACTTTCTTAATTTTATGGTCCTCTTAAATAGTTTGTTTATTAATTTTTTTTTGAATCCCAAAATACTAGGTTCATTGTTATGCCACTATAATCTTACATCTCATTTCACATTCGTTGTTAATTTCATGTTTCTCTTCAATAGTTTGTTTATTGATTTGTTGTTACCGTCGGCCTCCAACCACAAGGAAACTTTATTTCTTCTGCCGTCGCACCGCCAGAGCCATTATTGGGTAGGTTCCTTTGACTCTCTATTGATTCGAATTTAATATCATTTATCATTGATTGCTCTGCCTTGGCAAATAACAGCTGTGATGGAAGACATTTGAGACTTGCTGGCTTAGTGTAGACATTTATATTTTGTACATAGAAATTTGTTGGCAAAAGAAAAGTCTTAGATGCATTTTTTTGGGACAATAACTGTAGTGCATAGTAGTTTTTCTATATTCAAGATTTATAGAAAGCTTACAGAAATATTCAAAGGGCTTAAAAAGATTTGTAATACCGTATGCAATATACTTGGATCAATGATGATTTAAATGTAAATCTTCTTTTGAAAATGGATTTTTTTATTTTGTGTTTTAATAATTTTCTAACTTAATACATTTTTTTTTCACACTTTTTTACTATATGAAGTTTAGCCATTAGTAGTTGACTTAATACTCTACTCATCTCATCTCTTTTATAAACTACTAATCTCTTAGGTGTTAAATATCATGGGAATTTTGATTGGATTGGTTTTGATTTAGATATTTGGGTTAGACTTATTTATTTTAAATAATTTTAATTTTTTTGTAATTAAGGTATATATTTAGGTTAGAAGCAGTTTTGTTGTGGGTATTCGTGTAAGATTTGGTTCTGATTTGTAATATATAATTGCAAAACTTCTATTCAGTCATAAGTTAATCTTTGACTTGGGAGGGGAGAATGTTCCACATGGAAGCCTTTCAAAATTGGATATGGTATTTGAGCATATTGGAAACTGTTTTTACTTTAAGCTTTTCAGTTTGTGGGTCTTAACATTTTCAATTAGTTAAGAGATTTTTTTCCCTCAATTTCCTATGGGGCTTCTTGAATGCTGAAAAAAATGTTAGAAAGACAGAGAATTACCATTTTCTGTTTGCAAGATAAAGTTATTTTTTGTGTTTGGTTTACTTAAAAGATATGTAACTATAAACCTCTATTATTATTATTATTTTTTTTTTTTTGATGAACTATAAACCTCTATCATAAAAGTTCAATGGTTTGTCATGCACATTAGAATGTCTAATTATCAAGAATTAGGTAGAGTGGAAAGAGTTAATGCACACTGTTCTGTTTATTCTCTGCAAAACCTTCCCAATGTCAGCATAGTTTTACCATGGTTGCTTTTTCTATTCAAATTACCATCTAACCTTTTTCGTATGTTTATATTTTTTTAAAAAACTGCTGAATCAGTGAGGGTTCTTCTTGGATTATTATTATTAATTGATGGGTCAATTATTCTCTTTCTTGGATGTTTTGTTTTAATTACTGTGGCCCCATCCCTTCTTTGCAACAGTGACATCAAAAATAAAACTGAAACGCCACACCCAAAGAAACAAAACCAGTCATTTTGCCATTTTTCCTACCATTTGGAGAGGAATGTCAAAACAAAAACATCTCATGCAAGGGAAGATAAGTGACATCTCAGGCTAGCACCACCAACAAACTGACTTCCGTCACCACTGTACTTCTAGAATTGTCACCAGGTGATTTTTTTTTTTTTTTAATTGCTTTCTTTGTATTTTGATTTTTTATAATTAAATAACAAAAACTTGCAATAGCTATTGTTTATGTTTACGTATTTGTTTGGTTTTGATTGAGGCATTTGGGCTAAATATGGTTTTGATAAAGGTATTTTGTTTATCTTAATTTTTTTATTTTTTGGAGAAAGATTGTTTATCATAATTGATTACGGCTTGAATTTTACATATGCTATGATTATTAGATAACCTAAATCTTCAATTATTTTCAATTTTTTCTCTGATTTTTAGTTCAGTTACTTCTTCATTGTGCAGCCTTTGAAATGATTTGGTTTTGCTTGGAATATTTTGGATAATTTTTTTTAGGGTACTCCAAACTTATAATTCAAAGGCTATAATATTTACATTGTTTTAATATTTAAATTGTTTATTGATTTGTTGTTTATTTAGTTTAGCCATCTTTGAAAACTATTTATAATTCAATAGTTGTTAACCCACAGAAACAATATTGATTTGTTTGTTGAACCAAAAAAAAAAAAAAAAAACACAAATAAAATAAAACAAAGGAAGTATTTACAATTAATTTCAAATTCCTTTTCAAAAACCACGAGATCCCTTAACAGTTTTGAGTAGAGGAATTTATTGGAGGAAATGGAGGCTGCAAGACTTGCGCGCCAAAGAAGGCGTATGATCATGTACAAGAAAAGGATGGCCAAGATGCATTCCACAAACATAGTGTCATCAAACAAATTTGGAGGTGGAAGCCATAAGAGTAAAAAGCATAAAGACATAAGAATGATCCATGATACAGATAGTTGTAAGCGAGCAAGACTTAACAGGCAAATAGTACTCAACCTTAACCGTACTCGAGAAAGTAGTTCAAACGGTCAATGTTTGCGGCAATCAACCCCTTCAGTTAGAAATGTTTTTTCTCACTCGGTTGTTGGGCTTAATGGTGATGTTGCTACTACAACTACTGTGCAAGAATTCGGGATACATATACCTACAAATGCCAGTGCCTTGGATAAGCGTCTGCCTACAACTAAGCTTATAGGTACTAATTTCATAATTTGGAATAATTGTACTAATATAGTAATTAGCTTGGTTGGAGTATTTCTTTGGTTGTCACTTGCCTAAAAGTTTATTGAATCTTCGCTTAGGCTTTTTATTGCATGACTAATTGTCTTCTAGGTAGTGTAAATGGCCTAAATTATTTTGTGATTTAGCAGGGATCTATTAAAATGAAAGCTACCATGTTATAGGTTTCACCGTAAAGGACTGCTGCATTTTATAAAACCAGCTGACATTGTGATCTATTATTCATGCCATGGATCGATTTCCCTTGCTAATGTTCATTGTTATTGCTTGCTATTTTTATTTAAATGATAAAGGACTAAAACACATTTTATATATGAATATTTTTTTATTATTTGAAACACATTTTAGATTAAATGGTGATGGGGTTATCCTAGCCATAGTAAAATGTAATTTAAACAGCTTTTACAGCCATCAAATATTTTGGTCTATTATTCATGCATTGGATTGTCCGTAATACTGTTAATAGTAAGTTATGGGGAATTTGAAGTTTTGGATATTGAGAAAATTCAAAATCAAACTTTGCTTTACTTTGTCTCATCCATATTTTTACTTACTTTGAATAGTTTCATGTCTTAAACTTTAAAATCAATGATAATTAAATAGGAAAATTGATTAATAGTTGTACTATAACTACTGAAATTCACATTTTAATACACTACTTAACCTCACCTACAGCAGCCATACATAATAGAAGCTTCACACTTAACTTGCTTATTTATTATACTGTCAATCCTCATGTTTTCTTAACTCTCTTTTAGTGTAAGGATTAGTATTGTATATTAGTATTTTGAATATATCATCTTTTATATTTCATTGTCCGTAAAACTGTTAATAGTAAGTGATGGAGAATTTGAAGTTTTGGATATTGAGAAAATTCAAAATCAAACTTTGCTTTACTTTGTCTCATCCATATTTTTACTTACTTTGAATAGTTTCATGTCTTAAAGTTTATATTTTTAATCAATGATAATTAGATAATTAAATAGGAATATTTATTAATAGTCGTGCTATAACTATTGAAATTTGCATTTGAATACACTACTTAACCTCACCTACAACAGCCATACATAATAGAAGCATCACACTTAACTTGGTTTTTTATTATTATTATTATTATTTGTTTTGGGGTAGTTATGGTGTGTAGTTATATATGACTGTGTAGTATTAACTCTGGGAATTGGTTGTTCTTGCTCTGCATATTACTAACTATGAATATTAGGCCCATAAAAGTTATAGGTTTCATCGCAAAGGCTTACTACCTTTTATAGAACCAGCTCATGTTGTGGTCTATTATTCATGCCACGATTTCCCTTGACAATGTTGATTGTTGTTGCTTGCTTGAGTCTACTTAACTTCCATCTGTAGTTAGACAGAAGTTTTTATAGCTGTCAATCCTCATGTTTCCTTAATTCTCTTGAAGTGTTAGGATTAATATTGTATATTAATAAGTTGAATATATCATCTTTTATATTTCAGGTTTGGGAATGCGAAATAGAAAACCCATTGACATAGACCTGAGTAAAAGGTCAAATAGCACACAAAGTAAGTGCAAAAACTACTATTTTGGAATTTTTATATTCATCGTTATTTTCCATTTTTCTCATTTTCATGCATGCAAAATCACATTAAAGTACTGTTATTTGTAATTTTAAATATTAAAAACAACAATTAAATACTTTTAAATAATTAAAATACTATTTCAACATAGCATCAATGACAATATACCAACAATAGGTTCAAAATTGTGTCTCCACGTATATTAAATACTTTATTAATTGTATATACATTTTCTAAAAGTTACTTTGATAAAATTCCTTCATATATTTTCAACCTACCTTATTTCTATTTCTCTTCAAAATTTGCTTTAAAATCCATTTTTTACAACATACTTGGGACTATTTTTCCCTTTGGTTGGCTTCAGCACCTATGTTTCAAATAAAACTATTGCTAAACTAGGCTGTCAATGAATTGAAAATAATATTAATTTTTTACATATGCTTTTGTATTTTCTATATTTCCATTATATAATTTCATCTAATTATGCTTCATTTTTCCCTATCATCTAGGAAAATTTACAGAGCTATGGAACTTTGGCCCACCAAGCTGTGCGTGTGAATATTGTAATGAAATATTATGGTATGAAGAGAGGAATCGTAAATCCAAAAACACAAAGAATCCTAAATTTTCAATATGTTGTCTAGAGGGTCGGGTGAAGCTACCTTCATTGAAATCACCACCTCTTGAGCTTCAAGAACTCCTACAAAATTCAGAACATTACAAGGCTAATATAAGGAGGTTCAACTCCATGTTTGCAATGACTTCTATGGGAGGAAATGTTGATGTCCATGCTAATGAAGGACGAGGCCCTTACATCTTTCGATTGAATGGGCAAAACCACCACAGAATTGGGTTGTTACTTCCAGTTGTTGGAAAAGATCCATCTTTTGCACAGCTATATATACACGACACAAAAAAAGAGATTCATTACAGACTAAGTGCTTTGCTTGGACAGGAATCAAAATATGACCTTGACATTGCTATAGTTCAAATATTATTGAAGATGCTTGATGAGAACAACATCTTGGTTAAGACATTCCGTATGGCAAGGGATAGGTTCAAGGACTCTGATATGCACAATGTACGCTTGCGATTAATTGGATTGCGATCAAGTGATGGTAGGAACAAAACTTGCCTACTTGCTCTGAAGTTGCTGCTATAATTGAAGGTGATTTGAGCGATGAAAATATCCATCGTGATATTATTGTTGAGAAAAGAAGTGGATTGTTGCAACAAATAAATGAACTACACCCAAAATTTATGGCCATGCAATATCCATTGTTATTTCCGTATGGTGAGGATGGATTTCGAAATGAAATACTTAAAAAAGGTCTTGGTGGTGCTTTGCCTTTGACAGAAGAATATGTCACTATGCAAGAATATTATGCATATCAATTACAACAACGTGAGAATGAAGGTGAAACATTGATTCTTGGTCGTAGGTTGCGACAACAATTTTTAGTAGATGCTTACACATGTGTTGAGGAGTATCGACTAATTTGGGTCAGGAATCATCAACTTCAACTGAGATTAGAGGTGTACTTTGGAATAAAGGATGCTGTATTTAGAGGAGACACTACTCCTTCATCTATTGGGAAAAGAGTTGTTCTTCCTTCATGCTTTACTGGAAGCCCTAGATATATGATTCAAAATTACCAAGATGCTATGTCAATTTGCAGATGGGCTGGGTACCCGGATTTGTTTATAACTTTCACATGCAACCCTAAATGGCCAGAAATTGAAAGTTATCTTTCCTTAATTCCAGCTCAACGGCCTGAAGATAGACCAGATATCATTGCAAGAGTTTTTAAGATCAAATTGGATCAACTACTACGTGATTTAAAACATGGCAAGCATTTTGGAAAAGTAATTGCAGGTATAAAATACAACCCATTACTGTTTGATTGTTGTTCTTAATGGTTTAATCTATTTAATTATTGTAACATTTTTTTTTTGTGTGAATACAATTAACTACACAGTTGAATGACAAAAAAGAGGCCTCCCCCATGCTCACATTCTTTTGTACCTATACCCAGATGACAAACATCCCATGCCTACAAATATAGACAAGATAATTTCTGCTGAAATACCAGATAAGATTACAAATCCAAGGGATTATGAAGTCATTTCACAGTACATGATTCATGGACCTTGTGGTTTTGCCAACCCAAAATCTCCATGCATGGTTCACAATAAATGTAGGAAGCATTTTCCAAAAAAGTTTTATAGTGACACTGTGATAGATGAAGATGGTTATGCAATTTATAGGAGAAGAAATAATGGGATGACAGTTGAGAAGAATGGTGTTATGCTTCATAACAGATTTATGGTGTCATACAACATTGATCTGTTAGTTAAATACCAGGCTCACATTAATGTTGAGTGGTGCAACCGTTCCAAGTCCATCAAATACTTATTCAAGTATGTTAACAAGGGTTCTGATCGAGCAACATTTGTTTTGTATGAAAACTTACACACAGGTGCTACAAGTGAAGCACAGCATATAACAAACATTGATGAGATCAAAACATATCTAGATTGTAGATATATCTCAGCTTCTGAATCGTGCTGGAGACTTTTTGAGTTTGATATCCAATATAGAGAGCCTGCTGTACAGAGATTAAGCTTCCATATTGAGAATGAGCAGAATGTTACATTCAAAGATTCAGACTACTTGGATAATATTTTGGAAAGACCAAATATAACAAAAACAATGTTCACTGAATGGATGAAGGCAAACGAAATGCATGATACAGCAAGAAATTTGACATATTGTGATTTTCCTACGAAATGGGTTTGGCATAGAAAACAAAGAGAATGGCACCCAAGGAAATCTTTCCGATGTATAGGGAGGATATTTCATGCTCATCCTGCAAGTGGTGACCGCTTCTATCTTCGAATGCTCCTTAATGTGGTCAAAGGTACAAGGTCTTTTGAGGAAATTAGGACTATTGATCATGTTATGTATCCAACATACAGAGCAGCATGCTATGCTAATGGCCTTTTAGATGATGACAAGGAATGGGATGATGCTATCAAAGAAGCCTCTAATTGGGCTTCAGGAAGGCAGCTACGAGAATTGTTCACAACGCTATTGTTATTTTGTGAAGTGACAGATCCACATGCACTATGGATGGCTAATTGGGAGTTGTTGTCTGATGATATACTATATAGGCAAAAGCGTCTCCTAATGTATGACAACTTACATTTGACAGAAGAACAAATACAGGACCATGCTCTTTTTGAAATTGAACAAATATTAGTAAAAAGTGGAAGATCTCTGAAAGAATTTGATGGCATCAAATATCCAAATGTGTCGACAATTAGAGAAAACAACAACTGATTGTTACAAGAAGAGTTGGATTTTGATAGGCTTGAATTGGCTGCAGAACATAAAAAACTTTTAAATGAGTTAAATGTTGAGCAAAGAAAAATATATGATGCTGTAATTCAAGATGTGGCATGCAATAGCAGTGGTTTATACTTTGTTTATGGTCATGGAGGAACTGGTAAAACATATCTTTGGAAAACATTAATTGCTTGCCTCTGTTCACAAGGGAAAATTGTGCTTGCTGTAGCTTCTTCTGGCATAGCAGCTTTGCTACTCCCTGGTGGTAGGACTGCTCACTCCAGATTTCAAATCCCTATCATTGTGACAGAGGAATCAACTTGTGGTATAAAACAAGGAACACATGCTGCTGAGTTAATGACAAAGGTGAGTCTTATTATATGGGATGAAGCACCTATGGCACATCGTAATTGTTTTGAGGCTGTAGACCGTTCATTGAGAGATCTACTTTGATTTACTGACATAAACAGTGCCGATAAAACTTTTGGTGGAAAGATAGTTGTATTAGGTGGTGATTTTTGACAAATACTACCAGTTATTGCTAAAGGCCATAGAGAAGATATTGTTGATGCATCAGTGAATAGATCTTATTTATGGAACTTTTGCAAGGTATTTGTACTAACACAGAATATGCGTCTCCAACAACCTAATGTTGATTCCAACAACTTTGCAGAATGGATACTCAAATTAGGTGACGGAGAGCTTGGTGAAGTTGACAGTCAATCAAATATAGTCATACCCTCTGACCTATTAATTGATGTTGGAGATGATCCAATACAAAGCATTGTGACTGCAACATATCCAAATCTTCACAGCAACTATGCAGATGGAAAATACTTGGAAGAGCGATCTATTCTAGCTCCAACAAATGATGTAGTCAATGAAATAAATGACTATATCATAGACTTGCTTGCTTCAAATGAGGAGACATATCTCAGTGCAGATTCAATTTGCAAGGCTTCAAGATACATTCAGAATGAAGATGTACTTTACCCAGTTGAATTCTTAAACTCCTTGAAATTTCCCGGCATACCAAATCACAAACTATGTCTTAAAGTTGGTCTTCCAGTAATGTTGCTCCGAAATATTAATCAATCAGCTGGCCTATGCAATGGGACTCAATTAGTAGTTACTCAATTATCCAAATGGGTGATCAAAGCTAAAGTTATAACTGGATCACATGTGGGAAACAAAGTCTTCATCCCAAGAATAGTACTCTCTCCATCAGACACAAAATGACCATTTGTTTTAAAGAGAAGACAATTCCCAATTTCTATTTGCTTTGTCATGACTATAAACAAGAGCCAAAGGCAATCACTAAAACATGTTGGACTTTTCCTGCCTAAACCAGTTTTCAGTCATGGGCAATTATATGTTGTTGTTTCTAGAGTTACTACTAGGAATGGTCTTAAACTCTTGATAATTGGTGATGATGGCAAAACCTCTTCAACGACTAAAAATATAGTCTATAAAGAGGTCTTTAGAAATATACATATAAATATGTGAAACTTCATTGAAGAAATTCATCATTCATTGCTAAGTTTCTAACTGCATTTAATTATTACTTTATACTTTTTGTAAAACAAAAATATCATTTTCCAAGCTTCTTTAAAAAACAAACATTTAAATTTGATAATGCAAAACGTAGTCAATTCTGCATTTTACCAAAATAAATTATTTCATTGATGATTATTATAATTTTCCTTACTTATATATATATTTTTTATGACAACTTCTCTATTCAACTATGGAAATAGCTGCAAAACTACTGATAATAAGTCAAAATGGCAATGTGTTGGACTCCTTTGAGCAAGATTTCAACGGATAGAGACAATTGGACAATCAAGGTCAGAGTACTTCATATGTGGGATGCAATCAACACAAAGAACAATGAGTTCATAAGCCTTGATATGATTTTTATTGATGAAGAGGTAAGTATAGAACTCA
The DNA here is from genome assembly GCA_963669245.1 of Quercus cerris. NCBI lineage: Eukaryota > Viridiplantae > Streptophyta > Magnoliopsida > Fagales > Fagaceae > Quercus > Quercus cerris. The sequence continues at coordinate 84,273,783 of OY770007.1, forward strand.
TATTTATGTTGTGCTGATTCAATTTATTATGCAGATTCAATTCTTTTAAAAATAATTATTTTACCAACTCATCAATATTTATATTGTGCTTATTCAATTTATTATGCAAATTCAATTCTTTTAAAAATAATTATTTTATCAACTCATCATATTATTCAACATCCATTGCTATTATACATATTCACAAGAAGAATAATGGAAGATACTGATATTTCTCATTATTCTAGGGCTCAACAATACATGCAATTGTTCGAAAAAATCAAGCACGAACTTTTAGACCACAATTGCTTGAAGGCCGTGTTTATACCATCAAGAATTTTAGGGTGGAGAGTACTAAAGGCGAGTTTCGACCCGTGCACAATGATATCAGAATTTGGTTCATGACCATTACTACAATCATGGAGTCCAACAAAGATATGAACTCAATCCAAAAATACTGCTTTGAGTTTGCTGACTATGACCAAATACAGAACCAATGTTACAACTACACATATTTAATAGGTAAATACAAATCTGCAACTATTTCACAATTCGTCTAATATAGTTGTATCCTAAATTAATGATTCAAAATAACCTAACTAGATAATTGCATATAAATAGATGTTGTTGGAAAGTTGGTAGCAATTGGAAATGTTGAAGAGCCTCAAGTTAATGGCGCACCAAGAAAATTGCGCAATCTGCAATTGCTTTTGAAAGAGTAAGACAAATTTTTTGATGTGATATTGATGTCATTATATGTTTATATACAATAATCAATTATAAATAATAAAAAATTACTAATAACAAAAAAACCCTCAATGATTTTAACTATACCAGGGGAAAAGAAATTGGGCTTTCACTATGGGGAACAAGTGTCTGGCAAATCGATGAAGATGTATATAAGAACAATCCAGGACCTTTTGTCTTAATTGCAACTTCGACTATTATTGTCAAATCATTTGGAGGTAAGTATAACTAAATAACGTTACCAACTATCAATTTTAATATGCTTAGTACTACTATCAAGTTAATAAGTATATTGGTTACTAATCTTAGGCCATAAATTTTACAATGAGAAATGTAATCACTAATTATAAATTTTTTATACTCCAACTTATTCATTTTCAAAACAATCTAATGATACTTTTAGAGAATTTCATTCCCATTAAAACACGTCTTCCTTTATCTCAATTTCAATTCAATACGATTTTGTTTATTATAATGTATTATGCAATTTTTGTAGGCAAATTCTCTTTGTCATCAACCAGTGCAACAAAAGTATATCTAAATCTTGAGATTCCCGAGGTTGCTAAAATAATTGACAGGTGCATATTTTAAAAATTATTGATAACAAAAAAAAAAAATGATAAATAGCATTTTTTATCTCACAAAATACCATTTACATTCTTTTTTCCTTTTTAAAAATTCAATGATACGAATGGTAACAAACATGATTTTATACAAGAAATACCAAAAATACATGCAAAACAGTTTTCAGAAAAGGCTTTTTCTTCAAACAATATGAAGACAATATCAGAGCTCAAATGCATTGAATGGGATCCTACGAAACAAGTTTGTTAATCATTTCAAAGTAGACTCATCATTTACACGAAAATATAATAATACATCATTTACTTAAAAAAATAAAATAAAAACATATTAACTTCAAAATTCATTGCAGGATGTTAACTGCTATTGTGTTGCAACAATAAACAACATTGATACAACAATGGGTTGGTATTATATTTCATGCGTGTTATGTGGAAAGAAGGTCAAACCACAATCAAAATCGCTTTGGTGCGCAAAATGTGAAACAAAAACAAATCTGTCCATCCCAAGGTTAGAGGCACACACATTAACTACAAAGTTTGAAAATTCTTTTTATAAACACATTCATCTTACTATAATTACTATACAATTGCAAAATACTTCAGATACAGGATTCAAATTGAAGTTTTTGATTCAACTGACAAGACAACTTTTGTCATATTTGATCAAGATGCTGAGAAAATCCTAAATAAATCTGCAAAAGATCTTGCTAAAAAACAAACCGAGGTACAACTTATTTAAATTAATAAATTTATTGTAAAACTATAGATTATAATATAAATTAAATTTCTTAATATGCAGATTGATATTGAAGAAGAAATCTCACGTGATCTTAAGAAAATTTTAGGAAGACAATACATTTTTCTACTTCGCTTGAATGAATTCAATCTGAAGGATGGTTTTGAAAATTACACAGTTGCTAAGATTTTTGATGCACCTTCAAATGAGAAAAAGGTGTGGAACAAAAAAAATAAAAATAATGCCTGTATGCTATATTATTTCTTTCTCTATGCTATACTGATGTAAATAACGTGCTTAAATTTAATATAAATGCAGATACCTATGCAAAATCTTAGCGACAACAAACCTGCTAGCACAAACTTCATAAGATCTACCCAAGAATCTTCCAGTGCCATTTCATCAATGATCAACACAAATGATGCAACAAAAGGAACAAATGATGGAACAAAAGGAGAAAATGATAAAACTCAGAAATTGAACAAATAAGGATAGACCAAGCTTCAAACATTGAAGATGAAGAAACAGATGATGATAACATACCCCTCAACATGCTTTACAAGTGTCGACATACTTCAAAAAACAAAGCATTCAAGAAAAAAGAAAAACAAAATTTCGCAATGAAGCTCTTTATTACATCACAAAATAAATATCAATAATATGGAATGTTACCATGCTTTTATCAACTTTTATTATACAATATTACTCTAAAGTTGATTCTTTTTTGCTGATTATTTCAACAAAATAATTATAATGAATATGTGTTTGCAATTTATAATTGTTACTTCTTATGATTAACTCAGTACTAACAAAGTTTTATAACAAATATGTTATAATATATGTACAATATTCTTCATAAAAAATTGCATTAACTATTATAATATTATACGTGTATCGCACGGGCAACTTACTAGTAATTTAATAAAAATTTAGCCCTGTAATCATGAGAAGTGGGCCTTTTCTCCTCAGAAGAATTTTTTTTTTTTTTTTTTTTTGGGTGAGGACACAGACTTAGGCCTTGGGCCGGCCCAGTTTTTAATACAAATGGATTATTTATATTGTCAATGAATTACAAATAATAATTCGATATCATGGTTTACTATTATCTGGCTTGTCAAGGCAACCATTTTTCCTCTCTTTCATTATCTCAAATAATTATTCCAAGACTAGCATCATCAATTCCACGAAAGAGGACCCCGTTAAATTGGAGCATTTAAATCTTTGTTTTAGATGCCACTTTACACAAAAGAATATTGGAATCATTTGAAAATTCCTACCGACATTAAGGCTGTGTTTGTTTCGTGTAAAACGTTTTCCGGAAAATACATATTTTCCGGAAATGTTATTTTCCGGAAAAGGAAAATATTTTTAAGTGTTTGGTTGAATTATGAAAATTGTTGTGGAAAATATTTTCATGTGTTTGGATGTATTCTGAAAATGCTATTTTCCGGAAAATTTTTCACATTTTCTCAGCATCTAAACAAATTTTATTACAAAAAATTTTAACATCACAGCCAATTCAACAAAAAATTCCGGCATCAAATTCCGGCAACAACAACACCACCACCACAACAACAACAACAACAACAACAATCAAACTTAAAAAAAAAAAAAAAACTGAGATGGGTCTGGGTCGAAGGTCTGGGTCGTCGGTGTGGTGAGGCGAAGGCGGGTGAGGCGATGGCGTGGGTTTGTGGTGTGAGTCGTTGGGTTTGGGTCAAAGGTCGAAGGCACGACGATCGGCGAGTCATTGGGTCTAGTTCGCGGTGCGAGTTGCTGGGTCGAAGGTCGAAGGTCGAAGGCGCGACAATCGGCGAGTCGCTGGGTCTGGTTCGCGGTTCGAGTCACTGGAAGTGCGATCGACGATCGACGATCGCTGGGTCTGGAAGGGCGATCGACGATCGGCGCTCGCTGGGTCTCGCCGATGGGTCTCGATCTCGCCTTCGCCGATGGGTCTCGGTCTCGCCTTCGCCGATGGGTCTGGGTCTCAACGATCTCTCTCTCTCTCTCTCTCTTTTTCCGGAAATCAATTGAAGTGAAAATAGGAACGGAAATGCATTTCCGTTGTCTAAGGGAAAATAGGAAGTGAATTTCCGGAAAATAGAATTTTCCGTAACTGCCAAACGCCCGGAAAATGTGGAAAATGATTTCCGGAAATTGATTACCACCGATTCAAACGCAGCCTAAGAGTTCCTTTGGCTGGATTTCAAAAGTCATGAGCAGAGCGTTGGATTCCATATGAAATGAAAGCAAGAGTCATGAGCAGAGCCCCACCCAATGAATAAAGCAAAACCAATTATGCAGTCAATCTTGGCGTGCTTCGTTTTGTATCATTTCAAAAGTATATTGGAATCGTTTGAAAATTCCTACCGACATTAAATTTGAGTTCCTTTGGCTGGATTTCAAAAGTCATGAGCAGAGCGTTGGATTCCATATGAAATGGAAGCAAAAGTCATGAGCAGAGCCCCACCCAATGAATAAAGCAAAACCAATTATGTAGTCAATCTTGGCATGCTTCGTTTTGTATCTTTCACACTTTGTATCATTTCTTCCTACTAGCTTTTTGAACCTGACTTTTGAAACCACGTGAAGTAAAATTGATTTAGATCGTGCAAATCTTAAGGATTGTTTGGTTTAGATTTTAAAAAAAAAATGCTATATTTTGTTTTCATTTTTAGTTTTTAGCGAGATTCAGCACTAAAAAAAACTAGTTCATTTGGTAGCATTATTAGTTTATTTTTATATTACTACTACGCGTCGAATTTATTGTTAGATGCTACTGGATATTATCAATTGTGTGTCCCAATCAAGCAGAAGCATCTGAGGGTTTAGTTTTCTTATTCGTAATGGACTTGGGTGCATTGTGCTAATGTTTATTTAATTTTTATATTGGAGTTTATTTAGTTCTTGCTTAGGCTGCGTTTGTTTCGGCAGTAAAAGAAATCTGGAAAATATTTTACACCACGGGGCGTGTTTGGGAAAGGCCGGAAAATTTAGTCAAACGGAAAATGATTTCCGTTGACTGTAAAATATCAAGCATTTTGATGTAAAATCAATTCCACTTCTATTCTACCTTCAAACTAATTACACCCATTTTCAGCCTACCTGAACCGAGAGAGAGAGAGAGAGAGAGAGAGAGCCACACCCTAGCATTGGCACTGACGAGATCCACCTGAAGCACATCCTCGCCGAACTCACACCCATAGAAAGAAGACCCATCCCACTCCGCTGACCCATTCCTTATCGTCATCGACCCAGTGAACGACCCACCCCTAAGCCAATCGGACCGCCATGAGCAACCCACCCCTGAGCCAATTTGTCCACCGTGTGAGCAACCCACTCCTAGATCGGACCACCTAGTGAGTGACCCACTCCTAGATCGAGCCGCCACCTTTAGATCGACCCACCGTGTGAGCAACCCACGGACCGATCTCTCTCTCTCTCTCACTGAAGTCCCTCTCTCACGATTGGTCTTGGGATATTGATTTTTTTTGTTTTGATTTTTGTTTCTTTGATTGTTTGTATATTTTGATTCTTTGTAATAATATTTGTTTGGATCTAAGAGTATTTTCAGGAACACAACCAAGCATTAGAAAATATTTTCCAAAGCATTTTTTGAAATGCAACCAAACACTTGAAAATATTTTCATTTCCCGAAAATATTTTTCTTTGCATTTATTTTACACTCGGAATTCAATTTACATTGAATCAAACACAGCCTTAGTCTCTAAGAAATTCAATAAGACAACCTAAAATCTTATCATTTCGATCTGTATTTTCTTGGCAATCAAACATGTCCTGAATTTGGCCCTTGGACTTTTACTTTTTTGGTAAAAGGGTTCTTGTTTAGTCTCACTAATTTAATATTTCAGCAAAAATTTATTTAAACTTAACCAAAACAAGCGTGCATCAGTTTTACAAAATTAACTAAAGTTTTTAAAGATGATAGATTCATCTCTACATGTAATGAGTCTCTATCCTTACTACATTAAATTTCAATGTTAATAAAGTATTAAGCTTGATATATGTGTATGAATATAACAAATAACTAAACTAGCAAAAATAAAGTTTTTTGTATTAGTATAGCTAAATATTTAAGTAGACTATAACGTGAATGCTCTTATTTATATGATTTCTTTCTATCAATAAAGCCGTAGAGCTTGGCACTCTTCATTCTTTGTGTAACTTTATTCTTAATATCATCTTTGCAACCGCGAAGAATACACAGCCAGACCAGCATTTGAGAAAGCAAAAGAAGAAATCAAAACAATAAGAAACACTTAACTAGAGTTCTTGAACTTTCACATAACAACTAATTGCATACTTGTTGTCCACTATCTAGCTAGTGGCGATAATTGAGGTATGAAACTTTATATTTCTAGCTTTTGAAATTATCTGGAGCGTTCTTAGGACAGTGAAAGGTCTATGATGCTAGAATATTTTAGAATATTTTGCAAAAAAAATAAATTTTAGAAATCGACCTACTTTTGTTAGGCTATTATTTCATTGGATGTATTGGGATCCAAATAGGCCTACTTTGCTCTTTGATTTTATTGAGAACTTGGCTATGTAATTTGTCTAAATAAAAGAGAGATGCTACGTCTACAATAATTTTACAATATTTTTACAACAAATCATAGGTGGTTAGTTGTTATTAGTTTAAATTTAAAACTAACACTAAGATTACTTTTTTGCCCCAACAATAACAACTAGTAACAACCTGCCACTTAAGATTTATTGTAGAAATGTTGTAAAAATGTTGTAGACATATCATTTCTCTATTATATATAAATAATAATAATAACAGATCTGACATGGCCGCAGTTTTCTTTTCCCTTTAACTTCGGAAAAACCTTACAAGCATAATATTTGGTAGATTATAACTTTTGTTTACTTCATAAATTTTCATTTTTTTTTCTTCAATAATTTGATAGTTATATTGAGGAGGTGAAATTTGAACCTCTTATGAAAAGTTTAAATGAATTGTAGGGTTTAAGTGGATTGAAAACACTTTTAAATGAACTTAAAGTAGTTTCAATTGACAAAGAAGTGGTTTAAATTATTAAAAAAAAATGACATAAAATTAGATTTAGGAAAGTTTTGATACCACTTTTATTGAAAATGAAAAAAGTTGTCAAAATATTAATTACTTTTTTTTCATTTCTCATAAAAACTTTCTTTAAATGGATTATTAACTAGTACCCTAAGGGCACTTGTTAGCATTTCCCTTTTTTAAAAGAATCAATGAAGATATATTATTACTCAAACCATGGATAAATCAAGAAGCCATAATAAACTCTACTAGAGCAGGTAATGAAGCATTCCATGTTTTCATCCCCTCTATAAATCTTTAGCTAATCTTACCAGTACATATGCCGTGCTATTATCTCTTCTTTTAATGTATATCAAGTTGTATATATAGCCTTAACATCAACTTGTGCCTCGAGTTGAGTTAAGTCGAATATTTGAAGTTCAAATTTTTTTCATTATTTAATTTTATTTGAAACATAATCCAAGCTAGTACTTTATCACTAAACAAGACTATATATTCAAGTTTGGTTCACTTGCTTATTGAACAAGCTTGAACTTCACGACTTATTTAATTGACTTATTATTTTTTAATATATAATAAAACCATGATTAAAAATTATTTAATTATTCACAAATTTATAAATTTTTACTACGAATAAATTGCTTATATTATTAATAAATTACAAATAATAATTTGATATCATGGTCTTGACAAGCTTGTCAAGGCAACCATTTTTTCTTCCTTTTATTAGAGCATCCACATCCCAATCCTATATCTCATCTTATTTTACCATCTCAAAAATCTACTTTTTCAATTATACCATACTATTTACAATATCCCCAACATCCCAAAACTCTATTTTCCTATTCTACTTATTAAAATAATATATCTACGTAATAAAATATATATTTTCTTTTTTTTCTTTTTTCCAAGTCATGGGTGTCCATGACTCCATGAGGCTCCAATCTGAGTTCCATTTTCCCACAAAAGTATTTCCTAGAAGCATGATACCCTCTCTCTCTCTCTCTCTCTCTCTCTCCGTATAGAAATGCTGCAGTTTTCATATATGAATTATATTGGAAAAGGCATATTCAACTATTTTCTTACATATAAAAATGAGATTGCACTTTTTTAGATTTTCTTCATTGTCCAATTCAATGAACACTACTAAAGCACACATAAAAAACTACCAATCTAGAAATGCAGCCCATTCCACAAACCTCATCTGTTCAACATCCTCCTCTGTTGCAATAAAACAAACAAAACAGGTGCAACTAAAAACAACTAAAACAAGTAACAAGAAGCATTACCCTTCAAAATAGGGACAACCAAGTCAGGAAATTCACTCATGAAATCCCTCCCAAGTCCCAACTCAACTAATCGCAAATTGCTATCTTTTTCAAGTCTTATCCAATTCAATGAACACTACCATAAGTAAGTGTAAAACCACAACACAAGTCTATAAAATGCACTATCATTGCACAAGCTCCTCTTTGTCTATCACATTCTTTGTGGCATTACAACAAACACAAGGAGTGCAACCAAAAAAAAAAAAAACCACTAAATTTGCGAAATTCATTCATGAACATCAATCACATTTCACTGTACCACCAAAACCCAACTACAAACTAAACCCAAAAACACAAATTAACCAGTAGAAACCCCAAAATCAAAATCAAATTCAAATTACACAATAGCAATCTTAGCTCCAGCTTCCTCGAGCTGCTTCTTGGCCTCCTCAGCCTCATCTTTAGAAACCCCTTCCTTAAACTTCTTTGGCAACCCTTCAATCAACTCCTTAGCCTCCTTCAAGGCCAAGCTCGTCAACGCCCTCACCGCCTTAATCACCGAAATCCTCGAACTGCTGGGGACATCCTCGATAACCACGTCGAACTCGGTCTTCTCTTCAACAGCGACGGGTCCCGCGTCAGCTCCAGCGACGGCTACTGGGGCGAAGGAGGCGGCGGAGACGGAAACCCACGACCTCCACACCTCCACCGTAGCTTTTCTGATCAAGCCTCCACACCGGTGCCTCCATTTCGTTGAAGAAGAGAGAGCAGGAAGAAGAGAAAGCAGACAAAAAGAGAGAGAAGGAAGAGAGAGAAAAGAAAGAGAAAAAAATGAGAGAGGAGTGAGAAATTGCCGGTTAAAATAAGAGTGGAGAGAGAAATGAGAGGATTAAAAAATTATTTTTTTATACCATTTAGCTACAGTATCATCTTACATTTGAGATGGTACTGTAGCTAAATCTCAAACAAAATTTGGGATATGCCATATGGCCTTCCCATTGCTGATTGATTTGTGGCTTCTAATGCTAAATAACCCTTGCATTTGGCATTTCCACTTCCGGATGTTGATGCTCTTATCTCGGATAATTATGCCAAGACTAGCCTCATCAGTTCCACGAAAGAGGACCCATTAAATTGGAGCATTTGAATAATTGAATCTTTATTTTTGGGGTAATTCTACTGTACCCCCTCTAAAAAAGGGGGGGTACCGTACCCACTAATAGGTAACCTGCTATACCAGGTTACTTTTTTCTCACATTTGACGGTTTCATCTTCACATTGTACAGTTCCAACATCACATGTGACAGTTCTTTTGTCACATTTGGTAGTTCCCTTACTTTTTTCTCACATTTGATGGTTCTATCCTCACATTGTGCAATTCCAACTTCACATGTGACAGTTCTTTTGTCACATTCGACGGTTCCCTTATTTTTTTTCTCACATTTGATAGTTCCATCGTCACATTGTCTAGTTCCAACATCACATGTGACAATTCTTTTGTCATATTTAGTGGTTTTCTTACTTTTTTTTCTCACATTTGATTGTTCCATCTTCACGTTGTGCAGTTTCAGCATCACATGTGACAGTTCTTTTCTCACATTTGTTGGTCCCCTTACTTTTTTTCTCACATTTGACGGTTTCATCATCACATTGTACAGCTCCAACATCACATGTGACAGTTCTTTTGTCACATTCTGCGGTTCCCTTATTTTTTTTTATCATATTTGACGGTTTCATCATCACATTGTGCAATTCCAACATCACATGTGACAGTTCTTTTGTCACATTTAGTGATTCTCTTACTTTTTTCTTACATTTGACGATTCTATCTTCACATTGTGCAGTTCCAACATCACATGTGACAATTCTTTTCTTACATTTGGTAGTTCCCTTACTTTTTTTTTCTCACATTTGACGATTCTATCTTCACATTGTGCAAGTTCCAACATTACATTTGACAATTCTTTTGTCCTATTCGATGGTTCCTTTATTTTTTTTTCTCACATTTGATGATTCTATTATCACATTGTGTAGTTCTAACATCACATTTGAAAGTTCTTTTGTCACATATAATGGTTTTTTTTTCTCAAATTTGATGGTTCTATTGTCATATTAAGCAATACCAACATCACATCTACTCTATTTTTGTCATATGTGACAGTTCTTTTGTCACATGTGATAGTTCTTTTGTCACATTAGGTTATTCCCTTACTTTTTTTCTCACAGTTGACAGTTTCATCTTCACATTGTGTAGTTTCAACATCACATGTGACAGTTCTTTTGTCACATTCGGTGGTTTCCTTATTTTTTTCTCACATTTGACAGTTCCATTCTTATATTGTGCAGTTCCAACATTACATATGATAGTTTTTTTCTCACATTTGGTGATTCCCTTATTTTTTTTTCTCACATTTGATGGTTCTATCATTGTGCAGTTCCAACATCACATTTGACAATTCTTTTGTCACATTTGATGGTTCCCTTATTTTTTTTCTCACATTTGACGGTTCCATAATCACATTGTGTAATACCAACATCACATTTGATTGTACATTTCTCACATTCAGTGGTACTTTAATTTTTTCCTCACATTTGACAGTTCCATTAGCACATTGGGCAATACTAACATCACGTTTGGTTTTACTTTAATTTTTTTCTCACATTTGACGGTGCTGTTCTTACATTGTGCAGTATCAACATCACATGTGATTGTACATTTGTCACATTTGGTGGTCCCCTTATTTCTTTCTCACAATTGATGGTTCCATAGTCACATTAGGCAGACCAACATCACATTAGACTGTACATTTCTCACATTCGGTGGTACTTTTATTACATTCAATAGTTCTTTTTCTTTTTTTTCTCTCCAATTACCATAATACCTCTAAAACCAAAAAAATTACCGAAATACTCTTAGAAACTAATAAAAAAGAAAAAATCACCCTAGAACTTAAAAAAATTACTATAAAACTCAAAAAATGACTAAAATAACAAGAACATATAAAATGACCAAAATAGCCTTAGGACAAAAAAAATTACCACATGACATTGAAACTTAAAAAATGACCGAAATGATCATAAAACCTAAAAAATGACTAAAATAACCACGAAACCTAAAATATGACCAAAATTCCTCCTAAAACCTCTATGTGCAAGACCAAAATGAAAATAAAAATTTTATACAACCACTCTTTTTGCTTGATTTGAAACCCATTGATTTTGAAATTAATGGATTTAAAAAGCCTTGATTTGAAATCCATTGATATTTAAATTCCTTGTTTAGGTCTTTTTATACAATGAAGGATTTGAAATTTCATTGTCTAGATACCTAAATTTGAATTTGGATTTGGATTTAAGATCAATAAAATATTTTTTCCAATTATTATTTTTCTTAAACCTTCTTCATTTTAATTTTAGTAACATTTTTTAATAAATACATGAAGTAATGAAAAAGCCATTGATAATCCAATTGACAAGATGATGACTAAAAATCTATATATCATCATAGCCTACTATTTTTTTTTTTCCCCCAACCATTGACAACTAAAATGTTCTATATTAGCATAAAGAGAGAATCTAAATGCATGAGTTTTTTCTCAACATTTAAAATCTCAAACTAAAAAATTGTTTCAAAGTTCTTAACAACTAGAAAGTCCTATTTCAAGAGAGACAATAAAGTATCCAAAATATGTGTTTTATACACAAAATTCGAAACAAAGAAGCCATTGATAGACCAATCAACAAGAAAATGAATAAATATCTTCCATCATAGCCAACTAAAAAAAAAAGTCTTGCCAACTCTTGCCAACTAAAATATTTTAGAGAAAGAGAGAGAGTACCCAAAATACATGGGTTTTTTTAACAACATTCAAAATCTCCAACTAAAAAATTGTTTCAAAGTGGATCTTTTCTACTCTTTTTTCTTTGTCAAGGGTCAATTGCATAACTTATTGATACCAAATGTTGATGTGTTGTTGTGCAATAGGAGAATTCATCACTTTTCTCCTTCTTTAGTCATAACTTCAATTGCATCGTCCATATATTTTGCACCAACTCCAATAGCTCTGTCCATCCCATACAAGATCTCAATGTCCTCCAATTGTCAATAACTTTGTTTTTATAAGCACATGCTTTTGTATTTTTCTAAGGAGAAAAAAAAGAAGAAGAAGCAATGAGTTGAGTTAAATAAAATAAATTGGACAATAAAACAAAGGAAAGGGGAAAAAATAAAATAAAAAGCAGGACATTATGTAATGATTGTATTAGTGATAAACTTATGTAGAAATGTAAGGCATTATGTATCTACAGAATTTTCTCAAAGCAATCTTTAAACACATGGACAAAACTTGTTATACCTTGAAAACTGCAATACCAGGAAGTAGTCAGCACACAGCCATATAGTTGAGTTAGCCCTGGGAAGTCATTCAATTTGGGCATATCATAGCGGATACAAAGTCTATAGTTTTTTATTTCAAAATTTTCCATAAGATTATGAGTTACCAAAGATGAAAGATGGCTATTTTTTGTAAAATTAGATCACAATCCATGAAAATGTAGTCATAAAGGAAAGAATTGGAGTGTCATTCTTTCATCTGACCAGTTAAGACTTTTACTTTAAACCGATAGAGAGAGGGAGAGAGCAAGTAATTGTGGCTGTCAACTAAAGCAAATAGGGAAAGCTTGGGCAGGGAGTTGATCATTGGTTTGTTTTAAAGAAGTTCTCTTTTCTAATGTAATAGGAGTTGAGTTTATTTGCTGTTAATAGAAATGGGGTCTTACCTTGTCACTGATATTTGTGTGTTTCCAGGGAGCTTTATGTTATTCCTTTGGTTATTGTAAATCTAGTCTCTATAGAGTGCTGTACAGAGAGTGCAGGGTTATTAAAGATCTATGTGGTTTTGTATTTTGTTTTTTGTTAATAATATATATCTTACCCATAAAGAAAAAAAGAAAAAGAAAAAAGAAGTAAAGAATACTAATGCACTAACAAAACATGTAAATCTGCTTTTACATTACAATGTTTGAAAACTCAACAATACAAATTTAAATAAAAGGAATGTGCAAAGCTAATAATCAACATGTCTACTTGCAAGTTAGCAAAACTAATAGTATTGTTACATGAATGACTCAATGAAATAATCAAGCAGTTTTTGAGCAGAACACAAAGCCAAATGTAAATTTTGTAAGAAAGTGAAAGAGAAGCACTAACTAGTTAAGAAGTGCTCTTAATTTTCCTGTTAATTTTCTTTCACTCTTAGTTATCTTGCCTAATTAAAATTTAAACACAAATCATCCATTAGAATGCTTAGACCTTAGAATTGTATCTTTCAATTTCTGTAATTTATGTGTGTTTCAACTCTCTGGAGTCTGGACTAAGCACTAGACATAACTAGTTGCATTACAAATGTTCTCAATAGCATTTGCCCAAGGTCTTGCTCTCTTTGTTTCATATGAACAAATTTCCAAGAAATAAAATAAGCATATAATGATATGAAGAAATGAATATGAAAAAACTCGATTTACCTTGTGCAATTCACAAAAAAACCATGTCATTGAGTAAGCTAAGCACCACCATCACAAAAAGCAGTTCACTTTCCCTTATTTAGCCATCTGGAAATGCCATTGATAGATTCAACATTGTCAATATGAAAATTACGGGATGTATCAAAACATTTTGTTATTTTGATATGCAATCTCTTTAATCTTTTTTTTTTTGGATAAATCAGCTGAAAATTCTATTAGCTCAGACACCAGAAACAACCTGTGATGCTATTCCCAAAACAAGGAAAATAGCAAGCCAAAATGCAACACAAAAGCTCTTAAACTCTAACGCTAGAAAACAACTACTCAAAACAAAATTCAAACCTTGACTTTGAGATGTGCAGTAGCAACAGAATTACGACCGGCTATTTTCTTTTTCAACATACTCAAGGAATCAACCAAACCGACCGACTCTCTACATCTATAAATAATAGTGTTGAGTAATTAAAATGATGTAAACCAAAGAAAAGATATGAAATAGAAACAAAGCAATAGCAACTCCTCCTTAGGAGTTAAGACATACTAGAAAAAAATTTATATTTTTTATAAAAAGCCTTCCACCTTAAATACAAAGGTGTGACCTTCTCCTCTGCTAACCCAAAAAAAAAAAAAAAAAACCATATTTCAGCACCACACTAACAAAAACCCAAATCCCCTGATCATCGAACACAAAGCCTCAACAAGTTTAGAAAAACCGAATCCCTATGAAGAATTTCAACAAGCACTTTCTGTGCCACTTGAAAAGAAATAACCAAATTAGTACCTCTTCAGCATAGAAGTATTGCCAATGTTGTGGTACAATGAAATTTAAGAGCGAAATTCCAAAAAATTCTCAAAAACCAACCAAGAAATTAGGGTTTTATTCTATCCTTACCTTAAAAATCAAAAGATTTGATCCTTTAAGAAACCTTCAGCGGTTGATAAATGGGGATGCCGACGAGATGACAGTGAAATTGATGGACATAAGGAACCCATTTGAGAAGAAGGAATCTGGGTTTTTTAAGAGAATGCCAGAGAGGGAGGACGGGAGAGAGGATGGGGAAGAGGACCCACTGTTTTTCTTTTTTCTTTTTGGCTTTTATATGTTTACTTGGGGTAATAGGTTTCCACTAAACTTAAATTAATGGTTAAAATTAAAACAACACAGTTTTAATGGTTGAGATTTGTGTGGGTACCGTACCCACTAAAAATATTGGGAGTACCGGAGAATGACCCTTATTTTTGATGCCACTTTATACAAAGGTATATTGTAATTACTAATTAGAATCTAATGGAATTATGTAATAGATTTATGGTAAATAGCTTTTAAGAATTAAGGTTCCGTATATCCTATTAGCAGCAACCAAAAAAAAAAAAAAGAAAAAAAAATTCCGTATATCCACTGATGCAAATTATGCTTGAAACTTCCTACCGACAATAATCATTTGAGTTCCTTTTGGCTGGATTCCAAAAGTCATGACTCGATTATCAAAAAAAAAAAAAAAAAAAAAGTCATAACTCGCCTATCAAAAAAAAAAAAAAAAAAAAGTCATGACTCATGAGCAGAGCGCTGGATTCCATATCAAATTGGAAAAAAAGCAACCAATTAAAGCTGTCAATCTTGGCTTGTTTCGTTTTGTGTCCTTTTCACTGTGTATCATATATATCTGCGTGCTCTTTATGTCATTTTTGAACCTAATGACTTTTGAAACCGCGTGAAGTAACGTGACAGAGAAAAAAAAAAAAAAAAAAAAGAAAAAAAGAAAGAAAGAAAGAAAAAGAAACGCTTCTGTTTTCTTAACTTTTCACAGAACAAATTAATTTATTGGGTTTTGTTTTATCCTTTTATGTCATTGTAAATCTCACTCATTAAAATTATAATAGAATTTACAATTTATGTGAAATAAAAAAATATATATTTATGATATTTTTGAAGTATTTAATAATTTTTTTAACAGCTTATATATATATATATATTAAAAAAAAAAAAGAGTTCAACATATTTTTGAAAAAAAAAAAAAAAGCCAATTCTAATACTTTTGAAAGAGGTAAGCTTTCAATTTATCATGGTATTATAGTAGGAGATCCTGAGTTTGATCCCTATCTTCACTTTACCTCATTTTAAAATGTTTAAAACCCCACATCTTGGGCCCTAATTATTAAGCAGTAATTTAGGCTTACATGTGAGGGGAAGTATTAGAATTATGGTTAAATGATTAAATTGAATTATGGTTAAATAATTAAATTTATTATTTCCTAACAACATGAAGTAAAAGTCCTTTTTTTTTTTTTTTTTGGGTTAAAAGTAAAGGCCCTCTTTGATTTTATTCTTTGCTTCCCAAATAGTGGAAAAAACTGTTTTCCACACCATTTTCCATTCATTGTTTTCCATCCTCCCTATAATCCCTCCAACCAAACATAGTGTTAGGATATACGTCAAGTAGTGTACTCCTTAGATTCCATCTTGGTATTTAAAAAATAACAAAATATCATTATTACCTTTAAAAAAAATTTGACTCAACCACCATTTTTTTTTTTTTCGGCCTCGAAAAACCTTACAAGCATTTAGTTCATAAACCTTGACTCCTTTAATGGTTGAGTATAACTTGGGCTTGAATTTAGTTTAACATAAACAAACATTTTCTTGAGCCTAGCGCTCAAGTAATTCATAAACAAATTTGTTCATTTATATCTCTATCTTCGATGATGTGCCCTAGCTTTGATGACAATGACTAAATCTCCTTCAAATGCAACTTCCCTTATGTCTATTGGGGTAAAATTAGGTATAATACTTAGGCTATTGCATTTGATGCATTAGTTATCAAGGATTAAGATTGAGAGTTGAATCCCATAAAAAAAAAAAAAAAAAAGATTGAGAGTTGAAAAAAATAATATTGAAAAAAAAAAATTTCAATCTTAGCTCTTTAATAAAAAAAAAAAAGAAAAAAAAAAAACGGAAAGTAAGTCGGTAAAAATGTTTGGGTGTGGGGATTGGGAAGGGGTGAATTGCACTCGATTCAAATCCATGCCGGTGTCCTTTACAAACTGCACATAGCCATGGCTTCCAAGTTATCAATGCATGGTTATATCCATTGATGTAAATTATGTTCGAAACTTTTGACATTAATCATTTAGAGGGTATTTGGCCTGAAAAAAATTTGTAGGCATTTTTTGTTTTGTTTTTTATTTTCATTTTTAGTTTTTTTGTGAGATTTATTGTTTTTTTTTTAATAAAAGATAAAAATTCCTAGAAACTTGAACCCCGACCCTCACACCCACACCCACACCCACACCCACACCCACAAGTATTTATATTTATGAAGTGATCATCATACCAAGAGTATCTCTTTTATATTTTTGTTTTTTTTCTTCAATAATTTGATAATTATATTGGAGAGCTGAAATTTAAACCTTGTATATTTTGAAAACATGAGCATGCGCCAACCAATTGAGCCATAAGGTTTTTAGCTTAAATTTTAGTTTTAAAAAATAAAAGATAAATGATTAGCCTATTTGTATATACTTAATTCTTTACTTTACGACATAACTTCTTTTTATTATGATACAATGAATTTTCTTTTTATTTTTTTTATGAAATACAATGAATTTATTAATTTTTATAAATTTTAAACATATTATGAAAATATATATTGAAAATGAACTGTTGAATTTTTAGAATATAGTAAAAGAAATTTCATTGAAGGTTATATTTGAGTTATTAATAAATTTTGCTGAGAAAATTTAGATAAATTTAAATGAATTGTAGGGTTTAAATTGATTGAAAACACTTTTAAATGTGCTTAAAGTAGTTTTATTAACAAAAAAGTGGTTTAAATTAAAAAAAATGACATAAAATTAGATAACTTTTTTTATTATTAAAAATGATTCAATGAAGATATTTTATTACTCAAACCATGGCAAAATCAGAAGCCATAATACGCTTTACTAGAGCAACTAATGAAGGCTTATCAAAAAAAGAGCAACTAATGAAGCAGTCCATGCTTCCATCCCCCGTAAAAATCTTTAGCTAATTTTGCTAGTACCTCTACACATGTGCCGTGCTATTTTCTCTTCTTTTTACGTGTACCCAGTTGTATTTGTCTAGAGCCTCACTGTCAGCTTGTGCAACTTCTATTCTAAACAAGTTGAGCTGAGTTAAGCCGAATATTTAAAGATCAATTTTTTTTTTCATTATTTAATTTAATTTCAATCATAATCCAAGCTAGAGTTTATTATAAAATAAGATTATATACTCAGGTTTGGGTCATTTGCTTATTAAATAAAATTGAGCTTATTTACAACTTATTTAAGCAACTTACTTTTTTCTCATATATATATATATAGTAAAATTATAACTAAAATTTGTTTTACTATTTACATATTTATAAATTTTTATTACAAATAAATTATTTATATTGTTAATAAATTATAGGGTAAATTTTACAAACATACCTGAGGTTTGGCATAATACCAATCAAGTCCAAAGAATTTAAAAACTGACCACCTCAGTCCTTAAACCCAAACGGCTTATAACGCCGTTACTTATTTTTAATTCAATTCCAAAACTCTCCTCTTTATCTCATCTGTCTCCTTCAGTCTCTCTCCTTTTTTCCCAGAGCTCCTTTCTCTTCTCTCCATATGGCTTCCTCGTCCCTTTCTCTAACTTCTTTTTGTTTTTGTGGTGCGCCGCGGTGGTGGAGTTGCGATGGTTTGTGAGTTTTGGTTAGATCTGTGTTGGGAGATTTGGGTTTTTTTGTGGATTGGCTTTGGAATTTTGTGGGTTTTAGTTTGAATATTTTGTGGGTTTTTTGGTCTGGATCAGCGGACGCGTGTGGCTGTCGCCTCTAGAATTTCCCATGTTGATTAATCCTCCACAGTTGCAGTCACAGAACACGCGCCGCCACGGTCTCGACCAAGCCGTGATCTAGACATTTCCAACCTTCACACTCGACGAGTCACTCACTGAAAGCAGAGGCTAGAGAGTTGCAATTGCATGCAAGTGGATGAGATCGTGAATCAAAAGAGTGGGAAGCTCCCAAGGTGACCTTCACACGATGGGTCACTCACTGATTCAACCTGTTTACAACATAGAGATGTGATGGAGATTTTTCATAGAGAGCCAGAGTTTTGGTAATGGAGTGAGTTGCTTGTGCTGGGGTTTGACATTTTTGTGAATTTGAGAGATTTTTTTCTTGGGGTTTTTGATTTTGTGTTGATGTTGATTTTTGGTATGGTTCTTGACGGCAGGTTCTTTGACTTGGATTTAAATATTCAAATGAACTAATTTGTTGTGTTTTACTCATTAAATGAAAATTTGTTTTGATTGTAGGTTCCATTCAAGTTTTTTTTTTTTTTTTTTTTTTTTTTTTTTTTTTTTTTTTTTTTTTTTCTGGGAACGTGTTCTACAATTTCTTCTTCTTCTTGTTTGTTTACTGGGAAAGCTCTGAGAGGCAGAGAAAAAGAGGAAGGAGACTGAAGGACGGATGAGAGAAAGAGGAGAGTTTTGGAATAGAATTAAAAATACGTAACAGCGTTATAAGCTGTTTGGTTTTAAGGACTGAAGTAGTTAGTTTTTAAATCCTTTGGACTTGATTGGTATTATGCCTAACTTCAGGTATGTTTGTGGAATTTATCCTAAATTATAAATAATAATTTGATATTATATTAGTGGCATTACTATTAAGCTTCTCAAAAAGGAGTAATTATAAGATTTATATGGCAGGCAAGTAATGTGGTCAATCATTCTATTAAAAAATTGTCATTTGTTTAAAATTGTTAGTTAGAAAATTTTTTTAAATAGAAATTAATTACTGACTCAGCAAAAATTTTTTTAATTAAAATTTAATTACTAACTCAGTAATTTTAAACAATAAAAAATTTTTTAAGTAGAATAATAGACAATGATCCACTAAAAGCCTCTATAATTTCTTCCGGCGAAAATACCTATTTTTCCTTCGTTTTATTATCACAAATAATCATTTCAAGAACAGCCTTATCAGTTCTACGAAGGAAGGTCCATTAAATTAGGGAATTTGAATCTTTATTTTTGATGCGACTTTACAGGAAAGTAAGTTGAAATTACAATCCAATTGAAACTTCCTAATATCCATTGATGTAAATTATGTTAGAAACTTCCTACCGACATTAATCAAGTGGAAGCAAAAGTCTCGAGCAGAGCCCCACCCACTGAATAAGGCAAACCAATTAATCTTGGCGTGTTTCGTTTTGTATCTTTGTCGCTTTGTATTATTTCTTCCTACTATTTGTGAGATTCAATAAGGCAGTCAAGCTTTATGTCATTTCTGAACCTGACATTTAAAACCGCGTGAATTAAAGTCATATTCAGCCAGATCAATACGCCATTACCTGCTGTGAGTGATAGCAAAAGAAGAAGAAGAAGAAGAAATTAAAAAAAAAAAAAAAAAAAAAAAAAAACCTGAAACACGAATCGTTTTCTTGAACTTTTCACAGAACATAGTAGTTCTCTTTACTCCCAAGTCCCAACTCAACTTTCTGTGGTGTCTCTCTGTTTACTTCATTTTCACAAGCGAACCATGTCGATTGTCCTGGAGGCTGCTTTATCCGCTTTCTTTGATGTGCTGTTTGACAAGTTAAGCTCCCCTGATTTGTTGAGGATCTTTCGGCAAGAGAACGTTGATGCTGACATCAAGAAGTGGAAGACAATTTTACAGGAAATCAGTGAAGTTCTGGATGATGCAGAAGAGAAACAGATAACAAAGGGGTCCGTGAAGACCTGGCTGGGTGAGCTTGAAGCCTTGGCTTATGATGCTGATGACATTTTGGACGAGTTTGCTACTGAAGCTTTGCGACGTAAATTGAATGCAGAAGAACCCAGCACAAGTAAGATACGAAAGTTCATCCCTGCTTGTTGTGTGGGTTTCAATCCAAGTTCTATAAAGTTCGATGTCACTATGCGATCCAAGATTGAAGGGATCCATAGAAGATTACAAGAGATTGTTACACAGAAGGAACGTCTGAAATTGCAAGTCTGTGCTGGGGGAAGGACTATAACAACAATATCAAGGCCGGCCACAACCTCTCTAGCTGAAAGTCATACTTACGGCAGAGACGAAGATAAAAAGGAGATTGTCAAGTTGTTGCTCGAATCAAGTGATGCTCAACTCTCTGTGATTCCCATAGTTGGTATGGGTGGACTGGGGAAGACGACTCTTGCCCAACTAGTCTACAAAGACGATGCAGTGAGCCGTTATTTTGATTTGAAAGCATGGGTTTGCGTGTCTGAAGATTTTGACATTTTAAGGTTGACAAAAGAAATTCTATACTCCTTCCGTTCCGAATCTTGTGATGATAACAATACTTTAAATTCACTACAAGAAAAACTGCAGATTACATTATCAGGGAAGAAGTTCTTGCTCATCTTGGATGATGTTTGGTGTGAAAAGTACGATTACTGGACTGACCTACGCAAGCCTTTAGAATCTGGGGCTCTAGGAAGTAAAATAGTTGTCACGACTCGGAACTTTGGTGTTGCATCAACGATGGGTACTACTCCACCGTACAAGTTGGAAGAGTTGTCATGTGATGCTTGTTTACATGTATTTACCCACCACGCATTAGATGCAACAGATTTTAGTAAGTATCCAGAACTTGAAGAATTTCGTCAAAAAGTTGTGAATAGGTGCAACGGATCACCTTTGGCAGCAAAAGTACTTGGCGGCCTTTTACGCACTACACGCAATCGCTATGAGTGGGAACATGTGTTAAATAGCAAGATCTTTGATATTCCTGAAGAAAAAAGCAGTATTTTTTCTGTTCTTAAATTGAGCTATAACTACCTCCCTTCTCATTTAAAGAGGTGCTTTGCCTATTGTTCACTATTTCCAAAAGATAATGAATTTGATGAGAAAAATCTGGTCTTGTTATGGATGGCAGAAGGTTTGGTTCAAGAAACAAAAGGAAAGAAGCCAATGGAAGAGCTTGGTGGTGATTATTTTCGTGATCTACTCAATAGATCATTTTTTCAGCAATCAAGCAGTAATGAATCACTCTTTGTCATGCATGACCTTATGAATGATTTAGCTATGTGGGCAGCGGGAGACTTGTGCTGTAGGTTGGAGGATCAATTGGGTGGTAGTAAGCAATCTGAAATTTCTACAAAGGTACGACATTTTTCTTATATTGAATATTTAAATGATTGCATCCAAAAGTTTGATGAAGATGTGCATTTAAGGACCTTCCTGTCGCTACCATTATATAACCGATATGGCTTTAGCAATTTTGATGTTAAATATTGTTTGTTTCCACAATTAAGATGCTTGAGGGTATTATCTTTAAGTGGAACTGAAATCTTTGAGCTACCAAGTTCAATCGGTGATTTGAAACATCTAAGATACCTCAACATTTCTTATACTGAGATTAGAATTCTACCAGAATCAATAAGTTCTTTGTACAACCTACAAACATTGATATTGACAGGTCGTAACTCTCTCACAAAATTACCAGAAAAAATTGAAAATTTGGTCAATCTTCGATATCTCAATATTTCAAATGCAAATTCAATTAGAGAGATGCCAGCGAGAATAGCAAAATTAAAGAGCTTACGAACACTTTGCTTTGAGGATATGGTTGAATGGCAAGATTGGATTCCTTGCAGTGTTGAGGGCGAAGAATTCCCTTGTTTGCGTGAGCTTTCTATCTATAACTGCCACAGATTGAAAGGAGAATTCCCCCATCATCTCCCGTCATTGAAAAAACTTTCCATTGACGCATGCGAGCAATTGGTTGTTTCAATTCCAAGCCATTCAGTGCTTCAAGAATTAATAATTTTGGGATGTAAAGAGGTTGTGCATGGGTCTGTGAAGGTAGAAAAGCTAATAATAAAAAATTGTGAGAAGCTGACATCTTTATGTGAAGATGAGCTTATGTCCTTTGTAACACTAGAAATTGAAATCAAATCGTGCCAAAGTCTTGTAAACATCAAGTTGAAGTCTACATTAAGGACACTAACAATCGAAGACTGTAATGCTTTGGAATCCTTGCAATTTGTGATGGATGAGTGCGAAGAATTCTCTTGTTTGCGTGAGCCTTCTATCTCTAACTGCCCCAGATTGGAAAGAGAATTCCCCCATCATCTCCCGTTGTTGAAAAAACTTTCCATTTTCGCATGCGAGCAATTGGTTGTTTCAATTCCAAGCCATTCAGTGCTTCAAGAATTAATAATTTTGGAATGTAAAGAGGTTGTGCATGGGTTTGTGAAGGTAGAAAAGCTAATAATAAAATTTTGTGAGAAGCTGACATCTTTATGTGAAGATGGGCTTATGTCCTTTGCAACACTAGAAATTGAAATCCAATCGTGCCAAAGTCTTGTAAACATCAAGTTGAAGTCCACATTAAGGACACTAACAATCGAAGACTGTAGTGCTTTGGAATCCTTGCAGTTTGTGATGGATGAGGGAGGGGCTTCTTCAACTTCTTCTTTATTGATGAATGAGGAGAATCTTAGCTGCATTGGTAACAACAATGCACCTCTTCTTGAGCACTTGGAAATTTCTGATTGTCCATCCCTAAAATGCGTATCAACAATAGTCGACCTAACTGCCATGCTTGAACGCCTTGATATTACAAGATGTCCAAATCTAACATCTTTATCATCGAAAGACACGTTACCTACCACCCTTAAAGTCCTTACGCTATCTGATTGTCCAAAACTGAAGTCAATAGTAGACAAGTTAGACAAGGATACGTTACTTGAAGATCTTATAATTTATAGTTGTGAAAAGCTTAGGTGCTTACCGAGGGGCCTACACGAACTCTGTCACCTCAAAAAGATTGTTATATACAGGTGTAATAGTCTTATCTCTTTAGGAGATTTGCTCCCCACCAACTTGAGAAGTCTTGAAATCGAATACTGTGAGAAACTGGAGGCCTTGCCGAACAACATACACAACCTCAACTTTCTGCAAGATTTGTTAATACGTGACTGTCCAAGTATCGTATCCTTTCCAGAAGAGGGTTTCCCCACCGACCTTAGAAAGCTTAGGTTGATAGGGGCGAATCTCTGTAAGCAAGTATTTGAGTTGGGACTGCACAGACTCACGTCGCTTACATCTCTCGAGATTCGTAATGGAATTATGGATTCGTTTCCAGAAGAGGAAGATGGGAAGACGATGTTGATGTTGCCTACATCTCTCACTACCCTGAGGTTTTATAATTTTCCAAATTTGTTATTCCTCTCCTGGAAGTTCTTTCAAAACCTCTCTGCACTTGAACAAATTTCCATCAGAGAGTGCCCTAAACTCGCGTCCCTCTCAGAGAAGTGTTTTCCGCCCTCGCTTCAGCAACTTGAAATTCGTGATTGTCCTGTGCTGAAACAAAACTGCGAGAAAGACAAAGGGATAATGTGGTCAAAGATTGCCAACATCCCTTCGGTTAAAATTGATTGGGTGGAGCAGCAGAAATAATTTTGCAAAACAGAGAGATCTTCCTTCCAGGTACAAAGTTATTTTGTTTCATAATATTTCAGTTCAAGAATTTTTACGATTATACAATAAAATCCTCTCTGTTTGTGTATTTAAAAAATATAATTTTAAAAATTCAAACCCTAACCCAAGCTAATTCTTGCAGTGTTGCAGTAGAGTCTAGCTTCAAAACTTGGAGGAGGTATGTAAATTTTGGCTTGTATATGTTAATTTTTTTTTTCTTCTTTTAACAATTGAATTCTGGCACCTTGAATTTTTCGCACGTCTCTTGTACTTGTAAGTTATTTGAATTGTATGAACCCATTATTCCTAAGGGCATATAGCTGTTCGATGAAATGCCTGAAATAGATATTGTATTGGGAAATTTGAGAACCATTAAAAATAGTACTAATAATACAAATGATCTCATTTGCACATAATGGCAGGATGATTATTGTACCATTTAAAATAGTGCTTTGGAACAATGATTGGTGGATATGCACATAATGGGAGGATGAATTTTTATTAATATGATGCCTGAGAAGCATGTCTTTTTAACCAAAGATCATGCCTTGCACAGATGATCAAAGCATTCTGACCTGTGCTGCAGAATAAATTTTCAGGTAACTCTAGTATTAGAAAATATTGATTTTGACAAACCAACCAATCAGGACAAAAGAAGAACGAACTATTTTTTAATCAACAGTTACTGTTAGTTCAAAGTATTGGAGTGAAATAAAAAATCATAGGTTCATTATAATGTGAACAGACCTTATATTAGAATGAAATAGATGAACTTGACTATTCAAATAAGTTACGTTGATACTCACCATTTCATTAGAAATGCAAGAGCCTTTTAGTTTTGATCAGATCTCACTATCAGATTTGAATTTATTGAATCCTATTTCATTTATAATTAGCTCTCAGTTTGGATGGTGATATCCTCCACAGATGCTTGCTTTTTTTCTTATGTTATTCTTGTTATTCTTTGTAAATTCAGGAATGTGACCATATGGTCATTGATCCGTCAAGGTGTGCAATTGGATACAATTTGGTGATTGTCAGCAGTGGCAAGTGTTGATATTTGGTGGAGGTGGTGGGTTTGGAGCAGGTGAGGTGCAAGCTTTGTCATAAAATTTGTGAAGCCTTATCCTATGTGCTTGCGAAAGGTGTGTCAGCAGCACCTGTACTTACGAGTATGTCCAGGGTTTACAGCCTTTGTTGTGGATTAAAAACATGAAGCTATTAACATATTGTTGTGCTGTTGGCGAATTCCCACTAAGGCTCATCACCTAGAGGAGCAGCAGCAATAATTGTATAAAACATATTTACACAATTGGTACCACCCATGTGGGATGCATATTCAAGGTAGTGGACGTAAACTTTCATGCATTTCTCTTATAATTTTTGGTCAAAGGTTTCATATACTTAGAAGGAATTTCATTCGTAGTTTTCATTGGGGGGACAATATAAAATTTACCTTGGTGATATAAATTTTGGTCCTTCGCATGTTTCACTCTTTCACGTCTGTGATGAACTGTAGCTATTAGGAGCCATATGAAGCCTTACTCTGTGGGTAATTGGTTTGGGAACATAAATAGTTCATTGGCTAATGAAAATTACTTAAAAGGAAAAAAATTTGTAGATTTGTCAATTCAACATAATAAACTACTCTTTTGTAGCTACAAGCTGTGGGTGATTTAGGCTTTCAGAAACATAGCTACCACCAAAGGCAATGAGTGAGATCAAGGCTGTGACAGTGCTTGATTATAGTAAAAAAATGGAACCGCTTTGTAGGGAGGCTTACTTGTTAAAGAAGGATCGAGTTATCAAGCTGAGGGAAGTACTTTGGATGTGGCAAGTTAGAGGCAGACAAGGATCAAGTCCTGGTTATGCAGGATGTGATAAGAGATGAAGTTGGAAAGGGTAATGTTGTTATCGCTGGATTCTTTAGCTGGGAAAAAAAATTCCAAATCTACTACCTTCCTCCTCCTTTTGAGACAAACTTTGTGGCCTTGAAGCATATGGGAATTCTAAGTGTTTTTGTGCTCTCAACCGGCAAATAGCTTGAGAAACTTTTTGAAAACAGACAAAATCAGGACTGGGTGAGTGCAGGTGTAATTGGTGACCTTCAAAGTCTATTAACCAGTGTAAGAAATGTTGGCTCTAATAGGATTGAACCCAGAATTATTTGTCAAGTCAGGCACTATGCAAAGATGACATCAAACTGCAATATGAATATCTTTTGGTCCTCTGCTGGTAGGTAGGGGCTCTATTTTGGTCCTGTCTGTGTCGAACCTTTTGCTGTGTTTGTGTCCTGTCTCCTTTGTATCTAACTTATGTTTTGTTTTGTGCCTAATCAAAGTTACTAGTTTACACTATATACTAAGGGATGCGGTTGACGTGCAACCAGTTTGGCCAATTTGTTGGAAGATTGTTTTTTGAAACCTTAGTTTAAGGTTCAGTAGTCAAACAATCTTGGCTTAAAAAATCATTCAGACAGCAGTACACATTGTGCTTGAAATCGCAGCTTTTTGATCAACCACTATGGTGAGCACGGTAATTTACTATATAGTTAGACCATCAATATATATATTTTTTCCCTTCTAAATTTTTCTTGATAGTGTTAGCATACAAATTTCAGCATTTGATTTGTTTATCTAACTCAAATTCATTTCAAGTTTTCAGCTACTCTTTGATGATGGATGGTTGCACTCATGACGGGTTAATTAATAATATTCCAGCAGTACATTGATTTGTTGTAATCTAGGTGAGATGATCACATTAGCTAAATTTGGGGATCTGGTAAAAATAATAAAAACTTTTCTCATAGCTTCTCATCATTGTTAACTCAGAAGGCTAACTGCAATACAAATTTTTTATCAATAAGGAAGACAAAAATTGAATTTCTCCCCATGGGATAAAGGGTTTTAATTTTGATTATGGTTTTTTTTTTTTTTCAAACTTCTCAGAGTTCATTTCCATTTTCAGCAATTTCACAAAAGACCTATGAAAGAAATGCAACAAGGAGAATAGAGGTGTGCTCCGTAATTGACAAATATTTCTCTCAGTTTGCACTCTGAGCCATGTTCAGGTTATTAATAGTTTCATATTTTTTTACTCATGATCAATCTTGATGAATTTTGAGGCACAGATTATAGTATTATACCCTTCCACTACACTGCCTGAGCCCTCAATTTTAACTTATTTATTAGTTCCATTGAGTTAACCTATATTATTAGGAGGTACTTTTCTGCATTTGAAAAAACAAAAACAACCTATTAGTAAGGACACATTCCCTAACACGAGAATGAGATATAATTTTGAGAAAAGAAAATGAAATTATGTCATGGAATGTACAGAGTTGTCCCAGACTAATTATATGATAGATACAAGTGTTAGATAGAAATGAGAAACTTTGGCTTCATATTTCTATTTGTTTGATCTGGATTGTAAGGGTCATTATAACCCAACATGGATTTTTGTGGATTTTTGTAAATTTTACTAGGCAAGATGATAGTTGCCACTGAATTTTCAGGAAAGTTTTTTATTGGTTGTACTGTTTAAAGGAGGCCAACCTGTTAATTATATATGCGCTAAGCAATTGAGAACATGGAAGCAGCAAAACATCTGAACTCAGTTTGCAAGTCTGGTAATTACAAATATTTTCCTTATCTTCTTTTCATGTTTTAGTATATAAATGCCTTTGTCTGCTTGTTCTGCTTGTTTCCTTATTGGTCTTGGAGAATAGTACAATGCGTCCACTTCCTCGCTAAATGATTTGATCTTGAATTTGTCCACAAGCATCTGCAATTCCAATAAGAGACATTTGGAAGCAAAATCACCATATGGCAATAAATGCTCTCTCTTCATTTTTTTTGTGGATTCCCTGCCCCATAGTTGAACGTATCATAAACTCACTTGTAATAGAATTGAGAAGAACATTCAAAGCACCTATACAAACTTTACCAACTTGTCTCTCCTCTATATATTTATTTTTAAAAAATCCACTGTTATTTGCTACCACAATGTTGCAGTTAAAGAATATGTTTGTGTAGATTGCTTAATCCGACAATATACCCAAATTGAAAGAACAAAATCATCTTCTTTCCTCCATGTGTGTATTTAGACAATGTGACTTTTAAATTTTGAACCTTAACCTCATATTAGCTAATTCTTGCAGTGGGGCAGTAGAGGCTAGCTTCTGAACTCCTAAAAGCTTTTCTTGAATGTTAAAAGTTGGAGAAATGTAAAATTTTGGATTATGTTATGTACATTCATTTTTTCTTCTTCTTTTTGAACTTATGGCACTGAATTTTTAGCTCATCAACATCTCTTATAGTTTGTAAATTATTTGAATTGTATGAACCTCTTATCCCTAAGGACACGTAGCTGCTTGGTGAAATGACTAAAGGAGATATTTTATCTTGGAATTTGATTGATTGCAGATTATATATCATGTTGTGGAAGATGATGATTAGTGGATATGCACAAAATGACAGGATAGCTTTTTAATAAGATGCCTGAGTAGAATGTCATTTCTACCAAAGATCATGCTTTCGAGGATAGTCAAATCACTGTCACATGTGATACAGAAGGGCAGGTATTTCATTTGTTCCAAATCACTGTCACCCCACCATTCCTTAACTTATGCTGATGCTTTTTTTTTTTTTTTTATAATATTTTTTAGATAGCTGTTGTATGATGAATAAGGAAGCAAGAAACTTGTTCAATGACTTAATGGATTCTGAGATCTTGGTTTTACTAATTTAACCATTGCTGCTTCTTAATCTCATTTTTCACATTGTTTTTGTTTGCTCTCAAAAATAATAATTTTCTTTCTTTTGTGAACTATGAACATTTTTAATTACAACATTTTATTCATTTTAGTTGATACATGCTCAGATTCTTGGAAGTGGAGAGCAAACTACATTTCTTGTCAAACACCAAGGACAAGCTTATAAGTTTCCCATTGAGCCTAGGAGTCCCCATATATTGCAGCTCATAATTTTAGCTGAGACTTGGTCATATTCTGGAATGGAGTGCAAACTATTTTAATTGTTGATAATGTAGTCACATATGGAGGCTTTCCAATAGAGAATGAATTTTTTTGCTCCATCAATCATTTCCTTGACTTTACTTGTTTTTGCCAATTATCCTGAACTTTTTAAATTAGACGACTGGTTGATTTCCAGTGTGGTATGCTAATGGAAAGTTGTAAATGAAAGTCCCTTGGAATTTTTGCACTGTGCCTTTTTGGGGAACTCTCCTTTTTTATCTCATTAATATCTGTTATAGGTTGTATTTGAACTAAAGTTTTTTTATTTTTATAATCAACTTTAAACTTGATCAATACGGAAGACACGTTGATTGAGTTATGTTCTTTGGGATAAGAGTATAATTTTGATTGTGTGTGTTTTCCCCTCTCAAAGCTCATGACCATTTTTCAGGGATTTCGCAATGGAAACATGAAAGGAGGCCCAGAAGGAGAAGGGAGGTTGGACCGTAATTCACAAATATTCTTCTCAGCTTGTACCTGCTCTATATGTAAAGCTAATTCCACTTCAAGTTGTTTACTATTATCACTTATTTGTATCTATAGTCCATCTTTACTTGGTTAATTCTTCAGGCACAGATTAAACATTCCCACTATACTACCATCAATGTAACCTACTTAATAACTCCATTCAGTAAACATATACTAAAATGAGGGCTTTTCTGCAGCTAATAAATGAAACAAAAATGCATTTTAGTAAGGCCTAGTTTCCCAAAGCAAACAAAAATGAATATACTCGAGAACCTGAATATGCAGAGTTTCAGAAACAAACACTAATCATAACACAGATTTGAGTTTTAGATTGAAATTGGAAACTTTCTACATATTTCTTGTGTGATCTAAATTTAAGTTAATTTTGGTCTGGCAAATGATTCACCTGATTATGTTTCATTGGAAAGAACCTTCCATGCTATTATATGAACTTTAGAAGTAAAAATTCATTGTTGATGTTAGCTCTTGTTGAATACTCAAGGCATATCTTATTTGCTGACTGTTTAATTTTTTTCATTTTCCATTTATTTTATATTTTGTTTTTTGATGTTCCTCTCCACTGGCCATTTTATGGACAGCTTGGCATCTTGGCATAGTTCCAAGAGGACTTTAAGAGCGATGGAAGGAGGCATTCTGGTCTGAGAGAACAAAAACCTAATCGAATTTTTCACCTGTGTTTATGTAAATAAAAAGGTATGTACCCCTTTCTTTGACCTTGTTCATCCTTCTATACACCATCAAGTTAAAGATAACTTATAGAAATTTTTGTTGAATTCTATTATTTTTTTTCATTTTCAAAGTTCTGTCTCTTTAGTTTAGTGTATGCTATAGTACCTTCTTTCCCATAAATATAACATGGAAGTATAGTACGAAAAACCAAGACTCATAGTTGTCACTGAATTTTCGTTGTAAACTTTCAGGCAAGTTTTTCATAGGTAATTCGTCCCAAAGGAGGCTAACCAGTTATCGACCTAAAGTTTTATCCCCGCGAAATGCTGGAATGTGGGAAATGTTTGAAGGGAAGGTTGTCATGCTTCTCAAGCTCTTAACTGTTACATTCACATGATCTTGATCTGTTAAGAAGCAATGGTTGGGAATTGTTGTAATGAGAACCTGCTTTGTGCAATTGGATACGATTTGTTGATTGTCGGGCATGGCAACTGGGAGTTAGTACCAAAATAAAGAGTTTTTGGTGAGGTGTAGGCTTTGTCAGACAATTTAGAAACCTTATCTTTCATACTTAAGAAAGGCATGGACTGCACTTGTAGTTATCAGTAGCCTCTGAGGAAAGCCTTTGTTGTGGAAGCGGGAGAGACAAGCTGTTAAAGAAGACATTGCTTTGCTGCGATTGTGATTTTTAAGCTATGGTTTCATCAAAGTCCCTGGTTGAATGCTCACTAATGCTCATTGGCTTGCCAATTCTACAGCTTCCTCTTTTCTGCATATAGCCTGGTCCTCTTTATAATGTGACTTTTATGTTAAACATCATACGTTCTATTGAGGTATTTTAAGCTGTTTTTTGGCTTCGTCTAAAAAGAAGCAAGCTTACCAGTTTACAAAATATAGTTAAGGATGCGATTGACTTGTATCCAGTTTGATCAATGTGTTGAAATTTGTTCTTTGAAATTTTATCTCAGCCATCAAATAATCTTGGCTTAAAGAATCATTTGGACTGAATCAAACATTGTGCTTGGAATTATAACTTTAAGAGCTACCACTTTGATTGGTACTGTAATTTACCACTGGAATATTTAGTAAGACCATCATCATTATTTTCCAAAATTTTTCTAGACAATGAAAGAAGAGAAATTTTAGCCTCTACTATGTAGTTTATCTAACTCAATTTCATTTCAAAATTTAAACTCCTTTATGCTTGAATGCTGTAAGTAAAATGTGCTTATTAACTAGCCTTACATTGATTTATTCCATTATTGCCAATATGGTCACATTAGCTGAATTTGAGGACCAGGTAATGAAATCTTTTTTCATGGTTTCCTATCATTGTTGACTTTGAAGGTCAACTGAAATACAAAAGTTGATTGATGAGGAAGACACGCTGATTGAATTATGCTACTTGGGAACCTGAAATTATCTCTTGCAAAATATAGAGTTTTTTCAAAACAAACCCTGGTTATATATATATATATATATAGAAATGGGGAACTTTGGCTTCATATTTCTACTTGTTTATTTCAATGTGGTGAGATTCTTCACCTTATGGTATTTCAGTGGAAATAATCATCACTACTATTATATGATCTTTATAAGTAAAATTTATTGTTGATGATAAATTTGGTAGAATGCTCAAGTAAAATATATGAAATTTTCTGCCTGTTAGCTTTCATTTTCTCTTTTCTTCCATTTTATTTTTTTAGGAAAGACCGCATTTTGGGCTTCAGAGGTCATATAAGTAACTAATTTACTTTTATTCTGTGATCATATGAATAAAAATGTCAGTTTCATTGATCTCATTGGTCTTTCAAAAAACCAACAAGTTAGAGTTAAACTCTTAGAATTTTGTGATGATAATATGTTTCCATTTTCAACGTATTGTCTCTGATTTAGTGTATGCTATGGTATCTTCATTTCCGTAAATGTCACATGGCTGTATAGAAAACAAAATTAACCAAGGTCTTAGACGTCACTGATCTTTTATTTGTTAACCTTTAGGCAAGTTTTTCATTGGTCATTTGGCCTAAAGGGAGCTAAGCAATTATATGGATGTTCTGAACCATTAAGAACATAGAAATGACAAAGCAATTCAACTCATTTTGCAAGTATGATAATCACAAATATTTTTCCTGTCTTCATTTCATGTTAAGTACATACACTCTACTGCTCTGCTAATTCTATTGTTTCTCTTTTGGTCCTCATGAAAATAGTATAGTGCCTCCACTTCCCTGCTAATTGATTTAGTCCTGGAATTCTCAAGAAGCATATGCAATTACTATAGGAGTTATTTATTAGAAGCAAAAGTGTCATAGCATCAAACTTTACCTGGGTAAATGGTAATATCTCGCATTCATAGCTTCATATATGATAGAATAGTCCTTTCTTTGAAATTCTGAAATTCTTAATACTTTAAGGATCTATTATAATGTTTCTGCTTGCTTTTTTTTTACTAACATTTCCATCAAATATTTTTGAGGTGTGAAGTACAAAGAAATATTTATTTTTATTTTGAAAGGACATTGTATTTTTATTGGTCAATTGAATTTTATTTTAGATATAATTAATTAATTAGTTTATTTACATTTTATTTCTTAAATAATATTTATTTCCAATATAAACTTTTTCCGTTGAAACAATTGCAATTTATAAATCTTCAATTTGCTTCATCTCAAAAAAGTTAGTACAATTTCTTTGGAAGAAATGCCTCTACATATAGATGAAGTGCTAGTAGACTAGTAGAGAGAGTGAACAAAATTGGGCCGAAGTCAGCCCATTATAACTTTAGACCTAATATGTTTTAGGACAAGTTTTTCTAGGCCCAAATCATGTAGCTCCATGCTCTTCATAGATGAAGCTCCACTAATTTTGGTAGCCTGTATTCTATTATGTTGAGAACAATTTTGCATTCCTATAGAGCTGAGCTAGATGATTACTATTATGTATACAAGTTATTATCAATCAAGCAACAGTCAAATTAAGTATTTTAGGATTTTTCTATGGTTAGAAGCTCTAGTAGACACAACATATTTATTAAATAAGTGAGAACCTTCTTTCTGATGTTGTTTACTTTATTCAAAGAAATGAGTCTCTAATTTGATTGACTGTCTAATTCCCATATGCTCAATGATGAAAACTAATTTCATAAAAATCTTTAAAAAAATCCATGAGCATTTCTTGGATTTAAGAATAAGAGAGAGAGAGAGAGAGAGAGGGGGGGGGGGGGTAACTAATGTTGTTTCGTTCACTTTGTTACATTTGCAAAGAAGCCACTTTGTTTTTTGTTTTTGTTTTGTTTTGTTGAGGAGGACCTAAAATATATATATATATATATATATTAATTCTTAGACCAAACTCTTTTTTTTTCTTTTTTTTTTTCATTGGTGGGCTGCAATGGGTTATTCTAGATAGATTCAACTTCTCTAAAGGGCTAACTGTTTTTTGGGTTAATAGGTCTTTTGTTAATTTATTTTTTGTTTTGAGTTATTAGGTGAACTCAAAAAGCCAACCAAATATTCTAGAAGTGAGGATTCTATCTAATTAATATATATATATATATATATATTAGCTCTAACTCCTAAACTCCGGTCAATTATTGGATACACATTATACTAATTTGGATTGATTACATATATTTTTATATTTACTTATCCGATAACAGGGTATCATGCAAGTTATGTTCCATTACAACTAATGTTACAATGCACTTGTAGCCACATATTCGAAATTAATTCAGAGAAGTGCTTTAAAAATAGAAAACAATATTCTGGTCTAGCTAAGCCACAAGAAATAAAGGTGATGCCTAAAAACTTCTTAAAAAGAGCTTTTGGTTTGTTGCATATTGTGTCCTTGGCAACGGACTCTCTTGTATGCTTGTGTTTTTAGGGTAAGATGTATGTGTGAGTCTTTTTTTTTTTTCTTTTTTTTTTTTTTTACGAGTTGCCACTAACTATTACTTTTGTATTAGATGTGATTGATCACCTATTTGTCTAATTTTTTTTTTTAGTTATATATACAATTAACTAAAAACCAATTCAAGAGTAATTGATTAATTAAAGTAAACCAAAGTCTCGAACCAAAGATTTTGGACTTAGAAGTTTGATTATGGGTGGGGAAAGTGTTAATCCAAAGGATAGTATCCATTTTAATTTTATTTCCAATATTAACGTTTTAGAGAAAAAAATTAGATACTTGACACTTGGAAAAGATTTTGTACAATCAATATAATTCATGCCCTTTGGCTGTGCCCACATTTAGCATCGGTTTGGCCAGGATTCGAATCCTTGTTGGAGTTTTCACACCACCACTCACTTCTACAGTTTCAATGAGCTTGTGCAGTATGTGATAAAGGAAAATAAAATTTTGGAGCTTTTTGTTCAAACAATTTGGACTATTTAGTACATAAGGAATTTGCTAAGAGCAAGTAACAAGTCTTTTCAAATAAATCAAATCATCCCAGATGTACTTGTTGCCCTTTCAGGTTTTGTTCAAACCATTCTTCCCAAAACACCAAATTCTAGTAGTCAAGTTCCTCAAAACGGATTAAGTGAAAGCCTCCTCTGAGATCTTACTTCAAAATCAATTTTGATAGGGCCTGTATTTAAAGAGGAAAACGCAGCTGGTATAGGTGTTGTAATCCGGGAGAAGGGTCATGTAATGGCATCCGTGGCCGAGAAGATCCTCCACCCAAATTCGGTTGCAATTGTGGAAGCTATGGCAGCTGTGAAGGTCTTAACCTTTGCTCAGGATATTGGGCTGTCATATCTTATTTTGGAGGGAGACTCAAAGATAGTCATCAATGTTCTAAAGAACAAGGACGAAACCAGAACTTTGAGTTAGAGGGGACAACTTTATTGTTGGTTATATACGGCAGTTTCAACCTCTAACTTTGCTACTAGGTTTTTCTATTTTTGTGTGTGGGTAAGAACAAATTTATTTTTGTTTAGAATTTTTTAAAGGGCGGGGTTGTTTATTTAAGATAAAATTGGTTGATTGGGCTTAATTTTTTTTAGTTTTACTATTGGTAATTTTTTTTTTTGAGATAATTTTTTTGGGCTTATATATTTTATTTTAGATTTTAGATTTAAATCTTTTTTATGGTCACTAAAATGAGGAAATTGCTAGAGCTACAAATTTTTTTTATAAATTACTGATGTGATAAGTGGTTATTGGTAAATAAAAAAATGATGTGAATGCTGGGCCTATATGCGAATCAAAAAAAAAAATTGCTACCAAAAAAATTTGTAAAAAAGTTGTAAAATTTATAAGTATAGTATTACTCTTACAAAAATCAATGATATTGTTTAAGAGGAACAAAATGTAATTTTATAGAATAAAATTGCTAAAATTAGTACACATATATATATATAATAATATATTTTAAAAAAAAAAAAATTAGGGGAGGTAATGGCTCCCCTAGTCCAACAGTGGCTCCATCCCTGTTGAAGAGTAAGGATGTCTCATTGGTGTCTTATGGTCATTTGATTGATGAGGCAAAATGTTTAGCTGAAAACTTTACTGTTGTTCTTTTCTCTCATGTTAGAAAGTAGGATAATTCTACTTGTCATAACCTTGCTAGACATGTTAGCAAGTTCTCAATGTGGATGAAAGATGTTTCTTCACATCTCAATACTGTAATCTTAGCCAATATAGATGATATTTCTAAATAAAGTTACAGTTTTTTTTATCCAATATATAGATACACATACATGTGATTATTTATTTACATATAACATATCATGTGAATATTTATGATAAAGAATTATTTATAAACAAAGCATGTGAGAGTTTACTACGTTGCAAAAATAAAACATATAATCTAACATGTGAATGTTATTTACTACGTTGCAAAAATAAAACATATAATTTACTACGTTGCAAAAATAAATATTAGTTAAGGAATTGTGTGGTTTGGTAAGGAATTGTATAGATAGCAAGAGTATAAATATTAGTTAAGGAATTGTGTGGTTAGGTAACTATGAAATACCTTACCTCTCATGATGACCACTATTATCCCAAAACCTATACAGGCTTGTAAACTAACATAGATGCAAAAATACCGAGTAACACCAGTTTCTCTTAGAGGTCTTTTGTCAAACACTTAGCAGACATAACCAAGAAATAGACCTTGGTTCATCTACAGGTGCTGTAACAGAGGGAAGTAGAATTTTCAGCACCTAAAAAATACATCAAAGTAAAATTTAAGGGGGAAAAAAAATATATTTAAAGAAGTAGATAAACTCAAAAAAATATAAAATAATGAATAATCTATCCAAAACAATCTCTACCAACTAAATAGTGTGGAAGATAGTGGTTCTTGAGGTGACGGGGCTACGACGTCTTGGAGACTAGGTTTTATAGAAATAAAATCGGCAACTTATCAAGGGCGGCAGAAATGTAGGCAATGCACATCATGTGGTAGATCTAAAAGTATCGTGAACAACTACTGAAATAAAGCATTGAGATGTGGAAAATTGTGGTAGCTCTAGAGTTGATGTGGACTACAATTTTTTGTTTGGACTTTGGAGTAAAGCAAGCTTTAGACTTCTCACTTCCAGCCCTTTTTTTTTTCTTTTTTCTCCTTCTGTTTTTGAATTCACAAAAATTGAAAGTTGTACAAAAATTTTACGTTTAATTTTTTTCAGAATATTATTCGTTAGAATAATATGTTTATATATATATATATATATATATATATATATATAACTTTAGATATTCTTTGAAATTTAAATTTTTATTTTTGAAATGAGTGTGTGTATGTTTTGAATTGTATATATTTGTAAACAAGTTTATAAAATATCAAATTATTAATTATAATTTTTTGATAATATAAATAATCTATTTCATAGTAAAATTTAAACAGTATTATTAGCAAATACAAGGTTATTGAATCTAATTTTTGTAAGTTTACAAATGAAAATCATTCTATCTAATTAATTCAAATAATATGATTTTAGTTATAATTTACTTATTACTTATTAGTATGACTTGTGAATGGATAGAAAAATTTAGTCATTGAGTGAACTTTATATGAAAAAAGAATCATTTAATCATGTAGCTCAAGCTTCTTCAACAAGTAGAATGACCAAGCTTGAACATATAATTCTCAACTTTTAATACTCAATAAGACTTGACTCTTTTACAATCCTAATATTGATAAATTGTGTTGTGATACTTTTGATGGATATAATAGAATTTCAATATATAATGGTTATTCCATGATGATTGCTCTTATCATCATGCGAAGACATAATTGATTTTTGGTATAGACTGATTCAAAGCCCAGATCTATTATTAGAAGACAAAAAACTTCATGAGTTATGCTAAATAATACGCAACCAGACCGGATTTTATATGAAGTGTTCTGTAACTCAGTCCATCCATCTCCCAGCTCCACTATTTGATTTTTTTCCCCTCTTTCTTCTTCTTCTCGATTTTACTCCTTGTACAATTCAATTAACCTATATAGTAGTCTCACATAAATTACAGTAGACTATAAAACAGGAAAATGGGGGTCAGAAGGATCATTTTCCTTCAGATATTTCCCAGTATAACAATATAAATCAAGAGGAAATGGATTATTATTATTATTATTATTATTTTGGAGAACAATAAGAAAAGGATTTTGGCTTCAATATTTTTGAGATGTAGAGCCAATAGATGGATTCTGGATGTGTCAAAGGCCTTTAGACCAATACGGTCCGGTTGACAGCAAGAAACAATGTTCCACTTTTAATTCAATCAACATATTGGATGTCCCAAATGGCAATGTGATAGTACATTTGCTACTGATCAATCATGTAAGCTGTTTAGATTTCCTCGTAAATTCAATCACGTTAAATATTAATTGGCACCAAAAACTGTAAAACCTATGAAGTAGTCAATGAAATTAAACAAGCTAAGAACGTATTATCAACCTGCAAAATGAAACAAAGGAACAACAAAAAGATGAGATGAATTTGAAACATAAGCAGTTAACCTCATTTCCTCTTGTAACATACAAAACATCAACAGTGACGCGAAAAATGACTATTTCCAAAATCTATTACTCCTTAGTTTTTACATTCATACTTTCTATGCTCTCATCATCATCTATTTCTTCTCACCACTGGTCGACTCTGTTGGTGGTTTGACAATACTTAGTTGGCCACCTTCCCTGTTAGCAGCAGTGGCTGCTTTCACCTCATTGCAATAATTAATGAACTTGCTCAGCTCCTGGTATAATCAAGTTACTGAGGAAAATATTATCACTGATGTGAACAAATAAAGAAAGAAAAACAACATATTCTAGTCTCTCCAATGCAGGCAGATACAAATTTGGCTTCTTCTAGCAATTATATATATATATATATATTTTGCACATTTATTTATTACCCACCCAGTGTTCTTTAACATAGGGTTACACCAATGATAACAACGCGTCTCGCTACACTAGAGAAATGTGGCCAATCACAGAACATGACATCAATACCCATTGAAGCAACTATGTTTTTACAAAATGGACGAACGTAATGCTGTTCATTAAGTATCGTCACCCAAACAAAGCCTGAATGAATAAGTTGAGAGCCAAAAGGTTGCTACCAGTTGAAAGCCTACAATTTTCAAAACGCCTATCAAATGAAAGCTCCACCAATAATCATCTTGCAACTTAGAAATGGAAAAGAAGGTATATAAAATTCACAGTGGATTTAGATTTTTAGAGCATTTTAATGTAAATGCATCCAGAGTTATGATATTAACAAAATTCTACATAACAAAAGTAAACACGTATTACAACAATAAACAATTAGAAAGTCTATTACGTGAAGACATGAGGGGCATGAATACCTAAGTGCCTAAGCGCACAGGAATTACAATGAAAGATCCTAATTTTACACTCTTCTAAAAGAGTTCTAGAATTGAACTGATTAACTAGCTTCAAAGTCCGCTTTTCAAGTAAGTAGATGACAAGTTGACAACTTAACTAACATGCTGATGATTATTATGAATCACTAAAAAGAATTGAAATGGGTGATGGCTCTAGTCTTTCACAAAGATTAAAACAACAGGATAATTTATACCCAAAAAAAAAAAAAAAAAAAAAAAAACAGAAATAGAAAAGAATGATGTAAGACAAGACAGGAACAGCATGATTCTATCACCAACAGATTCGCAAGGATAAAAAAAATGCTGAACCAAAGAAGTGCAAAAAGCCTAACAGAAGTGAAAAGCATCTAAAGATTGTTGGATGTGCTCTGAGCTTCATCAAAATGAGAGTATCTTCTACACAATGATAACAAATATCTTTCATTCTTTCATAGAAGAATCACCTCAAACCCACCAAAAGTCACCATGCTTGCAGAAATGAACAAGAAAAGCAACAAACCCCCATAGCATCTCAAAATCCAAAATATCAAGAAATTCCAATTAATGTCACTTCTCTATGGTTACCATGCACGTAGCATGCCCCAAAAACCAATGTGAGGAGGAGGAAAGGGGGGGGGGGGGGGGGGGGGTAGAGGCTAATCCTATATATTCACTATACCAAGCAAAATAGGGAATCTGCCAACTAGGGATGAGCACATCAGTTGTCTGATATCAACAGGGGAAGGAACTCTTTTCAGACACCCCGGCCCCCTTTTTCATGATATGTTTATAGAGGGGGTGGGGGGATTCAAACCCTGGACTAGGAGATGCCAGAACATCCTACATAATACCCTAAAAAAAACCCCCACTACTGCTTTGTATCTTCTTAAGGACCGAAAGATAAAGAGAAAATCAGAATTTCTTATAGATGCTACTTCAAAATATAACTCTGCCATCATTACCATGAGACCTTAACCAATCACATTTCAGCACTTCTTGTAACAAGATGAGAACACAAAGACCATCCTAGGCTCCTCGCCACCTTTCAAAAGAGAAAAGCACCAAACTTAATCCATTCATTAAACATCCTCCCTACTTGAAACACATCTCTCAAGTGGCAAGGTCTACTGCAATATACTATCTTGTGCTCCTTACGGTCTACTGCAATTAGAAAGGGTCCAAAATTGCATGCATACAAATTCATCCTTCAGTTTCCTCTCCAACAAAACTTTAATAACATCATTAAAACAATGTCAAGTCATGACCTTTTACCATTGTTTTACAATGAATTAAAAGCTAACTTCCAACAAAGAACTTCACTAGGCTAGAGTCGATTGTCTACATAAACGTTTTGTAAATTCACTCATAAAAATTCAAATTTGTTACTAAAGCATCATAATATTAGATGTTAATGGGCTGATTTGCTCAGACCCACATCATAATTATCATTAACTACAAAATTAAGCTGACCCCATTTGCACTTTCACATCACATAACCCATTAATCTAAACCACAACATACCTAACATAAAGAAACCCCTAAAAATTTGTGAAAAATAAAAATGGTATTTGGAAATAGAATAGAAAATGGGACATACACGATCAACATCCATCTCCTTGGTAACTTTGGCCGGCTTCACAAATCTCTTCCCTGCACAAACCAAAACAAAACAAAAACAAATACACATACTGTCAAGTACCGGACTTTTCCATAAACAAATACACAGACACGTAAAGCTAGAGAGTTAGTTACCTTTGCGGGTGACAGAAGGTTTGCCATGGCGGTTGGGAGGAACAGATTTCTTCTTCTGTTGACCTTTGAATAGATTTGCTTTCTGGGTCATCTTTCTTCTTTGCCTCTTTCTTCTTTCTCTCCCTCTAGGTTTACTCTGCAAGGGTTTTGTTATTTGCTATTGTGTGACAGTGGAGGCACTGTACGGCCCATTAGAAGCAGTGAACACACTAGGCCCAAACCAAACTTGATGTAAAAATTTTATTGGTCTTTCTTTTCTTTTCTTTTTTTTCTCTCAACTTTTAAAATTTTTATTTTTATTTATGAATTAAAATATTCTTAATTTCAAATTTTTTTTTCCATCCACACTTGTTAAGTTTTAAAAAACAAAAATAAAACTTGAATGATATTTCAAAGGAGCAAACAAACAAAAAAAAAAAAAAAAATCTAAAATGTATCATTTTGTTTTCGTCCCTAAGGTATTGCTTAAGGGGTTTCACTTAACCATATTCCCCTCTTGCAGTCAAAGTGATAGTGGATGAATATTATACTTTAGAAACATGGTATAAAATATAAAAAATTTAACAAGAGTAGATGAAATGGGTGATACTTTAAAATTTTAAGGATTCCCTTATTTCAACTAGACTTTTATGTGATTTAAAAATACCTTCATTAATGAAGGGTAACTTCATTTAAAAATAGAGTCATAAATGTCAAATAACAAATTCATTTTCAATTAAAAAGAAAACTCCTAAAATTTATGATTTTTTCTCTTTCACGTTTAAAAAAGAAATTACAGTTACTGTTTATCTCTAAAGTTTATCCTTTTTATCTGTTTAAAAAATAAAAAGTATATATTTCTAAATTATAGTGTATGTAAATTATTAATATTTACCTAAAAAATAGAAAAGCCTCTGACCATGTGCGTGAGTGCGTGCTAAGAGGCTAGTGTGTGTGCATGTGTAGAGAGAGAGAGAGAGAGATTCAACTTATGATATCCGCTTTTGGTGTAAGGGGATAGCTCTTTATCTTTAGTTTTTGGTGTAGGCGGAAATTGAACCTTAAATCTTTTATTTAACAATCAAAAACTTTACCAATTGCACTTTCTACAAGAGTTTGTTATTAAATTTATGGATAAAGTTTCTTAAAAAAAAAACTCATGGATGAAGTTTCTTATCAAATCAAGTTGCAAAAAATTCTTCTAATATATTATGTGGCCACTCAAAATTTTCACCCATAAATAACTATAAACATGTGTCTTCTATAAAATAAAAAAAAAAAAATAATGTTAATCACATGAGTTGTCATTTAAACTAATTTATGTAATTAAAAATATATATGGAAACTCATTTAATCGTCATGAATTGGATGAACTTTCTTCCAAACAAGTTTAGAGAAAAATTGAAACCTAATTTTATTAAGTGCTTAAATTACTATGAGTTCAAATATTTTTGAAATGTGACCGTTTCAAATTTTCATTTAATTGAATATAATATATGCAAGAATGGTATATAATCGAAGAGTTCAACCTCTCCTAAAGAAAATGATGATATATACTTTTTATTTCAAAATTTTGGACTAAACTCTATTTTTTGTCCAGGATATTTAAAAAAGTTAAATTCTGGTCCTTTATTCAAAGTGTATAACAATTTCATCCTTCCATATATTTTCTATGAAAATTTTTCCAGATCACATTAATTAACTTTACAATATGCTACATCAATACATCGTCTACTACACATGCAATTTTCAGAAATACAAAAATTAATACTTTTTCAAATTTTCAAGGATTAAATTGCATCATTTTGAATAAAAGAAATCAAAATAGAATTTCAAAGATAGGAAATGTTATCCATATGACTAGGGTTGTAGAGAGAGAAACCCTAATCATTCAAGTTATCATGGGACAAAATTTAGATTTAAGAATTCTGAATTCGTAAGTCTTGATAGATCGAGTTTGTGTTGAGCTCTCTTATTAAACCTCGATAGTAACTAGTGTCAAGCTTTAATGAAACAGTTTTTTTTTTTTTTAATCACTTGTTTCTTTGATTAATCTTCTTGTCTTTAATGATACAATTTGTAAAGTAAACTTCACACATTTGTTGATACATTAAATCCAATTTAGATCTACCTAAATACAAGTAAAATGCATTTTGTCAAAAGATAAGTCAATACATAGAAAATATGACCCTAGCAAAAAAGAATGAAATTAGGGGTAATCCAGGAAATTAATCAATCTTAGCTTATTG
The DNA here is from genome assembly GCA_963669245.1 of Quercus cerris. Lineage (NCBI taxonomy): Eukaryota > Viridiplantae > Streptophyta > Magnoliopsida > Fagales > Fagaceae > Quercus > Quercus cerris. Next base: position 84,317,150 of record OY770007.1, read on the forward strand.
ATTGGTGTAAGACCCGTCATTGTTCTTAAGGATGATTTTCTTTTACCTTCTCCATCAATGATGATAATGCACATAGAAGTAGTTTGAGACTCATTCTTGTTGTTTAGCAATACATCCAAATTAAATCGCTGTGACTCACATTTTAAAAATAATAAACTATTTATTTCATAAGACGTGGTCTCCAGCTCATGTGCTACCCCTGGGAGTGTGCTCAAAGAAGCAAAATGCCATGTAGGCATACGAAATGTGCTTTAAAAACAGGTCCAAAGCATTAACTTCTGAGCGAAAATAAAAATAAAAAAGAAGAAAGGAAGAACCTAAGTTGGTAATCCCTGTTCAGTCATTCTCTCAAACACCTACTATAACCAACATGAAAGACCACCTAAATACAAACACTCCAACAGCAAAAACCATTTACAAAACCTCTCTAAGAGCATCCGTAGCTGGAAGGCCAAATGTAAGGTACATTTGGCATTTAGGCCCAAAATGTGCTCAGCAGCTGGAATGCCAAAATTGAGAAAGGTTAAATTTTTTTGGCATAGTGCTACAGTACCATCCTAAATGTAAGATGGTATTATAGCAATATGCCAAAAATAATATTAATATTTTATTCCAGCTTTTTTCTCTCTCATCTCTCATCTCTCTGTCTTTCTCTGTCTCTCACACCTTCTTCTCTTTCTCCCTCTTCTCTATCACACTTTCTCAAATACTGCATCGCATTAAGCATCACGCACCACATCAGAGCTCTCGCCAAAACTCTGAGCCGATCTCTCCGTGACACGAGTCGAGACAAGAGCTGATCTCTCCTTGATGATGCCGTTGGACAGCGTGACAATGAACAACGCGGCGAATAGGAGGAAAGCGATGAACGCGAGTTTGTAGGCGCTGAAGAGTGCGAGAGTAGAGGGGATCATGATGGACATGTGGCGGGGATTGGTGGAGAGAGAGGCGGCTGGATCGTACAATTGGGGTGGTTATGGATCGGTGGAGATTGGTGGGTTTCTCGGTGGAGATTGGTGGGTTACCAATGTTGCCAATGATGGTTTCGCTCAAGATTGCTGATGATAGGCTAGATGTGGTGTGATGTTGCCGACGTTGATCTGGTGGCACCGTGGGTCAAATGGTTTCGCCGATCTGGGTTTTGTGGTTTCGTCGATCTAGGTTTTGTGTAGGTTTTGCAGTGAGGCATGGATTGATTTTTATCTTTATGGTTCAGATGGGTTAGATGTGGTAGTGATTTGGTGGTTTTTTTTTTTTTTTTCTACCTTAATATGGGTTTTTGGTTTCGGTGGGATTTTGGTGGACAGTGGGCACGATGGCGAGGTAGGCATGGTGGTGGTGGTGTGGTGATGATTGGGTTGTTTGGTTGTTGAAAGAGGGACAGAGACTCAGAGAGACAGGGACATGGATGAGGAGAGAGGAGTGATAGATAACTTTAAATATTATTTTATTCTATAATTTATATTATTTTAGTGTGTAGGATTGTAAAATAAAAGTTGGGATGCTGAAAGTATTGAAAAATAGTATGGTATAATTGGTAAAGTAACTTCTTGAGATGGTAAAATAAGATAGGATGGCATTTTCGGTTGGAGATGCTCAACACACCCAAATTGGACCAAATGTTAAAAGTCGAAGATAAAAAGGTCACACTTAGTCATAAAATTAAAAGAAAAAAAAAAAGAAAAGAAAAAGAAACAACTCACTACACCAAACACAACGTTTCAAAGTGTAGGTGTTGAACAAGTAGCTCACCTCCTTATACTTAAAAGCCTTGAGCTGAGCTGTGTGCCAGCTCGGTAGCTTAATTACACTTAATTATACTTAGTTAATTAAATACTAGTTAATTTAATTAAATAATTAGTTTAATGAATAATAATTTTTAATTTACTTAAAAAAATTTACCAAAACTATTCGCCATTTTTACTTTAATTACCATAATTACTATGAACTTTAGCTGGCGCCATTTTTTCCATTTAAAGAAACAAAAACACTCTGAACTCTGATGAGTTCATTTCCCATACGCTCACACAGAAAAGAGCAAGAGACACGAGAGCGAGTGAGACTGAATGAGCAAGAGACTTACACCAAGAGAGAATGGGCAAACCCAAGAGAAGCTGTCGTGATTTGTTACCACTGAGGAGAGACTTCAATTACTGCCATATTTGTCGGTTGTTTTTCAATAGCATTACATCAATGGGGGGTCACAATCAGAGTGTACATAAGTTGAACATAGTGGATTGTGGCATCTATAGCTCCGCCTTTCAATCCTAGCCGACGTCCACACCAACAGGATAGCACCGGGAGAGAGTGCACTGTCTGTGGCACATTTGCCGGCCTCTGTGACCACATCAGCGATGGTTGCATCATTTTTTGTCATATTTGTGGCACATTGGTTCAGGAGGTCCAAGTAATTCACTGGGTTATTTATTTCCTTTATATTTGCCTTGACAAGTCAGATAATAGCAATGCCATCAACCAAGATATCAAATTGTTATTTGTAATTTATTGACAATATAAACAATCTATTCGTATTAAAAACAGGGCCGGCCTAAGGCCTAGGTCTAAGGCCTCACCCAAAAAAAAAAAAATCTCTCCTCAGGAGAAAATGTCTCACTTCCCATGGTTAAAGGGCTAAATTTTTATAAAATTATATATATATATATATTTTAAAGATTGTGCATTTTTTTTAATTAGTGATATTAATGATACTACAAATTTTTTGAAGCTTGTTTTTATAGTGCTTTTAGCGCATTTTTCCTTTTCATTTTTATTAAAACTTTCAAAATACAAGACCAATAGAACCCTAAAATGTTTCAAAGAAATGTTGCAAATGTGTTAAATCATCAATTATAGATTAATTTCCCATGATAGTTTGAGATTTTAATTTTGGTAAACTAATATCCTACAAAACCACACACTAAATAATATCTATCTATCTATCTATCTCTCTCTCTCTCTCTCTCTCTCTCTCTCTCTCTCTCTCTCTCTCTCTCTCTCTCTCTCTCTTAAAAACAATATATGAAATTAAAAATTAGATTACAACTTTACGTAACTATGTCTCGTCATATATCCAAAATAAATTATATTTTTTAATCGTAATATATTTCTATTTCTTTTTATTAATATTTATGATTTAACTATAATATTCAATTCTCTATATGAAATTAACATTAGTTTAGTTGGTATTATTCATCAAATTATGAATTTAATGTATCAAATTAACCTTGATTTGATTAATATTAAATAATTTTGTTTAATTAATATTTACATATTAAAGGCCCCGCATAAAATTTTTGCCTTAGGCCCTAAATTATATTGGGCCACCCTTGACTAAAAATTTATAAATTTTTGAATGATTAAACAATTTTTAGTCATGGTTTTACTATATATTGAAAAATAATAGTTAAATAAGTTGTGAACAAGCTCGAGTTTGTTTGATAAGCAAGTGAACCAAACTTGAATATATAATCTTGTTTTGTCATAAAATTCTAGCTTGGCTCATATTCAAAATAAAATTAAATAATGAACAAATGTTTAAAACCCTAATAGAAGATGCATAAGGTAGCTTTAAGGTTCTAGGGATAAAATGGGCTTCTGACTTTTTCGGGCAAATTATATAGGGAAATGCCCCCCTTCCCTAACTAAATAGGAAAATGCCCATTTTTTAAAACTCGATTTTTGATAAATCGAGTTAGGCCCTAGAGTAGCATTTTTAAGGAGCCTATAGTGACGTTTTTTAACTTGACTTCAATGAAATTGAGTTTTAGGCAATGAAATCAACCTATAGTGGCATTTTTTTACCTATAACTCGATTTCTTTGAAGTCGAGTTAAAAAACGTCACTATAAGCTTCTTAAAACGCCACTATAGGGCTTCAGAAATTTTTTTTTTCTAACTCGATTTATCAAAAATCAAGTATTAAAAGAGGGGCATTTTCCTATTTAGTTTGTAAAGGGGGAAATTTCCCTATATAATTTGCCCGAAAAGGGCAGAAGCCCATTTTGTCCAAGGTTCTAGACAGATCTAGCTTGGTACACATTAAAAGAAGAAGAAATAGTATGGCACATGCACTAGCATTATTAGCTAAAGATTTATAAAGGGGATGAACACATGGGCTGCTACCTACTCTAGTAGAGCTTATTATGGCTTCTGATTTAGCCATGGTTTGAGTAATAAAACATCTATATTGATTCTTTTAAGGAAAGAAAAAAAAAAAGTGCTCTAATTTTATGCACTTTTTTATTTTTTTTAAAAAACCACTTTTTGGTCAATTAAAACTACTATTAAGCTCATTTAGAAGTGTCTCCAATCCATTTAGAATTATCTAAATTTTATCAGCAAAATTTATTATTAAGGCTTCATTTGGGAGTTCATAAATAAATGGAATGGAATGATCATAAATGAATGGAAATTAATAAAATGGAATGGAATGTATTGAATGTATTTAAGTAAAGGAAATGAATAGAAAATAAACTAATGGAATGAAATTAAGTACATTTTTTTGAGAATACAATAGAAAGAAATGAATTGAATTATTTTATGACAATATTACTATTAGAGGCACATTAAATTCCAAAAAAGTCTCTCACATGAGATGTTCTAAATGTCAAAAAAGTTGGCATTGATTAACAGTAACTATCTATACCAATCTTAGTGTGATAATTTTCAAGATCAAATTGATCGTATGAGGAAATGGAATAGCTAGCCAATTGCATGATTCGAAGAAAATACAATAAATTCTCATCCCACTTCATGCCCTTGTTGTTAGTCTTTAACAATCTAGCTTTTGTTAAGACTTCTAAGAATTATATAAAAAGTTCATGAAAGGTTTTTCAAGACTTGGTTGCTTAAGGTGAAGAAAGTGAAGACTCAAACTAATGAGATTTTGGTAATGGAGAAACATCAAGTAACATTAGAGTATAATGTTTATAATGAAGCACGAGCATCAGCAAGTGCTGTTGGTTAAACATCTGATCCTTCAGCACTTTAAAACTTGAGGTCAAGTTTTCTCTAACCAAAGCTTATGAAATTTTGCCTTAATGGAAACGAGCAATGAGGTTTGACCCAAGGGTTAGGTGAGAAAACAACTATTTTAGATTTATAGCGAGATTTGCTTAAAATCCAAAGATTGATGGGCATAGGAAGACTATGTTAAATTCAACGGAGGCCAACCAAACCAGACAACTTCTTGATATTGTTCAAGGAAGGATTCAATTTCATGGTATATTGATTGTTAAAGAAATTTTTTCTATTAAATTTTGTCTTTTTTTGGTGACACTTCGTCAATGACACTCTTGAGAAGTAAAAATGATGAAAAAGTTTAGGACCACAAAATTTTTCACAATTTCTTGCCATATTGTGAAGTGACAGAGTGTAATTGGTGAAGAAAAAATAATGAATCTATGTATAAGTATTGGTTAACCGCTCACAGTCTATCACCTCAAAGTTGTGACAAAAAAATTGTAAAATAATTTGTAATTGTAGAATAATTTGTAATCCTAGAACTACTCAAAAATGATTTTAGAATTGTTTAATAGCAAGTAGGATTACGAGTGGGGGAATATATTAAGAAATATAATTATATTAGTATATTACATTTGGAAATCTAAACTTACAAATATATTTATTTTATTTTGAATTTTTTTGATGTGTATAGTGGTAATTATCCAAGTAGAGACAAGGAAGTTCATTTTGTACATCTTTCACCGAAACACAACTCTCTATAGTAAAAATTTAAAATAACCAAATAAATTGGGTTGAACTCAAATCCTATTTTTGGAAATGAAATTGATAAATACTTCAAAGAAAAGGTTAAAAAAGAATTTGGATGAAGCTTGTATTTAATTAGCAAAAAAAAAAAAAAAAAAAAAGCATGAAGGATGGAGGCTGGGCTGTCCCCATTGGTGAAGTTGGAGTAGGCCTTAAGCTTCGCAGGTTCATTGAGAGGCCCAGACCCAAATATCAATGCTGGGTGGTCATGCGACTACGTTTAATGCTGGGCTTTGAATATGAAAAAATCCTAACAAAAATGGGGATCCTTCTTTACAACTAGGCTTTAAGCCTAGACAGAAGCTGAGACCAGACTCTGTTTTTTTTTTTTTTTTTTCCTAGATGACTAGAAATTAATAGTTGGAGTGTGTATATATATTGACATTGGTTGGAGTATTTTTTTTATTTGATAAGTTGGTGGAGTATCAAATAGCTAGGGAGTTGACTAGGGGTGTCAATTTGTGTTCGCGGGTTGGGTTCGTGTCATGTCGAGTCATAAGTACTCTGCTATATGGGTTGACCCGAACCCGACTTGTTTAGTAAACTTGTCAAGAATCCTCAACTCTAACCCGACCTGTTTATTAAACAGGTTGACCCAACCCGACATGTTTAACCTGTTTAATTAATAAGTCATGTAAAAATTAATACAAATAACCCATTTAATAATTTGTTTGATTAATAGGTCATACATGATCTAAATAATTTATTATTATTTTCTATATATCTAAAATTAAAATACAATTACAACCATAAATATAATAATAAACATATAATTACAACAAAAAAATTAAGCAATAATAACAAAATTTAATACATTTATTATCTAAACGAGTCAAATAGGTCAGACGGGTTCACATGTTGAACACGAACACGACCCGTTTATTAAACGGGTCAGCCGTGTCGACCCGAATATGACCCGAACCCATTTAACCTCAACCCATGACTTATTTATAAACGGGTTAGTCGTGTCGGATTCGCGGGTCGTGTCAGATTTTGCCACCCTAGCTGACTTCATTACTATTATTTAAAAAGAAAAAAGAAGAAGAAAAGAACTAACAAGTGATATTAGGTGGTGAGTTTTTAATTTTATTTGTTTATTTATTGGAGAATCAATAAATCTTAATCAATTGGTTAACCATTACACATGTGTAGTAGTTGAGCAACCAAACGGTCCAAACCCACAATTATTAACTTTAGTTCTAGCTAATTGTGTTGCCTTGCTCTTTTAAATAATATAGGAAACCTTCTTCTCAAAAAAAATTAAAATTAAAATTAAAATTAAAAAAATTAAAAAAAGAAGAAGAACAAGAAGATAAAAGAGTTATGACACTATTTCTTTCATTGATTTAATAAAATGTCTTAATAAAAAATCATGATTTTTAATTATGGATTTTCTTGCAATTGATATAAATCTTTGCATAATTTTTACTTTCTTTTTTCCTTTCTTTCTTCCAAACAATAGAAAAGGGTTTGTGAGTTGTGACAATTTAGAAATGCGTTTTTTTTTTTTTTTTAATAAGTAAGATTCATCTTGTTATGCAAAAGGTTTTTTTTTTTTTTGGTAGGTTGAATAAAAAAAATGAATAGCTAATTATGGTTCATAGATAGAACCATTGAAACCAATAAATAGATTTTTTTTTTTTTTTAGAATACTAAGTATTTTTAACACACACACACACCAGGAGAAGGGGAGAAAGTTTTTCTAAAAAACTTATAGTGGTGTATATCCAAAAATGCCTACACTAATAAATAGATTAAATATAAAAAAAAGGAGGTATGATTTAGCACTAATTTTATGGAACCTGAAATTCACTAAGGTGTCTCTACTCTCTATGAGTTTACATATGGTTACTTTATTTACTATATAGAGTGACCAGACCAACTCAAATTTAGGAGTTTTTTTTTTTTTGGAATGATTTTGACTAAATGAATATGACGAGTTTAATAAATTTTTGGTACATATTTGAGCTTACATACGCCAAATGTTTAAATTTTATAGTTGGGCAATTGCTATTTGTGCTTTTTTTTTTTCTTTTTTTTTTCCCCTTTAAGAAGGCCCATGATGTTAGGGGGGCCAAGTTAATTTATTTTTTGGGTCAAATTCTAAAATAGGCATTCTATTAAGGAGACTTTTGAAAAGCCGGAAAGGGGGCAATTGTGTCTCCATATACACATATATTTAGATTAGGGTAGCATTTGTATAAAAAGAAAAAGAAAAAAGTAAATAATTGAGTGAAAAAAATGAGATCCCTACACACAACAAATCAAATGATAAATAAAAGAGAAATGTTAAGTCCACAACATTTTCATAACAAATCATAGGTGGTAGTTTGTTATTGGTTCTAATTTAAATTAATAACCTAAAATTTTTTGCTCATCGATGACAACCAATAACAACTTACTACCTATGATTTGTTGTGAAAATGTTGTGGACATACCATTTCTCTAACTAAAATGCTGTGTAGAGTAATTCTTAGGTACTCTCGGAGCACGAAGAATGGTGCTCTTTCCGCTCACATTCCTCGTGGGGTCCACTTATTAAATTCATGATGGAGTCCATTATGAATGTAAAAAGAAGAAGTATCATTTCTTCGTGCTCTAGAAGTACCTATGAATTTTTTAGCATATGTGAAGGCTCCAAAAGATCGGTATTCATGTGAGTAATGAACCAATAACTCCTACATATAGTATATGGGAAGGGCCAACAATGCACATATCTATCATTACACATCATTTTAACACCTCCCATAATCACACAAAGTGATAGTAACAGAAAGGTTATGGTCGCACGAATTTGAAAGGAACCAATCCAAAAGGAGAGGGTAAGTCATTCTTGAGTGAACAATTGTTGTACTAAAAGAAATTAATCTAACTTGAGCATCAAAAGGCCGGTTGCAGAACACATGTATCTAGACTCTCACTTTCCTATCTTTCTTTGTGGGCTTATATCCATGAGTTTGGACTTGAATCATTAAACTTGATGCCCAAATTTCATATACAAAGGACCCCTAATCATGGTTCCAAACTTCCAATTATCATGCAAAGAAACACAAATTAATCACAAAAACACAAACAAGAGATCAAACAATTGTCTACACACAAAAAAAAAAAAAAAACAAAAACAAAAAAAAAAAAAAAACAAAAAAACAAAACAAAACAAAACAAAAAAAAAAAAAAAAAAAAAAAAAAAAAAAAACAAAAAACAAAAGACAAGATAATAGAGTGCAAAATATATCCATGCAATCAATCTATCAAATCCAAAAAGACAAGATGATAGAATGCAAAATATATCCAGTGTAATCAATTTTTTAAATCCAAAAAGACAAGATAATAGAGTGCAAAATATACCCAAGGTAATCATTCTCTCAAATCCAAAAATAAAAAAAATAAATAACAAGATAATAGAGTGCAATATATCCATTGTAATCAATCTCTCAAATCCAAGTCTAGCTCCAGCTGCAAAAGAAAAAAGAAAAACCTTAGAAATTGCTTTTCCTGTAATTTCAAAGGCTATTTAAACCCAAAAGAAAATACAAATTTCACTAACAATGTTATCACAATTTTAGCAATTTCCTTTTCAAAATTTAGAACATACTATCGTGAATGAGAAAAAGGAGGATTCAGAAATACAATATATGTATGGGGAAATGGACTTTAGACTAAGGTATGATCTGCAAGTGAAATTAAACAAAAAAAAATTAATAAATACACTAAAAACAACGATAACAACAAAGCCTTTGTCTCAAAATGTAGGGTTACTTATGGATTCTTAACAAATTAGATTGGGTTGGCCAATGGATTTTTTTTTTCTCTATTCTATCTATTTGAAGTTATGCTCTCAATTCTTAAAAAAAAAAAAAGAAGCTATGCTCTTTGTTGCTTCCCTAATTACATGTCCTTTTTTTATTACTTCTAATAATGTTATTTTTTGCCTTAATTCTACTCTTTCTTATCAATTCATTATTTGCTTTTCTTTGAACATGACCAAGCTAGCTCAAGTGACTCTCCCTCATATTTTTCTACTATGATAAATAAAGTCTCAAAATTACATTTAAAAGAAAGAAGAAGAAGAAAGTGGACATGATAATAATACAGTACAAAAAAATTCACTGAGTAGTATTCATTAAACATTGAGTAAAATCAGTGACAGAACGCACATAAAAGCATCTATTAGTTGTGAAAGGGGGCAATCATGAAAAATGTTATGAAATATTTTGTGTATTGTTCCTTTTTTTTAAAGTGCTACGTTCATAAGATTTTCATGGCAAATCCTACACATGAAGTTGTTACTCTTTCTAATTTGAACTCACCTCCAAAATTAATTTTTTTGCCTACCAATAATAGCAAGTAATAATCTACTACTTGGAATTTGTTAAGAAAGTAATAGTACCACAAATATATAACTTTATTATTTTATTTACTAACTAATATTTTGGCTTAATTAATACAATTACAATGAAAAATATATAACTTTATTTGTTAAAATTTGGGTTTTTTTTTTTTTTTTTTTTTTTTTTTTTTTCAATCAATCGACTCATTTGCCTATACTAAGGAGGAAAACAACATCATAAAATACAAATACCTAGAAAAGTATGGACTAACCCTAACTAGTACATACCACAAAAAGATTGCAACTCATCAGTATGAGTAGTATTGTGTGACATGTCACCCTGCAAGAAAAGAAAAAAAAAACAATGAGAAGAAGAACAAGAAGAAGAAAGAAGAAAGAAGAAATAAGAAGGAAGAAAGAATAGAAAGAGTGTGAAAAAGAAATCTCCAACCATCAGTGTTAGAGTTGCCTGATGAGTCGGACTCAGTCAATGCGTCCTCCAATCTACCGCAGAAAAAGGTACACAAATTTATCGCCTTCAGAGTATGTGCAGTAGATTCGGCACCTTTGAGAAGCTTCAGAGCTCTTCTTGGTGTGGCGCTCCGCGACGTGTAGCTCCAGCTTGCTCATTCGCTCGCTTGAAAGCAGTTTTGCATATGTTGCAATCCTTGGTGGAGTTCTTGTGCAAGGCAAGATTGTGAGTCGTCATCGCCCTTTATTTCTTCAGGTTTGAATGGCAAACGTGATGGCAAAAATGAATTTTCCACTTCTTAGCTTAGTTTCTCTTGTCCCGCTTTTTCACCATGGTTGCTGCTCTCTCATGTTTATCTACTCTCTTGTGTTTTTCGTCTATGTCTCTCTTTTATCTCTCTACCTAGATACGTAGTGTGTGTGTTTAGCTTCCTAATATATCTAAACTTTTTCCTCTTTGATTTGCACAATTATTGTAGCTCCTTTATCTCATAGATGGCAATCTTGAACCACTCTCACCTTTTGCCTTTGTAGCGTTTTTTTAGCATTGGACAATTAGTAATATGATGTTCTAAAAGCGAAGGAGGGAGGCAGTCTTTGGAAGGAATGCAAGTTTAGGACAATTCTAGATCAAGAGAGATTCAAGAGAAGAGAGGTTTTGAAAGCCCTTTGAGAATATTAATTGTGTAGTTTGAAATTTTCTAATAACAAGGCTAAACTGTGTGGTTGTAATAGTAAGTGAGGAAAGACCCATCAATATTTTATTTTATTTCCAACAGTGATAAGTTCACTATACTACAAGTATAGGCTCATCGACAACAACAAACGGGAACATAGAAACCAATTAATAAATAAAACTATACTACAAGTATAGACTAATCAGGATGAAGATTGACATGCAAGAAAGCACAACAAAGAACAAGAAAAGAGAAGAAAAAAAAAAGTAAATTACATGTTGTAAAATAGATACCAATTAATAAAGAAAACTATACTACAAGTATAGGCTTATCAGGATGAAGATTGATGTGCAAGAAAAGATAAAAAAAGAACAAGAATGAAGAAGAAAGAACAAGAAACAAAAGAAAAGTAAATTACCAATTGGACCTTGAAATCTCTTTGCATTGTCTAAAGTAGATGAGTGCATTACTTCTGGTTTGGCAGCAAAAGAGAAATTTTTATGTCTTTTTGTTTTTCACAGAATATACTTTACTATATTTAAGAACATACAATAGTCACCTCTAGTTTTATAGTTTGCATCACTAACTTGATTTCATTTTACACTTATACCTAGGTTTTGGCATATGATTAAATATAAAGGAAATAAATTACCCAGTGAATTACTTGGACCTCCTGAACTAATGTGCCACAAATATGACAAAAAATGATGCAACCATCGCTGATGTGGTCACAGAGGCCGGCAAATGTGCCACAGACAGTGCACTCTCTCCCGGTGCTATCCTGTTGGTGTGGACGTTGGCTAGGATTGAAAGGCGGAGCTATAGATGCCACAAGCCACTATGTTCAACTTATGTACACTCTGATTGTGACCCCCCATTGATGTAATGCTATTGAAAAACAACCGACAAATATGAATTTGTAGTATCATTAATATCACTAATTAAAAAAAATGCACAATCTTTAAAATATATATATATATATATATATATATATATATATATATATATATATATATAATTTTATAAAAATTTAGCCCTTTAACCATGGGAAGTGAGACATTTTCTCCTGAGGAGAGATTTTTTTTTTTTGGGTGAGGCCTTAGACCTAGGCCTTAGGCCGGCCCTGTTTTTAATACGAATAGATTGTTTATATTGTCAATAAATTACAAATAACAATTTGATATCTTGGTTGATGGCATTGCTATTATCTGATTTGTCAAGGCAAATATTTTTCCTTTCTTTCATTATCTCAGACAATAATTCCAAGAATAGCCTCATCAGTTCCACGTAAGAGGCCCCATTAAATTAGAGTTTTTTTTTTTTGAGAAATAATTACAATATACTGCTAACCTCACTCTTTTCTCTCTAAACTTCCAAACATTTTATATATGAGGATGTGCTAATTCAACGACAAAACATTTGGCATTAAATTAGAGCATTTGAATCTTTGTTTTAGATGCCACTTTACACAAAATATATTGTAATCATTTGAAAATTCCTACCGACGTTAAATTTGAGTTCCTTCGGCTGGACTTCAAAAGGCATGAGCAGAGCATTGGATTCCATATGAATTGGAGGCAAAAGTCATGAGCAGGATTTTGTATTCTTGGACCCGGCATATATCATGAGCAGGATTTTGTATATCCTGTACCACCTCAGCAGAGCCCCACCCAATGAATAAAGCAAAACCAATTATGCAGTCAATCTTGGCATGTTTCATTTTGTATCTTTCACTCTTTGTATCATTTCTTCCTACTATTTGTGAGCTTTAATAAAGCTGTCAAGCTTTGGCCTTTATGTCATTTCTGTTAACCTTTTTGAACCTGACTTTTGAAACCACGTGAAGTAAAATTGATTTAGATCATGCAAATCTTAGGAATTGTTTGGTTTAAATTTAGAAAAAAATGGTATATTTTGTTTTCATTTTTAGTTTTTAGCGAGGTTCAGCACTAAAAAAACTAGTTCATTTGGTAGCATTATTAGATTATTTTTATATTGCTATTACGCATCTAAGTTATTATTTGATTATTTGATGCTACTGGATATTATCAATTGTGTGCCCCAATCAAGCAAAAGCATCTGGCGGTTTAGTTTTCTCGTTCGTAATGAACTTACCAACATTGTGCTAATGTTTACTTAATTTTCATATTGGAGTGTATTTAGTTTTTGTTTAGTTTCTAAGAAATTCAATAATACATCCTAAAATCTTATCATTTCAATTTGTATTTTCTTGGCAACCAGACATGACCTGAATTTGGCCCTGGGCTTTTGCTTTTTTGTTAAAGGGTTTGATCCTGTCCCTCATATTTTGTCTTTTAATCAAACATCCCTATCCACAATACAATTCATTAACAGTCATAAGTGCTAACACTTCTAGCCATACCTCACCAAATCCACCACACCAAAAAAAAAAAAAAAAAAAAAAAAAAAAAACCATCGTCCAATAACCTGGTGGACCAGGCCAGAGGGAGTTGGGCCTAAATGATGTTCAAAATAATCCACCACCATGTTAAGGTAATTCCATAAAGATGGAATTATTTATGGTTGCTTTCCAAAAGTGTTGAACACTAATAAAGCTACCAATAAAGCAATCATTCTGATTTTTAAAGTGAGCTCTGTTTTGTATCTTTGTTATCTTCGTATTCACATCAATTTTACTAATTTAATATTTCAGTAAAAATTTATTTAGTGTGGATTTGGATACAATGTTTTCAAACCCACGTTTACGTTTGCAGACCTTTATTTATTTATTTTTTTTCAGTACGTGAACAGTAACCTCACATGAATTTATTGTTCAGGAGACAAAAAATACTGTTCACGCACTGTTTATATACTGTTCCGGTACGGTTCACGCACTGTTCATAAGACCCACAGCCACTTTATTAAAAAAAAATATTAAAAATGGGTCCCACGACGTTATTCATACATTTAAAAATTATTTTGCTACAGTGTTTTCAGCAACAATCAGCTTTCAGCAACCATAAGTTGTATCCAAACGGACCCTTAAACTCAACCAAAACAAGCAGTGCATCAATTTCACTAAATTAATTAAAGTTTTTAAAGAGAATAAATTCATCTCTACATAAAATGAGTCTCTCTCCTTACTACATTAAATTTCAATGTTAATAAAGTATTGAGCCTGAAATATGTGTATGAAAATAACAGATAGCTAAACCTAGAAATAAAGTATTAAATGTCATTCTTGAATGTTTAATTTAGTGTTTTGTAATTGTAGGGATATTATTTCATTGGATGTATTGGGATCCAAATAGACCTCCTTCGATCTTTGATTTTATCTAGAACTTGGCTACGTAATTCGTCTAAACAAAATTGGCTGCATACGTCAACCAGCCAATTCCATATATTCTTTCTTTGGATTTTTATAATAAAATATCATTATTACCTATATTAAAAAAAAAAAAAAAAATTTGACATGGCCGCAATTTTCTTTTCTCTTCAACTTCGGGAAAACCTTACAAGTTATTACAAGCATAGTATTTGGCAGATTATGACTCTTGATTATTTCTTAAATTTTCGTTTTTTTTTTTTCAATAATTTGATAGTTATATCAGAGAGCCGAGATTTGAACCTTGTATGTCTTGGAATGAGCAAGTGACAATCAATTGAGTTATAAAGTTTTTGGTTTATGTTTTAGTTTTAAAAAATAAGAAGGTAAATGATTAGCCTATTTTTATATTCTTAATTTTTTACTTTACAACATGACTTCTTTTTATTGTGATACAATGAATTTACTTTTTATTTTTTTATGAAATACAATTAATTTTTATTTAATTTTTGTAAATTTTAAACATATTATGAAAATATATATTGAAAATGAACTATCGAATTTTTAGAATATAGTTTCATTGAAGGTTATACTTGAGTTAATAATAAATTTTGTTTAGAAAATTTAGATAATTTTAAATGAATTGTAGGGTTTAAATGGATTGAAAACACTTTTAAATGAGTTTAAAGTAATTTTAATTGACAAAGAAGTGGTTTAAATTATTAAGAAAAATACATAAAATTAGACACTTTTTTATTATTATAAAAGAATCAATGGAGATATATTATTACTCAAACCATGGCTAAGTCAGAAGCCATAATAGCACAACACATTCTACTAGAGCAGGTAATGAAGCATTTCATGTTTCCATCCCCTCTATAAATCTTTAACTAATCTTATTAGTACATCTGTAAATATGCCGTGTTATTTTCTCTTCTTTTAACGTATATCAAGTTGTATATATAGCCTTAACATCAAATTGTGCAACTTCTATTATAAACGAGTCAAGCCGAGTTAAGTCGAATATTTAAAGTTCAAAATTTTTCATTATTTAATTTTATTTTGAACATAATCCAAGTTAGTACTTTATTCCTAAACAAAATTATATATTCAAGTTTAGTTCAATTGCTTATTGAACAAGCTCAAGCTTGTTCAAAAGCTATTTAATTGACTTATTATTTTTCAATATATAATAAAACCATGATTAAAAATTGTTTAATCATTCACAAATTTATAAAATTTTACTACGAATGGATTATTTATATTGTTAATAAACAACAAATGATAATTTGATACCATGGTCTTGGCAGGCTTGTCAGAGCAGCCATTTTTCATTCTTTTTATTATCTCGAATAATTATTCCAAGACCAACCTCATCAGTTTCACGAAAAAAGACCATTAAATTAGAGCATTTGAATAATTGAATCTTTATTTTAGATGCCGCTTTACACAAAGTATATTGGAATTACTAATTAGAATCCAATAGAATTATATAATAGATTTATGGTAAATAGCTTTTAAGAATTAAGGTTCCGTATGACCTATTAGCAACCAAAAAAAAAAATCCGTATATCCACTTATGCAAATTATGCTTGAAACTTCCTACGGACATTAATCATTTGAGTTCCTTTGGCTGCATTCTATTAGTCATGAGCAGAGCGCTGGATTCCATATGAAATGGAAAAAGCAACCAATTAAAGCTGTCAATCTTGGCCTATCAAAAAAAAAAAAAGCTGTCAATCTTGGCGTGTTTCGTTTTGTATCCTTTTCTCTGCTTTTCACTGTGTATCATTTATATCTTCGTACTCTTTATGTCATTTTTGAAACTGATGGCTTTTGAAACCGCGTGAAGTAACGTGACAGCAAAAAAAAAAAAAAAAAAAAAAGAAAGAAAGAAAAAGCCCGAAACTAATTGCATTGTTTTCTTGAACTTTTCACAGAACAGTAATTCTTTCACTTCCAAGTCCCCACTCGACTTTCTGTGGTGTTTCTGTTGCTTCATCAGTACTTACAATACATCACATCAGTATGATACAAAATTTTTTATACACGATACAATATATATATATATATATATTTTTTATGATATATATTGTATATTGTACTATACTGATAATTATGACTGTGAAATGGATTAAGATCAGATATAATAATATTGTACCTGATGTAATTATTATGAATGGTTGAGATTAAAAGTTTCTTTTAGCAACTTTTAATTTCAACCATTGATTAAAAAAAGTTAAGCAAAAATTTATAAGAAGTAGAAATTAAAAGTTGAAAAAATAAAAAGTGCAAAAACTTTGTGAGACCGGATCCTAATCCCTTAGTGAATTAAAAAAAAAAAAAACACCTTCCTCTGCCAGAGCACTTTATTTATTTATTAAGAATCAATGTAGATATTACGGACTCATTTGGTAGAGTATTTTAGTAAAATGTTTTTAGATTTTAAATAATATTACACTTATTTTCACATATTTTTTTACTTACACATATTTCAAAAAAATACAAACAATATTACTCAAGCCACCCTATCAAACAGGCCCTTTATTACTCAAACCATGGCTAAATCAAAAGCCATAGTACACTATACTTTAGTAGGTAAGGAAGTAGTCGGTGTTTTCATCCCCTCTATAAATCTTTAGCTAATCTTGCTAGAGCATGTGTGTTATTTCCTCTTCTTTTAATGTGTACCAAACTATTTCTATCTAGAGCCTTCACGCCAATTTGTGTATCCTCTATTAGGGTTGCAAATGAGTTGAGCGAAGTAGAATATATAAAATTCATATTTGTTCACTATTCAAATATTTTTTTCTCCAAACAAGATCCAAGGTAGAGTTTATCACCAAACAAGATTATATGTTTAAATTTGGTTCATTTGCTTATTGAACAAGCTCGAGCTTGTTCACAAACTATTGCATTAACTTATCATTTTCTCATATAAAGTAAAATCATAATTGTATATATTGTCAAGGGCAGCGCCACCTTAAGGCCAGGATGATCCTGAAAAAAAAAATTTATATATAATAATTTAAAAAATTTAATTTGTCTACCCTTCAAAAAAATTTTGGGAACACCCTTGGTTTTTTTTATACCAATAAAATTAAATTTTGCTCCATAATTTGTTCTACATTCAACAGATGAATGATTGCTTGGTTGCGTACATTGAAAGAGATGTAGCTTGTAGCATTGATAATGAGACTATCATGCAAAAATTTCAAAATATGAAAACTCCTAAAAGACAATTATAAACTTTATGTATTTGCGTGTTTTTTTTATTGTTGTTATTGTCAATATATAAAATTTCCTTTTTATTAGATTGTACAATTTATACTTCCTAAGGAACACTCTGAGAAAAATTTATAGAGCCGCCACTGTATGTTGTCAATAAACTACAAATAATAATTTGATATCATATAAATCTATTTACCAATCTATACAATTTAATCTCAAATATATATAAGTTTTTATTTTATTTTATTTTTATTTTTTACAATCATTAGTATATTAATAGACAAGTTTGAACCTAAGCTTGAATTGCCATAAATTCATCTGTTAACATGATCCTATTATGTTTGAACTTGACGCATTTAATAGTCAAGTTTGAACTTAAGCTTGAATTTAATTTAACATAAAGTACTACATGCCTTAGCTTCGATGACGGTAGCCGAATCTCCTTAAAATACTGCTTCCCTTATGCAAATGTCCTTTGAAAACTACACTGCCACTCTTGTGACATGGCTTCCCCATGATCAGTTCTATGAAAGAGGGCTCCATCAAATTGGAGCACTTGAAAGTTGAATCTTGATTTTAGATGCCACTTTACACAAAGTATAGTCTAATTATAATTGAATATATAAATAGATTATATTATATAGATTTATGGTAAATAACTTTTAAGGTTTCGTATATCCACTAATGTAAATTATGTTGAAACTTCCTACCGAATCATTTGACTATTTGAGTTCCTTTGGCGGGATTACATATGAAATCAAAAGTCGACAAAAAGTATTGAGCAATGCGCCAAATTAAAATTGTCTATCTTGGCTTGTTTCGTTTTGTATCTTTCTGACTTTGAATATTTTCTTCTACTGAGATAAGGTAAAATACCTAGATTATTGTAATTGTAATAAATGGTTGGGATTGAAAGTTGAAATAAATAACTTTTAATTTTAATTATTAAATTAAATATATTAAAATTAAAATTAAGAAGTTAAATTAAATATATTAAAATTAAAAAGTTAAAAAAAGTAAAAAATTTGTGAGAATAATTTTTGTTTTATGTTCATTTTGAGTTGTCAAATAAATTTTTAAAAACAAAAAATAAAAAGAGAACATAATTACTAAACATGCCCTTACATTTTCAAACAGAAAAGAGCGTTTAAAGTACAAGATACAACAATTTTATTAAATATTATCGTTGGGATGGAGGGTCAATTACCAAATTGCCCAAATGTTTTGTTAAAAACCCAATTTTACCCTTAGAGTGATCAATGGATAACACCATCTCCACAGCTTATGCCAGAACATATCTCATCTCTTTGCTGCTATCCTCTCCGTACTGCTGCAGGTTATTCTTCCTCCTCTTCTTCTTCTTCTTCTTCTCTTCTCTATTTTTATTTTATTTATGCCTTATGTATCTGATTTGAGAAAAACATTTTGAATGTAGAGTTTTTAATCAACAAAATACCAAGCAACACTCATCTGCTACAAAAAACCACCAGGTACTATCACAGATTCTAAAATATTTGTTAAAAAATAACTTTTAATCTCAATTATTAAATTAAATATATTAAAATTAAAATTTAAAAGTTAAAATTTTGTGAGAGAAGAGGGGTGAATTGCATCAGGTCTGCTCTCAATCCTCATTTCTTCGTAAGTTATATAGCCAGAGCAATAACTTTGAGAGCACCCAAAAAAAAAAAAAAAAAAAAAACCGAAACAGTTCATTGTTTTCTTGGGCTTTCACAGAACATAGTAACGCTTTCTTCACTCCACCTCCCAACTCAACTTTCTAAGGTGTCTCTCTGGTTACTTCATTTCCCAAATTTCTCTCACTCCCAATCCTTATTCGGCCAGCATAATAATTAGCCATGAGAAAAAATTCAAATTTTCTTTTCTTACCTTCTTGAAGCTAAGATAATTGGTGCTCCTGGTTTAGTGGTTCACTTGATTAGAATTAAATTTTTCGTTAAGAATTGGAGACTGGGGTGGGGACTGGTGAGTAGTATTTTCAATAATTAGTTACTAATCTGCCATTTCTTATTCTTAAAATCACAATCAACCCAGATTTAAAAATAACATAACCATACGACTTTATAACATTCAAGTCTTATATGTATATCTTCATATAAGATTAATAAACTCAAGTCATTAAAATAATACTTATACAATCCCTAAAATATAGTCAATTAGTTATTTATAATCTTTACAACTTTTATTTATTCATAAATCCTTTTATTTTTTTTAAGACTGACAAGTCATTTTATACTTATTGAACAAGCTTCAACTTTTTCACAAACTATTTAATTAACTTATTATTTTCTCTTTCCTAACAAAAAACTTATTATTTTCTCATATATAGTAAATTCATTGAAGGATATATATATATAAGTTAATAATAATTTTCTGAGAAAATTTAGATCATTTTAATGAATTGTAGGGTTTAAATGGATTGAAAACACTTTTAAATGAGCTTAAAGTAGTTTTAATTTACCAAGAAGTAGTTTAAAATATTAAAAAAATTACATAAAATTAGAGCACTTTATTTATTTATTTTTAAGAATCATTGTAGACATTTTATTACTCAAACAATGGCTAAACCATAAGCTAAAATACGTTGCACTTGAGTAGGTAAGAGCATCAACAGCAGTGGGGCTAAAAAGGTATATCGGTATTTTTAGCTCATGAAACCCCTAAAAACCATGCTGCAGCAGTGAAGGCATAGGTAAAAATTTTACCTGTTCAACTACAATGCACATCTATTTATAGATGTGCACTGTAGCGCAAAGCTAAAAAAAAAAAAAAATTTATTTAACTTTTCTCTCTCTTTTCCATTAAAACATTCTTTTTCTCTCTCTCTCTCTCTTCCTTCTCTTTCTTTTCGTCAAACTCAAGAGTCTCAGCCCTCTCTCTTCCTTCTTTATCTCTTCACCATCTTTTCTCTCTTCTTTTCGCGTGATCGGTGGTGGCGTGGGTCGATGGGTTTCGTGGATGGTGTGATTAGCGATGGCGTGGGTCGATTGGTTTCGTGGATGGCGTGGGTTAGTGGGTCGGCGATGGCCTGATCGGCGATGGTTGGTCTGGTTCAACGGTGGTCTAGGTTTGATGGTGGGTTTTGTGCCTCTTGGTCTTGTTTCTTCTCTCTCTCGATCAAGCTCAGATGGTGGGTTTGATGGTGGTCTGGGGTGCTAGCTCAACACTCTTGGTTTGAAAATCAAGCTCAGATCTGTTGGATTTTTGGCAGTGGTTGTGGGTGGTCTTGGCTTGCTAGTTGTTGTTGGGTGGTTGTTTTTTGGTAGTGGTTGTGGATTGTGCCGTTTGTGGTGTTTTTTTGGTAGTAGTATGTGTATTATTTTGTTAGAGTGAATATATTATTTTATTGTAGTAGATATATTATTTTATTGTGATATTTATATTATTTTATTGTGTTAAAAACTAAAATAGATCCATTGCTGCAACATGTGTATATTTAAAATAGATAAAATAACTTTTGATAGAGTTAAATAGCTATATTTTTAGCTCCACTATTATGAATGCTCTAAAAAAGCAATCCATGTTTTCATCCCCTCTATAAATCTTTACCTAATCTTGCTAGACCATGAGCGTACTTTTTCCTCTTCTTTTAATGTGTACCAAATTATTTTTAAACTCATACTGTTCACTTGCTAGACCATGAGCGTACTTTTTCCTCTTCTTTTAATGTGTATCAAATTATTTTTAAACTCATAAACTCATACTGTTCACTTGCTAGACCATGAGCGTACTTTTTCCTCTTCTTTTAATGCGTACCAAATTATTTTTAAACTCATACTATTCACAGAACCAGTAAGGAGAGAGATTTAAAGTTTTTAAATTTGGACCAAAGTTCAACTAAAGTCGAACCACAATAATGTCATAATTACTTTATTAATTAATTAAATATAAATATAGATATTAAATTTATAAATTTAGCATAATTGACTAATCTATATATATATATATATATATATATATATATATATATATATATATATATATATATATATAATTGAAACCTCTGCTCCTGACATCCCAATTTTTGAAGTCCTTCTAACATAATATTTAAAAAATAATATATATAATTTAATTCAAAAAAAAAAAAAAAAACTTACGTTAACAAAATAGAGACACTCCTGTTAGTAATCTCTGTTATGTATATATAAAGCAATGCGGCTTTGCCTTAGACAAAGCGACTTTTGTTTCTGAAAACCCCCAAACTTGAAAAACTTCAGAGTTGAGACGCACACAGCCACACCCATAAAACTTGAATATCTAGCCACCCTTGCAATTTGGACCTTATTCACCAGCCGTAGCCATGGAAGTCGTTACCATACCATACTGGCAGATATTTTTTGTTCCGGCCAATGAACCGATATCAAATTACCTCTAAAACATACCACTTGATATTGGACTGTATCAGAAAATCTAAATCGGGTAGTACAAAAACGTGAAAAAGAAAAAAAGGAAAAGAAAAGAAAAGAAAAGAAAAGAGAAATTAGTGGCAGAACTCACGTTGATGTGATTATCATGTTTCCAATTGTCATCCACACGTTGCGAGCCATCTCCCTCTCTGACTCCTCAAGTTTTCTCAGTCCACCCCTCCCTTTCTTCTACTTCTTCTCCTTCTTCTTATGCTTTGGTTGGACCATCATTTATTTTTCTTTTGTTTTATGTGGCTCTTGGCTTAGGAACCATCTAGACCTCTCATGTGAATTTACTGTAGTGTTTTGAAACTTGAAACAATATAAACAGTAAGTGCTCTCGTGCTCTCGGGCATGTGGTAGCAGTGTGTAGTCTTGCAGCTACTTGCAAGAGTTGTGTACCCCCTGAAGTGAGGGTGTTGATGGTCCTCTCCTCCTGAGAGGAGTTTGTACTCATCCAATCTAGGGGGCAGAAGGAGGTAGTGGGTAGAATGGCAGAGGAGCTTGAAAGTTTGTGGAGTAAATTGTCTTTTACTGAGGAAGAGGATGAGGGAATCGAGATTGATACCAAGGGTACCAGGGCGGCAACAGAGACAGGGAAGAACTGTCTTTTAATGAAGATCCTAAACCATAAAAGTATAAGCATTGAGGCACTGAGGAAAAATATGAGAATGCTTTGGAAACCAAATAGGAGTGTCCAAATTTCTGAGGTTGATGAGGATCTGTTCTTGGTGGAATTCGGGGATGGTAGGGATAAGAAAAAAGTATTAGACATGTGTCCGTGGAGTTATGAAAAGCAATTGATTTTATTTCAAGAGTTTGATGGGAAACTTACCCCAAAGGAAGTGGAAATCAGGTGGGCACCTTTTTGGATCCAAATCTTCAACCTTCCCCTAAATTGCAGAACGAAGGAGACAGGACTAGCAATCGGAACCAAGCTGGGTGAGGTGATGGAGATTGACGTGCAGGAATCGGGGGTCCACTGGGGGATGTGTTTAAGGGTGAAGGTGCGTCTGGATGTGACCAAGAGATTAGTCAGAGGTAAAAAGATCACTGTGGAAGGAGGGATAGCAGATGGGTCAACTTCAAGTATGAGAGGTTGCCCAACTTCTGCTACCGATGTGGACTGCTGAACCAAGCTCTAAAAGAATGCCCAGAAACCGGTGAAAACAACAAGAGCTCAGAGGAGGAGGTGCTACAGTATGGACCTTGGATGAGAGGAGATATAACTAGGAGATATGCGCAAGATCAAAACAGGCCGGGCATGGGGAGAGGAACGAGTACAGGCGCCAATCGGTGGGGAACCGGAACTGAATCGGAAAGAGGGATGGTGAATCTCAGTGCAAACGTTCTTTCAGTGGAGGGAGGTGGAGCTCAAGACCCGAGACAGCCAAGCGTGGAGAGGCGTCCGCCGAATCGGTGGGAAATCGGTGCTGAATCGGAAAAGTGGACGGTGATCCCCAAGGTAAAAGAAATCTCAGTGGGGGTAGGTGGGGTTCATGGTTCGAGACAGTGTTGTGTGGAGACTTTTCCGCTGACACCGCAGAAAGCTACGCCTGGGGAAAATGTGACAGGGCCAGCGGGTTTACACGCAATTGGGAAGGGAGACGAGAGGACCGAAAAGAAAGAGTTGAAGTTGCTGGATTTAGAAGCAGTTGCTTTGATGCAAGACAAAAATCAGACAACTGAGGTAGAGAGTATGATGTGGGACGAAAGCGTTGACCAAAGGGAGAAAGTGATGGGGAAAGAAAAGCTGGATCAGGCTCAGGAAAAAGGAGTGGAAGAGAATATGGACAAAATAGATATAGAAGGAAACAATGGGCCTATAGGCCCCATGGGCCTGGAAACTAAACTTGGCCCTTTGGCCATGGTTTATGATGAAAAAAAGGGTTGGACCGAAGAAAAACTGGGCCAAAATAGTAGGCATTGGAAACGGTTGGCCCGAGAAATTAAAAAAGAACCCAAAGTGGAGAATAAGGGGCCCAAAAATGTGAAAAGGGAGGGCCAAATCCCATTAAAGGAATTAGACCCAAACGTGCTTGATACAAAACGCAGGAAGGAGGGCAGAAATGAAGGCAAACAAATTAGACGTAGTATGGAGGAAGAAAACTTGATGGTTGGCGGAGAGGCGGTGGCTGCAAGTCAGCACCGCCGAGCCTCATGACGATCCTAGCGTGGAACTGTCGAGGGATGGGGTCAGCCTTGGCAGTTCGAACTCTCGCCGATGAGGTGAGTTCAAAAGACTCGTTACTGGTCTTCTTATCAGAAACGAAGACAAGGGAAAGCAAGATAAAGGGTATCAGAAATAAATTGGAGTATACGCAAGGTATTACGGTCCCTAGTGATGGAAAAAGTGGAGGTCTAGCTATGATGTGGAAGGAAGGCACTGATATCGGACTTAGAAGCTGCTCAAACTCCCACATAGATGTGGAAGTCCATTCGAGTGCGGCACCAACTCCATGGAGAGCTACGGGTTTCTATGGGCACCCCGATACAGGTAAACGCTTTATTTCGTGGCAACTGCTGGAATTTCTTAAAAATCAGTATACCATGCCATGGATAGTGTTTGGTGATTTTAATGAAATTACACAGTCAGATGAGAAAACAGGATGTTTGGACAGAGATGCTAAACAGATGGCTGATTTTAGGGACTGTCTGAGTCGATGTGAACTGTTTGATTTAGGCTTCTTTGGGCAGAAATTCACATGGTGCAATGGGAGGGGGGGTGAGCAACGCACTAAGATTAGGCTAGACAGAATGGTGGCGAATGAGGAATGGCTGAGATTATTCCCTGAAGCGAGAGTGAGGCACGTTGCGATGTCCATATCGGATCATTGCATGCTTTTGCTTTCTATTACGGGCAGACAGCCTAAAAGACAGGGGAGAAAACGTTTCTTTTTTGAAGAGATGTGGACAAGGGATGACAGGTGTAGAGATATTATAGAAGGGGCATGGGAATTGGAGAGAGTGGCCTCAAAGGGGGGGATAATGGGCAGAATCAAAAGATGCCAGGAACAACTTCAAAATTGGAATTGGAGGGAGTTTGGGAATGTTAATAAGATTCTGAAGGAAAAAAAAGAGGAACTTCAACAGCTGGAGTTGTGGGACAATTTGTATGGGAAGGAAGAGGAGATCAAGGGAGTAAGAAAGGAGATTAATGAGATTCAAGTTAGAGAAGAAATGATGTGGAATCAAAGGTCTAGGGCTCTTTGGCTAAAATGGGGGGATAGAAACACAAAATTCTTCCATGCTTCCGCGAGTCAAAGAAGGAGGAAAAATTGGATTGCAGGGCTGCAAGACCCGAATGGGGTTTGGCAGGAAGGCAAAGAAGAAATTGAACGAACCATTTTGGATTATTTTGAGACCATTTATAAGTCAGACTAGCCAACTTGTTTTGAGGCTAGTTTGAGCTCAATAACCTCCCGGGTCTCTCTAGACATGAATGAAGTTTTGCTTGCGGATTTCAAAGCAGAGGAAGTATGGTATGCGCTAAAGCAAATGCACCCAACCAAAGCACCCGGGCCGGATGGTATGTCTCCAATCTTCTACAAACACTATTGGGATATTGTAGGACCAGAAGTGGTCAATTGTGTCCTTTCTTCTCTTAATTCGGGCAGGATGCCGTGTGAATTGAATGAAACATATTTATGCCTCATCCCAAAAGTGAAGTCTCCCCAAAAAATCACGGAATTCAGGCCAATAAGCTTGTGTAATGTGGTGTATAAGCTAATCTCTAAGGTTCTTGCCAATAGATTGAAGAGAGTGCTGGATGTAGTGATTGATGAGTCACAGAGTGCTTTTGTTCCAGGAAGACTGATTACAGATAACGTGCTTGTTGCTTTTGAAACAATGCATTGCATCGATCAAAGGAAGAAAGGGAAGGAAGCTCTTATGGCCATAAAGCTTGATATGAGCAAGGCGTATGACAGGGTCGAATGGGTATACTTGGAAGCTATGATGAGAAAAATGGGGTTTCATGAAAGGTGGATTTCTTTAATGATGATGTGTGTAACTACGGTCTCCTACTCTGTGCTGATTAACGGAGAACCAAAAGGGAGAATTAATCCATCAAGGGGTTTACGCCAAGGTGATCCCATATCTCCCTACCTATTCTTATTGTGTGCTGAAGGTCTATCGGCGATGTTCAAAAAGGAGGAAAGGGAGGGGTACTTGAAGGGGGTGGCAGTAAGTAGAAGAGCGCCAAGCATTACCCATATGTTGTTTGCTGATGATAGCATTGTCTTTTGTAGAGCCACGAAGGAGGAATGTGATAGGGTGTTAAAGGTACTCGGGGATTATGAAGGGGATTCGGGGCAAAAACTCAACAAGGAAAAAACTTCCCTCTTTTTTAGCAAGAACACTAGTAGGGAAGTGAAGGAATATGTGAAGGAGAAGTTTGGGGCTAGAGTTTGCCAGCACCATGAAAAATACCTGGGGCTGCCACCATTGGTAGGGAGGGGAAAAAGAAAGGCTTTCAATCGAATAAAGGACCAAGTAGGACGGAAAATAGCTGGTTGGAAAGGTAAGTTGCTGTCTAGGGCTGGTAGGGAAATCCTCATTAAGGCGGTTGCTCAAGCAACGCCAACGTATACGATGAGCTGCTTCAAACTCCCAGATATGCTATGTAAGGAGTTGAACTCCCTAATGAGGAATTTTTGGTGGGGCCAAAAAGAAAGGGAAAGGAAATTGGCTTGGATTTCATGGGAAAAGCTGTGTGCACCAAAGGCGGAAGGAGGTATGGGATTTAGGGACCTAAAAGCATTCAATCTAGCCCTACTTGCTAAACAATGGTGGAGAATGCAGCAAAATCCCAATTCTCTAGTCCATAGAGTACTAAAAGCAAAATACTTCCCGAATGGTGTGGCTTGTGAGGCGGAGTTGGGAAGTAGGCCTTCCTATGCGTGGAGAAGCATGTGGACAGCGAAAAAGGTAGTGGATAGATGGTCTAGATGGTGCATTGGAAATGGGGAAAGGGTGCGGATTTGGAAGGATAGGTGGCTTCCGTCCCTAGAATCTTTCAAAGTAACAAGCCCAGTTAGGATCCACACGGGATTGGAGATGGTGTCAAGCTTGTTGGATGCGGATAGGAGGGGTTGGGATGCAGAGAAAGTAAGGAACATGTTCCTCCCTTGGGAGGCAGATTTGATTCTAAGTATTCCTATTAGTGCCAGACTTCCAGCTGATACCCGCATATGGGCCTGGTCCTCAAACGGAAGATTCACAGTTAAAAGCGCATACATGGTAGCTCAAAAAGTGCTGAAAGAAGAAGGGTGCAGTAGGGAGGATGGAGGAAGCTCAGATAGCTCGGGGATGAGGGATATTTGGAGAATCGCATGGCGTTTAAACTGTCCAAACAAAATCAAGCACCTGTTTTGGAGAGCATGTAAAAATATTCTGCCTACTAAACTTCGTTTGAAAGCACGTGGAATCGGCTTGGATGGGGACTGCGATATGTGTGGGAGGGGGGAATCGACAGGACATGTTTTGTGGAGCTGCAGAATGGCCGAAGCTGTATGGTGTGCTACAAGGTTAAAACTCCCTTTTTTCCATGACCCCCCTAGCGACTTCATAGATATCGTATGGGCAATCAAAGAGAGGTGTGCTGGGGTCAACTGGGAGTTGTTTGCTACCACTGTATGGGGGCTTTGGAACAACAGAAACCATGTGAGACATGGGGGACAATGCAAAAGCCATGAGCAAATTGTGAAGGAAGCCTCGGAATATTTAAAGGAGTACCAAGCTGCAAACAAAGGTGCAAAAAACAACACTACTCCTGCTGTATCTGATCCGGTAAGATGGAAGCCTCCAAAACCGGGCTGGTACAAAGTCAACATTGATGGCGCTACGTTTACTGACCTCAAGTGCTGCGGAATCGGGGTGGTTGTTAGAAATGATAGGGGCGATATAATGGGGGCCCTGAGTAAGAAGCTTGTTTTGCCGTTGGGTGGTTTGGAGGCTGAGGCAAAGGCTATTGAGGAAGGTGTGGAGCTGGCTTGGGACCTTGGATTAAAAGACATTATAATTGAAAGTGATGCTTTGTTGGTGACAAACTCCCTGGAGAAACAAGGTGAGATACCGAGTGCGATAAGGAAAGTAGTCGAAGGAATACTTGTAGGTTTGGGAAGGTTCAACACTTGGGTTGTTCAACATACCCGAAGAAGTGGCAATATTGCTGCTCATCTTATGGCTAGGCAAGCCAAATATCTAAATGAGTGTAATATTTGGGTAGAGGATACTCCACCTAGTATAGCAGAACAAGTTCAAATAGATGTAGCCCAATGTAGTTCTATTTCTAATTAATGAAAGTTTGATCGGGCTGGTTATCAAAAAAAAAAAAAAAAAAAGAAACAACTTTTAGCTTCTTTTTTTTTTTTTTTTTTTTTTTCGTTTTTTTTTTTTAGAACTGTTAGAAATTTCAATTTTACACAACAAGCCTTTCATTTGGTAACAAAAGGAATTAGAGAAGACATTTTGTCCGGTCTTGGCATAAATCTCACACTTTACACCCTCTAATAATAAAAAGCTATATCAGCATTTTATTGGACAATAAAATAAATCTGTAACAGACGATCATTCTTCCTGAAACCTAATTTCACAAAAACCCAAAAGCCCAGCTTCCACACACAACTGAGAACCAAATCCTTCAACCTCTAACGACTAGAGATACCACTAGTGTAGAAAAAAGGCAGAGCCACCGTTTGATGAAGTGTTAAAAAACATACAAAGAATAACATTTTAAGATTGTTTTGGTGGTTTCTTTTTATAAGATTTGTTGGTGTGGATCTGATTTATTGTAATGATGGATGATTCAAGAGATATTCACGTTTGCTATGAAATATAATTACTCATTTTTCTTCATAACTATTTGTTGTTTTTCCTATATGTCGACTTAAGAGAGTAGAAGAGGGGTGTGGGAAGTGGAAGATGTGAAAGGAAAAAGAGAAATTTTTCTTTAGATCTGTGAGTTTTAGTTGTCGTGGGAAGGAAATTTTTGGGTCTCATCTGTTGGATCCGTGAGTCACTGTCACTGGAATGATAGTTGTTGGTGGTCCGTACATTTTAAGGAATTTTTTGGGTCTCCTTTCAGTCAGGCATCTCTGAAGTTGTACTAGTTTCGTCGTCTGATCTGTGGGTTGCCGTTGCCTGAATGAGGGGGAAATCGGAGTAGCTGTGCTGTGGCAATTACTGTTGGTCCGTGGAAGGGAGTATGGATGAGAGAGGTGTTAACGGCATGATTTAAATGAGTAGTCACTAGGTGTGGCCAGTTGTATTAACGTTTTAGGAAAAATGCTGTTGTGGAGCTCTTTTATTGGAGGGCATAATTGCGTAAATCTCATGCTTTACGCCACATCCGGACACAATTTGCACTCTCATTATTATATATTGTTATCATCCAAATCCAATTGATTATATCACCACGTTTATTATTATTAATGTTGAAATTTAAGTACTAATAGATAGGTATATTACTTAAAATATGCACATATAATTTTAAGTATTTATATAAACTATAATTAATAAATATTTAAATATATTCAAAGTCTATATACTCCTATCAAATGAATTTAGTTATTTAGTTTACAATTTCAATCTAAATTTTGTAGTTGAATTTTATATTTACCCTCACAAGACTTATAATAGCTAGAAATTTTAAGGCCTTTACACACATGAAGAGAGTCTAGCCTCGTCACCATTAAAAGTATTCGACAAAATGTCTGAGATTAGAATAGGGATTTTCCTCCCTATATGAATAGTCATGGATTACAATCTATAGATTTGGGAATATATATGTGCATTTCTATAATTTGGTTTTATGTTTCATGTTGTTATTAGCTCTTGAGATCGATGAGGGTTGTGAATTTCTAGGTTAACATATCAAAAAAACAAAGTGAATTCCTAGGTATTGATGTTGATCTTCTACTCAAATTTTGTTGCTTAATAATTTATAATCAGAATGATTAATAATTAAGTAGATAGTTTAGTAAATATTTTTTTCATTCTAATAAAATTTAATAGATTCAAAACGGAAATAAAATTTCCCGTGCATTGCACGGGTTAGCGACTTTTGTTTTTGGTTGTGTGTGCTATAAATTCGTTTGGTAGTCTTTACTTTGATTTATGCTCTGTGGAAAATTGTATTTGGTTTTGGTTTGTTAGTTTGAGTCACAGATAAATATCTCTTTGAAGGTATTGATCATCAATGTAAATTTCTCTTTCTTTTATGCAGTCTCTTGCATTGATTTTGGTTCTTGGAGCGCTTTCAAAACAAAAGGTATGTAAAGTTTTCTTATTAGGTTTAATGTTAACATATATGAGAGATATTTTGGTCAATTAGAAAAAGTTTGAGGAAACATGAAAGGAAAAAGAACTAAAGAACGCATAATCTTAAAAAAAAAAAAATAGTGACTATATTAGGCAAAGGCTTTTGGAAATTGTTGTTTTTATTTTAGGAATTCTTTACGTTCATGTGTATGTATGTGTCGGGTTTAACAGAATTGGAATTATCTTTGAGACTTTGGTTTGATTGAATAATGAAAGAAGAAGTATGTTCCAATATTTGGAGTCTTCTATATATGTGTTGTTGTAGCAATTCTGTATATGTGTTTTCATTTTGAATTGTTAAATTGTTAATTCACCGTTTCATTGTTCATCTATTAATCATAAATAATAATATTATTATTTGCAACCATCATGATATGGTATCAATGGTGTGATCATTTTGAACTCTTTCCTTTAGAGTTTAAATAGAATCTATTTTATGATTACAAAAATTTACGATTAAAAGACTTTTGAAATTAATTTTTTAAAAAAACAAATTATTGGATACGTTGGATCTTAAATGACTTCTTTTAAACTCCATCATTTATGGCATCATTAAAAAGAAAACTCATATAGATAGGTCTTAGGACATTATGTGGAACTATCATAATGGACTAACGTATTACATATGGTACGGAGCTAACTATAACATCCTATGCTATAAAATAAAATTGGGCCTATGGTTATCTTCATTTTTAGGTAAAATAGAAACTTTATTAAATAAGTTTTAAGATAGTTAAAATTCTATTTCCAAAAATTTCCAAAACATTAGATTTTATTTTAATTATTTTAATCATCTATCATAACAATTTTATATTGTAAAATAATAAAATTTATACATTACATACAATCATTACCTTCTAAATGATGGAGGATATGAGAATGTAATTTGTAGATTTATTATCAAGATAACATAGATTAGATTTGTGGTGGATAGTAGATTTAATTGCTTATGTGGAACCAATGATATAAAAGAAAAAGAATTTTTCTAAACCATTAATTATATTAAATAAAATATTACTTACTTTCATTCATTTTCAAGTTATACACTTTTAATAAGTCAAGTCATAAACCTTTAAGCAAAATAAATACTTTTAATTTTTATTTAACTATCCCGTGCATTGTACGGGTTAGCAACTAGTGTATATATATATATATATATATATATATATGTAGGGACTCAGTTTGGATTTGACCCTGAGTATCAATGGGTTTTCAGCCCAACAAGCCCAAACAATAAATTTATAGAGGGTGGGTTAAAGGTTTAGGCGCTGGCCGTCGTTCATCAAGCATGAACTCTTTTTTATAAAAGAAAATACTTAGAGTTTCTTTACAACTGGGGGGATGCTCCTCGGCCCGTGGCCGAGGAGCCCCTTTTCTTCTCCTTCTTCCCCCCCCTCCTTCTTTACTTTACTTGCTTTTCTTATATAGTCTTCATCTTTCTATCTCCTTCTTCCATCTGTTGATCATCCATTCGCCTCTCTTCTGGCCGTCCGTCCCATCAGAGGCCTTATCAGTACTCAAGTGGTTCACTCTGATCAATGTTACCCTGCTAAGGGGCTATATCCTCATTAATGCGGCCAGAGGGGTTAGGTGAATACATTAAGTGTGAATGTGACAGCTTGCTCTGGGCTTGTCCCCTCCCAAAAATTATCCTTAGTATGCCGAGGACGAAGAGGTCCTCGGCGTGGGTCAAAAAAGAGGCTTTCCTCAACTTAGCCTTGGCTGGTCAGTCTTCCTCGGCGTTGGCCTTGGGCCTACTACGCGATGGGCTGTGGTTGTCAGGCCCACGGGCCCCATAATAGCCCCTAAAAACCCTGCTGCACGTTCCCCCGGACGGAGAGGAGGGTTTTGATATCCACGGGCCCTCCTAGGCGAATCGCCCCACTTTGGTTTGTGCTAATGCTGGTGACTTTTCAACTGCTCGATGCGCGTTTTTTGCGTTTCAAGACTTAATGTGTGTCCACATTAAATTTTGGCGGCACCACGTTTCCCACTTTCAACGGTGTGATGGTAATCGTTCGGTGGGGATCTCCTGCTTTTATGGGCAGGCAGTTACATTTGGGGAACCTAAGGGGGAGTATAAGTACCTGTTTGAACCGCCTGGTTTCCTCATTTTCGCGCTTACAATCATTGATGCGTATGACTTGAGTCTAGTTCAACTTGCACACTACCTGAAGAGAATCGTCATATTTCTATAAGTCTTCTTCTTCCAGTGACCCCAAATTTCCTTGATTCTACTTCTCATTTTCTTCTTTTGGAACTTTCAGTCGTCCTTGGGGAATGGGTAAGTTTAAGAAGTTGGTTGAGTCCGACGAGATGATGAACAAATTCATTGTCGACTATGGGATACCCAATAATATGAGTTTGAAGTACTGTGAAGAAGGGGAGTGGTACATTAAGAGGAGAGAGGGTGAAGTCGTGATCCCGATAGTTGCTTTCGTAGAGGGAGGGATGAGAATCCCTATGAGGCCGGTGACCCTCAATTACCTTAGGCATTTTCGCCTGGCTCCTACCCAGTGCACCATGAATGTATTTAGGATATTAGGGTGTGTAGATATCTTGAATGAAAAAATGGGGCTGAGACTGACTCACCACGATGTGAACTGGTGCTATAACCTTCATCACCTAAGGGGTAAGACGTACTATATGAAGATAAGGGACGATAGGATTCGTCTCATCCAGTGTTTTCCTGATTCCAATAAGGGGTTGACTCAAGATTTCCTCATAGTGTCGGGGGAATGGCACAACAGTTTTCATTGCCCAACAATAGAGGGGGAGCCAGGTAGGGTATCCGAAGTAGGAGACAATCTAGGTTTCAGTATTTTTATTTTTATAACTATACATTCGCATTGGTTTATTAACCACAGGAGTTTCACTTTTCTTTTCGCAGATCCGCATGCCTTTGCACGCCATTTCCACCTGGTTAACAAAGCGGATTTGGAAACCGTTCTCAGGTCGGACTTTTTCCTGAACACAACTGATAACCAGGTCAGAGCTGCTCATCAAATCCTCGGATGCGACCCAGCTCAGAAATCATTCCCAGTCCCGAAGCACGTAATTAGAGCTCGTGACCCTCGGCTTACGCAGATTACCGTGGTGGAGGACGGTTTTGCATTTTCCGAGGGGTTTTATATACCTGAAGGCATTTCGCTAGCAGGTCCCTCCTCATCCCAACAAGTAACGGTGGCCGAGGAAGGACTATCTAAGAAGGCAAGGGAGGTGGTTGAACTGAGTTCTTCTGAGGACGAATATAGCGTATTCAACTTAGCTGATCAGTCCGAGGATCCCTCTGGTGATCTAGAAGACCCTCATTTGTCCGAAGCCGATCTCCGGTCCCTAAGAGTTGGTACCCAGGCTAAGATGGGTTTAAAAAGACAGCCCCAAACCAATCTTCTTGACCTGCTAGAAGGCGGTTCCAAGAAGGGTGCACCGGAAGAGTCGCAGCCCCAGCCCCCAGCACCTCCGCCCCAGATTTTGACTGTGCACACCAGGTCATCCTCTGTCCCCACAGTATCAGACCTTCAAACCGAGTCTCATGACCCGAAGAGGAAAAGACCTTCCAAGGGTAAGGAGCCTATGAATGGGAGCAAATCCCATTCCTCGCCCGAGGAGGGTAGACTTCGCAGGCCTCCAAAGCAACTGAAGCTTGGTGGTCAACGGAAAGGTAAGAAGACCATCCAGTAGTCCGAGGCTCAAGCCTAGCTGCCCGCTGCCATGCTCCATGATTAGCCCCTGATGGATAACGCCTCGATGCGGGAATCTCAAGGAGCCGAGGGGGCTCTTGTAGCCAATGCCCTGGAGAAATCTCTTCTTCTTCCCACTGACATGGCCGAGCTAAGAAATATGAGTGGGTCAGAGGTTATCCTTGACCTTAAGAAATACCTAGGCATGGTGGGTCCTTTGGCACCCATTTACTTTATTCAAATTTTGTCGCTTAGTACCTTCCTTTCTTTTCACGGAGTTACTTGTTTTCATTGGCAGGCTATCCAGGCTCTTTTCAGGTTAGATGAGGAGATCGATGGCCAGAGCAATGCCTTAGCACAAGAGCGTGACAAGTTCTTGGAAGCTGCTAATACCCTCAAGAGATCTGAGGCCGACCTAAAAAAGGCGACTGAGGATCTGGAGGAGATGACGAAGGCCAGGGACGCTGCTGCCTCCGACCTAGCCGTGGCCAGGAAGCAAGCTGAGGATCAAACTAATCGCTTGTAAGACGTTGAGGGTCAACTACAGACTGCTAAAGGGGACATTGCCTATATGAGGGAAAAGTTGACTGTGGCAATCCATGAGAAAGGTGTTGCCGAGTATACCAGGGACGAGGTTGTGAGAGCCAAAGATGATGCGGTATTTGCAAAAATAGACGCTGAGCGCTCTGTAGAACAGGCAGAGGAGGAGGCTTTCGCAGATGGGGTGGCTAAGACTGAAGCCACCCTTCGGGCTCAAGTTCCTGCAGTGTGCAGGCATTACTGTTCTCAGACCTGGCATGAAGCTCTCAACCAAGCAGGGGTTGATGCCTCATCCGACCTTAAGAGGGAGGACAGGGTATATTACCCTATTGCAATTCGCGAGACTACACCTGCTGCTCCCGATGAGGGGTCCTCATTACCAGCGGTTGAGAGTCACAATAAGACCACCGAGGATATATCTTTAATTGACCAACAACCCGAGGAGGTTGAGCCCCAGAGAACGTTGGGGGGAGTTATAACCGAGGGTCAGGAAATACCACAAGATGTGGCGAGGCCTCCTACGGACCCTTCGATTCAAAGCCCTTAGGCTTTGGCTAAAGCCTTTTACTTTGCTTATCGAATTAATTTGCCTGCTGAGTTGGGGAGACTAGTATACGACATAGGATAATTTTGTTTATTTTCTCTTTTATCTTCTTGTTTATCTCATTTTGTTTCTTGCCTCAGTGGCGTTGTAAGGAAGTTGTATACTTTCCGTTTGAACTGAATACTTAATACTTTGCTTCCAACTAATGATATTTTCTTTTATTTGCTTTACTATAATATTCTGCTCTATATTCGTATCCTATTCTGGAGTTAGCCTCATGAAACCATCTGTTATCCTTCAAATATAAATCTAAAAACTGTATTATAGCTTGACTCTAGGTAACGCTTTGGTTTTTCTCCAGATAGTTATTTTCTCCATGGGTTCGAGTCCGAGGACCATGCAATACCCTGGTTATGTCTAGTACTTTTATTTTTCTATAAGTATCTAGTTTTTCATAGGCTTGGGTTCGAGGTCCATGCAATACCTTGGTTCTGCCTAGTACTTCTATTTTTCTATAAGTATCTAGTTTTCCATAGGCTTGGGTCCGAGGACCATGCAATACCTTGGTTCTATCTAGTACTTCTATTTTTCTATAAGTATCTAGTTTTCCATAGGCTTGGGTCCGAGGACCATGCAATACCTTGGTTCTGTCTAGTACTTCTATTTTTCTATAAGTATCTAGTTTTTCATAGGCTTGGGTCCGAGGACCATGCAATACCTTGGTTCTGTCTAGTACTTCTATTTTTCTATAAGTATCTAGTTTTCCATAGGCTTGAGTCCGAGGACCATGTAATACCTTGGTTCTGTCTAGTACTTCTATTTTTCTATAAGTATCTAGTTTTTCATAGGCTTGGGTCCGAGGACCATGCAATACCTTAGTTCTGTCTAGTACTTCTATTTTTCTATAAGTATCTAGTTTTTCATAGGCTTGGGTCCGAGGACCATGCAATACCTTGGTTCTGTCTAGTACTTCTATTTTTCTATAAGTATCTAGTTTTCCATAAGCTTGAGTCCGAGGACCTTGCAATACCTTGGTTCTGGCTAGTACCCAAGTATAATGGTGTGAATAGTTTTACCATAGGCTTGGGTCCGAGGACCATGCAATACCTTGGTTCTGTCTACCACTTCTATTTTTCTGTAAGTATCTAGGTTCCCCATAGGTTTGAGTTCGAGGACCATGCAATACCTTGGTTCTGTCTAATACCCAGGTATAATGGTGTGAATAGTTTTACCATAGGCTTGGGTCTGAGGACCATGCAATACCTTGGTTCTGTCTACCACTTCTATTTTTCTGTAAGTATCTAGTTTCCCCATAGGTTTGAGTCCGAGGACCATGCAATACCTTGGTTCTGTCTAGTACCCAGGTATAATGGTGTGAATAGTTTT
The DNA here is from genome assembly GCA_963669245.1 of Quercus cerris. Taxonomy (NCBI): domain Eukaryota; kingdom Viridiplantae; phylum Streptophyta; class Magnoliopsida; order Fagales; family Fagaceae; genus Quercus; species Quercus cerris. The sequence goes on from OY770007.1 coordinate 84,353,815, forward strand.
ACCATAGGCTTGGGTCCGAGGACCATGCAATACCTTGGTTCTGTCTACCACTTCTATTTTTCTGCAAGTATCTAGTTTCCCCATAGGTTTGAGTCCGAGGACCATGCAATACCTTGGTTCTATCTAGTACCCAGGTATAATGGTGTGAATAGTTTTACCATAGGCTTGGGTCCGAGGACCATGCAATACCTTGGTTCTGTCTACCACTTCTATTTTTCTGTAAGTATCTAGTTTTCCCATAGGTTTGAGTCCGAGGACCATGCAATACCTTGGTTCTGTCTAGTACTCAGGTATAATGGTGTGAATAGTTTTACCATAGGCTTGGGTCCGAGGACCATGCAATACCTTGGTTCTGTCTACCACTTCTATTTTTCTGCAAGTATCTAGTTTCCCCATAGGTTTGAGTCCGAGGACCATGCAATACCTTGGTTCTGTCTAGTACCCAGGTATAATGGTGTAAATAGTTTTACCATAGGCTTGGGTCCGAGGACCATGCAATACCTTGGTTCTGTCTACCACTTCTATTTTTCTGTAAGTATAGGTTTGTCCTCGGACCGCTTTACTGGAGATGATTCCTCCTTGGGTCGGATTATGATCTTTACATGTGGCATTGATCTCGCCTCCAGCTCAAGGCCCCATCTTTTTCATTTATGAAGCGCCCTTTGTCCGTTCGTGTTCCGCACTTGACGCTTCGGTGCGCGAAACGCGCCTTCATTAATGTCCTCGTGAATTAACACGAGTCCAACGGTTTATGGCCTCATTGGAAATTGGTAGCTTCATTATTAGCCCAGCTGATAATTCTCTTTTCGAATTCTGCATGAATTAATTCTCACAAACCGTCATCCCCTATATAAGGTGGGGAGATGGTTTCTTCACAATCCATGAACCTCCCAACACAAATAAAAAGAAAAACACATCATTTCAGCTCCCCAATCCCTTTTAACAACCCCGCCGGAATTGTGACTGGAGTTGGCAAATATGAGACGGCCTTGGGCGGGTGTGAGGACATCCGTGCCAAGAGCCATTATGGCTGCAGCCCCCACTGGGCTTCCGGTGCGGTAGAATCTAGGCGTAACCCCGATGGCGCCATACAAGGTGGCCCGGAGGGATGTTGTTAGAGTACCTAACATCTCTCCTCGGAGCGTACCCCTGACGAAAAAGATGTGCGAATTCATCTCATGGGCGGTGCTCGAGTGTTGCCGTCTCCAACGGCCAACACTCGTGAGGATTGGAGAGAATCAAGGGAACATCATGGGGGAGGGTATCCCAGAGCCCCTGCATCTGCTCCTCTCTTTGTTCCAGCTCCGCCGCGCCGAGAAGGGAGTTGTTGGTGGCCTAGAAACAAGATGGCCCTCCCCCTTCCCTGCTTTTTGTGTCAAGCTCTCCCATTCTCTTTATACCAATAAAAGCACGGCTTGACACTTCTCTCCGGCTAGTTTTTTTAGGGCGGCTCCACCTGGGCCTCTGATTGTAGAACTAGCTGGTAGGATTAGCTTGTAAATTTGTTTGTGAAACACGCCTGCCTGAGCCTCTGATTGTAATTTGTACTGTTTCTATTTATGAAATAATAATATCAAGATTTCTCTTTTCGCTGTCAAATTTTTTTTTTTTTTTCGCCAGCCTATTGTAAAACGACCACTTAGAACAATCGCCTGGTGCGCCGGCCAGCACCCTAATCCTTCCCACAGACGGCGCCAATTGTAGGGACTCAGTTTGGATTTGACCCTGAGTATCAATGGGTTTTCAGCCCAACAAGCCCAAACAATAAATTTATAGAAGGTGGGTTAAAGGTTTAGGCGCTGGCCGTCGTTCATCAAGCATGAACTCTTTTTTATAAAAGAAAATACTTAGAGTTTCTTTACAACTGAGGGGATGCTCCTCGGCCCGTGGCCGAGGAGCCCCCTTTTCTTCTCCTTCTTCCCCCCCCTCCTTCTTTACTTTACTTGCTTTTCTTATATAGTCTTCATCTTCCTATCTCCTTCTTCCATCTGTTGATCATTCATTCGCCTCTCTTCTGGCCGTCTGTCCCATCAGAGGCCTTATCGGTACTCAAGTAGTTCACTCTGATCAACGTTACCCTGCTAAGGGGTTATATCCCCATTAATGCGGCCAGAGGGGTTAGGTGAATACATTAAGTGTGAATGTGACAGCTTGCTCTGGGCTTGTCCCCTACCAAAAATTATCCTTAGTATGCCGAGGACGAAGAGGTCCTCGGCGTGGGTCAAAAAAGAGGCTTTCCCCAACTTAGCTTTGACTGGTCAGTCTTCCTCAGCGCTGGCCTTGGGCCTACTGCGCGATGGGCTGTGGCTGTCAGGCCCACGGGCCCCACAATATATATATGGGGAAAATTAAATGATTTTTAATCATATATATATATATATATATAATTAATTAATTTTTGAAGTATAAAAGTATGAATATATTTATATACTCCTTTTTAGAGATGGCTTATTAAAATATATAATATAATAAAATATTATGAATATTAGTTATAATATAAAATAAAAGTAGTGTGGGAGGACGAGAATTCAAGAGCAGGGGCAAGTTAGAAAAGTCCAATGATAGAAGAACGGACCTCGAAAGGCATTGATAGCAAGCCCTCCGGAAAGTTGTAAAAAATCCATCACATGCATAAGAAGGTTGCAACGCTCGAGGACCCCAAGGAAATTAGTGTGTCCTTGAAAGGGTTGAGGACTGGTTTTGAAGACCACTGGGCATAATCTGAGGAAGATTTATCGTTAAGCATGGAAGGGAAGAATGCATATAAGGCATCCATCATCTCCGCATTCAATACTTTGAACCCACTTAGTAGGCCGCATTAATGAGGAAATGACTCTTGAATAGTGTCATCACAACTCAAAGCCTGGTGTAGAAACCTTGCAATGAAGTCCTGATGGAACAAGTATCAAAGGAAATGAACCAAAACCCTCCAAGTGAAGGGCTAAGATACAACCTGGGAGACTATATAAGGCAGAAAGGCCTCTGTAAAACAGGCATGAGACATTTTATGAACAGGGAGAAATATAAGATTATGATTGTAATCCAAGAACAAGTGTAATTGGCATCTTAAACCAAACCCGAGGAACATAATATAAGCTAGCCGAGGTTCTTTCTAACCAAATCTTATGCCATACAGTTATGCTAAATGTTAATCCTCTCTTTTCCTATTAATCCAATACATCTAAGCAAGGGGTATTAAAGGTTGATTCGCATCCAACCTCTATAAATTAATTGTGTGGGAAAAAAGCAAGCTTGACTTATTTTTGCCTGCCACAATTGGCGCCGTTTGTGGGAAAATCTCCTAAGTACCCTTGAGTAAAAGCCTTCTTATTATGGCCAACCCTAGAAGAAGTCGTTCCCTAGAGTCTGTTGGGTCCCAGCGGAGGGACCAGTTTGTAAATCTTGAACGAAGAAGGGACCATGATATAGGGCCACACCTACAATGAAAGAGCTCCATCTGTACATTCCGAACATACCGGTCAGCATCATGCCAATCATAACTCGCATGACGAGGAGGTATATAATTTCAAGAGGAAAGTAGATTGGCTACGTCGACGCCTCCACCGCAAGGCTTGGATAAAAGAGGAGAGGACCCCTACCCAAAGCTAGAGTTCTAGCTCTGAGGATAACAGAAGGTACTAATGAAGAAGCAGAACTCCACCTAGTGAGTCTTTCATATTGACATTTCGTTACACTTTTGGTAAAAGGCATCATTACAAGAGATCTAGGACTCCGCCTCGGAGAAGTGTGGGAAATGATACCATAGTAAATACACTCCTTCAAATATCACGCTTACCTTTCACCAGACACATTGAGCAAGTTGAGCTCCCCTGCTACTTCAATCAGCCCACTTTCACAATTTATAATGGCAAGACAGATTCGGTTGAACACGTGAGCTACTTTAATTAGAGGATGACCATCCATTCTAAGAACAAGGCATTGATGTGCAAAGTCTTTCCTTCGAGCCTCGGCCCTGTTGCCATGAAGTGGTTTGATGGCCTTAAGGAAGGATCTATAAGCTCTTTTAAGGAGCTGATGAAGGCATTCGGAGCAAGGTTTGTAACATACAATCGAGTTCCGAGGCCCTTAGACTAATTTCTCTCAATGTTTATGAGAGAATGGAGAGACCCTAAAAACTATTTCGATAGATATTAGGACCTTTACAATGAAATTGATGGGGATTTCAAAGATGTAGCTGTAAGAACCTTAAAGGTGGGTCTTCCTACACACTCTGATCTCTGGAAGTCCCTTACCATGAAGCCTTCTTAGAGTATGCACCAGTTAATGGACTGAATTGAAGAGCACAACAGGGTGGAGGACAATCCAAATTAGAGTAAGGGGAAAGCCAAAGTTTTTACAATTGACCAAAGAGATGACTGGGCCAACCGGTATGGACCTTCTTGTCCAAGGAGAGAGTTTTTCAACTAGGCACCCTGCAACCCCGTTGGACCCAAATGGTAAATTCGGTGTTAAAGGAGCTGATCTACCAAGTGTTGGAAAAGATCAAGAATAAGCCTTACTTTAAATGGTCCAATAGAATGGGAGGAGGCCCCACCAAGAGAAATCAGAATCTTTACTGTCATTATCATCAAGATTGAGGTCATACTACGGAGGATTACAAGACTTTGCAACTCTCCCTCGATCAATTAGTCAAAGCTACGAAGTTGAAGCAATTTTTGCACTAGCCTGCCATCCAAGGAGGACAACCCACAACAGTGTCTTAGAGAAGTAATGTTCCTTGGTCTTCCCTTGGAACAATCAATGTCATTTTTGTGGCTCTAAGGAAAGACCCTAGCTTTGTCAGCAGGGTGATGACGATATCTCCACAGTTAAAAGTGGACGAGGAAGGTGGGCCATTTAAGAAGTTCAAGCTGTAGGACCAGCCAATCCTAGGATTCTCCGAGGAGGAGGGAACGATTCAACCCTATGATGATGCGCATGTAGTAACTTTGCAAATCGCAGAATTCGATGCCAAGATGGTAATGATTGAGCAGGGAAGCAGGGCCGAGATCACGTATCTAAATTTATTCAAAGGCTTAGGACACAAGCCCGAAGACCTTAGTAAGTATGATGTCCCCTTGGTTGGATTTGATGGAAAGACCATTGTTCCATGGGGTATGATCAGGTTACTCGTTCAAACGGGAGAGGAGGTGGTGAATGCGGATTTTATTATGGTGGAGGCTTATTCACCCTATATGGGCATCTTAGCAAGGCCATGGCTTCACGTTTTGGGGGTTGTATCTTTAACTCTGCAGGTAAAGTTGAAATATCCTATTGAGGGAGGATTTGGAGAGTTGTTGGGATGCCAGGCAGTGTATGGTGGCAGCAATTAGGCACCAAGCCTCTAAAATTGGCTCCTCGTAGTCAACTCCTACCTATAGCAACCAGTGCCCGTCATGCCAACCTCCTCAAATTCTTCAGTATCATGTGAGGGTTTGGATAAGATTGCTGTAAGGACCAGATTTTGGCTCCCTAGCCCAACAAATGGATGGACTTAGGCCCAAAAAACCCCAAATAATGAATTTGTAGAGAATGAATTGAAAAACTAGGCTTTAATGAATCAGACAAACACTAAGGAAGAATTAGAAGACAAGAAAATGTAAATAGATAGGTTTCAGTTGAAGAAAATAGTCTTCGGCAAAGTCTAAGGAGATCTATTCTTATATATCTCTCTTAGGTTTAATTACAAAATCAGTTCTTAATGCTACAGTATTTTTCTCTCTGTTTCTCGATCCCTTTCTCCCTTTGCCTCTTCCTTCTTTTATACACTTTTTCCTTTCATCTTTTGCCTCCACGTGCATGCCAGATGGTTGGTGTTGATACTTGTTCCATCAGCACCTTCTATAGGTCTTCAAGCAGTAGCTGTAAGGCTGAAAATCACTGTTCAGGTATCACTTCTATATTAATGTGGCCAGAGAGTTAGCTGCAATGCATTTAATGCGGTGGTAGCGGCTTTCTCCTTAGATATTTTAGAACTTCTCCCTGTCCTATGTCTCTACCATGCCTATCCATACCGACAGAACTTCCTGGAACATTCCCCTGAACAATGGATCACTCCTTTTGACCTCGGCCTCTATCAACCGAGGAGGTATTTGTCTTCGGACCATCCTCTTGGGCCATTATGACCAAAACCAACTTCTTCATTTACTAACACAGCATTTTCTGTCAAATATTTTTCCTCCTCGAACGACCCCTACTTCTCGGCTAGGACCATAGGCCCAATATACAAATAGATAATGGACCCTTGGGCCCAAGACCCCTACAATTGCCATTGGCGAAGACAAGGAGAGGTACTTCCAAATTGTGTAATATTAATTTAATGAGTGAATTGCATCAGGTCTGATCTTAATCCTCATTTCTTCGTAAGTGTAAATGTAGTGAAGCAGTCAAGCTTTATGTCATTTCTGTCAACTTTTTGAAGCTGAGAGAGCAATAACTGTGAGAGCAATAGAAGAAGAAGAAGAAAAAAACACGAAACAGTTCACTCCTAAGTCCTAACTCAACTTTCTGTGGTGTCTCTCTGGTTACTTCGTTTGCCATATTTCTCTTATTTCCACAAGTGAACCATGTCGATTGTCGGGGAGGCTGTCGACCTTAAGCATGGATTTAAAAGCTTCCAAGTGACTTGGAGTCCAAAAAATAATTGGACGTTTAAGTCTTCAAAAATGCAATACATTGTTGTGATAAATCAGTTAATTGTATGATTAATGTGGACAATAAATACCTACAAAAAAAAGTCGAAAAACACACATTTAGTGTCGGTCTCAGTCACAGGGTCTTTGAAGCTCCAAATTTGCAGCTTTTTTTATTTTTTATTTTTTTATTTTTTTTTATCCTCTCTATTTCGAAAAGAAAATTGATAATTCATCACCTTCATGTTTAGGTTGAGTGGTTTGATCGAGTTGAGTATATGATATGGACGTTGTGCATGTAATGATTATATTCAATGGTATTATAAAATAACATGTTATATACATTCCCTTCTATCAATTATTTAAAATGAGTGGCTTAAATAATAATTAACCACACAAAAGTTTTTTTTTTTTTTTTTTGAGAAGAAAATTGATGGATTTTATTAATGTAATTAAACTATATTCAATAGTAAAATCGAACCAATATGTGATGGGACATCTTACATCCATACTTGAACATCTGGTATGCATAGTGCATTTCTAGCCAGACTATGAGCAACCCTATTATTGTTTCTCTTAACGTAAGAATACAACAATTTTACAAAATTGTTAGGAAACACTTTTCACATCTTCACTCAGTAAACACGTTGGACCCTGCACTTGATCACCCATAAAACCTTTCACACCTTGCATGTGATCAGAGTAAGTGGGATAATTGGTATCAGACCCGTACCTTCTCCCTTCATTATCTCCTCTTAAGCACGTTACTGAACCAGCTGGATTTGAAGGAAATTTATTAATCTTGAAACTCAATCCTGGAATTTTAGTAAGAGTAGAATCCCAAAGTGAGCTTTTATGATAGTAAGGAGTTTCCTTTTCAAGTGACCTTGCCGTTTCAACCATTTTCTTTGGTTCAGCCATCCTTTCCAAATCAGGCGCTAGGATGAGGCTAGAATTAATGCCCTCATTACTTTCAGTTAACGTTGACAGAGCCTCATTCTCAATTAATATCAATTCCATTTTATTAGGGAGAGAAAAATCCGGAATTTTGATATTATGAGAATAAATATCTTTCATTGCCTACTCCGTACTCGTTTCTGCTGTTACCAAGCCTTCTGAATTAATTAGAGCATTAATTCTCTCCTTATCGTCCTCAGTTACCGTATTAGATTTCCCCACCACTGCAGCAACCGATGGACTACCCTCATTCGATGAAACTTTCTCAATCGTTGCCACCTGACCATAGTACCCAGGCACCAGAATTTCTCTTCTTCCACCTATCTGATATGGTGCCGCTCTGAGATAGGAACCGAACTGTCGTTTATCAGTGGTTGGAGAGCTCTTGCTATGAATCCATAGCTCGCATTGTTTGTCATAGTGTTTCAAACGACCATACCTCTCATACTGAAATCAAACCCATGATTTCTCCCCATTCTCTAGCTTGAACACCTTACCATGGCATAAAGGAAGAGTAATATCCACTGTGAAACGTTCCCGAATGAAGTTACCTCCATCATCATCTGTGGATTCAGGTGACCTTCGGACCTCTCCAATGGTTTCCCAAATGCTTTCTGCAATATCATGAACCTGAACCCGAAACAATGCTTTATTAAAAACTAGATCTTTGAATTTTGAAAACTCTTCAAATGTTTGCAAGACCACAAGGTGTTTGTTAAAACTCCAAGGCTGATTTTTGATTATCCTTTCCACATCTGAACTGTTGTCAAAAACAAAAAGCACCCTATGATCTCCCAGATTTCGAATTTTGTAACCATTCACCAACCTCCATCGCTGCAAAAACGTACGAACCACTGCCTCCACAATGAGATAGCATGAAGTTAAAAACTTTGCCACTATAATGCATTCCCCTGATTTGTGAATTTTTGGAAGGACAAAACCAGCATGTTCTCTATCAGATAGAGATAATTCAGACAAATTTTTAGTGAGGTCTTCCATGGTGAGTAGTGAAGAATAGAAAGAGAAGTAACACTGGGTAGAAGAGAAACTGAAGGAGTAAAAGTGTTTCCCAAAACCCTTGAACAAAACAAACCAACAAACTCAAGAGGCACACTTGGTGACTCCAGAGGACACAGGAACAAATTAACAGATAAAAAAGAAACTCTCCTTCAGAGAAGGGACAAAACTTCTACTGCCTAAGAGAAGAGGGAAAAAAACCCAACTTTCTTAGCGACAGAGAAACAACCACACAAAAGTTAACCATAAAGTTTGGCCCCTATTTTTATACACTTATCTTTTTACTTTACATTGTTTACAACATGACTTCTTTTTATTATGATACAATTAATTTATATTTTATTTTTTATGAAATACAATGAATTTATTTAATGTTTATAAAATTTAAGCACATTATGAAAATACTAGCTTTTAAGCACGCACGTTGCATGTGATCAGAGATTCTTTTATTTTTTTGGATAAAGGTTAATAATTTGCGTCTATTAAAAATAAATATTTTTTATTTTTCAAACAAATAAAAATGATAAATTTTTAAGATAAGTCATAACTATAATTTCTTTTTTAAACGTGTGTTTGAAAGTGGTATAGTGATATAGAAAAAAGTTTGGGTAGAAAAAATTATGTGAATGTGAGGGGAAAGAATGCTAAATTTTAGGGGTTCTCTTAAAGTTTTTATTTTTTGAATTAGGGGTGTTTTTACTTTTTATTCAGACAAAAAAGGAATAAAAAATGCTAAATTTTAGGGAATAAAAAGATGAATACGAAGTGGAAATAAATTCTAAATTTTAGAATTTCTCTTTTTGAATTCAAAATGAAATTCATTATTTGACATTTATGACTTCATTTTTAAGAGAAAGTTACATTTCATTAATGAGGATATTTTTGAACTACATAAAAATAAAATTCAATAAATAGTATAGATATTGAAAATGTACTGTTGAATTTTAAGAATAGAGTAAAAAAGGTTATTGAAGGTTATATATTTGAGTTAATAATAAATTTTGTTGAGAAAATTTAGATAATTTTAAATGGACTGTAAGGTTTAAATAGATTGGAAACACTTTTAAATAAGCTTAAAGTAGTTTTAATTGACCCATAAGTGGTTTAAATTATTAAAAAATTAAATAAAATTAGAGCACTTTATTTATTTATTTATTTTTTACGAATCAATGTAGACATTTTATTACTCAAACCATGGTTAAATTAGAAGCCATTATATGCTATACTTATATAAGTAAGGACGTAGTTCATGTTTTCATCCCCTCTATAAATCTTAAGCTAATCTTGCTAGAACATATGCATGCTATTTCTTGTTCTTTTAATGTATACCAAGTTATATATCTAGAGCCTTTACACCAGTTTGTGTATTTTCTATTTGGGTTGTAAATGAGTTGAACTTAGCAGAATATATAAGGGTATATTTGGTAACTGTTTTTTTTTTCACTTATTTTCTGTTTCCAAAAACTATTTTCTATTTTTGAGACTAAACAAAAACTGTTCTCAAAACTCAATTTGTAAAAGAAACTGAAAACATACAAAAGGTTGTTTTTGGTTTCTAATTTTCAAAAATCAATAACGCATTTAATTTAATGAATCTGTCTCATTTAATGAGTTAGCATTAGAGTTCAAATCCTAATAGCAACATATTTTAGTATTTTTTATTTTTTTACTTCAAAAACCTATCTTTTTAATTTCAACTAACCAAACATATTTTTGATTTCAAAAATACAATTTTTTTTCTTTATATTCCCCAAAACAAGATTTTGAAAATAGAAAACAAAAATTGTTACCAAACATAACCTTAAGTTCATATTTGTTCACTTCTTACAATTATTAGTATACTAGTTGCTAACCCGTGCTATGCACAGGAAGCTATCTATTTTTGAGGTAGATTAAAATAATTTTATAAAAAATTTAAGAAGCTACACCATTGCATGATTTGCTCTTGTATGACTTCAATTTGTGTTATGAAAGCTCTAAAATGTGTGAAACCACAAGAGCTATTTAGACCCCCAAATAAAAATTACGGCTCGATAGATTTTACTCTAACTTATACTAAGTGTGGAAAAGAGTAAATGCGAGCCTATAGACAAATAAGCTACTCTAAACCATATTCATAATAACACAGTAGTAAAATGAAAGGTAAAAGAGTAAGGAAGAAGGATGCAAATACAAAGACAACATATTGAAGTGTTATCGAAGAGGAAATCGAAGTCCTCGCCGTAAAACCTCTCCGTCGCCCTCCAAGCGGTAATCGATCCACTAGATAATTAGTTGGGATACATGAGTTAGCAAGAGACTCTCCAAGCCTAATTTACCTAATGTACCTAAACCTTCGAAGATCCTACTCCAACAAGGCTACTCGGGACCGTGTCTTGTCTAGCTCTCCGAATCTCGCAACAAGCTCCATGTTGCATCTGTCATCCTTGGCTTCTTCTAATACTTCCCAGTAGCACCAAAATCTCACTGAATACTCTGAAAGGGTGTGGTAAGTGTTTGTGCTATCAACCTCTCAATGGTATGGAAATGGAGAGGTAGGAGTTGAAGAAAATCCACAAGTAATTGTGTAGAGGATTGTGAGTATATCAATCTTTAACTCTCAAGGTTTGTGGTTAGAGTTTTATCTCAGAAGCACTTCTTAACAATTGTGGATAATGATGGTATATATAGTGTGGGTACAAAAAGTGTGTATTAGATAGGACAATTTGACAAAACAGAATGTTTCGTAAGTGTCTCGCGGGAAGGCCTTACCTGCGAGCTACTAGCGAAACACAGCTGTCTCCATCTGTTCTAACTCTTCACATTCCAGTCATGTGCAAAACACATGCATCATTTTGCGGGATGCTTAGTCGCGAGCTACCCGTGAAAACTCTTCTATCTTCAATTACTTGAGTCTTCACACACTTTCTCTCTATCACACAACCCTTACAATTAAATCTCACAATAAATACAGGGTATAAAAGATTGAATAAAATTACAATCAACTTTGGCACGGAATTAAAGCCAACAAAACATATAGTTGTAAATTACAACTTTACATGTTACAATTTGATGAAGAAACCATTGCTTGAACTTACAGTGGCTTACAAAAAAATTGTCAGATAGTTTCAGATATAACAAAAAAATAACTCAAAAATTCAGATATTAAAACTTCTAAAAGACCAAAATATATTAAAGAATCAAATGATTCATTGCTTAGAAATTATTGAAACAAAACAAAATATATATGACTAAACAATAGAGAAATATAAGAGAAAGATGAGTCACATTCAAAAGAATAATTTCAATTATTGCAAGCTTTTTTATCTTGTAAAAAACGGCTAGAGAGAGTTTGGTGGTTCATGTATGAAAATTACTTTTTAAAAAATACATGAAAAACCATTAAATAATTTTTTTAAACAAAATAGAGAAGAAGAAAATAACATAAGGAGAGCTCATACCTCTACTTGGTTTAAAAAAAAAAAAAATTGGGGATTTGCTTTGCTTTTATAGTGTTCATGATTAACCTCGCAAATTTGGAGATAAATTATCAATGTTTGAGTTTGAGTTAAAGTTTGACTTGTTAGAGAGATAGAGTTTCACTCATTATTAAGTTTGGATTAAATAAAAATAATTTTGTTTAAAAAAAATGATAAGTTTGAGTTTTAGTTGGACTTGTTATAGAGATAGAGTTTCACTCCTTATTAAGTTTGGACTAAACAAAAATAATTTTATTTAAATATTTAAAAAAAACGATAATGATGAGTTTGAGTTTGAGTTGGATTTGTTAGAGAGATAGAGTTTCAATCCTTGTTAAGTTTGAACTAAACAAAAATAATTTTATTTAAATATTAATGATAATGATAATGATGAGTTTGAGTTTAATTTGGACTTGTTAGAAAGATAGAGTTTCACTCCTTGTTAAGTTTGGACTAAACAAAAATAATTTTATTTAAATATTATGCTGACGTGAAAAATTGTAGGAATTTCAGAAGTTTTGGTTATATATATATATATATATATTAATAGACAAGTATAAATATAAAAATATAATATTATATGTGGGGCCCGTAGGCCTGATAGCCTCGGCCCATCATATAGCAGGCCCAAGGCTCATGCCGAGGAGCACAACCTATTTCTGAGAGAGAGGAGGAGAGCCTATTTTCCTAAATCCACGCCGAGGATACCTTGTCCTCGGCCTGACAAAGGTGATTTTGGGGAGAGGCTAACCCCAAAGTAAGTTGTCACTCTCGCATTTAATGCACTCAACTAACCCTCCTGGCTGCATTAATGGGGAGGTAACCCCTTGGCAGGATAACGTTGGTTAGAGTGAGCCACTTGAGTACCGATAAGGCCTCTGATGGGACGGACAACCAGAAGAAAAGCGAATAGACGATCAACAGATGGAAGCAGGAGATAGGAAGATGAAAACTATAAAAGAAAAGCTAGTAAAGCAAAAGAAAGGGGGGAAGGAAAAAAAAGAAAGAGAGGACATTGAGGCCTCCTCGGCCACAGGCCGAGGAGCATTCCCTCATTTGTAAGAAAACACTTAGCAATTTTTCATAAGAGAATTTTGTGCATGGTGATCGACGGCCAGCACCTAAGCCTGTCAACCCACCCTCTATAAATTTATTGTTTGGGCTTATTGGGCTGAAAACCCAACACTCAATTCAAATTGAGCCCCTACAATTGGCGCCGTCTGTGGGAAGGATTAGGGTGCTAGCCGGAGCACCAGGTAGGTGTTCTAAGTTTAAAGTTTTTGTTTTACAGTAGATTGAAAAAGATAATGTTCTAAGTCCTAAGTATTTGTTTTATAGTAGATTGAAAAAGATAAGTGTTCTAAGTTCTAAGTATTCGTTTTGCATTAGATTGGAAAAGATAAGAATTCTAAGTTCTAAGTATTCATTTAAAAAAAAAAAATAGATAATATGGAAGATTTGGTAGCAAAAAAAAAAAAAAAAAAAAGAGAAAAACGAAAGATCTTGATATTATTCATACATAGAAAAATTACATATTACAATCAGAGGCTCAGGTAGGCCTGTTTTACAAGTAAATTTACGAGCTAATAGCCACCTGCTATTCCTAGCTACTCCTACAATCAGAGGCCCAGGTGGAGCCGCCCTAGGAGAAAACTAGCCGGAGGGAAGTGTCAACTCGTGCTTTTATTTGGCACCAAGAGAATGTGTGAGCTTGACACACGGTGGAGGAGGTGAAGGACAATAATACCCTCAGGCCCCCAACCACTCCCTCCTTGGCTGGGCAGAGCTGGAACAAAGAGAGGAGCAGACGCAGGGGCTCGGGGCTACCCTCCCCCATGATGTTCCCTCGATTCTCTCCGTTCCTCTCGAGTGCTGGCCATGGGAGACGGCAACACTCGAGCACCGCCCGTGAGGTGAATTCGCATGCCTTCCTTGTCGGGGGTGTGTTCCGAGGAAAGACGTTAGGTTCTCTAGTAACCTCCCTCTGGGATACCTCGGAGGGCACCATCAGGGTTACGCCTAGACTCTGCCGCACCGAAAACCCAGTGGGGGCTGCGGCCATACCATTTTTATCAGTCCCGGTAACAATTCCAGCGAGATTGTTAAAAGGGCATGAAAAGTTGGAAGAGAGTGTTTTGCTCTGTTTGTGTTGAGAGGTTCATGGGTTGTGGAGTAACCATCTCCTTGCTTTATATAGGGGATGAGAGTTTGGTGAGAATTAATTCATGCAGAATTCGAAAAGGGTATTATCAGCTGGATCAGTAATGAAGTCCCCAATTTCCAAGGAGGCCACGGACGGTTGGACTCGTGTCAATTTACGAGGGCATTAATGAAGGCGCGTTTTGCGCACTGGAGCGTTGAGCGCGGAACACGAACAGACAGGGGGCGCTTCTTAAATAAAAAAGATGGGGCCTCAAGTTAGAGGTGAGATCAATGCCACGTGTAAAGATCGTAATCTGACGCAAAGAATAATCATATCCAGTAAAGCGATCTGAGGACAAATCTGTACTTACACGAAAAATTGAAGTGGTAGACAGAGCCAAGGTATTGCATGGTCCTCGGACCCAAACCTATGGTAAAACTACACACACTGATTATATCTAATGTTTACGAAAAATTGAAGTGGTAGACAGAGCCAAGGTATTGCATGGTCCTCGGACCCAAACCTATGGTAAAACTACACACACTGATTATATCTAATGTTTACGAAAAATTGAAGTGGTAGACAGAGCCAAGGTATTGCATGGTCCTCGGACCCAAACCTATGGTAAAACTACACACACTGATTATATCTAATGTTTACAAAAAATTGAAGTGGTAGACAGAGCCAAGGTATTGCATGGTCCTCGGACCCAAACCTATGGTAAAACTACACACACTGATTATATCTAATGTTTACGAAAAATTGAAGTGGTAGATAGAGCCAAGGTATTGCATGGTCCTCGGACCCAAACCTATGGTAAAACTACACACACTGATTATATCTAATGTTTACAAAAAATTGAAGTGGTAGACAGAGCCAAGGTATTGCATGGTCCTCGGACCCAAACCTATGGTAAAACTACACACACTGATTATATCTAATGTTTACAAAAAAATTGAAGTGGTAGACAGAGCCAAGGTATTGCATGGTCCTCGGACCCAAACCTATGGTAAAACTACACACACCATTATACCTGGGTACTAGACAGAACCAAGGTATTGCATGGTCCTCGGACCCAAACCTATGGGGAAACTAGATACTTACAGGAAAAATGGAATTACTGGGCATAACCAGAGTGTTGCATGGTCCTCAGACTCAAACCCATAGAGAAAATAACCGTCTAGATGAAAACTAGAGCGTTACTTAGGATCGAGCTATACCGCGGTATTTCGATTTATGGTCGAAGGATAATAGATGGTTTCATGAGACGAACTCCAGAATAAAGTACGAATATTGAGCAGAGTACAATAGTAAGGTGAGCAACAGAAAAGAAAATATCAGTGGTTGGAAGAGAAATATTACGTATTCAAATTCAAAAAGAAGGTATACAATTCCCTTACAACGCCACTAAGGCAAGAAATAAAATGAGATAAAAGAGAAGATAAACCAACTCATCCTACGCCGTATATTAGTCTCCTCAATTCAATGAGCAAAATTAAATCAATAAGTAAATCAAAAGGTCTGGGCCAAGGCCTAGGGGCTCGATGTCAAAAGGTCCGCCGGAGGATTTGCCATGTCTTGAGGCATTCCCTGACCCTCGGTCGCCACTTCCTCCAACACTCTTTGGGGCTCAACCTCCTCGGATGGCTGACCAGTTAACGGCACATCCTCGGTAGTCCTATCCTGACTTTCAACCGATGGTAATGAGGATCCCTCCTCAGGAGCAGCAGGTACAATCTCGCGAATGGCAGTAGAGTAATATACCCTGTCTTCCCTTCTAAGATCAGACGAAGCATCAACCCCTGCTTGGTTGAGGGCTTCATGCCAAGTTTGAGAGCAATAATGCCTGCACACAGCAGGAACTTGAGCCCGAAGGGTGGCTTCAGTCTTAGCCACCCCTTCTGCGAAAGCATCTTCCTTCGCTTCTTCCACATAGCGCTCAGCGTCTGTCTTTGCAAAAATCGCCTCGTCTCTGGCTCTCATAGCCTCGTCCCTGGCATACTCGGCAACACCTTTGTCATGGATTGCCTTGGTCAAATTTCCCTTCATATAGGTGATGTCCTCTTTGGCTTTCTGTAATTGACCTTCAACATCTTGCAAGCGGACAGTTTGATCCTCAGCTTGTTTCCTGGCCACGGCTAGGTCAGAGGCAGCAGTATCCCTGGCCTTCGCCATTTCTGCCAGATCCTCGGTCGCCTTTTTCAGGTCGGCCTCAGATCTTTTAAGAGTTTTGGCCGCCTCCAGGAACTTATCGCGCTCTTGTGCCAAGGCACGACTATGGTCATCCACCTCTTTGCCCAACCTAAAAAGGGCCTGGATAGCCTGCCAGCAAAAACAAGCAGCTCTGTAAAGAGAAAGAAAACTGCTAAGCGACAAAAATTTTTTGGTAAAATGAATAGGTGCCAAGAGACCTACCATGCCTAGATATTTTTTAAGATCGAGGACAACCTCTACCCCACTCATTTTCTCTAACTCAGCCATATCAGTGGGGAGAATGAGAGATTTCTCTAGGGCCTCGGCCATGAGAGCCCCCTCGTCTCCTTGAGACTCTCGTATCGACGCGTTACCCATTAGGGGCTGATCGTGGAGCATGGCAGCAGGCAGCCATGCTTGAGCCTGGGGCTGCTGGACGACCTTCTTGCTTTTCCTTTGGTCATCGAGCTTCAATTGTTTTGGAGGTCTGCGAGTCTTACCCTCCTCGGGCGAAGAATGAGATTTGCTCCCATCCATTGGCTCCTTACCCTTAGAAAGTCTTTTCCTTTTCGGATCAGGAGACTCAGTAGAAGGGGCAGTTACTGTGGGAATGGAGGACGATCTGATTTGCATGGTTGGAATCTGGGGCTGAGTTGCTGGGGGCTGGGACTGCGACTCCCCGGGAACATCCCTCTTAGAACCGCCTTCAAGCAGGTCAAGAAGATTGGTTTTAGGCTGTCTCTTTAAACCCATCTCAGCTTGGGTACCAACTTTTAAGGATTGAAGATCGGCTTCGGACAAGTGAGGATCTCCTAGGTCACCGGGAGGATCCTCGGGCTGATCAGCTAAGTCAAACACGCTATACTCGTCCTCGGAGGAACTCAATTCAACCACCTCCCTTGTTTTCTTAGATGGTCCTTTCTCGGCCACCGTTACTTGTCGGGATGAAGAGGGACCTGATAGCGGAATACTTTCAGGTATATAAGACCCCCCAGTAAAAGCAAAATCGCTCTCCACCACGGTAATCTGCGTAAGCCGAGGATCACGAGCTCTAATTACGTGCTGCGGAACAGGGAATGACGTCTGAGCTGGGTCGCACCCGAGAATTTTATGAGCAGCTCTGACTTGGTTGTCAGATTCGTTCAAGAAAAGTTCCGACCTGAGAACGGTTTCCAAATCCGCTTTATTAACCAGGTGGAAGTGACGTGCAAAAGCGTGTGGATCTGTGAAAAGAAAAGCGAAATTCTTATGGTTAGTCAACCAAATCGAGTATACAGGTATAAAACTTAAACGTACTGAGACCTAGATTATCTTGTACTTCGGATGCCCTACCTGGCTTCCCCTCTACGGTTGGGCAATGAAAGCCGTCGTGCCATTATCCCGATACTATGAGGAAATCTTGGTTCAACCCCTTATTGGAGTCAGGAAGACACTGGATAAGACGAACCCTATCGTCCCTTGTCTTCATATAATATGTCTTACCCCTCAGGTGATGAAGGTTGTAACACCAATTAACATCATGGTGAGTCAGTCTCAGCCCCATTTTCTCATTCAGGGTATCTACACACCCTAGTATCCTAAATACATTCACAGCACATTGAGTAGGGGCCAGGCGGAAATGCCTAAGGTAATTGAGGGTCACCGGCCTCATAGGGATTCTCATCCCTCCTTCTACAAAAGCGACTATTGGGATCACGACCTCACCCTCTCTCCTCCTAAGGTACCACTCTCCTTCTTCGCAGTATTTCAAATTCACATTATTGGGTATTCCATAGTCAACAATGAATTTGTTCATCATTTCATCGGACTCGACCAACTCCTTAAACTTACCCATTCCCCAAAGACAACTAAAAGCTCCAAAAGAGAAAAGGAAGAGTGAAATCAAAGAAATTTGGGGTCACTAGAAAAAGAAGACTTACAGAAGTATGACGATACCCTTCAGATAGTATGCCAGTTGAACCAAATTCAAACTATATGCATCAATAATGATAAGCGCGAAAATGATGAGAACAGGCAAGTCAAACAGGTATTTATACTCTCCCTTAATTTTCCCAAATGAAACCGCTTGCTCATAAAGGCAGAAGATCATGCCGTTGAAAGTGGGAAACGTGGTGCCGCCAAAATTTAATGTGGGCACCCATTAAGTCTCGAAACGCTGAAAACGCGCATCGAGCAGTCAAGAAGCCGCCAGCATCAATATAAACTGAAGTGAGGTCATTCGTCCAGTGGATCTGCATGTATCAAAACCCTCCTCCCCGTTCGAGGGAACGTGCAGCAGAGTTTTGAGGGGTTATTGTGGGGCCCGTAGGCCTGATAGCCTCGGCCTATCATATAGCAGGCCCAAGGCCCATGCCGAGGAGCACAAGCTATTTCTGAGAGAGAGGGGGAGAGCCTATTTTCCTAAATCCACGCTGAGGATACCTTGTCCTCGGCCTGACAAAGGTGATTTTGGGAAGAGGCTAACCCCAAAGTAAGCTGTCACTCTCGCATTTAATGCACTCAACTAACCCTCCTGGCCGCATTAATGGGGAGGTAACCCCTTGGCAGGCTAACGTTGGTTAGAGTGAGCCACTTGAGTACCGATAAGGCCTCTGATGGGACGGACAACCAGAAGAAAAGCGAATAGACGATCAACAGATGGAAGCAGGAGATAGGAAGATGAAAACTATAAAAGAAAAGCTAGTAAAGCAAAAGAAAGGGGAGGAAGGAAAAAAAAGAAAGAGAGGACATTGAGGCCTCCTCGGCCACAGGCCGAGGAGCATTCCCCCATTTGTAAGAAAACACTTAGCAATTTTTCATGAGAGAAGTTTGTGCATGGTGATCGACGGCCAGCACCTAAGCCTGTCAACCCACCCTCTATAAATTTATTGTTTGGGCTTATTGGGCTGAAAACCCAACACTCAATTCAAATTGAGCCCCTACATTATATATAGTTTAATTGAGCCTCATGTACTTTTTTGTATTGGAAAATATTAACGGATGCCCTAAGGACATTAATTTAGGTGCTATTTTTAGAAACTTTTTATGAAAAAATTGATAAACTTTTTTTTTTTTTTGAGAAACGAGACCAAGAAGCTGGGGAATTTATTCAAACTGATTAAATTTTTTAACTATTTTTTATATTTATAATAAAAGTGAGGTCAAAAACTTTTTTAATACAATTTATTAATAATTACTCAAAAGAGGCCTATTAACATGATTATATTATGATTTTGACTCATTTAACAGTCAAATTTAAACGTCATGGGCCTGAATTTAGTTTAACATAAAGTACAGTGTTCTAACTTTGATGAAAGTAGCCGAAACTCCTTTAAAATACTGCTTCCATTCTGCCCTGGTCCTTTACAAACGGCACTACCATTCATGCAGCCATGGCTTCCATATGATCAATGCATGGTTGGTGGCTAGCTCATCAGAGCAACCATTTTTTCTTCTTTTATTTCAGATAATTATTCCAAGACCAGTCTTATCCGTTCTACAAAAAAGGGCTCCATAAATTTTTATGTTTATTTTTTATTTGATGAAGGGCTCCATCAAATTGGAGCACTTCAACGTTGAATCTTGATTTTAGATGCCCACTTTAGACAAAGTATAGTTTAATTATAATCTAATTGAATCTATAAATAGATTATATTATATAGATTTATGGTAAACAGCTGTTAAGATTCAGTATATCCACTAATGTAAATTACTTTGAAACTTCCTACTGACATGGCGACATTAATCAATTGAGTTCCTTTGGCGGGTTACATATGAAATCAAAAGTCGACAAAAGTCTTGTACACAGCACCAAATGAATAAATAACCAATTGAAGTTGTCAATCTTGGCTTGTTTCGTTTTGTATCTTTCTGACTTTGAATATTTTCTTATACTAAGATAAGTGCAAAAGAAGAAGAAAAAACAAAAAAAAAAAAACCCCGAAACAGTTCATTGTTTTCTTGAACTTTCACAGAACATAGTAATCCAGTCCAGTTTAAACTTGAGCTTGGATTTAGTTGAATATAAATAAGTATTTTCTTGAATCGAGTTCAAGTAGTTCATAATCAGTCTATGTTCGACTATGTGCTTCTTGAATTTACTTTTATTTTTTTTATGAAATATAATAAATTTATTTAATTTTTATAAATTTTAAACATATTAGAAAAATTACTAATTTGATATCATGGTAATTGGCATTATTATTATCTGGCTTGTTTTTTTTTTCCTTTCTTTTATTATCTAGGATAATTATTTTAAGAATAGCCTCATCAGTTCCACGAAAGATGATCCCATTAAATTGGAGCATTTAAATCTTTACTTTAGATCCACTTTTACACAAAAGTGTATTTAATCATTTGAAATTTCCTACCGACAAATTTGAGTTCCTTTGGCTGGATTTCAAAAGTCATGAGCAGAGCCAGAGCCCCACCCAATGAATAAAGCAACCAATTCTTGGCGAGTTTCGTTTTGTATCTTTCTCGCATTGTATCAAGCTTTATGTAATTTCTGAACACTTGTTTTCTTGAACTTTTCACAGATCATAATAACTCTCTTCATTCCCAAGTTCCATCTCAACTATCTGTGGTGCCTCTCTGGTTACTTCATTTCCCAAATTTCTCTCGTTTACACAAGCGAACCATGTCGATTGTCGGGGAGTTTGTCGCGGGAGCTGCTTTATCCGCTTTATTTGATGTGCTGTTTGACAAGTTGAGCTCCTCTGATTTGTTGAACATCTTTCGGCAAAAGAACGTTGATGCTGATATCAAGAAGTGGAAGAGAACGTTGCTAAAAATCCATGCTGTTCTGGAGGATGCAGAAGAGAAGCAGATGACAGGCAGGTTGGTGAAGATTTGGCTGGATGAGCTGGAAGATTTGGTTTATGATGTGGACGACATCTTGGATGAGTTTGATATTGAAGCTTTACGACGTAAATTGCATGAAGAAGAACGCAGCGCAAGTAAGATACGGAAGTTCATCCCTGCTTGTTGTGTGGGTTTCAATCCAAGTTCTATAAAGTTTGATGTCAGTTTGCGATCCAAGATTGAAGGGATCAACACAAGATTTCAAGAGATTGTGACAGAGAGGGTAGTTCTGAAATTGAATGACGGTGCTGGGGTAAGGACTATAACAAAAACATCAAGGCCGCCCACGTCTTCTCTGGTTGAAGGTCGAACTTATGGCAGGGACAAAGATAAAAATGCTATTGTCAAGTCGTTGCTCGAATCAGGTGATGCTCAACTCTCTGTAATTCCCATAGTTGGTATGGGTGGGTTGGGGAAGACGACTCTTGCCCAGCTAGTCTACGAGGAAGTGAGTAGTCATTTTGAGTTGAAAGCATGGGTTTGCGTGTCTGAAGATTTTGACAATCTAAGGTTGACAAAAGAAATTCTACACTCTTTCACCTCTGAATCTGGGGATAATAATAGTACTTTAGATTCACTACAAGTCAAACTGAAGGAGAAATTATCCAAGAAGAAGTTCTTGCTCGTCTTGGATGACGTTTGGAATGAAAACTATGACTTGTGGACTGAACTACGCAAGCCTTTCGAATTTGGGGCTCAAGGAAGTAAGATTGTTGTCACAACTCGGAATGATGGTGTTTCATCAATGATGGGAATTAAATCACCATACAAGTTGGAAGAGTTGTCACGAGCTGCTTGTTTACGTGTATTTACCCACCACGCATTAGATGCAACAGATTTTAGTGAGTATCCAGAACTTGAAAAATATGGTCAAAAAATTGTAGATAGGTGCAAGGGAGCACCTTTGGCAGCAAAAGCACTTGGCAGCCTTTTACGCAATAAACACGATCCTTATGAGTGGGAAGATGTGTTAAATAGTAAGATCTGGGATATTCCTGAAGATAGAAGCAGTATTTTTTCCGTTCTTAAATTGAGCTACCACTATCTTCCTTCTCATTTAAAGAGGTGTTTTGCCTATTGTTCACTATTCCCAAAGAACAATGAATTTGAGGAGAAAGAGCTAGTCTTGTTATGGATGGCAGAAGGTTTGGTTCAAGAAACAAAAAGAAAGAAGCCAATGGAAGATCTTGGTGGTGAGTACTTTCGTGATCTAATCAAGAGATCATTTTTTCAACAATCAAGCCATGGTGAATCACTCTTTGTCATGCATGACCTTATGAATGATTTAGCTATGTGGGCAGCGGGAGACTTGTGCTGTAGGTTGGAGGATCAATTGGGTGGTAGTAAGCAATCTGAGATTTCTACAAAGGTACGGCATGTTTCTTATATTAGACATTCAAATGATTGCAACCAAAAGTTTGATGAAGATGTGCATTTAAGGACCTTCTTGTCGCTACCATTATATAACCGATATGGCTTAAAAATTGTTGATGTTAATTATTGTTTGTTTCCACAATTAAGATGCTTACGGGTATTATCTTTAAGTGGAAATAATATCGTTAAGCTACCAAGTTCAATTGGTGATTTGAAACATCTAAGATACTTCAACCTTTCTTATACTAAGATTGCAATTCTACCAGAATCAACAAGTTCTTTGTACAACCTACAAACATTGATGTTGAAAGGTTGTGACTCTCTCACAAAATTACCAAAAAAAATTAAAAATTTGGTTAATCTTCGACATCTCAATATTTCAAAGGCAAATTCAATTAGAGAGATGCCAGCGGGAATAGCAAAATTAAAGAGCTTACAAACACTTTGCTTTGAGGGTATGTCTAAATGGCAAGGTTGGATTCCTTGCAAAGTTGAGGGAGAAGAATTCCCTTGTTTGCGTAAGCTTTCTATCTCTGTATGTCCCAAATTAGGAAAATTTTCCTATCATCTCCCGTCATTGGAAAAAGTTTCCATTGATGCATGTGAGCAATTGGTTTTTTCAATTCCAAGCCATTCAGTGATTCAAGTATTAGAAATTGTGGGATGTAAAGAGGTTGTGTATGGGTATGTGAAGGTAGAAAAGCTAATAATAAAAAATTGTGAGAAGCTGACATCTTTATGTGAAGATGGGCTTATGTCCTTTGTAACACTAGAAATTGAAATCGAATCGTGCCAAAGTCTTGTAAACATCAAGTTGAAGTCTACATTAAGGACA
This sequence comes from Quercus cerris, assembly GCA_963669245.1. Classification (NCBI taxonomy): domain Eukaryota; kingdom Viridiplantae; phylum Streptophyta; class Magnoliopsida; order Fagales; family Fagaceae; genus Quercus; species Quercus cerris. The sequence goes on from OY770007.1 coordinate 84,377,266, forward strand.
CTAAAAATCAAAGACTGTAGTGCTTTGGAATCCTTGCAATTTGTGATGAATGAGGGAGGGGCTTCTTCAACTTCTTCTTTATTGATGAATGAGGAGAATCTTAGCTGCATTGATAACAACAATGCATCTCTTCTAGAGCACTTGAAAATTTCTAATTGTTCATCCCTAAAATGCGTATCAACAATAGTCGACCTAGCTGCCATGCTTGAACGCCTTGATATTGAAGGATGCCCAAATCTAACATCTTTATCATCGAAAGACACGTTACCTATCACCCTTAAAGTCCTTTGGCTAGATGGTTGTCCAAAACTGAAGTCAATAGTAGACAAGTTAGACAAGGATAGGTTACTTGAAGATCTTTTAATTTATAGATGTGAAAAGCTTAGGTGCTTACCGAGGGGCCTACACGAACTCTGTCACCTCAAAAGGATTAATATATACAAGTGTAATAGTCTTATCTCTTTAGGAGATTTGCTCCCCACCAACTTGAGAAGTCTTCAAATCCAATACTGTGAGAAACTGGAGGCCTTGCCGAACAACTTTCTCCAATATTTAATAATACGTGACTGTCCAAGTATCGTATCCTTTCCGGAAGAGGGTTTCCCCACCGACCTTAGAGAGCTTACGTTGATAGGGGCGAATCTCTGCAAGCAAGTATTTGAGTTGGGACTGCACAGATTCACGTCGCTTACATTTCTCAGGATTGATGAGGGAAATATGGATTCGTTTCCAGACGAGGAAGATGGGAAGACGATGTTGATGTTGCCTACATCTCTCACTACCCTGAAGTTTTATAATTTTCCAAATTTGTTATTTCTCTCCTGGAAGTTCTTTCAAAACCTCTCTGTACTTGAACAAATTTCCATCTATGGGTGCCCTAAACTCGCGTCCCTCTCAGAGAAGTGTTTTCCTCCCTCGCTTCAGCGACTTTCTATTTATGGTTGTCCTGTGCTGAAACAAAACTGCGAGAAAGACAAAGGGATAATGTGGTCAAAGATTGCCAACATCCCTTCGGTTAAAATTTATGGCTGAGAGCAGCAGAAATAATTTTGCAAAACAGAGAGATCTTCCTTCCAGGTACAACGTTATTTTGTTTCATAATATTTCAGTTCAAGAATTTTTACTATTATACAATAAAATCCTCTCTGTTTGTGTATTTAAACAATATAATTTTAAAAATTCAAACCCTAACCCAAGCTAATTCTTGCAGTGTTGCAGTAGAGTCTAGCTTCAAAACTTGGAGGAGGTATGTAAATTTTGGTTTGTATATGTTAATTTTTTTTTTCCTTCTTTTAACAATTGAATTCTGGCACCTTGAATTTTTCGCACGTCTCTTGTACTTGTAAGTTATTTGAATTGTATGAACCCTTTATTCCTAAGGGCATATAGTTGTTCGATGAAATGCCTGAAATAGATATTGTATTGGGAAATTTGAGAACCATTAAATATAGTACTAATAATACAAATGATCTCATTTGCACATAATGGCAGGATGATTATTGTACCATTTAAAAATAGTGCTTTGGAACAATGATTGGTGGATATGCACATAATGGGAGGATGAATTTTTATTAATATGATGCCTGAGAAGCATGTCTTTTTAACCAAAGATCATGCCTTGCACAGATGATCAAAGCATTCTGACCTGTGCTGCAGAATAAATTTTCAGGTAACTCTAGTATTAGAAAATATTGATTTTGACAAACCAACCAATCAGGACAAAAGAAGAACAAACTATTTTTTAATCAACAGTTACTGTTAGTTCAAAGTATTGGAGTGAAATAAAAAATCATAGGTTCATTATAATGTGAACAGACCTTATATTAGAATGAAATAAATGAACTTGACTATTCAAATAAGTTACGTTGATACTCACCATTTCATTAGAAATGCAAGAGCCTTTTACTTTTGATCAGATCTCACTATCAGATTTGAGTTTATTGAATCCTATTTCATTTATAATTGGCTCTCAGTTTGGATGGTGATATCCTCCACAGATGCTTGCTTTTTTTTCTTATGTTATTCTTGTTATTCTTTGTAAATTCAGGAATGTGACCATATGGTCATGATCCGTCAAGGTGTGCAATTGGATACAATTTGCTGATTGTCAGCACTGGCAAGTGTTGATATTTGGTGGAGGTGGTGGGTTTGGAGCAGGTGAGGTGCAAGCTTTGTCATAAAATTTGTGAAGCCTTATCCTATGTGATTGCGAAAGGTGTGGCAGCTGCACCTGTACTTACGAGTATGTCCAGGGTTTACAGCCTTTGTTGTGGATTAAAAACATGAAGCTATTAACATATTGTTGTGCTGTTGGCGAATTCCCACTAAGGCTCATCACCTAGAGGAGCAGCAGCAATAATTGTATAAAACATATTTACACAATTGGTACCACCCATGTGGGATGCATATTCAAGGTAGTGGACGTAAACTTTCATGCATTTCTCTTATAATTTTTGGTCAAAGGTTTCATATACTTAGAAGGAATTTCATTCGTAGTTTTCATTGGGGGGACAATATAAAATTTACCTTGGTGATATAAATTTTGGTCCTTCGCATGTTTCACTCTTTGACGTCTGTGATGAACTGTAGCTATTAGGAGCCATATGAAGCCTTACTCTGTGGGTAATTGGTTTGGGAACATAAATAGTTCATTGGCTAATGAAAATTACTTAAAAGGAAAAAAATGTGTAGATTTGTCAATTCAACATAATAAACTACTCTTTTGCAGCAACAAGCTGTGGGTGATTTAGGCTTTCAGAAACATAGCTACCACCAAAGGCAATGAGTGAGATCAAGGCTGTGACAGTGCTTGATTATAGTAAAAAAATGGAACCGCTTTGTAGGGAGGCTTACTTGTTAAAGAAGGATCGAGTTATCAAGCTGAGGGAAGTACTTTGGATGTGGCAAGTTAGAGGCAGACAAGGATCAAGTCCTGGTTATGCAGGTTGTGATAAGAGATGAAGTTGGAAAGGCTAATGTTGTTATCGCTGGATTCTTTAGCTGGGAAAAAAATTCCAAATCCACTACCTTCCTCCTCCTTTTGAGACAAACTTTGTGGCCTTGAAGCATATGGGAATTCTAAGTGTTTTTGTGCTCTCAACCGGCAAATAGCTTGAGAAACTTATTGAAAACAGACAAAATCAGGACTGGGTGAGTGCAGGTGTAATTGGTGACCTTCAAAGTCTATTAACCAGTGTAAGAAGTGTTGGCTCTAATAGGATTGAACCCAGAATTCTTTGTCAAGTCAGGCACTATGCAAAGATGACATCAAACTGCAATATGAATATCTTTTGGTCCTCTGCTGGTAGGTAGGGGCTCTATTTTGGTCCTGTCTGTATCGAACCTTTTGCTGTGTTTGTGTCCTGTCTCCTTTGTATCTAACTTATGTTTTGTTTTGTGCCTAATCAAAGTTACTAGTTTACACTATATACTAAGGGATGCGGTTGACGTGCAACCAGTTTGGCCACTTTGTTGGAAGATTGTTTTTTGAAACCTTAGTTTCAGGTTCAGTAGTCAAACAATCTTGGCTTAAAAAATCATTCAGACAGCAGTACACATTGTGCTTGAAATCGCAGATTTTCGATCAACAACTATGGTGAGCACAGTAATTTACTGTATAGTTAGACCATCAATATATATATTTTTTCCCTTCTAAATTTTTCTTGATAGTGTTAGCATAGAAATTTCAGCATTTGATTTGTTTATCTAACTCAAATTCATTTCAAGTTTTCAGCTACTCTTTGATGATGGATGGTTGTACTCATGACAGGTTAATTAGTAATATTCCAGCAGTACATTGATTTGTTGTATTCTAGGTGAGATGATCACATTAGCTAAATTTGGGGATCTGGTAAAAATAATAAAAACTTTTCTCATAGCTTCTCATCATTGTTAACTCAGAAGGCTAACTGCAATACAAATTTTTGATCAATAAGGAAGACACAAATTGAATTTCTCCCCATGGGATAAAGGGTTTTAATTTTGATTATGGTTTTTTTTTTTTTCAGACTTCTCAGAGTTCATTTCCATTTTCAGCAATTTCACAAAAGACCTATGAAAGAAATGCAACAAGGAGAATAGAGGTGTGCTCCGTAATTGACAAATATTTCTCTCAGTTTGCACTCTGAGCCATGTTCAGGTTATTAATAGTTTCATATTTTTTTACTCATGATCAATCTTGATGAATTTTGAGGCACAGATTATAGTATTATACCCTTCCACTACACTACCTGAGCCATCAATTTTAACTTATTTATTAGTTCCATTGAGTTAACCTATATTATTAGGAGGTACTTTTCTGCATTTGAAAAAACAAAACAACCTATTAGTAAGGACACATTCCCTAACACGAGAATGAGATATAATTTTGAGAAAAGAAAATGAAATTATGTCATGGAATGTACAGAGTTGTCCCAGACTAATTATATGATAGATACAAGTGTTAGATAGAAATGAGAAACTTTGGCTTCATATTTCTATTTGTTTGATCTGGATTGTAAGGGTCATTATAACCCAACATGTATTTTTGTGGATTTTTTTAAATTTTACTAAGCAAGATGATAGTTGCCACTGAATTTTCAGGAAAGTTTTTCATTGGTTGTACTGTTTAAAGGAGGCCAACCTGTTAATTATATATGTGCTAAGCAATTGAGAACATGGAAGCAGCAAAACATCTGAACTCGGTTTGCAAGTCTGGTAATTACAAATATTTTCCTTATCTTCTTTTCATGTTTTAGTATATAAATGCCTTTGTCTGCTTGTTCTGCTTGTTTCCTTATTGGTCTTGGAGAATAGTACAATGCGTCCACTTCCTTGCTAAATGATTTGATCTTGAATTTGTTCACAAGCATCTGCAATTCCAATAAGAGACATTTGGAAGCAAAATCACCATATGGCAATAAATGCTCTCTCTTCATTTTTTTTTTTTTGTGGATTCCCTGCTCCATAGTTGTACGTATCATAAACTCACTTGTAATAGAATTGAGAAGAACATTCAAAGCACCTATACAAACCTTACCAACTTGTCTCTCCTATATATATTTATTTTTAAAAAATCCACTGTTATTTGCTATCACAATGTTGCAGTTAAAGAATATGTTTGTGTAGATTGCTTAATCCGACAATATACCCAAATTGAAAGAACAAAATCATCTTCTTTCCTCCATGTGTGTATTTAGACAATGTGACTTTTAAATTTTGAACCTTAACCTCATATTAGCTAATTCTTGCAGTGGGGCAGTAGAGGCTAGCTTCTGAACTCCTAAAAGCTTTTCTTGAATGTTAAAAGTTGGAGAAATGTAAAATTTTGGATTATGTTATGTACATTCATTTTTTCTTCTTCTTTTTGAACTTATGGCACTGAATTTTTAGCTCATCAACATCTCTTATAGTTTGTAAATTATTTGAATTGTATGAACCTCTTATCCCTAAGGACATGTAGCTGCTTGATGAAATGACTAAAGGAGATATTTTATCTTGGAATTTGATTGATTGCAGATTATGTATCATGTTGTGGAAGATGATGATTAGTGGATATGCACAAAATGACAGGATATCTTTTTAATAAGATGCCTGAGTAGAATGTCATTTCTACCAAAGCTCATGCTTTCGAGGATAGTCAAATCACTGTCACATGTGCTACAGAAGGCCAGGTATTTCATTTGTTCCAAATCACTGTCACCCCACCATTCTTTAACTTATGCTGATGCTTTTTTTTTTTTTTTTTTTTAATATTTTTTAGATAGCTGTTGTATGATGAATAAGGAAGCAAGAAACTTGTTCAATGGCTTAATGGATTCTGAGATCTTGGTTTTACTAATTTAACCATTGCTGCTTCTTAATCTCATTTTTCACATTGTTTTTGTTTGCTCTCAAAAATAATAATTTTCTTTCTTTTGTGAACTATGAACATTTTTAATTACAACATTTTATTCATTTTAGTTGATACATGCTCAGATTTTTGGAAGTGGAGAGCAAACTACATTTCTTGTCAAACACCAAGGACAAGCTTATAAGTTTCCCATTGAGCCTAGGAGTCCCCATATATTGCAGCTTATAATTTTAGCTGAGACTTGGTCGTATTCTGGAATGTAGTGCAAACTATTTTAATTGTTGATAATGTAGTCACATATGGAGGCTTTCCAATAGAGAATGAATTTTTTGCTCCATCAATCATTTCCTTGACTTTACTTGTTTTTGCCAATTATCCTGAACTTTTTAAAATTAGACGACCGGTTGATTTCCAGTGTGGTATGCTAATGGAAAGTTGTAAATGAAAGTCCCTTGGAATTTTTGCACTGTGCCTTTTTGGGGAACTCTCCTTTTTTATCTCATTAATATCTGTTATAGGTTGTATTTGAACTAAAGTTTTTTTATTTTTATAATCAACTTTAAACTTGATCAATACAGAAGACACGTTGATTGAGTTATGTTCTTTGGGATAAGAGTATAATTTTGATTGTGTGTGTGTTTTCCCCTCTCAAAGCTCATGACCATTTTTCAGGGATTTCACAATGGAAACATGAAAGGAGGCCCAGAAGGAGAAGGGAGGTTGGACCGTAATTCACAAATATTCTTCTCAGTTTGTACCTGCTCTATATGTAAAGCTAATTCCACTTCAAGTTGTTTACTATTATCACTTATTTGTATCTATAGTCCATCTTTACTTGGTTAATTCTTCAGGCACAGATTAAACATTCCCACTATACTACCATCAATGTAACCTACTTAATAACTCCATTCAGTAAACATATACTAAAAGGAGGGCTTTTCTGCAGCTAATATATGAAACAAAAATGCATTTTAGTAAGGCCTAGTTTCCCAAAGCAAACAAAAATGAATATACTCAAGAACCTGAATATGCAGAGTTTCAGAAACAAACACCAATCATAACACAGATTTGAGTTTTAGATTGAAATTGGAAACTTTCTACATATTTCTTGTGTGATCTAAATTTAAGTTAATTTTGGTCTGGCAAATGATTCACCTGATTATGTTTCATTGGAAAGAACCTTCCATGCTATTATATGAACTTTAGAAGTAAAAATTCATTGTTGATGTTAGCTCTTGTTGAATACTCAAGGCATATCTTATTTGCTGACTGTTTAATTTTTTTCATTTTCCATTTTTTTTTTTCGATGTTCCTCTCCACTGGCCATTTTATGGACAGCTTGGCATCTTGGCATAGTTCCAAGAGGACTTTAAGAGCGATGGAAGGAGGCATTCTGGTCTGAGAGAACAAAAACCTAATCGAATTTTTCACCTGTGTTTATGTAAATAAAAAGGTATGTACCCCTTTCTTTGACCTTGTTCATCCTTCTATACACCATCAAGTTAGAGATAACTTATAGAAATTTTTGTTGAATTCTATTATTTTTTTTCATTTTCTATGTTCTGTCTCTTTAGTTTAGTGTATGCTATAGTACCTTCTTTCCCATAAGTATAACATGGAAGTATAGTACGGAAAACCAAGACTCATAGTTGTCACTGAATTTTCGTTGTAAACTTTCAGGCAAGTTTTTCATAGGTAATTCGTCCCAAAGGAGGCTAACCAGTTATCGACCTAAAGTTTTATCCCCGCGAAATGCTGGAATGTGGGAAATGTTTGAAGGGAAGGTTGCCATGCTTCTCAAGCTCTTAACTGTTACATTCACATGATCTTGATCTGTTAAGAAGCAATGGTTGGGAATCGTTGTAATGAGAACCTGCTTTGTGCAATTGGATACGATTTGTTGATTGTCGGGCATGGCAAGTGGGAGTTAGTACCAAAATAAAGAGTTGTTGGTGAGGTGTAGGCTTTGTCAAACAATTTAGAAACCTTATCTTTCATACTTAACAAAGGCATGGACTGCACTCGTAGTTATCAGTAGCCTCTGAGGAAAGCCTTTGTTGTGGAAGCGGGAGAGACAAGCTGTTAAAGGAGACATTGGTTTGCTGCGTTTGCGATTTTTAAGCTATGGTTTCATCAAAGTCCCTGGTTGAATGCTCACTAATGCTCATTGGCTTGCCAATTCTACAGCTTCCTCTTTTCTGCATATAACCTGGTCCTCTTTATAATGTGACTTTTATGTTAAACATCATACGTTCTATTGAGGTATTTTAAGCTGTTTTTTGGCTTCGTCTAAAAAGAAGCAAGCTTACCAGTTTACAAAATATAGTTAAGGATGCGATTGACTTGTATCCAGTTTGATCAACGTGTTGAAATTTGTTCTTTGAAATTTTATCTCAGCCATCAAATAATCTTGGCTTAAAGAATCATTTGGACTGAATCAAACATTGTGCTTGGAATTATAACTTTAAGAGCTACCACTTTGATTGGTACTGTAATTTACTACTGGAATATTTAGTAAGACCATCATCATCATTTTCGAAATTTTTCTAGACGATGAAAGAAGAGAAATTTTAGCCTCTACTATGTAGTTTATCTAACTCAATTTCATTTCAAAATTTAAACTCCTTTATGCTTGAATGCTGTAAGTAAAATGTGCTTATTAACTAGCCTTACATTGATTTATTCCATTATTGCCAATATGGTCACATTAGCTGAATTTGAGGACCAGGTAATGAAATCTTTTTTCATGGTTTCCTATCATTGTTGACTTTGAAGGTCAACTGAAATACAAAAGTTGATTGATGAGGAAGACACGCTGATTGAATTATGCTACTTGGGAACCTGAAATTATCTCTTGCAAAATATACAGAGTTTTTTCAAAACAAACCCTGGTTATATATATATATATATATATAGAAATGGGGAACTTTGGCTTCATATTTCTACTTGTTTATTTCAATGTGGTGAGATTCTTCACCTTATGGTATTTCAGTGGAAATAACCATTACTACTATTATATGATCTTTATAAGTAAAATTTATTGCTGATGATAAATTTGGTAGAATGCTCAAGTAAAATATATGAAATTTTCTGCCTGTTAGCTTTCATTTTCTCTTGTCTTCCATTTTATTTTTTTTAGGAAAGACCGCATTTTGGGCTTCAGATGTCATATAAGTAACTAATTTACTTTTATTCTGTGATCATGTGAATAAAAATGTCAGTTTCATTGATCTCATTGGTCTTTCAAAAAACCAACAAGTTAAAGTTAAACTCCTAGAATTTTGTGATGATAATATGTTTCCATTTTCAACGTATTGTCTCTGATTTAGTGTATGCTATGGTATCTTCATTTCCGTAAATGTCACATGGTTGTATAGAAAATAAAATTAACCAAGGTCTTAGACGTCACTGATCTTTTATTTGTTAACCTTTAGGCAAGTTTTTCATTGGTCATTTGGCCTAAAGGGAGCTAAGCAATTATATGGATGTTCTGAACCATTAAGAACATAGAAATGACAAAGCAATTCAACTCATTTTGCAAGTATGATAAGCACAAATATTTTTCCTCTCTTCATTTCATGTTAAGTACATACACTCTACTGCTCTGCTAATTCTATTGTTTCTCTTTTGGTCCTCGTGAAAATAGTATAGTGCCTCCACTTCCCTGCTAATTGATTTAGTCCTGGAATTCTCAAGAAGCATATGCAATTACTATAAGAGTCTTATTTATTAGAAGCAAAAGTGTCATAGCATCAAACTTTACCTACTTGTAAATGGTAATATCTCGCCTTCATAGTTTCATATATGATGGAATAGTCCTTTCTTTGAAATTCTGAAATTCTTAATACTTTAAGCATCTATTATAATGTTTCTGCTTGCTTCTTTTTTACCAACATTTCCATCAAATATTTTTGAGGTGTGAAGTACAAAGAAATATTTATTTTTATTTTGAAAGGACATTGTATTTTTATTGGTCAATTGAATTTTATTTTAGATATAATTAATTAATTAGTTTATTTATATTTTATTTCTTAAATAATATTTATTTCCAATATAAACTTTTTCCGTTGAAACAATTGCAATTTATACATCTTCAATTTGCTTCATCTCAAAAAAGTTGGTACAATTTCTTTGGAAGAAATGCCTCTACATATAGATGAAGTGCTAGTAGACTAGTAGAGAGAGTGAACAAAATTGGGCCGAAGTCAGCCCATTATAACTTTAGACCTAATATGTTTTAGGACAAGTTTTTCTAGGCCCAAATCATGTAGCTCCATGCTCTTCATAGGTGAAGCTCCACTAATTTTGGGAGCCTGTATTCTATTATGTTGAGAACAATTTTGCATTCCTATAGAGCTGAGCTAGATGATTACTATTATGTATATAAGTTATTATCAATCAAGCAACAGTCAAATTAAGTATTTTAGGATTTTTCTATGGTTAGACTCTCTAGTAGACACAACATATTTATTAAATAAGTGAGAATCTTCTTTCTGATGTTGTTTAACTTTATTCATAGAAATGAGTCTCTAATTTGATTGACTGTCTAATTCCCATATGCTCAATGATGAAAACTAATTTCATAAAAATCTTTAAAAAAATCCATGAGCATTTCTTGGATTTAAGAATAAGAGAGAGAGGGGGGGGGGGGGGGGGGGGTAACTAATGTTGTTTCGTTCACTTTGTTACATTTGCAAAGAAGCCACTTTGTTTTTTGTTTTTGTTTGGTTTTTTTGAGGAGGACCTAATATATATATATATATATTTTTTAATTCTTAGACCAAACTCTCTCCTTTTTTTTTTTTTTTTTCATTTCATTGGTGGGCTGCAATGGGTTATTCTAGATAGATTCAACTTCTCTAAAGGGCTAACTGTTTTTTGGGTTAATAGGTCTTTTGCTAATTTATTTTTTGTTTTGAGTTATTAGGTGAACTCAAAAAGCCAACCAAATATTCTAGAAGTGAGGATTCTATCTAATTTATATATATATATATATATATATATATATATATTAGCTCTAACTCCTAAACTCCGGTCAATTATTGGATACACATTATACTAATTTGGATTGATTACATATATTTTTATATTTACTTATCCAATAACAGGGTATCATGCAAGTTATGTTCCATTACAACTAATGTTACAATTCACTTGTAGCCACATATTCGAAATTAATTCAGAGAAGTGCTTTAAAAATAGAAAACAATATTCTGGTCTAGCTAAGCCACAAGAAATAAAGGTGATGCCTAAAAACTTCTTAAAAAGAGCTTTTGGTTTGTTGCATATTGTGTCCTTGGCAACGGTCTCTCTTGTATGCTTGTGTTTTTAGGGTAAGATGTATGTGTGAGTCCTTTTTTTTTTTTTTTTTTTTTATTTATTTATTTTTTTTTTTACACGAGTTGCCACTTACTATTACTTTTGTATTAGATGTGATTGATCACCTATTTGTCTAATTTTTTTTTAGTTATATATACAATTAACTAAAAACCAATTCAAGAGTAATTGATTAATTAAAGTAAACCAAAGTCTCGAACCAAAGATTTTGGACTTAGAAGTTCGATTATGGGTGGGGAAAGTGTTAAGTACTCCACACCACTGATCCAAAGGATAGTATCCATTTTAATTTTATTTCCAATATTAACGTTTTAGAGAAAAAAATTAGATACTTGACACTTGGAAAAGATTTTGTACAATCAATATAATTCATGCCCTTTGGCTGTGCCCACATTTAGCATCGGTTTGGCCAGGATTCGAATCCTTGTTGGAGTTTTCACACCACCACTCACTTCTACAGTTTCAATGAGCTTGTGCAGTATGTGATAAAGGAAAATAAAATTTTGGAGCTTTTTGTTCAAACAAAATGGACTATTTAGTACATAAGGAATTTGCTAAGAGCAAGTAACAAGTCTTTTCAAATAAATCAAATCATCCCAGATGTACTTGTTGCCCTTTCAGGTTTTGTTCAAACCATTCTTCCCAAAACACCAAATTCTAGTAGTCAAGTTCCTCAAAACGGATTAAGTGAAAGCCTCCTCTGAGATCTTACTTCAAAATCAATTTTGATAGGGCTGTATTTAAAGAGGAAAACGCAGCTGGTATAGGTGTTGTAATCCGGGATGAAAAGGGTCATGTAATGGCATCCGTGGCCGAGAAGATCCTCCACCCAAATTCGGTTGCAATTGTGGAAGCTATGGCAGCTGTGAAGGTCTTAACCTTTGCTCAGGATATTGGGCTGTCATATCTTATTTTGGAGGGAGACTCAAAGATAGTCATCAATGTTCTAAAGAACAAGGACGAAACCAGAACTTTGAGTTAGAGGGGACAACTTTATTGTTGGTTATATATGGCAGTTTCAACCTCTAACTTTGCTACTAGGTTTTTCTTTTTTTGTGTGTGGGTAAGAACAAATTTATTTTTGTTTAGAATTTTTTAAAGGGCAGGGTTGTTTATTTAAGATAAAATTTGTTGATTGGGCTTAATTTTTTTTAGTTTTACTATTGGTAATTTTTTTTTTTTTGAGATAATTTTTTTGGGCTTATATATTTTATTTTAGATTTTAGATTTAAATCTTTTTTATGGTCACTAAAATGAGGAAATTGCTAGAGCTACAAATTTTTTTTTATAAATTACTGATGTGATAAGTGGTTATTGGTAAGTAAAAAAATGATGTGAATGCTGGGCCTGTATGCGAATCAAAAAAAAAATTGCTACCAAAAAAATTTGTAAAAAAGTTGTAAAATTTATAAGTATAGTATTACTCTTACAAAAATCAATGATATTGTTTAAGAGGAACAAAATGTAATTTTATAGAATAAAATTGCTAAAATTAGTACACATATATATAATAATATATATATTTTTAAAAAAATTTAGGGGAGGTAATGGCTCCCCTAGTCCAATAGTGGCTCCATCCCTGTTGAAGAGTAAGGATGTCTCATTGGTGTCTTATGGTCATTTGATTGATGAGGCAAAATGTTTAGCTGAAAACTTTACTGTTGTTCTTTTCTCTCATATTAGAAAGTAGGATAATTCTACTTGTCATAACCTTGCTAGACATGTTAGCAAGTTCTCAATGTGGATGAAAGATGTTTCTTCGCATCTCAATACTGTAATCTTAGCCAATATAGATGATATTTCTAAATAAAGTTACAGTTTTTTTTATCCAATATATAGATACACACACATGTGATTATTTATTTACATATAACATATCATGTGAATATTTATGATAAAGAATTATTTATAAACAAAGCATGTGAGAGTTTACTACATTGCAAAAATAAAACTTATAATTTACTGCGTTGCAAAAATAAATATTAGTTAAGGAATTGTGTGGTTAGGTAACTATGAAATACCTTACCTCTCATGATGACCACTATTATCCCAACACCTATACAAGCTTGTAAACTAACATAGATGCAAAAATACCGAGTAACACTAGTTTCTCTTAGAGGTCTTTTGTCAAACATTTAGCAGACATAACCAAGAAATAGAACTTGGTTCATCTACAGGTGTTGTAATAGAGGGAAGTAGAATTTTCAGCACCTAAAAAATACATCAAAGTAAAATTTAAGGGGAAAAAAAATATATTTAAAGAAGTAGATAAACTCAAAAAAAATATAAAATAATGAATAATCTATCCAAAACAATCTATACCAACTAAATAGTGTGGAAGATAGTGGTTCTTGAGGTGACGGGGCTACGACGTCTTGGAGACTAGGTTTTATAGAAATAAAATCGGCAGCTTTTCAAGGGCGGCAGAGATGTAGGCAATGCACATCATGTGATAGATCTAAAAGTATCGTGAACAACTACTGAAATAAAGCATTGAGATGTGGAAAATTGTGGTAGCTCTAGAGTTGATGTGGACTACAATTCTTTGTTTGGACTATGGAGTAAAGCAATCTTTAGACTTCTCACTTCTGGCCCTTTTTTTTCTTTTTTCCCCTTCTGTTTTTGAATTCACAAAAACTGAAAGTTGTACAAAAATTTTACATTTAATTTTTTTCAGAATATTATTCGTTAGAATAATATGTTTATATATATATATATATAACTTTAGATATTCTTTGAAATTTAAATTTTTATTTTTGAAATGAGTGTCTGTATGTTTTGAATTGTATATATTTGTAAACAAGTTTAAAAAATATCAAATTATTAATTATAATTTTTTGATAATATAAATAATCTATTTCATAGTAAAATTTAAACATTATTATTAGCAAATACAAGGTTAGTGAATCTAATTTTTGTAAGTTTACAAATGAAAATCATTCTATCTAATTAATCCAAATAATATGATTTTAGTCATAATTTTCTTATTACTTATTAGCATAGACTTGTGAATGGGTAGAAAACTTTAGTCATTGAGTGAACTTTATATGAAAAAAGAATCATTTAATCATGTAGCTCAAGCTTCTTCAACAAGTAGAATGACCAATCTTGAACATATAATTCTAAACTTTTAATACTCAATAAAACTTTGGCTCTTTTACAATCCTAATGTTGATAAATTGTGTTGTGATACTTTTGATAGATATAATAGAATTTCAATATATAATGTTTATTTCATGATGATTACTCTTATCATCATGCGAAGACATAATTGATTTTTGGTGTAGACTGATTCAAACCCCAGATCTATTATTAGACCACAAAAGACTTAAGTTATACTAATTAATACGCAAATGCTAATTAATACGCAACCAGACCGGATTTTATATGAAGTGTTCTGTAACTCTATCAGTCCATCCACCTCCCAGCTCCACTATTTGATTTTTTCCCCCTCTTTCTTCTTCTTCTCGATTTTACTCCTTGTACAATTCAATTAACCTATATGGTAGTCTTACATAAATTACAGTAGACTATAAAACAGGAAAATGGGGGTCAGAAGGATCATTTTCCTTCAGATATTTCCCATGGTGGAGCTTTATCAGTTTATCCATGAAAGAAGAGTAAAAAAATGAATTATGGGCTCAAAACATTTTTTTCTTAATTTTTTTTTTTTGAAACTAATCTTATAAAATTTTCATATTTAATAATTCAAGACATAATAACATAGAATTCAAAAGCTTTACATATTTTAAAATTTTTGAATAAATTCAAAATTTTAAAATCATTTATGTTTCCATCCTAAAAATCCCAAATTAAAAAAAAGGGTCTTGTTAACTGTTAAGTCCCAGTATAATAATATAAATCAAGAGGAAATGGATTATTATTATTATTATTATTATTATTTTGGAGAATAAGAAGAAAAGGATTTTGGCTTCAATATTTTTGAGATGTAGAGCCAATAGATGGATTCTGGATGTGTCAAAGGCCTTTAGACCAATACGGTCCGGTTGACAGCAAGAAACAATGTTCCACTTTTAATTCAATCAACAAATTGGATGTCCCAAATGGCATTGTGATAGTACATTTGCTACTGATCAATCATGTAAGCTGTTTAGATTTCCTCATAAATTCAATCACGTTAAATATTAATTGGCACCAAAAACTGTAAAACCTATGAAGTAGTCAATGAAATTAAACAAGCTAAGAACGTATTATCAACCTGCAAAATGAAACAAAGGAACAACAAAAAGTTGAGATGAATTTGAAACATAAGCAGTTAACCTCATTTCCTCTTGTAACATACAAAACATCAACAGCGACGCGAAAAATGATTATTTCCAAAATCTATTACTCCTTAGTTTTTACATTCATACTTTCTATGCTCTCATCATCATCTATTTCTTCTCACCACTGGTCGACTCTGTTGGTGGTTTGACAATACTTAGTTGGCCACCTTCCCTGTTAGCAGCAGTGGCTGCTTTCACCTCATTGCAATAATTAATGAACTTGCTCAGCTCCTGGTATAATCAAGTTACTGAGGAAAATATTATCACTGATGTGAACAAATAAAGAAAGAAAAACAACATATTCTAGTCTCTCCAATGCAGGCTGATACAAATTTGGCTTCCTCTAGCAATTATAATTATATATATATATATATATATATATATTTTGCACATTTATTTATTACCCACCCAGTGTTCTTTAACATAGGGTTACACCAATGATAACAAGGCGTCTCGCTACACTAGAGAAAAGTGGCCAATCACAGAACATGACATCAATACCCATTGAAGCAACTATGTTTTTACAAAATGGACGAACGTAATGCTGTTCATTAAGTATCGTCACCCAAACAAAGCCTGAATGAATAAGTTGAGAGCCAAAAGGTTGCTACCAGTTGAAAGCCTACAGTTTTCAAAACGCCTATTAAATGAAAGCTCCACCAATAATCATCTTGCAACTTAGAAATGGAAAAGAAGGTATATAAAATTCACAGTGGATTTAGATTTTTAGAGCATTTAAATGTAAATGCATCCAGAGTTATGATATTAACAAAATTCTACATAACAAAAGTAAACACGTATGACAACAATAAACAATTAGAAAGTCTATTATGTGAAGACATGAGGGGCATGAACACCTAAGTGCCTAAGCGCACAGGAATTACAATGAAAGATCCTAATTTTACACTCTTCTAAAAGAGTTCTAGAATTGAACTGATTAACTAGCTTCAAAGTCCGCTTTTCAAGTAAGTAGATGACAAGTTGACAACTTAACTAACATGCTGATGATTATTATGAATCACCAAAAAGGATTGAAATGGGTGATGGCTCTAGTCTTTCACAAAGATTAAAACAACAGGATAATTTATACCCAAAAAAAAAAAAAAAAAAAACAGAAATAGAAAAGAATGATTTTAGACAAGACAGGAACAGCATGATTCTATCACCAACAGATTCGCAAGGATAAAAAAAATGCTGAACCAAAGAAGTGCAAAAAGCCTAACAGAAGTGAAAAGCATCTAAAGATTGTTGGATGTGCTCTGAGCTTCATCAAAATGAGAGTATCTTCTACACAATGATAACAAATATCTTTCATTCTTTCATAGAAGAATCACCTCAAACCCACCGAAAGTCACCATGCTTGCAGAAATGAACAAGAAAAGCACAAACCCCCATAGCATCTCAAAATCCAAAATATCAAGAAATTCCAATTAATGTCACTTCTCTATGGTTACCATGCACGTAGCATGCCCCAAAAACCAATGTGAGGAGGAGGAAAGGGGGGGGGGGGGGGGGGGGGGAGGCTAATCCTATATATTCACTATACCAAGCAAAATACGGAATCTGCCAACTAGGGATGAGCACATCAGTTGTCTGATATCAACAGGGGAAGGAACTCTTTTCAGACACCCCGGCCCCCTTTTTCATGATATATTTATAGAGGGGGTGGGGGGATTCAAACCCTGGACTAGGAGATACCAGAACATCCTACATAATACCCTAAAAAAAAACCCCACTACTGCTTTGTATCTTCTTAAGGACCGAAAGATAAAGAGAAAATCAGAATTTCTTATAGATGCTACTTCAAAATATAACTCTGCCATCGTTACCATGAGACCTTAACTAATCACATTTCAGCACTTCTTGTAACAAGATGAGAACACAAAGACCATCCTAGGCTCCTCGCCACCTTTCAAAAGAGAAAAGCGCCAAACTTAATCCATTCATTAAACATCCTCCCTACTTGAAACACATCTCTCAAGTGGCATGGTCTACTGCAATATACTATCTTGTGCACCTTACGGTCTACTGCAATTAGAAAGGGTCCAAAATTGCATGCATACAAATTCATCCTTCAGTTTCCTCTCCAACAAAACTTTAATAACATCATTAAAACAATGTCAAGTCATGACCTTTTTTACCATTGTTTTACAGTGAATTAAAAGCTAATTTCCAACAAAGAACTTCACTAGGCTAGAGTCGATCGACTACATAAACGTTTTGTAAATTCACTCATAAAAATTCAAATTTGTTACTGCAACATCATAAATATTAGATGCTAATGGCTGATTTTCTCATACCCACTTCATAATTATCATTAACTACAAAATTAAGCTGAACCCATTTGCACTTTCACATCACATAACCCATTAATCTAAACCACAACATACCTAACATAAAGAAACCCCTAAAAACTTGTGAAAAAATAAAAATAGTATTTGGAAAGTGAATAGAAAATGGGACATACACGATCAACATCCACCTCCTTGGTAACTTTGGCCGGCTTCACAAATCTCTTCCCTTCACAAACCAAAAAAAAAACAAATACACATACTGTCAAGTACCAGACTTTTCCATAAACAAATACACAGACACGTAAAGCTAGATAGTTAGTTACCTTTGCGGGTGACAGAAGGTTTGCCATGGCGGTTGGGAGGAACAGATTTCTTCTTCTGTTGACCTTTGAATAGATTTGCTTTCTGGGTCATCTTTCTTCTTTCTCTCCCCCTAGGTTTACTCTGCACAAGATTTAGGAGCTGGGGGTTTTGTTATTTGTATTTGTGTGGCGGTGGAGGCACTGTACGGCCCATTAGAAGCAATAAAAAACAGAGATGCACACACTAGGTTCAATTGCTCAAACCAAACTTGATGTAAATTTTTTTTTGGGTCTTTCAATTTATTTTTTTCTCAAATTTTAAAATTTTTATTTTTGTTTATGAATTAAAATATTCTTAATTTCATTTTTTTTTTCCATCCACACTTGTTAAGTTTTAAAAAAAAAAAATAAAACCTGAATGATAATTCAAAGGAGCAAACAAAAAAAAAATGTAAAATATATCATTTTGTTTGTCCATAAAATATAGTTTATACTTTATTTCCGTCCCTAAAATATTGCTTAAAGGGTTTCACTTAATCACTACTCTCTTGCCGTCAAAGTGACAGGAATATTAGACACATGATATAAAAAAGTATAAAATTTAAGGAAAGTGGGTGAAATGGGTGATACTTTAAAATTTCAAGGACGAAAAATAAAAGTTTTAAATTTTGGGGATGAAAGTAGAATATGTATTATATTTCAAGGATGAAATGAAGATTATTTTTAAATATATTTTATAAAAGGCAAATTGCACTTCCTACAAGAGTTGGTTATTAAATTTATGGATAAAGTTTCTATAAAAAAAAATACTTATAGTTATGGATGAAGTTTAGTATCAAATCAAGTTGCAAGAAATTGGAGGAAGTGCAATATGCATGAGTTGTAATCTAAACCCTAAAAAAAATGTAGTGTTAATCACGAGTTGTCATATAAACTAATTTATGTGATTAAAAATATACATAGAATTTCATTTAATCCTCATGAATTGGAGGAAGTTTCAATCCAAACAAAGTTTAGAAGGAAATTGAAACCTAATTTTATTAAGTGCTTAAATTACTATGAGTTCAAATATTTTTGAAATATGATGGTTTCGAAATTTCATTCAATTGGATATAATATATGCGAGAATGGTATAATCGAAGAGTTCAACCCCTCCTTAAGAAAATGATGATATATACTTTTTATTTTTATTTCAAAATTTTGGCCTAAACTCTATTTTTTGTCCAGTATATTTAAAAAGTTAAACTCTGGTCCTTTATTCAAAGTGTAACAATTTCATCCTTCCATATATTTTCTATGAATTCCAGATCACATTAATTAACTTTATAATATGCTACATCAATACATCGTCTACTATGTATGCAATTTTCAGAAATACAAAAATTAATACTTTTTCAAATTTTCAAGGATTAAATTGCATCATTTGAATAAAAGAAATCAAAATAAAATTTCAAAGATAGGAAATGTTATCCATACTTCTTAATTTCTTAATTCAGTAGCTCCCATCACACTTTTTTTGAGAAAAAGTTCCAACTTATAATATTTGCTCTTGATAATTACTATTTTTAATTAAATTAAGACACTAATTGGTTTTTGGTGTAGGTAGAGATTGAATTTATGACTTGCCAAGAATTTTGTAACTCAACTGGTATTTTTTGTTGTTTTTAGTAGAGACTTTCATAGTTCAAATCCCCCTTAATCATGCTTTACTATCTAGTGGCAATGGAGTTATGTAACTATATTTATGGCTTTTAGAATTAAGTAACAAAAAGTAAGGATCAAATTGAAAGTGATGGTATTATCATCAATGTTTAATATAACATTTTGTAGGGACATTATTTAATTAGATGTTTTTGCGAAAAATGCTACTCCTACAATATTTTCACAACAAATCTTAAATGACAAGTTGTTATTGGTGAATAAAAAAGTAATGTCAGTGGTAAGCTCAGATAAAACCAATAACAACTTGTCTTTTAAGATTTATTGTGAAAATATTGCGAACATTTGCATTTTGATTTATTGTGATAATATTGCTGATTTTTTTACAGCAGTTATTGAATGAAACAAATCAGCCTGTTAGTAAGGAACATCCCCCCAATACAATGTATGATATTGCAAAAAAACACTCAGTAACCTCGGTTTACATCTTAATGAATATACAGAGTTGTCCCAAGCACTTACAGGATAAATATGTAATTAAATAGAAATGAGACACTTTTGGCTTCATATTTGCACTTGTTTGATTTGGATTTCAATAAATTTTACCACAGCTAGATGATTCCTCTAATTGTTTTTCCTGTTGAAAGAAGCTTTTGTATGGTTATATAATCTTTAGTGGGAAAAATTCATTGATAATGACAAATCTGATGGAATGCTTTGGGTATACCTTCCTTGCCGACTCCTAAAAATTCAAAGGCTAGCTTCTGGAAGCTGAACTCCTAAAAATTTTTCTCTAATTCCAAAATTTGTGTACATTAAATTTTTGGCCATAGCATTTTCAATTATTTTTTTCATTTTAACAATTGTACTTTTGGAACTTTTACCATTCTCATTTTTTAACTTTAACTTTTTAATTTTTTTTTATTCAATAATTGAGATTGAAAGTTGTTGCGGGTGCAATAACTATCTTCTACCTTATCTTTTTTACCTACAATTGTCCCTGTGAGCATGCATAGGGTGTGGGTTTTTTTTTTTCTTTGAAATAAATGCGGGGTTCAAACCCTAGACAATGGACCTGATAGAGGGCGCTAGTACCATTGAGCTAACAGCTCAAACCCCATGTGGTGTGGCATTCATATTTGAGGCAATGGGTGTAGGAAATTTGGTTTAGTTTCAAGAGAAGATCAAATTTTCAAGCGCATTTTTTTTCCTTTATAGTTTAAGATTATTTATCCTAAGATAGATTTCTTTTGTATTTTTCATTGGGGACAATTTAGAATGTACCTTAGTGTGATAAAGTTTGGTCTTTTGTGTGTTTCGCACCTGTGGTGAGGAATTTCTTTTGTATTATTCCTTAGGAAAAGAACTAATTCATTGGCTAATAAATATTACTGCAGGGAAAATCATTGAAAAGAAGTGCTTAGATTTGTAAGTGTTCAACAAAAAAAAAAAAAAAAAAAATTGTGGACAAATGTACTTCTGATACTTTGAAGTTTTAGCTCATCAATATCTCTTACAGTTTCAAATTTATTTCAATTACTATATGAACACTTTGTGCTTAAGGCACAGGACTGCTCAATGAAATTCCCGAACGAGATATTGCAATGTGGAATTTGAGGATTGCAGGTTATATAACTTTTGATGACAAGGAATCCTGAAGACCATGCAGAGCATCGGGTTTTTTTACTCGGTTAAACCCCAGACCCATGTAACACGCCCACATCACACTGATCAGGTTATATTTTGTATTGTGGAACTAGCTTATCAGTGGTTATGCAAGGAATGGCAGGATGGCTTTTTAATACGATGCTTGAGTTGAATGTCATGTCAACAAGAGATCATGCCTTCATTGCCTTGTACGGATGATAGAAGCATTGTCGCCTGTTAGCTGCAGATAGGCAGGTTTATATTTGTTCCAATACAGATAAGGTAGGAAATGAAATATCAATAAAATGTGTACCGACCTATATTAACCATTTTAACCATTCGATAGCTATTTGGAAATGTAGGAATAAGGCCATGCTTGAAGGGAAGGTTGTCAATACTTCTCGGCAAGCACATGGCCATGATCTATTAAGAAGCAATGGCTGGGAAATGGGAATCATTCTCTAAGAGTAAACGTTCTGTTTGCAAATGAGCTCAATTTGTTGATTGCAATTGTACTTACTAGTAGCTCTGAGGTTTGCAGCCTATGTTGTGGAAACTGGAAAGCAAACACCAAGCTTGGAGACACAAGCCGTTAAGAAAAACATTGCTGGCTGTGCCGCTTGTGATTCTGTATGCTCTTAGCTTTGCTATTTCTGCAGCTTCGTCTTTGATGCACATCGTATTTATTAATGACAAGTTTCAAGCTTTGACAGTTCACAAAATATAGTTATGGATGCGTTTCACCAACCACCATTTTGACTAACGCGTTGATAATTGCTCTTTAAAACTTTGCTTAAAGAAAATTTGGACAGCATTGCACATTGAGCTTGAAATCATAGTTTTAAGAAGTACCACTATGGTAAATAAAGTTTACTTGCTAGTAAGACCATCATCACCTTTTTTTTTCCTCATTCGGATTTTTTCTTGATAATGAACGCATGGCCTATATGTCGATTCTTATCTATTTGGTTTGAAACCTCCTACCAGCATATTAAACTGATAACACGACATATGGTGGAGTTATGGCTACCTTCAGTTGTAAACTTTCAAGCAAAGTTTGCATTGGTTTTTCGTTTCGGCCTAAAGGAGGCTCACCTACCATTTGGATGTGCTACACTATTAAGAACATTGAACAACAAAGCATTTTAACTCATTTTGCAAGTTTGGTAATTACATTTTACAATAATTTTTCTTGTCTTCATTTCATGTTTTGTGTGTGTGTGTGTGTATATATTTCACCATACACTTATTTGGTGGTCTATGTATAATTATAACATATTCATAAAAAACAACAATGTATAACATCAAAAGCCTTTCTCATGCATTTGACATCTAAAATATGCACTCTTAAGTCCTCGAATCAAAGATTTATCATTATGACAATTACATATGAATGCTGGCCCTAAAATTCACAATTGGAAAGCTATATGAAATATGATGACAGACAAACAATCATTGCCTCGCCTGTTGTCCTCAGTACATTCTAACAAGTATATGACAAGCTTCTAGAAACTAAAGAAATAAGAAATAAAATATTTAAGAGTTGCAAGGTCTCAGATCTACAAGTGCCACTTGGCAATTCAAAATTGAGGCCTTTTTATTAGTGAAACTAGCAAACTGCAGCTGAAAAGAGGAGTATTACAGTTGCTGGGAACAGCATTTTGATCCACAAGCAATGTACATGATGGGTTCTTTGACATATTGAGAAACATACTTCTCACACATAAAACAGAATAGGGAATTTTGCTGGTGGATCAATTATCAATATGATTTGTTGTGGATAAAAAGATTATGGAAACCTTAGGTTTGATTATCAACATGTCGGGAATCTCATAAAGAAAATAGTTTTGTTTGGTTCGCATTGATCGGATTTGAATATAATCCATTGTTTATATATGAAAATGGTACGGCCATGCATAAAAATCTTGATTACAATAATTTTAAATACATAGATTATGAATTAGGATTTCAATCAAAGAAAGGCAGCATCAAAAGAATTTATCCAAAAACAAAAGAATGGATTGAGAACTAATGCCTTCTGCATCAACAGACAAAAATAAGGTCAATATGCTCCGTTGTTCATCATGTTGATGAAAAAAATAAGTGTCGCATCATATCATGAAACAAATAAAGAGGGATAACTTATAAATTTTAGCAATTCAATTTTCATATAAAAAAATAATTATTATTCAATAATCTGATTAATAATCATTACACATATTCACTAGCTTCAATTATTTAAATCAGCATGTGCATTGTGCAGATGAAAGTTAAATGTACCAGAGTGGGGTAGAGAAGTAAGAAAGGGATTCGCCTTCGTAATGGTGCTTATATTCGCCATCTTCCATGCTAAATACACCCATGTCGTACCCTCCACCATTTAAGGTGAAAGGAAAAACTTCGACATAGTCATCAGTATAATAGATACAATTAGCTTTGCATCCATTGAAACTTGATGCAGACAAAGACACTGATGAATTGTCACCCACAAACAATGCTTGATCACCCAAGCTGTCAACCTTCCCCCACTTGTATTTATATTTGCTTCTCACTTTTGTAGAACATTCTAATTTTAGAATTGTGAACCCAATTGTCACATAGGGATTATCATTGATTTTTTCTTCTTCATCTTCACCTTCACCTTCCCCTTCACTTTCATGAATGTTCTCATCCTCAATATCATCTTCAGAGTCTTCATCCTCAGTATCATCTTCCAGGAAAAAATGACCTCCTCGAAAGCGTGAAACAACCAAAAGATCTCCAGATGATTCAACAATATACATTTGGATAATTTCCTCGGTTGCTGGTGGACGTGGTGCAATAGATTCAATGAATGGGATATCATCATCTGTGTGACAAACAAAAGCTTCACCATGACAGTTCACAGCATAAAATTTTCCCTTGTAAAATGCAATGTCAGAAATAGATCCAGAATGACTTGGTATATCAATCCAAGCTTTATATCCTGGTCTAGTGAAGGCCAAACTTCTACCATTACCATAGATAACCATGATTATGCAATCACAATCATATTCATGAGTTACTAAGTTCCATGGATTCCTTGACAAAACACACTTCTCAAAAAACATATCTCTGTAATCTAAATGGTTGAGTTTAGAATTGCCATCTTCATTCCAAAAAAGAGGTTGAGGAAGACTTAATAGGTGTTTAGACAAAGGATGAAAGAGATTGACCTGGAAATCAGTGCCTACACTAAGCAACCATCCAAAAGATGTTCCAATGCATTTTTTTCCAACAAGCTCAGGCAACTTGAAGTTGTAAACTTTATTATCGAATAAGTTGACAAAGACACGCGTATGACTTTTTTGTTCCTTTTCTTCTGCAAGCATAAGCCAAGGACATCGAGGAGCTAATGGTGGGTTTTCCAATGAATAAACACTTCGCCATGACTTGCATATGGCACCAAAGATGACAAAATCATTATAGAAAGATAATCTTCGCATTATTTCGGAGAGGATAAGATCCGGAAGATCAGCCCACTTAGACATCTTAACATGAATATGGTATTTATGCTGTAAGAGACTGCAAAAAAAGTATAATAATAATAAACAAACAAAATTTTAGAATTTAAAATTTTATGAGCTCATCACAACATGTAATATACTAAATAATAAATCATTCAAGTCGTACAGAGAATTTCTAGTTTCAAGCCTTCATGACCTATGCAAGTGCTTAAGAGTTAAAGGGTTGGTACCAACTTACCAAAAATTTTCTCCTAATTTTAGGATAAGAACTTACTTTTATTTAACTATAACTAATTTTCCTTTACATGGCCATGAATCCTATTTCATTTTAAAAATTATTTCTTCCATTCTTCTTGTTTTATTATTATTTAGGGGGGATTTTTGGTTTTGCTCTAACTTACATCAAACATATCATATGTGTTCTTACTTCTTCTTCTTTTTTACCTTAAACAAAAACGATATAATTTTTCATTAAAAAAAAAAAAAAAAAGCATGGACAAGAAGACATGCAATTTGTAAGATGAATAAAACAGTTAACGTTGATAAATGATCCAAAGAGAAAAATAAAAAGAAACAGAAAAAGTACCCACAAACCAAAATCAACAAAGAGAAACAGAAAAAGTAGTTTGCTGATAAGAAAAAACAGAAAATTTACCAAAAACTTTGTTTGGTGGTCTGGAGGCAGTGAGAGAGAGAGAGGCGCTTCTATCTTCTGTTTTTGTTAGGGTTTATTTCAAAACACTATTGACTCAGTCTGGACGCTGTCTCTGGATCTCTCAAACAAAAACAGTGTCTTATATACTGCCGTTATTATATATCGTGTACTGTTCGGAGAAGGATTCCTGTTTGTGTTAGAATTAATTTTTTTCTTTTTTTAATAAAATGTTTGCATTAAAAGTAATGATTAGGTGCTCCCTTTCACGTGCGAATTCACCTCTTTTTTTTTTTTTTTTTTTTTGATAAGAGCGAATTCACTTCTTAGATTTGATAAAATTCACTTCTTAGATTTGGTAGTACCATAAATAGAAAAAAAAAAAGAAGAAACAAAGTGTCACCACTATGTCACTTCGTTTGTTCTCGGACATTCTTTCCTCATCGGCATGGGCCTTGAGCTCAGCATAAAATGGACCAGAATTGCCAAATTCTTTGGTCCCACATATATAATTTGGGTAGGAATATTTATATTATAATTAAATCATGATCAAGTAAAAATATATTTATTGAATAAGTAAATAATATAATATAATAAACTTTGTTTACTTTTTTGCATCTTTTTGCTTTTTCTCCTTGATATACTAGTTTAGAAATTTGACTATTCCATTCGATCAATGGTTCCCAGTATTACAAAGCATAGTTGTCAAAACGTGAATTATATCGTAAATTGATTTTTTTTTTTTTTGTATTGTGTATTTTAAGGTACACAAATACCTAATAAAATTATAAAAATTTATAGATGTACATATATAAATTTTATATTCCTTATAAATTCATAATATATTAAACTAATAATTAATTTAATCATTACTTATGCAATAATCTATATCTATCTATATATTACTAAAAGCTGAAGCGTAGTGTTTAATGTTGTTGCGCTCACATTGCGCCACGTCAGCGGCCATGTCATTCCAATCTTTTTTTTTTTTTTTGCCTTACAATTTTAAAGTAGTTTCTACAAATTTTAAAATAATAATAAATCTACATAATAAATCTCAGCCCACTTCTTATCTATTTACTTCCACCATAAAGCCCAATCCAAGGCCTTTTCAACTTAAAGGATAAACAAGAAATTTGAAACCATGGAACCTTGAAGGGTTTTGCGTGAGAAGCACGGCATGGGGAATGGGAACGGGAACAGGCAGTTCAAAACAGAGTTTGAATTTCTCCCACCTTTCTGTTCTACAGTTACACATAGTTTCAAGGAAAAACATACGGTCCTTACACCTCTCAACAAAATGGTCGTGCAAAATGAAAACATCGTCACATTCTTGATGTTGTCTGCACCCTTCTCATTTCTGCCTCTCTTCTTGAGCACTTTTGGGGCGAGATCACACTCACTGCTGTGTACACCATTAATTGTATTCCTTCACCAACTACACACAACAAATCATCATTCAAGCTTCTTTATGGTCAAACCCCTGACTACTCCTCTCTTCGGGTTTTTCATTGTGCTTGCTTTGTTTCTCTTCCTCCTTATGAACGAACAAAGTTTCAGCCTATTGCTCATCTCTGTTGTTTCCTTGGTTATAGTGTATTTTAAAAGGGGTTTCGCTGCTATGATCCCATTTTTCATCGCCTTCGTGTCTCCCGTCATGTTGAGTTTTGGGAACATCATCCTTTCACGAGTCTTCAACAATTTCCTGTGTCCTCTTCCTCCGAGTCTCCCATTTTTACTAATCTTTTCCTCCCTTTCTATCTTGAGCTTGTGGAGGATTCTTCGACATCGGTTGCCTCTCCAGACGACTCATCTCCAGTTCTGTCCCTTGCATATGACCTGCCTATCTTGGATCCTGTGGCACCACCCTCTCTTGAGTCTCTTGCTGGTCCTGAACTTCGTCGTTCCACTCAGGTAAGCATTCCTCCCCCTTATCACACTGATTATCACTACTCTTTTGCTCTTGCCACTCTCTATAAACCTCACACCTATCTTGAGGCCCATACTGACCCTTTTTGGCAGTAAGCTATAAACGAAGAACTAGATGCCCTTCATAAGAATCACACTTGGGATATGGTTGATTTGCCTCCTAGTCAGTCTGTAGTAGGTTGTAGGTAGGTTAACAAGATCAAGACCAAGGCTGATGGATCTATTGAACAATACAAGGCTCGCCTAGTTGCCAAGGGCTTTACTCAGGAGTATGGCATTGACTATGAGGAAACATTTGCTCATGTTGCTCGCCTTACATTTGTCAGATGTCTCATTGCTGTGGCTTTTGTTCGCCGTTGGTCTATTTATCAAATGGATGTGAAGAATGCTTTCCGCAATGGAGACCTCCAACAAGAAGTGTACATGCAACCACCCTCTAGCTATCCATACTCAGGCAGTCAAGTTTATCGCCTTCGCCGTGCTCCTTATGGCCTCAAGCGGGCTCCTCGATCTTGGTTTGAAAAGTTTAGCTCAGGTTTTGCTCAGCAGGGTTTGACTTTGAGTCCTCATGACACTGCTCTTTTCGTCCGAAGATCCTCTGCTGGTATCACTCTTATTCTTCTTTATGTTGATGATATGATTATTACTAGAGATGATTCTGCAAGTATCTGCTCTCTTCAACACTTCCTTAGTCAGCATTTTGAGATGAAAGATTTGGGCACTCTCCGCTACTTTCTTGGGCTTGAGGTTACCTTATCCTCTGATGGATACTATCTTTCCCAAGCTAAATATGCTTCTGATCTTCTCTCCAAAGCCGATATCACCGACAACAAGATTGTTTCCACTCCTTTAGAATACAATGCAAAGCTTACACTTTTGGATGGTGAACCTATATCCGATGCTACTCGCTATCGTCAATTGGTTGGTAGTCTGATCTATCTCATTGTTACTCGTCCGGATATTTCACATGCCGTGGGTATGCATAGTAAGTTCATGGATGCCCCTCGTTTTGTCCACTATGCTGTTCTTCAGATACTCTGATATGTCAAGGGCACACTTTATCATGGTTTACACTACTCCTCTCGGTCTTCTCTCGAGCTTCATGCTTATTCAGATGCGGACTGGGCAGGTGATCCGACTGATTGATGCTTTATCATATTAGCCACGTGGTGAAGCGCTGTTGCAGGTGCTCATGGACTTGGTTTCGTTGGTTCCAAACTGTCCAGGCCGTAAATGCGAAAATCTCCAACTGCTTACCTTCCTCAACTAACCATGATACTAGGTGCTTGAAGTCAGTGAAACCGATTGAGCTACGGAAATCCCATAAGGTCCGATCTAGCCAAACGATATCAACCTTTACACAGGACCACAACGCATGCAACGGATTCTTAACAACATCTCTGCACCGTTTGCATATGGGGTCAGTGATGATGGTTCTTCTCACCAAAGATTGTTTTATCGACATGGCATTGCGGCAGGCCCTCCATATAAAGGTCTTTACCTTCTGAGGCACACGCATAACCCAAATGGTCTTCCATAACTGTTTGTCCCTGAGCGGTGGTACCCTGTCTATGTCCATCAGCCCTGCTTCTTCCTTGAGGAATCTGTAGCCCGTTTTACAGCTATACTCGCCATTACTTGAATAAGGCTAATATAGCACGTCCTCCTTTATTTTTTTAACAAAATTGTTATTGATATTGGTGCATAAAGTGTAATATATAAAAAAAAAAAAAAAAAAAAAAAAAAAATCAAGGATTTATATTAAAAATCTTGTCCATCTTTAAACATATCATTTAAGTTAGAAATACAGCAAACCACACATTGAAATTTATTGTGAAAATTTCATTGCTAACCAACACTATCTATATTGTACATATCCTATTTTCTTTAATCTATAGTTTATATAGCTGAAGACAATTTTTTTTGTTGACCTTATAATATTATATTATATTATATCAAATAAAATTTTGAGCTCTCACAATTTTACATATCATTATTCTAAAATATAATTAAATTTTTTTTTATATATACTTAAACCCTGCATTAGAATCTTGATACATCATATTTTCTTTAAATAGTAAACTTATATTTCATATACAAGCACAATAATAATAAATAAATGCATGGTAATGCTAAAATATATAGTTCCATTTACAGACACAATCATAATAAATTTTATTATCAAATTTTATTTTTAAATAAAAAAAACTGAAGAGAAAAAGACAAACACTTCATTTAAATTTTTCTTTGCATTGCACAAATTAATGACTAGTTGTTTAAATTAAAGATTATTTTTTTTCCCCTGCTTGAACCTATTCTAGTTTTGTTTGATTGGAAAGCAAAATTAGAATTAATAGAAGTCTCTAATTTTTTTTTAACAGTCCCATTTCATTCTTATTCCACTTACTTTCATTTTAATGAGTAAATTTCGTCATGAATGTAAAAGAACAAAGTATTATTTTTTGTACTCTCAGAGAACTTAAAATTTACTCAAATCTCATTATAATTTGTCCCACACCAATACGAAGCTTATAGTACGTAGTTACTTTATTATACTTTAAGTCCTAATAAATTTGCTTATTGATGTACGGTACCCACTTTTTAAACCATATATTTAATTTGAAATCAATCTGGCCCCTCAAATGGACTCAGATCTCCAATTCATGGTGAAAGGTAGAGTTCATAGTCCACAACATAAAATTCTTTTTCGTCAGCACACTTTGTAAGCTTCAAGATCTACGTTGGTGGACAGGCCTCATGGAACTCATGCAGATCAAGTGGAGCCTTATGACTGGGACATATAGCTACTCGACTCAAATTTAATTACCATCCTACCATTTTTGGGACTTTTTGTGCAATTAAAAGTCTCATATTTCAGTGAAATTATCTAATCTTCTTAATAAGGTGAACTAGGGTTCAAATCATTCTTTCATTTACTTGTTGTAATAATTGAATAATTAATCATTATAAATTTTTAAAAAAAGAAAATATATCCCAAAGATAGCTTAAACAACTATAAAGCTCACACCCAACTTATTTCTTGTAAGAGAAATGCTAAATGGTTAGTACAATAAAATAAATTTTTAACTAATTACTATAATAAATTAATTTATACTCAAGTTTTACTTGGAGATATTAAATATGTAATTTTATTAAAATTTACATTTAAATTTTTTACTATTTGGTTGCTTCAAACAATAGATAGTGTTTATTTTAGTTGTATAGTCATTGAGTAATACAATGTATTCATTTTAATTCATCATTTTGCATTAAAAATAGATTTTAGATGAAAAAAAATGCCAAAAATTAAATAAATATTTTATTAATATTTGAAATATAAGAATAGCCTTAGTTAATGCAGCTCTTTAGGTCCTACAAAGCCTTGAGCCAGCCCTGGTCTCACAGCCTCTCACCACAGCACAAACATAAAAGATATGGTATGAAAAAGTATGCGCCTCTAAACTCTTCCTAAAACTTATATATCAAAGACTATATAAAATGATAGAATTGTTGAATTAAATTTCACAAAAGGAAAAAAATGATTCATTTTATTTTAACTTTTTTTTTTTCATAGTTTAGATTAAATTTTACATATTTAAAATACCGCTTAGTTTTTTGGTGAGGTTAAAATTTTTGCCTTGAAAATTTGACATGAAAAATAAAAGTCACTTGGAGAAATAAATAACCAAAGATTTGTATTATGATCATTAGCCAAGGTGGCAAGGTTGACGTGGACATCGATGGAATTGGGAGATGCCAATGGGAAAAGAATATATATAATGCTAACTTGCTAATTAAGTACGTAGACTTCATGCAGAGAGATTTCGAGAAATGATTGATAATTGTGTGCTATTTATTTACGAACAATCCCAACCGAGGACATCAACTTTCCTATTATGTGACTAACCCCTTTGAAAATTATTTTAAAAAAAAAAAAAACTACTTTCTAAGTTTTAAGTTTCAACATGATTTTTAAAATAAATTTAATAGTTATAATAATAGTCTTGATTTCCCTCTTCATATAAAGAATAAAGCTGTAAAATTCTTGACAATCTAACTAGTGTCGACTTTAGGCTTAGGCCTGAGGGGTAAGACTCTATCAGTCTTAAAAAAATTTTAAAGGGTCCTGAGGCCCTCCATTACATAAAATAAAAAGGCCCAAAATTATATAAAGTGGTCATAAATTTAACCAAATTTAATTTGAAAATGATTATTTTAAAAACTAAATATAGGTGGATTTTGTATTCTTTAAATTATATAAAGTGGGCATAAATTTAACCAAATTTAACAAGGTGTCAAATTTTTTAATGAGAATTGATTATTTTAACCAAAAAAAAAAAATATAGGTGGATTTTGTATCCTTTTTTCCCACCTTCAAGAAGTTTCCTAAGTATTGAATTAATTAAAATTATCGAAAATTCATTGACCATCACAACTTGCAAAAAAATATGTTAATAAGATGTAAATATAAAAACTCAATTAGAAATTTTGTACCCACGAAAAAATAGCAACAATATTTTAATATTTGTGACATGCATGAAATATTCTAGTAGACATTTACTGTTAAATTAACGAAGTTGATTAAAAAAAAATCAAGTAATATCAAGATGAAGTAATACAAACACTAAATAAATGGATCCACATATTAATTATTGTTGTCCCAAAAAAGTAATTATTCAAATAAAAAATGGAATTAATAAAAAAAAATATTTAAAAAAAAAGGGGGGGGGGGGGGGGGAAGGGGGGGTTTATACTTTATATGAAGAATCAAGGTGATTGTTAAAAAAGCCTCAAAAAAATAAATAAATAAATAAAAGAAAAGAGACAAAGCACAAGCATGCAAGTAGTAGGCAACACAGACTTGCGTTGTAGTTTTCTCAATCCCATCACAAAATACTGTTTATATATTTCTGTAAAACTCTCAATATAGGTTTTGCTCCGTAAAACAGGTATTTATGTACGTACCCGCAGAAATTAATAATAGCCCTTTGTGAGACTGATATTTCTGGGTACCCAAATAAGTACCGGTAATTAGGGTTTTTTTTTTCATTGTAATAGTATTAATTATGTCCAAATATTAGTCAATAAATAAAATAATACTTTTTTATCAAATGAACAAAAAAAGAAGTAAAAAAGAAAGAGAAGTACTATATCCATAACATTTTATATAACACTTTTACAACTATTAAAACAACATGCCATAATTGATGTACAATTATAGTGAGTCAATGATGGTCGCAGACTCATAGTGAAGGAAATTAGACTAATCACAATCAGTCATCTTAATAAGTTATTAAATTGTTGTGAAATTGGTTGATTCTATGGCACTACTATTTAAAATATCACCCATAAAATTCATGGTTAATTTGTTCTTACGGAGCAAATGAGATTTTTTTTTTCTAAGTCTTAGTAGTGTTGGACATTAGCCCAAACCTCAACAATAATTTTTATATTTTAGCACAAATGGTTTATTATTATTATTATTATTATTATTATTATAGTGTAGAAATACCAAATGTTTTTTAAATTTGAAAAATACTAAGATATTATAAATTTTACTAAAACAATTTTACAAATTGATGTAGGTATATGTGTATTTCCCTATGATTTGTGTTTCATACAATTTCATTTGGTCCTAGAGAAACCATATTTGAAGAAAAGATTTTTGGCTCCATCCTATTTTTTATCTTGTCTTCTTTTTTTAAATCTTATCTTATTATGTTCAAAGACCGGTATTGGACCAAGCCACAAACCTTCTATTGTTTGAACTTTGAATTATATCAGCTTCACGCGGGGTGACTCCAACCAAAAAACAGAAGCTGTTATCGGATATAATTTACCTTTTATAAAAAAATAAAAATAAATAAAAACTCATTGACAAATGTTAATATTTTTTATCAAAACACTTTCGCAACAAATCTTAAAAGGTAATTTATTACAATTCTAATTTGAACCTACCATGTCAAGTTTTTTGTAGCTAAATTGACATCACCTCATGCACAAAGTGCTTAGGAGTTTAGGAGAAAAGATTTTTTTTTTTTAGAATATTAAATATATTATTAGTAACGCAATATGTTATACCATATTGTATATGCTAGAGTGGATGCGGAATGGAAAACATAAAATAGGAACATCAAGAACACAAGAGTTACGTAGATCAGCCTTGTTGGCCTACATCCACGGAGAAATTCCTTAAGAGCTACATCTTTATTGTATAAGAGTGTAATACAATAACCTATGTTACAATGTTAGGAATGCTATAAGCATATGGATAATAATTGGTGTATTGAGATTTAGTTAGTTAGTTACAATTCTAAACATGTTAATCACATTTAGCACATGTTAGAATTATTAATGCACATGGGGAATAATAGAACCAATAGGATGAGGCATGTTAATCACATTTAACACATGTTGGAATTATTAATGCACATGGGGAATAATAGAACCAATAGGATGAGGCCATGTGGGCCAATGAGATTAGAGCTAGTCTCCTATAAATACATGATTGTAATCTAATATGAGAGTACTGAAGAATAAACCAATTTGTTAGTGCATTAGTGCATCTCTCTCTCTCTCTCTCTCTCTTAATCTCTCTCTTTCTCTATGGAGGGTGACTACCTCGAATTAAGTTAATTTCCCTACAATTCCTATCTATTCCCCTATAATTCCCATCAATTCCCTTATAATTCATACCCATCCCCATTAGGAACCAACAGGTTCCTAATAAGTGGTATCAGAGCCTTTGATCTTGAGATGAGCAATTGTGATGAAAGAAAACTTTTGAAAAAAATACAAGAACTGTTGAACAAAGCCTTAGAAGAATCCAAGGATATTTCAAAGAAGATGAAGGCCTTGGTTGAATCTAACATGGCCATGAAGGCGTTGGCTGAATCTAACATGGCCATGAAGGAAGAACTTTCAAGAGTGCAAGAGGATCTTGAAAACATGTCCAAAGAAGAGTTACAATCTCTTGATTCAATGAAAGTCGAAAAACAAATCAAGTTCCAAGAACCAATTCTTGATGCACCAATGGAGGCTTCCATTCAAGAGTCTATGATTCAAGAAGTGGCAATCCAAGTGTCGGTTATCCAAGAATCCAAGATACAAGCGCCAACAATTTTAATGGTTCTAGAATCGAATGAGGTCTTGAGGATACAAGAACATTTCAAGGTTGAGAGAACTAATGAGACCTTGAAGATTGAAGAACCATTGAAGACTTAAGAATTCGAGCAAATTTTGAAGATCTACGAAGAAGAAACCTTCATATGCACGGGATCGCTTGTCAAAGAGAAATGCATGAATATGGTGATCAAAATGTCACTACGGTATTGGTCCATTGGAAGATCTCCTTTGATGAAGATGTTATTTCACAACAACACCTTGTGGGCAAGGTGTTTTCAAGGGGAGGGAAATGTTAGGAATGCTATAAGCATATGGATAATAATTGGTGTATTGAGATTTAGTTAGTTAGTTACAATTCTAAACATGTTAATCACATTTAGCACATGTTAGAATTATTAATGCACATGGGGAATAATAGAACCAATAGGATGAGGCCATGTGGGCCAATGAGATTAGAGCTAGTCTCCTATAAATACATGATTGTAATCCAATATGAGAGTAATGAAGAATAAACCAATTTGTTAGTGCATTAGTGCATCTCTCTCTCTCTCTCTCTCTCTTAATCTCTCTCTTTCTCTATGGAGGGTGACTACCTCGAATTAAGTCAATTTCCCTACAATTCCTATCCATTCCCCTATAATTCCCATCAATTCCCTTATAATTCATACCCATCCCCATTAGGAACCAATATGTTCCTAACATACAATGAACCCTAACATGATTATATATAGGCAACTAAACCCTAGACTATTAGTACAAGCAGGAGTGGGTTTGGGCCTATTACATTGGGCTAATATGTCTAATATATCTATAACACTCTCCCTCAAACTCAAGGTGGAAGCTCAATGAAGCCTTGAGGTTGGATAAGCATGAAAAGATCCCTTGGAGATGCTTTAAAGAATGTCTTTGAAGAAATCACAATGAAGAATATGCCAATTGACCAATTTTGGAGCTTCAAATGAAGAAACAGAATCCAAAATTGGAATCTATGCAAAAAAACTGAGCAAGATAGGTCATTTTGGAAACTTTAACTTTGGTCAAAGGTTAACGCAAAAGTCAAAGTCAATGAAAGTCAACGGATCCTGTCTAAGTCAACGGTCAATGCTCACGGGTCATATTCGGGTGGTTCGGGTCAACGGTCAACTAGGTGCCGTGGTGCTAATGAGGCGACACTGTTGACGTGGCTAGCTAACGTGGTTAATGACGTGTCTAAGGCTAACGTGACTTTTTGATGACGTCATCAAATGACATCATGGATGACGTCATATTAAGCTGACGTAGTTCTTTGGCGTGTGGATGGCGCATGAGATCTCTATCGATGCATGCAGGATATGCCAAAAACCCAGGAGGTGCGTGTGGGCATGTGTCTTGATTTCGGTTGCTGGGCTTCTCAGGTTTTGTAGATCAGAGAGCTATGAGGTCGACAAAGTGGTGCGTGTGCCATAATCCAATCTAGAATCCGAGGACTTCGATGGCGTGTGGGAGGAGTAACCGGAGGCTTTGTTAGCATGTGGAAGCGCATGCGACGACCGTTGGATTCTGGATTCTTGGGTTTTGGTCGCGATATGCCGTAGAGCGCTTCTGTCTTGTTGGTTTCATCAGGCAAAGGCTTGATGTGCACAAATTTAATAGGGAGAGGCACAGATTGCTTAGGCTTGAGGATTTGGACATAGCAGTGCATTGTTGTCAAAATCCCGATCTGAATCTTACGATTCTACGATTTTGCGATCTCACCTGCCTAAAACGATCCGGATCTTTCAAGGATCTTTGCGATCGTTTAGGATTGGTAGGATTATGCGATTCTAACGATCCCAAACGATCCTGGTTTCTTGTAATTTTCTTTAACTTAACAGAAAGTTCAATTGGACCTAAATGAAAAATAAAATCCCAATAGACCATGTTTTGCTATTCTAATGTAAAGAGTGTTAGCTAGACCCAAATGAAAAATAACATCCCAATAAAGTGTCATGTTTTGAGATTTTGGGCCCCTTTAAATGATGCTTACAAATGGATTTGGTGATGTGTAGTAATTACATCAAATGAATGTAAATTTATGAATGAATGTATAATTTATGTGATTATTTAACATAACAATATGTTTTTTTTTCCTTAAATAATGTAGGATCTTACAATCCATGATCCAATTCTATGATTCATGATCCCACCTACCTCCCACAATTCTACGTAGGATCCCGATTTTGATAACCTTGCAGCAGTGAGCCATGACGGCTATGAGATGCCGTGGAGTCTAGATTCAGCAGACAAACATGTGTGACTTCTGATGGTGGTGTGCACGTGAGAATCTTCTTTGCATGCTAGAGATTTTTGTTTGATGCCAAGAACGAAGTTTGGCTCTAATACCATGTTAAATATATTATTAGCAATACAATGTGTTATACCATGTTGTATATGCTAAAGTGGATGAGGAAGGGAAAGTATAGAATAGGAATATCAAGAATACAAGAGTTATATGATTCAGCCTTGTCAACCTACATTCACAGAGGAATCCCTTAAGGGCTACATCTTTATTGTATAAGAGTATAGTACAATAACCTTTATTACAAAGAACCCTAATATGAGTATATATAGACGACTAAACCCTAAACTACTAATACAAGCAGGAGTTGGTTTAGGCCTATTACATTGGGCTAATATGTCTAATATATCTCTAACATAGAATACTAAGCATTTTAACACATAAACACAGGGAGATAGAAGAAGGTCTTAAAAAAACTGACAGTGGTGTATATCCAAAAGGGGGGAAAGAGTTCGAACTGCAGGGTTAGTGACATATCGTAATTATTACTTAGAAAAATAAAATTGAACATACCATTAAATTATTCTTTTGCCCATCAATAAATTTTTTGCAAAAATGTTGTAATAAAAATATTATCGACATATCATTTCTTAATTTGATATAATAATTAATACAATATTTAGGGCAACTACTAATTGCAATTAATCGTATGATTCATTGTTGGAAACATGGTTTGTATCTCATACAAAATATGCGCAGCAGAAAAATTAATGGATCTACTTTATTCGCAATTGATAACATACACTATGTAAATTTCAGAATTTAAAAACAAGAGAGCGTATCTTGGTGTGGTGAAATTCAAAACCAAAGACCAAAAGTACTTGGGGATACTTTTAATCTTCACTCTAATTCCACTAATGCCCAAGAAGTGTGGTCTCTCAATCAGTTTCCAAGAGAGAATAAGAGAGTGGCTTACACTCACATACACATTATTTTTACAATAATGTTTCTTACCAAAATGCTGTATGTTTCTCCCTTAATATCTAACTGATTATCTAATTGGGCTAACCTTTTGGGCCATTTCAATTGGGCTTAAGTGTGTAGCTTGAAATGGGACCAAAAGGAACCAATAAGACACTAGCTCCAATGGGCTTTGAGCTTTTCTGTCAACTTTTGACAAGTCCAAAATTATCATTAACTATATTTAATAATACTATATAAATATAGTTGCACTCTAGGTCTTATTAATAAATTACATCCCAAGACTTTATTGTATATGCAACTCTTTCACAAAATATTCGTAGTAATACAAAATCATGAATATAGACTACCGCTTTGAAGATTACTACATCTTAATCTTTGAATACTCGGTTTAATCTTTTAAATTATTCATCATATATTTATGAAATCCAATTTCATAAATATATACTTTAGTACTAAAGTGGTTAGGCCTAACACTCTGAATAACCAAACCTATTAGACATATCTCAAGAGAATATTTTATATCTCCATTAAGAGATTATGAATTCCATCTTGAAAATATATGTTCCATCAATACTAAATGTGGCTACTTAACATACTGAGATATTGATCGTGACTATAGATTTCACTTCTGATATATCAAAACAACTTACACTTCATGATCATGTCCATTATTCTCTCAGGATTAAGAGTTCATGTAAAGAGAAATCGTGAAATTTATTATTCATTTGACAGTCGTTAGGAGAATAATAAATCTCACAGCAATCCGGTTCAATATGTCTTAACTCTTAAAACATATTAACATACCAACTAGAAATCTCTACTTCTATGATTAAGACAAATTATCTTAGTTGATATGTTATAGTCTTCGCAGATTAAATGCCCAATTTCATCACCGACTATGAACTAAAATTCCGAATTTACAAAGAACTTGTGATTTATATCTTCTGTGACTAAATCACATACTATGTATCTCATGGACTATATGATAATGTCCAAATATTTATGTTACCATTATTTTAGATAATAATAAAACAATTTTATTAATCACAACATAATATCATACATAGTATCATATAATAGAATTTAAGGGCACACATCCTAACATTCATATCATCTATGGTTATCCCTTCTGGGACACATTCAACAAAATAAAAGGGAAATCAATCATATGATTCATATTAATGTATGGTTATCGCTTCGGGGGACATCCAACAAAATAAAAGGGAGGGATTCAGGAATCCATGGATATGATCATATCATATCCATAGAAATTTCTTAGATTGTGATTTTGGAGTACCTAAGTATTTCTCCACGGGTCTCTTGTGAGTTGAGACCTCACTATCAACAAGCATATAATATTTTTTTTTAAAAAAAAAACATTTAATAGGTAGAAGAAACGTATTTAGAGTGCATGTGTTCTCCACTTGCCTTTGAACAAAAATCTTTGACGAGTCCCATCGTTGAATTTATTACCACTGATTTGTTTGGTTTTTGGAAAAGGATGCTGATGTTCTTTCTCATTATGAAAGATTTTTTAGAATCAAAGTACAAAGCCTTAGTGGTTGGAGGAGGGGATTCCTTTGACTAAACAACTTCCTCTATCACATTTCTAGCAAACTTAGCCAGTGAGTTGAGTCAATTAAAGAAACGTGTTTAAAAATGTTAGATGTTATTCCATATACTAAAAATGTTACTAATTGCCTATTGTTATTGCATCTTTCATTCGAAACTTAATTAGATTCAAGTAGTGATGAAGTCAGGATTTCAGTACAAGAGGCAAGATAGTAAGATGAAATTAACTTCAAAAATATTAATCAATATTAAAAAGATAAACAAATAATTGTAAATCAAAATAAATAACAATGAAATAAATAATTTCTTAATTTCATATCATCAAAATAAATGAACGAAAATAATCAATTTATTGTTAATAACAATCAATGTAAGATAGTAATCTAAATTCATAAATTTTAAACATCTAATTTAGTTCCTTCAAATAAATTAAGAAAATAAATCAATTTAAAAATATTAAGAGTATAGTAATATATTGTGTATACGCGTCTCACCATTTTGATTGCTTTAAAAATATATATGAAAATAAAGCTTTTTTTTTTCTTTATTCTTCAAAGTATTTAAATTTTTGGATCTATGGCAAAAAGACATCATTTGTAATTGTAAAAAATTCAAAAAATGGTAGAGAAAAAAAAAACATAAAGGGTTTTTCAACCCTATTAGTATAAGAACATAAGTAGTTTTACTTATTATTATTATTATTATTATTATTGTTTGTAAATTATAGGACCCACTAATTTAAGCCTTGTGGTTGAAGTTTACTAAGAAAGTTTAAAAAAAAAAAAAAAAAAAATTAGTTAGAAAAAGTGTAACGAGTCTGTGAGTGATGATAAGGGTAAATTTGAGATAAGGCAAAAAAAGCATAGGACAAGATTGGTATGATATAGACTTTGGA
Source organism: Quercus cerris (assembly GCA_963669245.1). Taxonomy (NCBI): domain Eukaryota; kingdom Viridiplantae; phylum Streptophyta; class Magnoliopsida; order Fagales; family Fagaceae; genus Quercus; species Quercus cerris. The sequence continues at coordinate 84,417,520 of OY770007.1, forward strand.
GTGTAAAGACTACGTAGTAACCTTTTTTTTCTTCTTTCTGATGCTAGGTTTCATTGTTCCCAAGTCTAGAGTGTTTCATTTTTTTTTTTTTGTCATTGTTCCAAGTGTGGACTGTGGAGTATTTTGTTATTTATGTTAGGGAAAATTTGCTTAACAGTATGTATATGAAATTTTTGGTGGAGTCAAGGGGGGCAGTTGCCCCTTCTTGCCTCCCCCTTGGCTCTGCCCTTGGATTTAAGATAAAGAAATACTCAGTTTAATTGTGAAATTTTCTCTCTCTCTTTACATATATATATATATATATATATATATATATATATATATATATATATATATATATCTATATATATTTTTTTTTACAAAATTATGCCAACATGTCATATAATGTGGATACCCCATTCAGCTTATAGTTCTAAACTTTGTTCTTGCAGAAGTGAGTCTAACTGCCACAGCGAGGATTCAATTTTGCTCTCTTTAGAATGGAGTGAAGGAAATTCTCCATTCTCTTTCACATTAAATTCTCCATTTTCTTTCACCTTAGGAAGCTCAACATATAGGGTATTATAAATACTTTAAACGCGTGTTTTTACAAGAATTACAACACTTTTTAAATTACAGTTTTCATATCACTTTGAACACCAATACTTAAACATTTGCTCGTAAGCTGCCTCAACCAAATAATGGGAAAATAAGCAATTCCCACCTAAAAAAAAAACCCTCACAAAGAAGACATTATTCAACACAAAAAAACATTTTATTTTTTTGGAATAGAAAAAATGTTTGATTGAAATCAAAATAGAACAAGCATAGAAAAATGTGAAAAATGCTAGGACTACAATTTTTGTCACAACTTGCTCAATTTTGAATAGTGGAATTGTGGATCCATATGGAAACCACTATTTTTATTCTACCATTCACAACTTACCATGTGGGCAAATTGTAGCAAAAATTGTGGTTCTATCATTACTCAAAAAAGAGAAATGCAAGAGACATAACTTCCACCACATCTTGCTTATGTGACAAGTTGTGAGAGGTGGAATAAAAGTGGAAGATTTACAACTCTACTACTCACAACTTGTTACGTGAGCAAGTTGTAAAAAAAATGGTAAAAATTGTGTCGTGAACATTACTTCTTGAAAAATGCTACTACTTACTACTGTGTTAAGTTTTTTTTTTTTTTTTTTTTTTTTAATGAAAAGCCCAAGTCCACTTTTTTTTTTTTTAGAAGAAAAAGCCCAAGTCCACTTGATAAAGAAAAAACTCACTACTGTACATACAGTACATAAACAGTGCACCTTATTAGTATCCGAGTCCGGGTTCTTTGACTGTGTCTGTGTTGACGTTTCTCACGATTGAAGTTTGTTTGAGTCATCTGGTCTTGTTTTTTATTTTTTTACTTATTTTTTTGTGTTTTGAAGATACCACTAAGTTGATAAAATGATATGTAGTTGGGCAGACATATAATCAACGCCACCTATTGGAGTATATGGACTGTAATTGGGAAGGAATGAACATGACTTCCCCTTATATCTGCATGGTAGATCATCAAAATTATATTCCTATTGACGAAAACACAAACACACTACTTCTTGCAAGTGTCTACACATGCAGTTAAGGGTGGTTAGAGAAAGCCATCAGCATACTTTGATTCCTTCCTCTTGGATATTGCATGTCGCCTCTCTCTCTCTCTCTCTCTCTCTCTCTCTCTCTCTCTCTCTATATATATATATAGTAGCATTTATTCTATGTAATTAAAAAGATTACTAATAGGATAATATATTTATTTTGTTATATTAATTATTTAAAGTATATTAAAATTTTAATGTCATTTTTAAAATATTTATATGAAAAACAATTAATTTAAAATTTGGTATTCTTACTCAAATTTAGTTGTTTTGCAACAATTGAAACAAAGTCCAATAAGAGAAAAAAAAATAATAATAACGTACAATTAGAAATGTCAAAAAATAATTGAAAGATATTTGCATTTTTTATCAAAATGATTTTTTCTTTCTTGAGTAAGCATGAAACATGTTTATCTATATCAATCATTATATCATGCAATTTTCAATTTTTACACAGATGTAATATGATCAAATCACCACACCACTCTTATTATCTTTCTATTTTATCTATTACATAGAACATTCAAGATTAAAATTTCTTACAAAGAAAATTATTTAAAAAAAAAAATTTATACATTGATAATTAGGGTTTGTCTTTCTATTTTATCTATAAAATAGAACAATTAAAATTTTGTACAAGGAAAATTAGTGAAATATTGGAGGAAATTAATAATAGGTTTGAAGTCTCTAAATTGTGCCATTTTATTTAAAGACTGTCACACTGCGAGACACACATTTAATTTCTCTCATTTCTTACCCATAAAGAAGTGAAAGACAGAGATTTTACTGAATTTACAAAAAGACATCGAGAGAGAGTGAGAATTTACCTATGGATTGTTCTATCATAATGTCACTAAACACGGTTCCAAAACCAAAGAGTGTTTATGTGGGTGTGTGGGTCCTTTTTGGACAGTGCCTAGGCCCAAGTAGAAACAAGGACCCCGTGCCTTTTAATTGTTGTTTTAAAGGACTGGACTTGATTCACCACAGTTAAATGGACTGATTACGAACTAGATGGTGCATAGAACACGAATCCTACCACACATACATGCTAGCAAACAAGAAATACATGCATTGAATAGTAAGAAATAGTAAAAGGGCAATGTGGTAAAGAAAGGCAAAAATAAAACGTTAAGGATCCTTAAGACAATGTGAAATATTCCATTACTTTCTTAATTGTGTAATACATTATGCTCACTAGGACGTGTTACAAGGTCCAAATAAGTTCAAAAATCACAGACTTAGATGACTCTTTAGGTTTTTAAGACTTGCAAAGTTTGAATCCTTTTGAATCCAAGTGTATTCTCTAGTGGCTGTTTGAGGATATCGAACAATATTTCGCTCTCTTTTCTTTCCTTTTTGGATTCTAACAGAGTTTTTCTCAATGATTCTATTCTAATTCATTATTGCTGAATGCCCTTCACTGTTGGCTGCTTTCCATTTTTATAGTGTCATCTTAGAGTTCCCAGGGTACCATTGATTCCCTTCATTTGCTCCTCTGGGTACCAGAACCAATGTTGTGTCAGCAACATTGGTGGGTAGCCCCTTCCTCATTCCTCATTATTTTCTTCTTTTGGAGTTTCTTCCTCAAAAGTCTCCTACTACCTTTTCGTTCTAGTATGTCTTAAAGAGCTGACCTTGGGTTTTTCTCCTTTCAAGGTTTTTAGTTCCTACCTTTTCAGACTAAACTTTTGGTTGCCTTTCCCTTTGTCATTTTTCCCAAGTGAGCTGATTCCTTCTTGCCAGGTTGAAAGTTTCCCAGCCACTTCCCTCCATGGTTCTTCTTTCTGGGTTCCTCGAGGTACCAACCCCTTGTTCATAAATTGTTGGTTCACAAGCCTTCTGATTCCTTTCTACATCATTGGGTGGCTGATAGAGACATATCTGTTCTCATTTCTTGTGTTTCTTGGCATCGCTTTTGAACTGTCTTAATCCAATCTTGGCTTTGCTGCACGTCCCGAGGATCCTGAACTCCTGGCAGTCCCCAGGTATCCCAGCCCAGTTCTTACCATTGGGCTCCCTAGTGATTTTCTGACCTTGGCTGGCTGGGCTTTTCTTCTGCCCTTCGTTTCATGAGTTCTAAGGCTTACCCATTCGTGGGTACCCTTAATGGATTTGGGCCTACCATCTTTTTCTTTATTGCAGGCTTAAGTATTTTATTTTTATGGAGTTCAATTCTCTGTGCTATTTTAGGCCTTGGTGCAACATTGTGACTTTTTAGACCTCAACAGTGGGATAGCATTCACGTTGCAAATCTTGTTGGAGCATCACCATTAAAAGTATCCTGTTGACAATAAGAAGAAAAAGAAAAGAAATACCTCTCCTTCAATTGGCTTAATTAGGAAGAGGAAGTACAGTGCAACAACTTTGGTAAGTATAATCGGCGATGGTGGTGAAAGTTTCGTACACAAGTCATTGACGACTTGTGTGCTCATTGTCTGTGTGGACTTCTTGGCAGTGGAGGTCAACCAAGCTCTGTCATGAGATGCAGTGCCACATGTGGAGGCAGTCAAAACAGTAACTTTTGCAATTCTCATAGTTATGGCTATCCATAGTTTTGACATTGTCAGTTATCTTGGGCAGCTAATTTATATATTACTAAAAGTTGAAGCGTAGCGTTTAATGTTACTTTGTTCACGTTGAGCCACATCAGCATCCATGTTCATTATCCTTTTTCTTTTCAATTTTCCTATAATTGTTTTTTAACATTTACTTTTTTTTAATAATTGCACTTTCTCCAACCTTTCTCATGCCTTTACCTTTTCATCTCCCCACTACCCTCAACCTTAATATCACTTTTCATCTTTTTTTTTTTTAATTTTGTCTCTTCATCTTTCCCTCCCTTACCTTTTCATCTTCCCACTACCCTCAACCTTAATATCACTATTCATCTTTCCATTCATTTTCCTTTATTTTGTCTCTTCATATTCATACAATCTTCTATAAATTTGTTATTCTCTCTTCCATTTTTTGCATAGTTTTCCATCACAGAAAGGTTGTTTCTCTCTCTCTCTCTCTCTCTCTCTCTCTCTCTCTCTCTCTCTCTCTCTCTCTCTCACACACACACACACACACACACACACACACAATTATTTTGGGAGTATTTTTTTTTCTTGCAGTTCTGCTTAAGTTGATAAATTTTTGTGTTTGTTATAACTCTACGTTGGGTTGGTATGATTTAGTTTTGTGTTTTAAGTTTTTTTTTTTTTATTCTCTTTGATTGTTAAATATTATACTATTGTGTTATAAACAAATTAAAAAAGATAATATATAAGAATATAATATATATTATTCTATTACATAACATGATTTGGGTAATTTGTTGTTTATTGTTATATATATATATATATATTATATTTTTACTTTTTTAATCTTTTCATCTTATTTTATTCAATATTTAAATTCAATCACATCCTCCATATAATTAAATTACTTATATATTTTTTTTAATTAAACATATAATATTTTATTTAAATTTAAATAAATTAAATTGTACTCACTTTTTTTAACAGTTACATTTTCTCCAACCTTTCTCTTTCTCTTTACATTTTCATCTCCTCACTACCCTCTCTCTTAATATCACTCTTCATCTTTCCCTTTATTTTGTTTCTTCTTATTGTTATCCTTTTAGTATAACTTTGGCATTCTCTTTTCCATTATATGCATAATTTTTCTTCACAAAAAAATTTATTTCTCTCTCTTTCTCACTCAAATTTTGGTGATATATATATATATATATATAATTTGCATCTCTGCTTTAGGTTGAGGAATTTTTGTGTTTTTTAGGTTGATCCAATTTAATTGTGTTTTAAGTTTTTTATTTTATTTATTTATTTACTTTGGTTGTTAAATTTTATCATATTGCATTGTAAAGAATTAAAGATAGTATATAAGAATGTAATATTTTAATATTACATATTATGATTTAAGTAAGGACAAAGTTTAGCTACAAAATCGATTGTAGCTTTAAGCTACAAACTCACTCAATATCTTTTTATTGGAGGTAAATTTTGACAAATCCACCATTGGATTGCATCTTCTTCTTATATCCTCCATATTTGCAAAATTTCAAGAAAATTAAAAATCAATAGCTATGTCATTAATAAAATTTTAAATTGCAAAGTTTTTGTAATTTAAAATTATGCATAAAATATAAGATTATAGATTATATAGCAAATGATATCCGATTGACACAAAAATTGACATGTGTATTAAGAGCGTAAAGAATATGTAATTCAACGGTTAGATTTTCAAAATATGCAGTAATATTTATTTTATTGAGTGAGTTTGTACCTTAAGGCTACAACCAATTTTGTAACTAAACTTTGTCCAGTAATTTTAATTTGAAATTTATTTAGAGATAATTAATTTGGTGTTTATTGTTATATCTTTTATTTTTATTTTTTTCTTCTCATATTATTTTATTCAACATTATTATTATTATTGTTGTTGAATTAATATATTAGATTGTATATTTTTTACAAGTCAATATATTAACTTGAAAGAAAATGAAAAACCAACTATTAACCAATAATAACTAAAACAATAATATTATCATGCGCAACGCGTGAGTTTACAACTAGTTAAAATAAAAATGAAAGAGCAATGATGATTTAGAGCAAAATTACACTAGCAATGAGGCATGGTGTTCCTTATTAAGATCTCCCCGAGTTTAAAGATAAAACAAAAAAACAAGGTTCTCTACTCACTAAAATGAAAAACAGAGTATAAAGTAGTAATACAAAAAATAAAGCTCAAACTTTATTGATGAAGAAAATGAAAAAAGACGTGTGAGTAATAGATATTTGCTCTCTACTATTTATAGCATAGTAGAGTCAGTTACCGAGGAAAAGAAAAAAAAAGGCAGCAAACAAAGAAGAAGACTAAATCTTTGAATTTTTTTTTTAATTTTTTTATTTTATATATATTGGAAATTGGAAGTTGTTTTGGGAATTTTTTGTTTGCAAGGAAGTTTATGTTTTTTTGTTTCTAATTTATTGGTGTAAATGTTAGTTTGAGAATTTTCTGTACACAGGGAAGTTTATATTTTGTTTTTTATTTCTAATTTATTGGTGTAAATGAACCCTAATTTTCAATTGACAGTAAAATTTGCATCAGTTTTATCTAAAAATATAGCCCAGTACCTATTATAATGTAATACAAACTAAATATTAAGAGGCCCTCCTATACTAATTAAGATCATCTGTAAGGGTCCTAGCTACTCTTTACTTGGAATCCACGATTTTCTTCATGAAATTTTAATATTGATATTTGGGGTTAATAAAATCAGGAAATTGTGAATTTGTAAGTCTCTCTCTATATATATGTATAGTGTTTTTTTTTTTTTTTGATAAACATAAACTTTTATTAAGAAGGAAACAATCTACAATAAGCCATTGGACTCTCTCAACACAACAGAAACAGTCCGGGCTATGTTGGTGATTTGTTGGATGTAGATTAAGGTTTTTACCAAGTAATGATTGTATATGATTAAGAAAGTAAGAAAAAGTTAGGGTGAGTACAAATTGATGTTACTACTGTGATTATTGTGACTAGCCTAACGACACTCCTAACTGTATAAATATTTCTCAAATGCATAATATGATCAAATATACACTTAAACCTCAAATTGAGTTGAATAGAAATTATAACACTAAAAAGAAAAAGAAAAAGAAAAGACCCGATGAGGCTAGTGATATATATATATTTTTAGAGAGTTTCAACTTATGGCGTTCGCTCCTGATAATAACTCTTTATTATCAGACTAAGGCACCAGTCAGTTTTTGGTGTGGGCGGAGATTGAATTCTAGATTTCTTATACAATTATTAGAGACTTTACCAGTTGAGCTAACTAGAACTCATGACTAGTGATATTTTATTCTTTTAAAAAGTCAATAATCTTAAGTCTTAATGAGTCTGGACCCGGGTCTAACAACTCCTGAATGAGTCCAAATTTTTTGTCCCATTTTTTCTGCTTCACTCTATACTCCACCAATAAATACTTGCCACGTGTTCACATAATTAATTAAATACTATTATTATTGGCTTATTAATACTATAGTTATTAATTAATAATAGTATTTAATTAATTAGGTGAACACGTGGGAAGTATTTATTGGTAGAGTATAGAGTGAAGCAGAAAAAATGTGACTGAAGATTTGGACTCGCCCGTGAATATATGTGTTTACTCGTTTGGCGCCAATTCTCACCTTCTGGAACCCAGTGCCTCTCACACTCTTCTTTCCTATCTGAAACCCTAATTTTCACTCCCATTTGTCCTTAATCCCCAAATCAACCACCTAGGGGTTTCACAAAGTCTTCGACTTTCCAACACAACGCACACTCTGATCAATCTTCCTCAATGGCCGAGCCTTGCGCTAAGCAAGCAAGAATCGAAAGGTCCGTACACTTCTCACTCTCTCTGCTACATTTATGTCTCTGTCTGAGTTCTTGTAAGCGTTTTGAAGTCCACGATTTAGTCTGTGGTGTGTTTTTGATGTTCTATGATGGTGACATTGTCCTTGGTGTAAAAACTGTACAGTGTAACACTGTACAGCGTCAGGTTTTTTTTTTTTTTTTTTTTTTTGAAAATTTCTTTGTTGGTTTTTGGTTAGAGGACTGTTTGGTCGCTGAGAAAATGTAGGGGAAGTGAAAAAGAAATAGAATTGATGAATTCTTACTCTGAATTAGATGTTTCTTACTCATTTTCAATAAGCATTCAAATGATTTGAATGCTTCGCATAAACAAAAATAATTAAAAATACTCAAAACCCCTTTTTAATTGCATTTCTCCTGCATTAGATTGAAAATTTGAAAATTTTAGCTGTTTAAGTGCAAGAAATATAGGACTTAGGCTGAGTTTTATCTTTTTGCCAATTCTCTCCCTCTCTCTCTAATGATACATTTATAAAGGTGAGTGGTTTAGCTTTTATAATAAGAACAAAGAAAGCATAACAGTCTAGCCATTTCTTATCCATCATTTGTTGGTTTCAGGAAAGGCTGTGCCTAAAAAAGATATACTTCAAGTCATTCAAAGGTTCAACATCCAAGTCAACAATTTGACTCAAGTAAGTTTGAAGGATCTAGATTAGGACGCATGCATCAACTATAAAATGTAATTTAATAAATGCGATTCTGCTTCTTTTTAAATGTGTATATATATTTATATATGTTCAATTTCTTATTATGAGGAATGGTTTTGTTATTGAAATTGAGCTCATTGCCTGAAAGCTCACTTATGCATATCTGTTTGCATTTGGTATGAAACACTTAAGAAATGTTTATCTAATATGGTAATACCTATGCATCATCCTTAACCTCATATACCAGTTATTCTGATTGAGTGCCATCATGGCCCTTGTGATCTGCTGGTAGTAGTTTCTTTTCTTCAATTTGGGATCCTGTTGAAGTTACTTTTTCTCCTCAAGCTGGTGCTTTCTCTTTTGCAGCATGGTGGTACGATTGTGTGACCATATAAGAAACAAATATATTTTGTTTCTTTTATTAGATATATGTTTTAGCTATGTGTTTTTTGTTATCTTTTTTCTTTAATATGAATTTCTGGTTTATTGTAAAACTCCTATTTTTTTTTCATCCCCCTTTCCATCAGATGCTTTCCCAAATGAAAAAAACGAGTAAACTTTTCTTGAGAACATATCCTTTGTGTAGCATTCAAGATGCTGCTTGGATTGGTCCATTTGGATGTTTGGGCCTTAAGCCATGCATAGGCCTCTTGTATTCTGAAATTGTGTATTTCATGATTTTTAAAGACTTGATTTGCAGAGGACATGTTCCCCTTCTTCTCTAATTGGATTTAGATGACTCTGGATATTGATAAATACATCTTTTTTTTTTTTTTTTGATGACATAGGAGAACTTCACTCAAATTAGTTGAACGTCGCAGAGCTTATTATACAACAATCCTCACTGTTAATCAAACTCCTACGGGCAACTGACCCCACCCCCTAGAACCAGTCACCGGGTAATGTCTTTAGTTAAAGTTTATATGATTACTTTGATCTTGTATCTAACTTTTTTTTTTTTTTTTTTTTTTTCCCATCTATAGATTCTTTTCTCCTCTTCTTCTGCTGCTTGCCCCCTCCCCTTCCCATCTCCTGTACCTATCACATGAGTGTTAATTAATATTCATAATAGTACGGTGACACTAATTATATGTTATGTAGCTGATTATGATTCACGGCAGGAGATATGCTTTTTAAACTAAATTTACTTTTTCTTTTCTCTCTCTTTTTTTTTTTTTTTTTTTGGGAGGGGGTGGGGGTGGGGGGGGGAGGGGTTGTTGTAGTTTTTACCACAAGACAGGGTCTGTGAGTTTGCCAAATTTACTCCTGTGCAACTTCTAGAAGAAACTGAAAAGGCTGTTGGTGATCCTCAACTTCCTATCCAACAGCGTGCACCTATAGGAAAAAGCTGTGAGCTGAAGAACATTCAGCTAGTGAGTTTCTAAAGACTCACCTTCTTCCTTTATATGGTGTTAAAGATTTAAAATTATTAAAACCATACACTTATTATTAACAATTTCTACTGATCTAGTCTGTTGAGAGAAATGGAGAGACTTTGAATCAATGGAGAGCACTGAATGCTGAATTAGAGAAAGATGTTGAGCGTGTTCGTCAAAGAGAAGAACTTCTAACAAAGGTTAGCTCTTTTAGATTTTGTTCATGATCATTCTATGCTTGATAACATTTCAATTGTGATTTTTCTGTCATGCTGCAGGTTGAGTCCATGAAAGAAATTACCTTGACTGAAGTATGGCATGAAGAAGGCTGAATATATGGAAGCTAAGTAGCATGAAAAGGATGCAAAGAAGAAGTTGGATGAAGCTGCAAAAACCTTTAGTGACCTTAAGGAACCCATTGAGTATGATGACTTATCTTTTGTTCACCAGATGTGTAGTGCTTAATATATTTTTTTTGATAGCTAATATAAGTTTTATTGATAAGAAAAGTACAATGTGTTTACAATAGTAAACTCACTGCACTTGAAGAGTGTGTAGTGCTTAATGTGGATGCATTATTTATGAGTTTGATAAAATATTGACTTCATAATATGCTAATGACAATGTTTTATAACGTGACCATTGTCATGCTGACATAGTTGCATGTCAAATCTCTGTGCTGGTTATGGCACATCTTTATTTCTCTCTGTTGACTTTAGATATGCTATCTTTGTACCAGAGACAGCTACTCATGGAATTTTCTCTTCAGGTAGATTTTTGATAGTTAACATGGTGACGTTTTGCAATTATTTCATATTATACTGAATGGACTTCACAATATGGTCAATCTTATGATCTGTGTGAGGTCTTGGGGGTCCATGCATTGGCTATTTGGGTTTAAGCTTGGCTAAAATTCAACAATTCTTTTTCATTTATGGTTTTGTGGGTTGATATAGGATATGTTTTATCAAAGGTATACCATACTAAGAACATAGGAAAACCTATATAATTGTTGTGAAAAGTGAGTGACTGATTTCGTGGGTTGCATGTTACTACTTGCATTTTTTTCCTTTCTTCTCTTTGAGATCAATCACTGTTGCAATATGTCATGTTTCATCTTCTAAAGTGTTAGTTTACTCATTAATCAATCAATTGTTTGCAGGAAACAAAAGCAAGAGAAGGCAGTCTTGGATGCTAAATGTAAAAAAGCTGGCCATCTTGTAAATGAAAATTCAAAAAGACTTACAGAACTTATGTCAAATGAAAGCCCTTTGCTACTTACAGCTCGCTATCTTTCTTTCAGTTTTTTGGTCTCTTTAATATTTTTTCACACAATTGTATTTCTTCTGTTGCCTTGAACATTCATTTACATTTTCTATAGGAGGTGCAAGTATGAGGAAAAAATATAAAAGAAATGGAAGACCTGAGGAAGCAAGAAGAATCTTGTCAACAAAGAATCATTAAAGCTAAAGAGAATCTTGCTGCTGCTGAAGCAGAACTTGAAAATCTGCCTCCATATGAACCTCCAAAAAATTAACTTGTAAGTAACTTTTCTAGCCAATTATTGATTTTTTCTGGCGGCGTGGGTTATGATGTGAATTTATTGACATACAGTCGCTGGAGACTTGAACCACTTTAAATATATGGAGCTGATTTTGTGGTTAACTGTCTTGAAGTATCTTGAAAAAGTTATGGTCTCTTTTTTGGCTATCATCAAATGTATTGGTGTACCTATCAAAAAAAAAAAAAACGATTGTATTGGTGCAAGTATAATCTACTAAAATTTTATGTATAGGTTTTCCTATGAGTAAATTGGAAAACAATGATTAGTTTGAACTTTTGTGTTTTCTGTTGATGATAATTTTCCTGAACATTTTTATGAAAGTCAGTAATTACTGTTTGGTTGCTATTCTTTTGATTTGGTTGATACCTTCACTGTTATTACTGAAAACATTTCTACACCAGGATAATTTAAAGGCTCAAATCCTGGAGCTAGAAGTTTCAGCTAATAATAAGAGGAATCGAAAGTCAGAGAAGGAAAGACTTTTAGGCCAAAAGAAAATGAGCCTCAGGAATTGCCTAGACAGGTCAATTTGAACGTGATTTTAATGTTTCATATGCCTTTTACCTTTATAATATCTTTCTGATGATTTTTACAGGTTGAAGGATATGGAGAATACACACAACAAATGTCTTCAGGCATTAATGAAATTTGGAGCTGAGAGGATATCTGAGGCTTATCATTGGTTGCAAGACCATCACAATGAGTTCAATAAAGCAGTGTATGGTCATGTTTTGCTTGAGGTATGTATTTTATAATTCGGATTGTTGCTTTATGAATTAATTCTTCTTTCACTTACTTTTTAATAATTTTTGTGTTCAGGTTAATGTCTCTGATCGGGTTCATGCAAACTATTTAGAAGGTCATGTCCCCTATTACATCTGGAAGGTATTTTCCCTTTATCTGTATCAAACATAAAAAAGTAAAGTTCTGTACTATTTTTTTTCATTTGGGTTCAGCACTTGCTGAGACTTGGGTGATGATCATATTAGGAACCTGAGCTTCTTGTTGGTTTTATTTGTTTTTATTTTAGAGATCTCAGTTACTTAAAAGGCAATTGGGACAAAGGTGGTGGAAAGATTTTGTTAGGCTATGATTTGAATAAGGTCCCATAAGCTAAGGGACCAAGTTTTTTTGATACCAAGCACATAATTTGATATCATGGCATGATTATTACTTATCAAAAAAATATTTTTGCCATGATGTTGTCTTCTCATTAAGAATTCCCACGTATTATATTGTTCTCAAAGGAGTGCAAGTATATTTTAGAAGCCATGATATCAAATTATGTGAACTATCTTTCTTGTGAAACTGACTATATACCATTTTACTTCTTGTTAAGGTAAGAAGGAGGTAGAGAATTTTAGACAGCAGCTTTCAGCTGCCAAGAGGCATGCAGAATCAATTGCTATGATCACTCCTGAACTTGAAAAGGAACTTCTTCAGGTTTGTATTATGGCTTAAAGTTGAAACATGTCAAAACGTTATTTTCAGTTTGCATGAGTTATCAGGAATTTTGTATTATAGAAGCTTGTGTCTTAGCAATTGTCTTGAGATGTACTGCTGGAGTTTTGCAATTCCAAAAGTTAATGCTTCCGGGACATGCTGGTTTCTATCAATGATAATTTGATAGATATAATAATAATAGTAATAGTAATTGTAATAGTAATAATAATAATAGTAATTTGATAGATATAAAAAGATTATATAAAATAGAAAGAGGTGTTAATGAATTAAATCTAAAAATAAATTTAATATGTTGCTAGTTATTTCCTCCATTGATGTGAAAAGATTATGGGATCGATTTGTACGGAACAACAAGCCCAATCATTGCACTAGAGTGAACAGGTTGCGCGTATATGAAAGCTGCTAACTGTGTGTACTAATCATGCCATTCTGTGGCTGGTCTACTGTGTGGTTCTCGGTTGAATGTTGACATGGGCTTGAAACTATGAGGGAAGATAACATTATTGTCTTATATTGTGTTCTGTTATCCCGTCTAGATGGTAGAAACACAGGATGTATGCTTTGCCTATTGTTTGGAGTATCCTTACCTTAATATTTACATTTTTCCATGAAAAATTTATTGAGTAACAATTAGAGCTCCAATTAAAATTCTACCTTAATTACATTTTGGGGATTGAAGCCCGATACTATCTCTACTTAGTCATTGATGGAATTCCTAGACTCTATGATTTTGTGCTGTTAACAACTTGTCTCTTTTCTTTCTTTACTCTCTTTTTTATCACTGTATTTGCTTTCTTAGAACTGTATAATCCCTTTATACTTTTCAAATCTTTAATAAATTGAATTACCTATCAAAACAGATACTGCCTTATATAAAATCTTATGTTATTAATATTAGTATTTACATAGGAAATCTAATATGCCAGTCTCATGATTAGTTTCACTTTAAGAATGTATTGTTTTCCTCAGCGCTTCATATTTTCATGGCTCTTTATTCAAGAAACATTCCAATTTCTTTTGTGTTGACATGTAGATGCCTACTACTATTGAGGAATTGGAGGCTGCCATTCAAGATAATATATCACAGGTCAATTCTATGCTTTTTTTAAACAACAATATTTTGGAAGAATATGAACACCGTAAAAATCAGGTAGTATTCTGCCATCTTTAGTATAATGTGTACTAGTTTCTTTTATATTTTATTTTGACCGTAATTAAAACCATGTCACATTTAGAAGATCTTGCAAAAAAATTTGAAGCGGATAACAAGGAGCTGAGGAGGTGTTTAGCTGAAATAGATAACTTGAAGGTGAGTGAAGTTTAGTTGCCTCATTACATAGCCAGGGTTCTGTGAAGTTACTATTTCTCTCCTTCAATCCCTTCTCACTGGCCATCATTCTGTGATCAAAGTCAATGTAAATGGGATAAGCCGATAAAACATATATACTCTGCATAATTTAATACTGAAGCTAAAGACTATTACTTTAATCATACGAGGACAGGGAAGACAATGTGCATGGATTGTCACATGTTGCTAAAAAAGATTACCTATTGCACAGCTCACCCCCTCTTCCCTCTTCTCTCACCTTTCCTACCAGTGAATTCACAAACCATAAAATCAATCTATTCTTTTATCATTCCTCCTTTTGAAATTGTTTTAGTTCATCTAGAATTTCCACGTAACAGTAATCAATTGAATATTATCTAGATGGCTAAAATCAGGGTAAAATTATTTTGCATCTCTTTCTGAAATGTTGATATTAATCATCATAGCATCTGGCTGGCTAAATTATTTGGTAATTCATCTGGGTAACTTTTGGTTTCAATTAAAACCTAAACAAGTCCTGATGTTTAGTTTTTGAGAAAAAAAAAAGGGGTCCGGGTGTTTGGTTTCCTTTTAAATTGATTGATATAATCGTATGGTTTTTATATTCTTTTCATTGTATACGTGAATCTCATGAATGGCTAGAAATTATTAGATGGGAAGAAACTAGCATGTTCCCAAACTCAAGCTAATATTGCTCCTCACTTGTTGTGTCAAAATTTTAGGGAATGAATGAACTGAATAATTTTCTTGTCAAAGAATAAAAAGAATAATTTGATCCTATCATATCATATTATTAATCTTGTATGCTTTTAGTTTTTTCCCAATCTCCTGTTGTTACTTTCTTGTATGTAATATATTTGCTCAGCTGCCTCAATTTATCTATTTTGATATCCATATATGTATTTTTCCTATGCAATGTCCAAATTTTAAATTGGTGCAGGAAAATTGGCTTCCAACATTGAGAAATCTTGTTGCTCGGATAAATGAGACTTAGTCGTAACTTTCAAGAGATGGCTGTCACAGGAGAAGTTTCATTGGGTATTCATTGCTTTGCTTATAGAGAATGTACCTTATGTCCAGTTTGGATGGAAGGGGAAGGAGGGAGAGTAAAGTAGAGTTGGCCAGAAATTGGCAATTGCCAGCCAACTCTCCTCTACTTTCCCCTCCCTTCATACACACACAACAACAAAATTGCATACACGTATATATATATATATATATATACGCACACACATATGTATAAGTATAGATATACATATACATATATACATATATATACATGTGTATATATATATATATATGTATGTACATATGTAGATATGTATACATATCTACATATGTACATAAATATGTAGTTATATGTATACATACGTATGTGTATATGTGTACATATATGTGTATATATGTATATAAATGTTTATATATATATGTATACATATGTACATATCTATATGTATATATATACATATACATACATGTATACACACACACACACATATATATATATATATGTACATATATATATATATATATATATATATACATATAGATATATATGTACATATGTACATACATGTATGTACATATATTACTAATAAATCCAAAATAACAAAAATACCAAAACCATCACAAATATTATTTCAAACACACAACAATCAAATTGCATACACATATATAGACACATTCTAAAGAATCCAAACAACAAAAATATCAAAATCATATCACAAGAAGAGGCTCATCACTCAGCAAAAGAATCTAGTGTAGTTTGATTGTGATATTTGTGAAGTGCCACAAACACCGCAATTGAACTGCACAAGATTCGTTTGGTGGACATTATTGGCATGATGCTTCATGCAATTAACGCTTTCGCAGAAGTGCAGACATGGGTGACAAAAATTCACCTCTTTGTGATGAGGATGATGTTCACTAGCGCTGCGCTTCTTCTTCGTAGGCATCTCAGATCTCTCTCGCGCTCTCTCTCTCTTGATGCCTCTCTCTTTGTCGCTCTTCTCATAGAAAATATCTTGTGTGTTGCTATGTCTATGTTTGCTCCGTTTTCTTTAAGTAGTTAAAAAGTGGCGAGATCGGGATTTGTAATTAAAAGACATTACCTAGAGAATCGGTTTAAATGAAGTACTAATTAATTTGAGTGAAATATTTCTTAAAAAAAATAATAATAATTAGAGTGAAAAGTAAAAACACTTAATAGTTAATTAGGATGAAAAGTATCTGTATTAATTCATTTGATTGTGGGACTCAAGACCACAAGAACAGCTGTTCCTCTTAAATAATTGTAACCAATAATAAAAAGCCATCTATTTAAAATAAGGCCAAAATGCAAAATTCACATTCTAAGTTTCATTACATTTCATTTTAGTCCTATAAGTTTAGGTTTTGTCATTTTAGTTCTCTAAATTTCATTCTTTCCCAATTAAGTTTTTCATTAATATGCTGTTAGTTTCTGTCATTAATTTTAATTTTTAATTTTTGTTTATATATTTATAATTTATTTTTTAATTTTTGAAAGAAAAATGTTAATTAAAGAAAAAAAAACTAGAAAGGCATTTAGAGGAACGTTCCCTCTCACAAATATTTGTTAAAAACTGAAGCCCAAACTAGACTCACGGAGTCAACTCATCCTAGAAGAAACTAAAAGAAGGAAATAATTGCAAAAAACTTTCCATAAGCGTCCATGAGAACAATTTCATCCTTGTCACCTTTGTTTTTCTTTTCTTTACCCCTCTAGATTTGTCATTGTCTCTCGTCCTTCTCTTTCTCGTTCTCGGTTTCCTAGATCAGGGTGGGATTTCATTTTTGTTATCCAGGTGTGGGAGAGAATGTTACTCTAATTGCCTTTTTATCCTTTTTTATTTTTTTCATTAATGTTTTTCTAAAATTAAAAAAAATTAAAAACTATCAAAATTAAATATAAAAAATTAAAAGTTAATGGCAAAAAACTAACAATACATTAACAGAAGACTTAATTGAAAAGAAATGTAATTTAGAGGACTAAAATGACAAAACACAAATAAGACTGAAATGAAAAATAGTGAAACTTAAAGGGTGTATTTTGCATTTTGGCCTTATTTTAAATAGGTGGCTTTTTATTATTGGTTGCAATTACTTGAGAGTAACAGCTGGTCTTGTGGTCTTGAGTGCCACATTAGATAAATTAATACAGTTACTTTTCACCCTAATTAACAATTAAGTGTTTTTACTTTTCACTCTAATTAATTAGTACTTCATTTAAACCGATTCTCTAGGTAATGTCTTTTAATTACAAATCCCAATCTCGCCACTTTTTAACTACTTAAAGAAAACGGCGCAAACACAGACATAACAACACACAAGATATTTTCTGAGAGAAGAGCGACAGAGAGAGAGAGAGAGGCATCGAGAGAAAGAGCGCGCGAGAGAGATCTGAGATGCCTAAGAAGAAGAAGTGCAGCGCTAGTGATCATCATCCTCGTCACAGAGACGTGAATTTCTGTCACCCATGTTTGCACTTCTGCGAAAGCGTTAATTGCATGAAGCATCATGCCAATAATGTCCACCGAACGAATCTTGTGCCGTTTGATTGCGATGTTTGTGGTACTTCACAAATATCGCAATTGATTTGCAGTAGATTCTTCTGCTGAGTGATGAGCCTCTTCTTGTGGTATGATTTTGATATTTTTGTTGTTTGGATTCTTTAGAATGTGTCTATATATGTGTGTGCAATTTGGTTGTTGTGTGTTTGAAGTGATATTTGTGAGGGTTTTGGTATTTTTGTTGTCTTGGATTTATTAGTGTGTGTATATATATGTATATATATATATGTGCGTATGCAATTTTGTTGTTGTGTGTATGAAGTGATATTTGTGAGTAAGAGGGATTGATTGCTAAAGGCCTTGTTTTTCATAAGATATTGTGGATTTGGAGAAGTGATAGACTTCATTAGTTGATTTATTTTAGATTAGTAATCCAATGCAGTTGCACTTATCGTATTGCATAATGAGGTTAAGGTTAAAATTGGGAAATTACATCTTGATGTTATTTGCCTTGTGGAGACCAAAGTTAGGAGAGAAGTTGGTAGCACTCTTTTGGAAATGTTATTTCCTGGATGGGGGTATGAGATAGCTTACTCTAGTAATGATTTGGGTAGAATTTGGTTTTTTTTTTTTTTTTTTTTTTTTTTTATCATCAGCAAAGGAATTTTATTGAGAAAGAAATAGATCAATTACAAAATATTGGCTTTCTCCAACAATATGACATTTCAAAAGGATTGAGGAGCAGAACCTAAACCAAAGGAGTTACCTAGTCTGTTACATAGAGACCAAGATGCTAAGGTGTGGGGCGCAACATTAGCTTCCCTAGGAATCCAACTAAATCTGCAGTTTGGTATTAATGTTGCCAGTTTGAGGGTATCTTGAGAAAGAACAGAAATCCTCCATGTGTCTGAGCTGCCTGGTGATATAAGAGCATCTACTAAAATCTTTGAGTTACTTTCAATTGTCACAATTAATACTCTGGTCAACAGCAAGCTGAGTAGCCCAGTTGATTGCTTCAGCTTCTGCTTGGACAGGGACATTGGTTTCTACTCGCTTTGATAGAGTGAAAACTATTGCTCCTCTCCAATCTCTTGCTACTTTGGCTATATAGGAATTGTTCTCTCCAATTGCAGCGTCGTAGTTGACCTTAATTGTTCTATACTTCGGCCTTGTCCACTTTGCATTCTTGGTAGGTTTCTTGTAAATTTGGTTAGGCCCATAAACAGCTAAATGTTCTAGATAGCGTCTCATTAGACCTTGGTGAAATCTTTCCACATTTATCTCTGATCCTTCGAATACCACTGAATTTCGGGTCTTCCAAATAGCCTCTAGCACAAGAGTTCCATATAGGAGGAAAGAAGATCTCTCTTGCTGGGATTGGAATTTTCCTATTGGAGGGGATATTAGGAACTCAATGAGTTGGGCTGTGGATGAGAATGCCAGTTGATCAGGTTTAATACCCCAATTTCTAGTGAACCATAGAGCTCTTGCAAAATCACAGTGAATAAAAGATGCATTGGAGATTCAGCTTCCGATTCACATAGAGAGCACAACTGACTGACCTGGGAATTAAATCGGTGTAGTTTGTCTCTGGTGGGGAGGACATTAGCAACCATTCTCCAGAGGGCCATTTTCATCCTTTCATGAATATTTAACTTCCATATCTCTACTGCCCAGATACCATTAGCTCTTTCATTGATTGAAGAACCACTATAGAGCCAGTAAGCTGATTTAACTGAGAAATTTCCAATTGAGGATTTAACCCAGATCCAACGATCCTCTGTAAGTCCAGGTCTAAATGGCAAAGATCTAATGGCTTTGGCAGACTGTTCATCAAAGAGGGTGTTTAATTTTTCTTCATCCCATCTCAATCTGTTGGGATTCAAAAATACGAAACAATTAGACAACTATTAGTGCATTCAGTTGTCTTTGGCATCGGTTTGAAGTTTGGTAGATTAGGGACTCATGGGTTCTCCCAGGTACATATGCTTTTCCCATTGCTTACTAATTTGCAGGGTCCATTCAAAATAATTGACTTGGCATTGTTGATACTTTTCCAAGCCCCAGAGGCTCTTTTTGGAGGGTCTTCCCAAAGCCAATTCCTACCCACTCTATATTTGGCTTTAATAGCTTGAACACAAAGGCTATCTTTGTCCACCAAGAAACGCTGTACTGCTTTTGACAGCATAGCTTGGTTAAAATCATGGAGGTGCCTGAAGCCTAGACCTCCTTGATTCTTTGGTTGACATAGGCGATCCTAAGCCATTGGGGTGAAATAATGGCTTGAGCTATTTTTTGGATTCCACCAGAACTTACGTATAGATGCATCCAACTCCTCACAAAAATCCTTTGGAATCTGAAAATTTGCCATTGTATAGGTTGGGGTTGCTAATGTCACGCATTTATAAGTGTTGCACATCCCATCCAGGACAAACTCTTGCTTTTTCACCCACTAATTTTTGACTCAATGCTTTCCTTTAGATGGGCAAAATCTTTCTTTTTGCTTCTGGATGGAATAGGGGGACTCCAAGATATTCTTTGGTTCCGGATTTGTGTCAGGAATTGGGAATGAACTCCATGAGAGGCAAATAATCCCGATTTGTGATATTTTGACCAGACTAGGTACAATATTTTGAGAGACACTCTGCCATGGCGCTCACTTCCACTTGTTTAGCTTTGCAAATTAGAATCACATCATCTGCATACATAAGCTTTGTGATTGCTAGGCTTGTACAACCAAGTTTAACTCCATTGATTGCCCCATTGCCAGCAGCTTTGTTGGGTAGTCTGGCTAACACTTCACTACCCAGTATGAATAGATAGGGGGATAGCGGGTCGCCCTGTCTAAGCCCCCTTGCAGGAGTCACTGTTGGGCCCACGCCTCCTTTAATGAGAATAGTATACCTGACTGTGGAGATACATTGGTAGACTATCTTGATAAATTGCTAGCAAAACCCAAAATTATTAAGTAGTTGTGCAAGGAAAGACCACTCCATTCTAGCGTAGGCCTTTTGAAAATCAATTTTCAGCCCCAAATATCCTTGTTTTTTCTTTGTTTGAGAAAAGGTGTGCACTACTTACTGAGCTAAGAGAATGTTCTCAGCAATATTTCTGTTAGGGACAAAGGCGACTTGGGCTGGATCAATCAACTTGCTTAGAATTGGTTTGAGCCTAGCCACCCTTGTGCTAACCTTATAGCAAAAGTTGCAAAGGCTTATGGGTCTGAATTGAGAAATTTACAGGCACCTTGAGTTTTGGGAATCAGAGTTATATATGTGTGATTTGGCTCTCAAAGCATTTTTTTTTATCTCTAAAGAAACTACTCACTGCTTTGATAACTTGCTCTCCAACAATAGACCAGAATTTTTTGAAGAAAAGCCAAGGCATACCATCTGGTCCTGGGCTCTTGAGAGGGTTCATGGCAAAAACAGTCTTCTTAATCTCCTACGGTAAAGGTATACGAATCAGGTCCTCATTCTCTTCTGGCTCTATGCAAGGGGAAATGAGGTTCTCTAGGTCTCTAGGGAAGTTAGGATTTGAGGAATTGTATAATTCTTGGAAGTGTTTTTCAAAATACTTCTCTATGTCTTCTTTCTCATAAATGTAATTCCCATTCTCAAGCTTGATTTCTGCAATGTTGTTCTTCCTTCTTCTGATTATAGTAGAGGCATGAAAGAATTTTGAGTTGTGGTCCCCTTCTTTTAACCAGAGTTCCCTAGATTTCTGTTTCCATTTAATGTCCTCCTTGGCTTGCCATTCTTCAAGTTCTAATAACAAATTGGCTTCATTCTCCAAATTCTCTTGGGATGGGCTGCTATGCTGTTGCTTCTCAATCTCTTTCTCAATCGCAATTATTCTCGTTTTCACATGGCCAAAACTGTGTTTGTTCCATCTTTTAAGTTCTGAGCTTGTGTGATAAATCTTCCTCATTAATTTGAAGCTATGTGAGCCTTCAAATTGTTTCTTCCAAGCTGTCTCAACCACATTGCCTCAAATCTGTAAGGCCTATATTGGTTGTTAAACTCCATAGTTGTGTCCATCCTAATGGGTTTGTGATCTGAAGATGGGGCTATCAAGTGCACAATTCCTGCCTTTGGAAATAATTCTTGCCACTCTTGATTGCAGCAGCCTTGGTCAAGTCGTTCCATAATTATAGATGAGCCTCCTCTTTTATTAGACCAAGTGAAGCTTGGGCCTAAACTTTATTGCCTCTGCATTTGCAACAAAATCATGAAAAGCTTAATGAGGTCTGTTGTGGCTAGAACCTCCAAACTTGTCATCACTAGCACTTATACTGTTGCAATCTCCCATTAATAGCCACGGCCCCGCAAAGGAGGTTATGATGCTAGTAATCAAATTCCGGAAGCTCTCTCTCTTCGAGATTTTTTTTTTTTGGGGGGGGGGGGGGGGTGGGGGGCATAAACCAAAATAAGCATCCATACCTCGGTGGATCTGAGTAGATTAGATAGGCAATCACATTCATGTTGGAAAAAACCTTTAATTCAACGTCTCTCTTCCATAAAAGAGATAATCCCGCATCTTTACCTATCACATCAACACTAAAGCTTCACCAAAACGAAGATTTTTTTATTTTTATTTTTTATTTTTATTTTTTATATATTCTTGGTGAGCTTAGGTTTCAGAGAGGAATATAATGTCAAGATTTTCTTTCTAACCCAACTTCTAAATGACTCTGGCTTTCGGGGCTCTACTAGCACCTCGATAGTTCCAGGCAATGATCCTCATGGCAGGGTTGAATTTATTGGGAATTATAGGGGAAATGAGTATAGGGATGATGGAGAGTGTTGTTTTTGTTGGGAACTATTGGTGGTTTGAAGAAAACATTCAAAGTCAAAAACACAAATACCTGGTGTGCACGTGGTTGTCAGAGCTTTTGGGTATAAGGATATGGGTTAACGAAAGGAAATGAAGGAAAGTAATTATGAGAGGGTGCAAGAGAGGGAATACAAAAGTGACCTAGCGATATCGTTGAGATTTTTGATCTGATTGTTGGATAGTAATAGATGCTGGTTTAAAGGCAGAAAGTTGAGGGGAGTATAGTTGAGAAATGAAGAGCAAATAAGAGTCCCCAAAGAGGACAAAGTAGACTTAGAAAAAGCTAAGGGAGAAACTAGCACATGACAAGAGATGACTCTGTGAGGCTAGAGAACTCACTCTCATGCAAATGCCGAGAGAGAGAATTTGGGTTATGTGGAAGGAGAATATCCATTTCTAGATTATTTCAAATTCTAGCAAAGCTATTCATGGATTTTTACAATTTCTGAGAACAGTTTAAAGTTCTTCTTTACTTGTATGCTAATAATGAAGGATTGGATAGAAGATGTCTTTGGAGTTAGCTGGAGAATCTCTTTTCTCAGATTGGTTCCTTGATGCAGGACTGTTAAGAAGTTCAGCACTATATTAGGTTTCGTGATGAATTCTTGAATAAGGATGAATGTTTAAGAGTTTAGGTTAGGAAAGAATGAATGTTGACAACTGTTTGAGGCTGAAACAGGGGATAAAAAGAAAATAACATGACAGTAAGGTCTTCCTAAGCATCATACCTAGGGTTCCTTGGCATCACACTTCAGAGAAGTTTGCATCACACAAACAAAGCTTAAAATAAGCTGCTGAATTTTATTAATCAATCACAATATTCTGAAATAACATGACTACAAAAGAGCCTTTATATAGAGGCTATAGTTATCCTTTTCCTAGTAGGACTTGGACCATAAATAACCTATTCCTAGAATGTATAGTAATACTAATAATAATTAAATAAAAGACTCAATAATATGTAAACGTAAAATAAGACTCATGGGCCTTTGGTACAACCCAGGACATCCCATTCCAGACTTCTAAAAATTACTAAATTGCCCTTATTCTAATATAACTTAATTAAAACTGATCCAACAGCAACTAAACAATAAAATAAAACTAAGCAAGGTCCCACGAGAGCACCTCATCATTTGAAACATCCCAAATTAAGGCTTGAGCATTAAGCAAGGTCTTCAAAGTGGGCTGCCACTTACGTTCCCCATCATTCCTTACCTTGGATTATTACTGGAGATTTCAAGTAGTAATAAATCACTCTTTGTCATGCATGACCTCATGCATGATTCAGCTCAATGGGCAACAGGAGACTTGTGCTGTAGGTTGGAGGTTTAATTGGGTGGTAGTAAGCAATCTGAGATTTCTACAAAGGTTCGTCATTTTTCTTATATTAAACATTCAAATAATTGCATCCAAAAGTTTGATGAGGAGGACTCCAATTGATTAATTATGAATTGTGGATCTAGTAGTGAGGCAGGATCTCATGTCTACAATGGCAGACTGATCTGCACGTAACTTGATGGCTTCTTTGCTCGCTCTTATGAACCTTAAAACAGCACCCCTCACATACTCATGAACTTCTTTCACATTCATCTTCTTGCTCATTTCATCTAGGAAGCTGCTCAAGAAGTGGTCACCATTAAGAACAGCTGCTAGTTGAACTACCTCTCCCTGAAACTCTGATAGCCCACTGTCTTCCTTTGCTTCTGTGGTTCTCAATGGTGTCACATCTGGTAGGGTCTCTGTGATAAATGCATAATAAACCAGCTAAGATTTCTTCTAGAAATAGCTTGAAACATTTAAAATAAAAAAAGAACACAAGTACAGTTCCCTAGTTGCATTAATTAGGTCCCTCAATTAAATTCAACTAGCCGATGTTCCTGCATGATGTGCGGGTACATTATGATATGCATAGACATCACTAAGAGCTTTCTAGATTGATAAGAATCTCCTAGTGTTTCTAATGGTGATGTACAAGATTTAAAACCCCCTCCCCCAACTATTGAATTATCAAGAAAAAGAAAAAAAAGAAAAGAAAAGAAAAGAAAAAGATATGTATGACATCAAAGTATAATGCTCAATATAAAAACATAGAATTATTATGAAACCATCCCATTAGATAATAATACATCATTAGATACCGAAAAGATAATGTTGGGCACAAAAACAAATTATGAGGAAGAATAGAACTAAACCAATTGGTGAGAAAAAGAACAACAAAATACCTATTTGAAGATGCAAGCAAGCTGATGCGTAGTAAGATAGTTAACTTATCATTTAGTATAACATACCTCATTTTATCCGTCAAATCTTTATAAGAACAAAATTGTAGCTTATATGGCCTTGGAAATATTGCAATAGCTAATTTTGTACAATTATAATCAATTGCAAATTTTTGTTAGAAAATATATAGAAATTGTACAATTGTACATAAATCAAGTACAGAAAGTTACAATCTGAGCATAGTAATGATTACTCTAATTAATATATTTTTAATCCGTTGGAGTATGTTGCCATATTTGAATTAAGATTAATAAAAAAAGTAGCAATAGTATCACATAATAACAACTACTCACACACATAAACGTGTGTGCATACACAAAAATATATACAAATGCATGAAGGTTGTATTAAAACTCTTCGATAAAGGGATAAAAACAACTTTCTTAGCTCAAGAGGTCTCCTAAGTCCTAATACCACCAAGCTACACGTCATGGTTATTAATCTCTACCACCAAAAAATTACACATTAAAATTATTAGTAACTATATAAAAAGATTAAAGTGCATGTATTTTTGTTAGGTTAAAGAAATGATCTTTCAAATTGTGTGGTTTTCTGTTAGACAATTATCTTTTTGCAATTGTCAAAGAGATTTTTTTTTTTTGGACGGAGTCTTCAAATGTTAATTCTTGTGGTGGCTAAAACTTCATAAAACTCAAATGAAAATCAAGCAAATAACAACATTTTTACATGTTACCTTTGTGAATGTCTCCCTTTTGGATGTATCAAATCAATTAAGATATATATTTAAGTTGTATATAACAATACTGAAACATCAACTTAACAACTACACAAATTCGAAAAAAGGGAAAAAAGAAAAGAAAGGAAAACAATAATTACGTTGATATCATTGAAGTTGCAATGATGTTTCTTTCCCTGCAGATTGTGAAAGACATTGAGGAATTCAAAAAATAAATTAACTATCTGCCAAAAAAACAAAATTGGAAGATGTGGCACCATAATGTTAGACACAAAATAATTAGTAAAATGCATAATTTAATATTATGCTTCCCCAAAAGGCCATACGAATCAAGTACATGTAATGTAATAAAAGAACATCTTGGTACTCGGAGGGAGAAAGAGAAGAAAATTACCATAAGGGACCTTGGGCAGGTATGTGCGAGATGGGGAATATTGTTGATTACCAACCCATGTGAATGAACATGTGCTTCCATGGAAGATTCTTTTGCCCTTGGATCCAGCACAAATTTCATGAGATGAAAATAATATTTCCTAGGAACACAATAAGACAACATGTTATTTCAGCAAACTATACAACACATAATTATAATCTTAGTAAATAGAAACATAAGCATAGCAAAAGCAAAAGCAAAATGCATATTGTAACAGACGAAGAGGAGTAGGCGTGGTGTGCTCCTTAAAAAAAATAAAAAAAAAAATAAAAAAAAAAAAAAAAAAAAAAAAAAAAAAAAAAAAGATGGTGTGTTATGTTTTGGGAATTGGAAAACTAAACACATGAAAATTTTTAAAAAAAAAAAGTTGAAGAAACGAAGGTTAATTAAAACCTTTGGATAGTGGTTAATTCGGAAAAGAAAGAGTCATTAACTATCTATTACTTGAAGTTTAGTAAAACAAAGAGTCATTTGAAAAACGAAGAGTTTTTATTTATTTATTTTTTTTTTATTTTATTTTTTGAGAAGATGGTGAGAATTTACTTCTCATTTTCAAAGAGTGTGCCACTTGGCAAAACTTTAGACCCTTACATGATAAGGTCTTTGCTTTTATATATATATATATTGATTGATGATTGATTTTATGGTTGCATTGAGTAATGCCGTTCAAACATTGTTATCTTAAATTTAGCCATGTAGCTTATCGCCCAATACAGCTACATGGTTGAATGTAGCCTGGGAACCTAAGCTATAACACCTAAAGCAACTAAGGAACCGTAGTTAAGTTTTTTAGTGGATAGAAATTAATCTCAAAATGTTATAATGGGCCTGAAATACTAGGATGGATACCTGGTTAATCAGTTCTAGAAGAAGTTAATTCCCCAACAACCTGCTCAAATGTCCCAGCCCATGCATCCCTGTGAGCCAAGAAGTTAGAGGAGAGGTTGAACATCTTAATGATGGCAGGGATTGAAGAGTGCTCAAACTCAGAGTTTGGAGCAGGCCCTTTTGGGCCACTTATCACTGTGAAAACAGACGCAGATCAGTACAATAAAAGTGAAAGTGAGACTACAGAACATGTAAACTCAAGTTTGAAGCTTCAAACACTCAGGCGAAATATGGACCAAGGCATTAGGTGGTAACCAAAGCACTATAACAACCAAATCATTATTAACTTCCCCTTTCTGTTGGTAATAAACAATCAATTTCCAACTTGTAAAATAAATTTGGCTCCAACTCAAATACTCAAATGTGTACAGAAGACAAGCATTTGGAAAATTAAGCACCACCTAATCCAACTTAATCTCAGCAATAACAGAATAGAATTCGAACCTTACCAACCATAAAAACTAGCGTTCTATTATATAATATATTTCAAAAGCAATTCAATACCAAACACAATTCTATGTATCTCAAAGCATTTCTAACATCAACAGTTCAACACAAAAAGTCTTTTAACTAGACTGACAAACTAAACAAAGGTTAAAGCATGAAAATTTGAGCTTACCAGTCCCTTTCTTGATCCAAGGAGAGACCATAATTGTTGGCACATGAACACCGAACACCAAGCCTATCAAACTTGAAGAAATAAGGAGCCGGCGGCGGTTAGGGTTTGGGCTGTCATCTGCGGCAACTAGAGCTTAGGTTGTAGCTAGCGGCGGCTAGGGCTTGGATCTCCATCAGCAGCGGGTCAGTGTTTTGTACAATCAGTAGAAAATATTTTCTTAATTTGGTACCAGGTTGTAAATATTGTTTGTGTAAATTTATTTTGTAATTTTTTAATTAAAAACATGTCACGCCATTAAAAAAATGCCAAGTCATTGTTCTATTAGTCACGTAAGTAAAATTATTAATGACAGTTAGTAAAATGACTAATATAACTCAATTTTAAAACTTGAGTGACCAATTGTGCTTACTTCAAACTTAAAGGACCAATTGTGCATACAGAGTAAACTTAAAGGATCAATATTGTAGTTTGGTCTTTTATTTTCACCATACACTTATGTTGTTGTCTCTATATAACATCAAAAGCTTTTCTCATGCATTTGAGATTCAAAATATGCACACTCTATGTCCTAGAGTAAGTTAGTGAATAAAGTTAAGGACTAATGCCTTCTTCATCAATAGACAAAAATAAGGACGATAGGTTCCATTGTTCATCATATAAGTGAAAAACATAAGTATGGCATTATATCAGGAAAAAAAAAAATTAAAACTTATAAATTATAGAAATTAAATATTAAAAAGAAAAAAACTGTATTATTATTCAATAAACCAATTAATCAAAGACCGATAAACAAAGGCAGGTCTTTTACACACATTCACTAGCTTCAATTATTTAAATCAATAAATGCAGTGCATAGGTCATATGTAAGTTAAATGTACCAGACTGGAGGAGCAAAGGAAGAGAGGGATTTGCCTTCATAATGCTGCTTAATTGTTTCATCTTCCATGCTAAATACACCCATATCGTACCCTCCACCATTTAAGCTATTAAGATAGTAGTCATTGTCATCTGTAAAATAGAGACAATTAGCTTTGCATCCATTGAAGCTTGATGCAGACAAAGACAGTGATGAATTGTCACCCACAAACAATGCTTGATCACCCAAGCTGTCAACATTCACCCAATCATATTCATTTTTGCTTTTCACTTCAGTAGAACATTCTAATTTTAAAACTTTGAACCCAGTTGTCACATATGGAATTTCATAGATGTGTTCTTGTCCTAGTTCTCGTAATTGTTCTTGATCTTGATCCTGTTCTTGTTCTTGTTCTTGTTCGAATTCATCTTCATGAACGTTCACATCCTCAATTTCATCTTCAAAGTCATCATTAATGAATTCATCGGTATCATAAACAGGACCACCTCATATGCGTGAAACCAACAAAAGATCTCCTGATGATTCAACAAGATACTTTTGGATACAATCCTCAGGTTCCTTGCAGAATGTAATACATTCAGTGAACACAATATCACCATCAATGTGACAAACAAAAACATTACCATGATTGTTTACTGCACAAAATTTTCCCTTGTAGAGTGCAATATCATAAAAACATCGAGAATCACATTTTATATCAATCCAAGCTTTATATCCCGGTCTAGTGAAGGCCAATGTTTTAAAATTAGTATAGATAACCATGATTATGCAATCACGATCATATTCATGAGTCACAGAGTTCCACGGGTTCCTTGATAAAACACACTTATAAAGAAAGGTATCACGGTAATCTAAAGGGATGAGTTCAAAATTGCAATAACGGTCCCAAACATATGGTCCATGGATGAGGGGGAAGACTTAACTGGTGTTTAGACAGTGGATGAAAGAGATTCATCTGGAAATCAATGCCTACACTGAGAAACTATCCAAAAGATGTTCCAATGCATATTCTTCCAACAAGTTCGGGCAACTTGAAGTTGTAAACTTTATTGTCAAATACATTGAAAAATACACGTGTATGATTTTTTTGTTTCTTTTCTTCTCCAAGTAGAAGCCAAGGGCACCTAGGAGATGATGAAGGCTTTTTCATTGAATAGACACGTCGCCATGACTTGCAGACGGCACCAAAGATGACAAAATCATCATAGACAGATATGCAACGCGTTATTTCAGAGAGAATAAGATCCAGAAGACCAGCCCACTCAGACATGATACTTATGGTGTGAGACTGAAAAAACAAGTCAATTTAAAATTTCAGTGCGCCATCACAAAAAAAAAAATTGATTATAAAGAATATTATTATTAGTGGCAAACGGCAACATGTAATATGCTAAATAATAAATCATGCTTGTATTTAGTAATTTCATAAGAGTCTGCACACACTCATAAAAACAGAGCAACTTCTCAGGCAGAGAACCAAAAAAAAAAAAAAAAAAAAAAACCAACTAGCACTACTATTACATAAATCATGTTCGTAAGAACAAGAAAACACATAAACATTGATATGATCCAAAGAGAAAAAAAAAATAATAATTTGAAGAATATTGTATAGGTAAAGTACCCACCAACCAAAATCAACAAAACAGAATAAAGAAAAGCAATTTGCTGATGGAAAAACACAGAAACTTACCTAGGACTTTGTTTTGGTTTGGAGGGCAGACCCTTTTGCTGATTGATGAAGAGAGCGAGCGACTGTTGAGAGAGAGAAAGCGCGGCACTAGGGTTTATTTCAAACCCTCAAAAACAACAAAAATTATATCTTGTACTCGGCATATATGCCCGGTCTCTCACACACTGGCGGGTCCCACAGTGCTCCAAAAACAGGGGTGTTTGGTAATGTTGTTTTAGTAACGTTGTTTATATTTTTTGGAAATACGTATAAGTGAAAAAATGTGTAAAAATACGTGTAATGTTATTTAAAAATTGAAAATTGTTGCTCAAAATCACGTACTAAATGGCCTTGAGTCTCTGAGAGAGAGAGAGAGAGAGAGAGAGAGAGAGAGCTAACGATGTGGTAAAAAAAAATAAAAAAAGAAAAAGAAAAAGAAGAGGATAGGGATTGGAGAGGAGTAAGAATACGTGTGAGGAGGAGAAAAAAAGAGGGGGAAAATTAAGAAAAGAAGAAACATATTGGATGAAAAATAAAATAAAGAATAAAGAGATAAGGGAAAAATAAAATAAAAAATAAGAAATTAAAATTGAGGAGAAAAAAAGAAGAAGAAACGTATTGGATAAAAAATAAAATTAAAAAAATAAAGAGATAAGGGAAAAATTACATGAAGAATAAGAAATTAAAATTGAGAAATGCTACTACAATATTTTCACAACAAATTTTAAACGTTTGACTACTGCTAGCTAAATCTTAAATAAATGTTATATTCAAATTAAAATTAGTAATAATTTACTATAAATTAAAGTCAACAATAACCACCACCGCATACTCTTGGTGCAATGGTCACTCTACAAGTATAAATGTTTGTGGGGTGTGGATAAGTATAAATTTTTGTGGGGTGTGGGGGGCAAGGGCCAGGGTTCAAGTATCCAGGAGGGAGTTTCACACACATATACACTTAGGGTCCGTTTGTTTTGGTGGTAAATGATTTCCGGAAATCATTTACCACCTGACCCCAGTGTTTGGCAGGAAAGGAAAATTTTATTTTTCGGAAAATCAGCATCAGTTTGACCGGATTTACTCCTTTGACCCGGAAATCATTTTACGCCCTTATTTTACCTTCAAATGATTTCCGGAAAAGAGAGAGCTAGAGCCTTAACGAACCAAACCGAGAGAGAGAGAGAGAGAGAGAGAGAGAGAGAGAGAACGAGCCTTCGACTTCGACTTCGCCGGCGTTCACGAGCCTTCGACTTTGTCGGCGCCACGAACCGACGAACCCACGAACCGCGCCATTGCACCGGTCTCGCGCCGATCGCAGCACCTCGCCATCGCACCGGTCTTGCACCTCGCCATCGCACCTCAATCGCGCCATCGCACCTCGTCGTCGACCCAGACCCATCGCCTCCTCGATCGCGCCATTGCTCCAACGCCGCTCGACCTAGACCCAGAACCTCGATCGCGCCATCGCACCTCGAGCTCTCTCTTCCTCGATCTCTCAGTTTTTTTTTTTTTTTTTTTTTTAATTTGATTATTGTTGCTGTTTTTTTTTTTTTTTTAATCTGATTGTTGTTGTTGTTTTTTTTTTTTTGATGAACTGATTGTTGTTGTTGTTGTTGTTGCCGGAATTTGCTGTTGTTGTTGTTGTGTTGTTGCCGGAATTTGCTTCCGGAAAATAGCATTTTCTTAATAGAACCAAACACATGAAAATATTTTCCACAACAATTTTCATAATTCAACCAAACACTTAAAAATATTTTCCTTTTTCGGAAAATAGCATTTCCGGAAAATATGTATTTTCAGGAAAACGTTTTACACAAAACAAACACAGCCTTAGATTAGGTTAGAGTAGAATTCTATCTTGTAAAAAAAAAAAAAAAATTCAACAATAACCTACGTGGATTAGTTTGCCATCACTCGTATTAATTGTGACAAACCTTAATAGAAATTAAAAAGGTTTTTTTTTTTTCTTAATTTAAAAAACATAGTTTGGATCCTTTACATATTTCATGTAATCAAATGCTCACCTGTAGATAATCAAGCCTATTTTTTCCTTTTGCTTTGGATGGAATTATACAAACCCTAAATTTTGGGATAGGTTTGAGGCATATTTTGGGATTTCTATATTCTATTTATAATTTCCCTCAATTAGCAAATAAATCAAGAAATTAAGGACCCAAATTGAACATTTGAACTACCCAAAAATAAATAAATAAAAATGGCTCCTTGACATATTATTAAGATCTTGCATATTAGGATTAGGTTTTATACCTAAATCGGGGATTTTGTATTTTGACTATCAATTATTAAAATTTATTGCTCACAAATGTAATTAAGGGTACCAACTAAAGATTTAAACTCCTAATTTGGTTAGAAATTGACTAGAGTAAATTGATTCAATAAAAGAAGGGTTTTTTTTTTTTTTTTTTTTTTTAAGTAATTGGAGTTGTGAAAATTAGGTTTTTTCAATTCGGTTAGGGTTTAACCAAATGGATGGAATAATGTATAATTAGGACATCTAATTAGGTTTTTTTATAATAAAAAAATAAAAAATAAAACATCAACTAGGTAAAGACATTATAAATTTGGGGATAATCAAAGAATTATTAAAGTTAGGACTCATGCAAAATTTGGGGTTTTTGACATTCTTAATCTGTTTATGTCAATTGAAGGTGCACTCAGCAAATTAAGATACCTAATTCGTAATTTATAGGTCTTCAATATCTAATTGGGTGAGGTGATCAATGGTTATGATTTTACAAAGGAAAGCTACCGGTAGAATTAGAACTTTAGAAGTCTACACTATAATTCGCTTTTACCTATACTTTTTTTACTACTTAAGGAAGATATATTCTTTCAAACTGTTAAACGATTACTTTGTTCCCTACCTTACTGCTATTTATACTTTTCTTTTTAGTGGAGTATGTATAACTGAAGGTTTGGCTTCTCTTTCAAGAACGTCTGTTTCTTTTAAACATATACAATCTAAATTAAAAACATAATTAAATATATTGAGAAAAAAAAGCAGACCCTTTTGCTTGGTTAGTGGAAAACACAGATCTCTATACATTGTAAAAAAGCATGGAATCAAATTTCTTTTCTTTAATTCATAAAACAATGTAGCAGACATAGCACACATTAGCTCATAAGTTAAAATATCAAACAAAAACACCAATCATAGCTGCAACAACAATAGATAACACACCAGCTATCAATTTGCCGGACAAATTTACGGATGGTAATAATCAAACTGATTACTAACGCAAGTTTTCTATGCGCATGTACAAAGCTCAAATGCTATCAATATGACCAGCAATAAATGCAACGGTAATCATAGAAAAACTAATATATAAATATAAAATTCAAGAACAAAATGTTCACAAAAAGAAAGGAAAACTCTTACTCACCTTTCCTTGAGAGTATGTGCTTTGTTTTGTTAAGCAAAGATTATGCATTTGAGAGATAGACGAAAGCAAAATGTGAAGATCCATGCGAGAGCGAAATTTTGTGAGTTTTAAGGGGTGAAGGTGTAGGAAAGGTTTTTTTTTTTTTTTCTTTAAATTTTTATTAATGATACCAAATGTTTCTTAAAGGTTGTATGCTTTACGTTTATACGAACAATGAATGGGATTTTGTAGTGTGCAGGTTAAATGATCTTGCTTAGGTGAATGAGCATGATTATTGTGGTTTTCTTAACTTTCGTGTTAGGTGTTAATGTATGTACAAAATTTTAAATAGGACATATGGTGCAAAATTTTCTATCCAATTTAGAATTTAAATTTTTTTTTTTGATGCAATTTAGAATTTAAATTAGATTTGCTCTCAACTTTGACTATAAATATATACATAGATATAGATATAGATATATATTAGATTATATAAGCTACCAAAAGTACATAATAATTTTTGGATCAAGCTTAGTTACAAAATTGATTGTAGCTTAAATCTACAAACTCACTCAATAAAATAAATATTACTGCATATTTCAAAAATCTAACCATTGAATTGCATGCTCTTTATGCTCTTAAAACAAGTCAAATTTTGTGTCTATTGAATATTATTTACTATATGATCTTTGTGGGCACCCGAGGACTGAGGAAGGATATAACAAGCTGTGATTATCACTATAAACGTATTCTAAGCCCGAAAAGGGGATTTACTCGAGAATAGGAGAAGAAGAGACAAATTACTTCCTGGAAGTCCAAATGAAGAGGATGGGGTTTAGAAAGAGAGTCAAGGTAGGTGAAGGAAGTTTCTAGTGAAAGCTTACCTACTGCCTCTGCATTAAATGATTGGCAACAGGTTTATCAACTGCACTGATGTGAAAGTGACCTGAACAATGGAATTCACAGGTAAGCAACTCCTTCTAACACCTTCAACAGAAGTTTAAGGGGACAAGTGTCCTAAGGAGAGTCTGGATGAGTGGAGATGGAGGGCTAGGGCTAGGATGTGATAGGCTTAGGAGTATATAAAGAAAGGGAACTTCCAAATGAAGGGATCCATAAAAAATCAAGAAAAAGATATTAGAACGAGAATAGTGAGATAAAGAGAGAGAGTGAACAATGTATCACCTTGAGCAAGAACATTGTCCTTGAGTGAGTTTGAAAAGAACGTTTTATACACTTAATCTTTGACTTTCATTTATGTCTTCTCTGTTTGCATCCTCGGGCTAAGCCCAATTTGTTTTATCTCACTCTCTTTACAAATATCTAATAGTTTAGGCCTAACCGGGTAGTACCAATTTCACTGTTCTAAGTGGATTTGGGCCGCTTGAATTTCATGTCCTTACAATCTATAAGTTTATATTTTATGTAGAAATTTAAATTACAAAACTTGCAATTTAAAAATTTATTGATGACATAACTATTGATTTTTAATTTTCTTGAAATTTTGCAAGTATGAAGGATATAAGAAGAAAATGTAATCCAATGGTAGAATTATCAAAATTCACCTCCGATAAAAAAATATTGAGTAAAGTTGTAACCTGAAGTTACAACTAATTTTATAACTAAACTTTATTAATAATTTTTCTAAAATTTAACAAACTAAGCCCAGCATTAAACTTGGTTGCAAGATCGCCAGCATTGACATTGCTTCAAAGCTTGGGCCTACACCAATCCTTCATGCAATTCCTTTTTTTTTTTTCCTAATTAAATATGAGTTTTCATTAAAAATATTTGTTAACCTTTTCATTAGAGTATTTATTAATTTTAATTCCAAAACTAGGATTTGAGTTCAAACCTTTTTTTGGGTTATTTTAAAATTTTACCACAGAGAATTGTACTTGAATAGAAGTTGGATACTTGCTAATATACACATAAAAAAAGATCTAGAACAAAATAAATAATTTTAAGTTTAGATTTCCAAATGTAATATAATTATATTTCTTAATAAAGATGGGTTCAAGTTACACCTGGTGTAACTCTTTAGAGTAACATCTTTTTTGAACCATTGGATTTAAGTAGATTTAACGATCAAAAAAAGACCCTCATTAATGCTAATAGTGTGATTAGGATCTCATTAATTATCCTTCATTTATTACATTTTATATTTATCTCTAAATCCAAAAATATTTGACTCTCTCTCTCTACATTTCTCTCTCTATCTCTTTCTCCTCCACTGATATTCCACCTCCATGAATAAATTGAACTAATTTTGCACAGGATCTTAAGGGTGGCTGATACTTCAGCGTTCAAATTTCCTACTTACATTCTAGAAAAAAAACTACTATTACAAACTTGAACCCATATATCAACAATTTAACCAATAACCACATATGACGTGGAACCGGTCTTGCCAAGTGAAATATTACATCGATCTGTGAGAAGACAAACAGATCAATCAATATACTACCATTGTTTAGAGAGACAACATTTTCATGACGGCAGAATTGTTAATATGCAACATATGACGGCAAAATTGTTAATATAGGCTTCCTCCAAAACGTTTTCATTATTAGTATACCCCAGATTACTAATTTTTATGAAAACAATCCATCTATTACATCTTCAAAACTTTAAAAAATAATATACAATCTTCAACTATATGCTCTGAAATCAACTTGATAAAACGTGGAGATAGAGAACAACTAAAAGCAATAGTTGTGTTATTCAACAAAGTCTGACGGTTGTGGTTTTTTTTTTTTTTTTTGTTGGTTACTACCGGTGACTTGGCCATGGAGATGGAAGAGCCATGGAGGAGATAGAGAGAGAAATGTGCAAAGAGAAAGAGAGAGAGACGTGTAGTGGAGAGAGAGAGTCAAACATATAAATTTTTTTGGGTTTAAAAATAAGTATGGAATGTATTAAATAAGTGATAATAAATGAGATCAATTAGAATATTAGCATTAATGAGAGTCTATTTTTGACTATTGGATCTACTTAAATCCAATGGTTTAAAAAAGGTATAACTTGAACTCATCTTTTCTTAATATATTGATTATATTCTCCTACCTAACCCTAGGCATATCCTAACAGATATATAAACTCATAATCCTACTTGCTTGTAAGCAATTCTAAAATCCTTTCTACCACTTAAGAGTGTCATTGTTGAAGAGTCAACAAAAACAACAGTGAATTTTTACTAGAAAAAATTATTAAATAATCAAAATACTATGAAAATGAGGTCTTCTTAGAACAAAATCAAGAACTTGCATGGTTTAGTTGGCCTGCCTTGCCTTTAACCTAGACTTCCCTTGCTCTCTTGCATATTAATTTCGAAAAACCTAAAAAGATTAAAAAAAATGGCTTGTTGACATATTATCAAAGATCTTGCATATTATGATTAGGTTTTGTGCCTAAATTGGGGATTTTGTATTTTGGCTATCAATTTATTAAATTTTATTGACAAATGTAATTAAGGGTACTAACTAAAGATTTAAACTCCTCATTTCGCTAGAATTTGGCTATAGCGAGGTGATTCAATAAAATAGGTGTTTTTTTTAGTAATTGGATAATTGTGAAAATTAGATTTTTCCAATCTGGTTAGGGTTTAATTAACTAAATTGGATGGAATAATGTATAATTAGGACATTTAATTCGTTTTTTTTAAGCACCAATTGGGTAAAGCCATTATAGATTTGGGCTTAATCAAATAATTATAAACATTTAATTAAGGACTTAAGCCAAATCTGGTGGTTTTGATGTTCTTAATTTTTTTATGTCAATTGAAGGTGCACTTATCAAATTAAGATACCTAATTAGTAATTATAGGTCTTCAATATCTAATTGGGCGAGGTGATCAATGGTTATGATTTTACGAAGGAAAGCTACTGGTAGAATTAGAAGTCTACACTACTTTCCTTTTATCCATACCTTAATTTTTACCACTAAAGGAAGATATATGTTTCCAAACTATTAAATGGTTACTTTGTTCCCCACATCACAGCTATTTAATTGTCTTTTTAGTTGAGTATGTATTACTGAAAGTTTGTTTCTTTTGATCATCTACATATTTTTTTTTGAATAATTGATAATGTTAATTTTTACTAATCACATGATATTTTTATTTTCACCTGTTAATTTTTACTAATCACATGATATTTTTATTTTCACCGTTCACTTATTTGGTTGTCTCTCTGTATAACATCAAAAGCCTTTCACATACATTTGACATCCGGAATATGCACAATTTAAGTCCTAGAGTAAGGTAGTCAATAAAATTAAGGACTAATGCCTTCTACGTCAATATCAGTGAAAAACATAAGTGTGGCATCATATCATGAAAACAAATAAACGTAGAGAACTTATAAATTATAGCAATTAAATATTAAAAAGAAAAAATAGTATTATTCAATAGACCAATTAATAAGATAGTGAAAAACAAAGGTGAGTCTTTTACACACATTCACTAGCTTCAATTATTTAAGTCAACATATGTAGTGCATATGTGTAAGTTAAATGTACCAGACTGGAGGAGCAAAGTAAGAGAGGGATTCCCCTCGGTAATGCTGCTTAATGTTGCCATCTTCCATGCTAAATACACCCATGTCATACCCTCCACCATTTAAGGTAGAGAGAAAGAAGGCAAAATTGTCATCTGTAAAATAGATACAATTTGCTTTGCATCCATTAAAGCTTGATGCAGACAAAGAAACTGATGAATTGCCACCCACAAACAATGCTTGATCACCCAAGCTGTCAACGTTCACCCACTCGTATTCATTTTTGTTTTTCACTTCATTAGAACATTCTAATTTTAGAACTGTGAACCCAAGTGTCACATAAGGATTTTCATCTTCAGACTCATCGTTAATGAATTCATTGTCCTGATAATGAGTGCCGCCTTGTATGCGTGAAACCAACAAAAGATCCCCCGATGATTCAACAAGATACTTATGGATATAATCCTCATTTTCCTTGTAGATTGCAATACGTTCAGCGAATGCAATATCATCCTCAATGTGTCAAACAAAAACGTCGCCATGATTGTTTACGGCATAAAATTTGTCCTTGTAGAATGTAATGTCATAAAAATTTCGAGAATCACATTTTATATCAATCCAAGCTTTATATCCCGGTCTAGTGAAGGCCAATGTTTTATAATTAGTATGGACAACCATGATTATGCAATCACGATCATATTCATGAGTTACTGAGTTCCATGGATTCCTTGATAAAACACACTTGTAAAGAAAGATATCACTGTAATCTATAGGATCGAGTTCAAAATTGCGATTACAACCTTCCCAAACATATGGATGAGGCGGAAGACTTAACTGGTGTTTAGACAATGGATGAAAGAGATTCATCTGGAAATCGGTGCCTACACTGAGCAACCATCTAAAAGATGTTCCAATGCATATTTTTCCAGCAAGCTCAGGCAATTTGAAGTTGTAAAATTCATCGTCAAATAAGTTGTAAAAGACGCGGGTATGACTTTTTTGTTCCTTTTCTTCTGCAAGGAGAAGCCAAGGGCACGTAGGAGATAACGGAGGATTTTCCATTGAATAGACACTCTACCATGACTTAGACATGATGTTATGTTGTAAGAGACTGAAAAACAATAATAAATAAAGAAACAAGATTTTAGAATTTGTCAATCTAAAATTTTAGTAAATCATAGCAAATTTTATTATTATTATTATTATTATTGGCTAAATGTAATATACTAAATAATAAATTATACAGGAATTAAAGTTGTGCAGAGAATTCCTAGTTTCAAAACCTTCGTGATTTATGCATGTGCTTAAGAGTTAAGAGTTGCGGCTACCTTACACATAATATATATGGGGATTCTAGCCTTTTACCCCTATTTTTAAAATATTTGGCAATATGTCCCTATTTT
The DNA here is from genome assembly GCA_963669245.1 of Quercus cerris. Classification (NCBI taxonomy): domain Eukaryota; kingdom Viridiplantae; phylum Streptophyta; class Magnoliopsida; order Fagales; family Fagaceae; genus Quercus; species Quercus cerris. The sequence goes on from OY770007.1 coordinate 84,457,072, forward strand.
GAAACTATTTAGGTCCGTACTCCTGTTTTGAAACTAGATTTTACTAAAATCGAGTTTCAATCAAAAAACTCGATTGGTAGAAAATCAAGTATGGTGCGATCAAACTAAAAAAAAAAAAAAAAAAAAAATTACATGGAACTCGAGTTCATGGAGCTCGAGTTCAATGCAATTTTTTTTTTTTTTTTTTTAAGTTTGATCAGCCCAAACCTATACCTGCGTTCAGGAAGACTTATTGCAGCATTTTAAATAGAACTCAAGCTCCATGAACTCGAGTTCCATGCTTTTTTCTTCTTTTTTTTTTTTTTTAGTTTGATCAACCCAAACCTATAGCTGCATTCAGGAAGACCTATAACAACATTTTAAATGGAACTCGAGCTCCATGAACTCGAGTTCCATGCAATTTTTTTTCTTAAGTTTGATCGGGCATAACTCGATTTTAAACCAATTGAGTTCTTCATTGAAACTCGATTTTGAGAAAATCAAGTTTCAAAACAGGGGCATGGACCTAAATAGTTTGGAAACCAAGGGCATATTGCCAAAGATTTTTAAAAATATGGGTAAAATGCTAGAATCCCCTAATATATATACCTTAAATAGAAAAGAAGATTTAATTTTTATTGAAAAAAAAAAAAAAAAGCAATTTGAAGAATATTAACAAAAGTACTCACTAACCAACATTAACAAAAGAAAAAGAAAAGTAATTTTCTGAGGGAAGAAACAGAAACTTACGTAGTACTTTGTTTGGTTTGGAGGCAGACCTTGGAAGAAAAGTAATTTGTTAAGAGAGAGAGAATTATTAAGAGAATTAGGGTTTCGTTAAAAACACTATTAACTCAGTTTGAGACTATAGCCCATATTATATACTGCCATTATTATATACTTTGTTCTAGTAGAATAAGGATTCTTGGATTCTAAAAAAATAAAAAAAATAAGGATTCTTGTTTTTCTTGGTTAGGTTAGGTAGAGACGTAGGAGTACATGTATTCACATTTTGTTCCTTTTCACTTTTTAATTTTTTAATTTTATTTATTCAAAGATTGAGACTAAAAATTGTTTTTTTACCCCTTTTAATTTCAGCCAGAGCTATTGCATAAGTTTATCTCAACTCAAGAAGTAGGGAACACGAACACCATGTCACAACTCAAGGACAAACTAATTTTCATAGGACATATCAAACTAATAAAGCACTAAGGCCAGAATTGACATTCGGTCTGGGTCTCTTGATAGAGCTGCAACGGTTGGCCCTACTACAACTTTGCCAAGGGGGACGGCCCATTCTTCATACTTAATGCAATTTTTTTTTTCTTTCTAATTAGATACGATCTTCATCCAAATTTTTTTGTTAATCTTTTGTTTGAATTATTTAGTCATTTCAATTCCAAAAATAGGATTTGGAGACGACCCAAAAATTTTCAGTTATTTTAAAATTATACCTTGTGCAATTAAAAATTATCATGGCTATTAAATTTCTTTTTTGAGAAATATCATGGCTATTAATTTAACAATAATAAATATATACTATTTTTAAGATCAGTAATTCTTAGGTACTCTCGAAGTATGGTAAATATTGTTTCCTCTCTCACATTTATGATAGGGTTCACTTATTAAATTTATGGTGAGATTCACATTTATGATGGGATTCACTTATTAAATTTCACTATGCTTCAAGAGTACTTAAAATTTTCTCCCATTAACAAGACTCTCTATCTTTATGTCCAATTTTGAGAAGTTCGAATACTCTTAGGGCACGTTTGGTACACTATAATAATTATTACAATGTAATAGGAATAAGTATTACAAGTAATATAGAAAGTTGGAATGGCATTAGGGGTGGCGATTCGTGTTTGCGTGTCGGGTTCGTGTCGTATCGACTTATGAGTGTCCGACTATATGGGTCAACATTAACCCAACATGTTTATTAAACGGGTCAAAATTCCTCAACTCTAACACGACCCATTTATTAAACGGGCTAGTCGTGTCAACTTAATTATCAAATTTTATCAACAAAAAAAAAAAAAAAAACAAAACAAAAACAAAACAAGAAAAAAAAAAACAAAACAAAACAAATTTTATTATTAACCAATTGATATGGATTATGAAAACCAAACAAATACATATTTTTAATATAAAATTTAGAATTAATAAGTAGCTACATTACAAATAATCATTCAAAACTAAAACATATTTCAATATTACAAATAATCAATCATAATATGTCAAACAAAATAAACAACAACAACTAAGGGTTTGAAGGGTATATTGGTAAAATATCATCTAATTAAACGGGTCAGACAGGTCAAATGGGTTTCATGTGATGGACACTAACCTAACCTGTTCATTAAATAGGTCAATCATGTCAACCCGAATATGATACTAACCCATTAAGCCTCAACTCATAACCTGCTAATTTCATGCAATGTTGTGTCGGGTTCGAGGGTCATGTCCAATTTTGCCACTCTTAAATGGCATAAATATTCATATTCATTTGTTTGGTGATGATACTGCAATTGAAGCCTGAATCTATGTTAGGATAGTGGAATGTCATTATATTTTTGTTAAATTTCCTAAAAGAACATTTTTAGAAAAGATATATAATTTAATTGATTAGTATTATTTTCATAAATTAATCTTAATAAATATATATATATATATATATATATATATATATATATATATATATATATATATATATAAATTTAACATCATCTCACACTAATATATTTATTTTTATTAGAACATATACATACCAATTTATAAATACAAACAATATAAAAACTAAATACAATTTATAATTTTCAAAATTTTAATACCAAATCATAACAAAGAACATGATAGCACAGTGGGTTCTTTTGACTCTTTTCACATCATTGAGCTTTGAATGTAGAACCAACAGTGAGAATAAGGAAGAAAAAAAAGTATAAAAAAATTGTGATTGATTCATGAGAGAGAGAGAGTTATTAGGGTTGGGGGTTGTTTAGGAAATTTTGTTTTTGTATTTATTATGCAAGTTAAGGAATGGTTATTATAACAATTTTGGTAAGGAATAGTTATTCTTCATTTTAAAAAATAGATATTCTAAATAAATGACTATTACTTGTAATAAAAACACAATCAAACAATTGAATGATTATTTCTAAGGAATAGCTATTACATTACAGAGTCTATTACAATGTACCAAATATACCCTTACACTTGGTTTATAAAGTCCTAAGAAGAGTTAAAATAGTAGTATTAAATTAGTAATATTCGTAGTTAATTGAAAATATAACAATATATAAAAGTCATTTTTCAGAAAACTGACTGTTCTACAAAACTGATTTAAATAATAAATTATTTAAAAAAGAATATTGATTATAAAGAATATTATTATTAGTGGGCTACATGAAATATGCTAAATAATAAATCATATAGGAATTCAAGTTATAAAGAGAATTTTTAGTTTCAAAGGCTTCATGACCTATGCATGAGCACGGAGTCATCGACAAGAAGACATGAATTTTTATTTTTATTTTTTTAAGACATGAATATTTGTAAGATAAATAAAAGAGTTAACATTGATATGATCAGCAAAGAAAATAAAAACAAAAGTAATTTGAAGAATATTGTATAAGTAAATTACCCACTAACTAAAATCAACAAAAGAAAAAAGAGAAGTAATTTACTGAAGAGAGAGAGAGAGAGAGGGAGAGAGAGAGAGAGAGTCTCCCTGCCACCTACTGACTCTGGGTCTCCGGTGTAAAGAAAGAGTCTAGGCCAATATACTAATGGACTTGGGTGAAAAGTTTTGGGCCTACTCCAACCTCATTCACCAAGGAAGACAACCCAGGCTCCACGGAATTTTTAAATGCTACTTTCATCCAAATTCTTTTGTTAACCACTTAACTTTCTCTCTTTAAATAGGATTTTAGTTCAACCCAAAATTTTTTGGTTAGTTTATTTATTTATTTATTTTTTTTTTACCATAAAGAGTTTTGCTCTTATGAAAGTTGTGCAAAATGAACTTCCTCATATCTAATTGGATAATTACTTATACACGCATACTAAGAGCCTTGTAATTTAACACATTGTTTCCAACTTGGAGACATTCAACTCAAAGTTTAAATATCTTATTTCCAACTATCAAATTATATATATATATATATATATATATAAAATTTATTAATGTACACATGATAAAATCAAAATAAAATAAATATATTTGAGTTTAAATTTTTACATCTAAACTAATTATATTTTTATATTCCTCCACCCTAACCCCCTGGGCGCCAATATATTTCCCTTTTAAGTTTAGATTTTTATATCTAAAATAAAATATTTTCTAATATATTCCCGACCCTAATGCCCTAGGCACTAACATATTTCCATTTAGGATTTGTTTGGTTGAGAGGATGGAAAGATGATGAAAAGGTTAAAAAAAAAAAAAAAAGGAAAAAAAGTAAGAGGAAATAAAATAAAAATTGAGTTTTGTATCATGTGTGCTTTTGTAGATGACATGAAAATGTGGAATGATTGAAAACAAATATAAATTTATTTTGTTTTGTTGAGAAGAAATTATAGAGAGGACAGAAAGTTTTGTGTCTAGGAAGTTATTATTATGCCATACTATATAAGGAATTTTATTTTTACGCATCGGGTACAAAAAAAGGGAAGATGGTGCTCAATGTGTGTAAAGCAAGTGAGTTTTAGTGTGAGAGTTAGAGTATAGGTGTCCAAAGAGTGAGGTGCGAATTCAAATGAGTGTACTATATATAAAAAATGTAGGAAGGATACAAAGGTGGGAGAATAAAAAACTCAATTTTCAATATTTGTTCTTTTTTAGAAACTCAATTTTAAATCATATGTGTTTAGTAGAAAGGATGGAAAAGTTAAGGATTGAATATATATATATATATATATATATATTGAAAGGATTGAAAATGTATGTAAGAAATTATTGTTTCCATTCTTATATAAGAAAAAATAATGTCAGTAGCTAAAGTAGCAGTGATGAAACATCAGATTTCTTATTTTCTTTATCCATTTTTATATAAGAAACAAAATGTGATTAGCTCAATTAGTTACAAACTTACAAAGCCCACTTATAAAAATAAACACATTACATTTATGATTTTTGGTGGTCTCTGTATAACATCAAAGGCCTTCCTCATAAATATGCACACTCTTTAAGTCCTAGAATCAAAGATATATCATTATGACAATTACATATGCATGCTGACCCTAAACTTCACAATTGGAAAGCTATATGATGAAAAGAAACAATTATTGTCTCACCTGTTGTCTTCAGAATATTCTAATGAGTATATGACAAGCTTGTAGAAGCAAAAGAAATAAGAAATAAATCATTTAAGAGTTGCAAGCTCTCAAGCCATTTCATGACATCTACCAATGTCACTTGGCCATCCAAACTTGAGGCATTTTTATTAGTGAAACTAACAAATTGCAGCAGAAAAGAAGAGTATCACAGATCAGGCTTTTGATCCACAGGCAATGTTCATGAATATTGAAGGTACCTGAAATCTGAAGGGTTTCTTATACATTTTGAGAAACATACACCTCCCAGATAGAATAGAATAAACCTATATAATTGTTGTTTTGAGATCAATCATGGTTGCAATATGCCCTTGTTAGTCTTCTAAAGTGTTAGTGTACTCATAAATCAGTCAATTGTTTGCAGGAAGCAAAAGCAAGAGAAGACAGTAGTCTTGGATACTAAATTTAAAAAGGTTAGTCTTCTCATAAATGAAATATCAAAAAGACTTGCAGAACTTATGTCAAATGAAAGCCATCTGGTACTTACAGCTTGTTACCTTTCTTTTCTGCTTTCTTATAGTTTTTTGGCCTCTTTAATATTTTGTCACACAATTGTATTTCTTCTGTTGCCTTCAATATTCATTTACATTTGGGGTGCAAGTATGAGGAAAATATAAATAAATGGAATGCCTGAGGAAGCAAGAAGAATCTCGTCAACAAAGAATCATTAAAGCTAAAGAAGAGCTTGCTGCTGCCAAAGTAGAACTTGATAATCTGCCTCCATATGAACCTCCAAAAGATGGACTTGTAAGTAACTTTTCTAACCAATTATTGATTTTTTCCTGCAGTGTGGCTTATTATATGTGAGTTTATTTACCACTTTCATTATGTGGAACTGATTTTTGTGGTTAACTATCTTGAAGTATCTTGAAAAAGCTATGGTTTCTCTTATTTTGCTATCATCAAATGTATTGGTGTACCTATCCAAAAAAAAAAAGAAAAATCAATTGCATTGGTGCAAGTATAATCTACTAAATTTTTCTGTATTAGTTTTCCTATAAGTAAATTGGAAAACAATGATAAGTAAATTGGCGTGTTTTTTATTGATGATAATTAACTTGATCACTTTTATTAAAGTCAGTAATTACTATTTGGTTGCTATTCTTTTGATTTGGTTGATACCTTCATTGTTATTACTGAATAAATTTCTACATCAGACATATTTAAAGGCTCAAATCCTGGAGCTAAAAGTTTCAGTTAATAATAAGAGGAATCAAAAGTCAGAGAGGGAAAGACTTTTAGCTCAAAAGAAAATGAGCCTCAGGGATATTCTAGACAGGTTGAAGGATATGGAGAATACACACAACAAATGTCTCCAGGCATTAATGAAATCTGGAACTGAGAAGATCATTGAGGCTTATCATTGGTTGCAAGAACATCACAATGAGTTCAATAAAGAAGTGCATGGTCCTGTTTTGCTTGAGTTATGTATTTTATGGTTCAGATTGTAGCTTTATGAATTAATTTTTCTAAAATTATGAATCAAGACTTCATTCAGAAAGGCTGCTTCAAATAATTTATCCAAAAACAAAAGAATGGATATATTAAGAACTAATGCCTTCCACATCAATAGACAAAAATAAGGTCAAAAGCTCAGCTGTTCATCATATTGATGAAAAATGTAAGTGTGGCATCATATCATGAAAACAAACAAACAAAGGATACTCATACATTATAGCAATTAAAAAAAAACAGCATTATTCAATAAACCGATTAATAAGAGACCGAGAAACAAAGGCAAAGGCAGGTCTTTTACACGCATTCACTAGCTTCAATTATTTAAACCAACATAAAATAGACCAATGCTAAATATACCAAAGTGGGGTAGAGAAGTTAAGAGTAGGATTCGCCTCGGTAATGTTGATTAATATTTCCATCTTCCATGCTAAATACACCAATGTCGAACCATCCACCATTTAAGGTTGAAGAAAAACCTTTCTTATAGTCATCTGTAAAATAGACACAATTAGCTTTGCATCCATTGAAGCTTGATGGAGACGAAGACATTGATGAACTGTCACCCACAAACAATACTTGATCACCCAAGTTGTCAACCATCACCTGCTTGTATTTATATTTGCTTCTCACTTTAGTAGAACATTCTAATTTTAGAATTGTGAACCCAATTGTCAAATAGGTATTACCATTGATTTGTTCATCTTCATGAATGTTCTCATCCTGATTATCATCTTCATTAATGAATTCCTCATCCATGAAATCAAAACCTCCTCGAAAGCATGAAACAACCAAAAGATTTTCCAATGATTCAACAATATACTTTTTGGATATAATCCTTAGTTTCTAATTGTCATGGCGCAACACATTCAGTGAATGCAATACCATCATCAATGTGACAAACAAAAACTTCACCCGTACCGTTTACAGCATAAAAGTTTTCCTTGTAGAATGCAATGTCATAAAAATATGGATCACTTGTTATATCAATCCAAGCATCATATCCAGGTGACCAGGTCTAGTGAATGCCAATATGTTATTACTACTATAGATAACCATGATTATGCAAATCATTATCATATTCATTAGTTGCTAAGTTCTACGGGTTCCTTGACAAAACACACTTCTCAACTTAGATATCTTTGTAACGACGTAATCTATAGGGTCAGGTTCATAATTGAGACCAGCTTCATCCCAAAAATGAGGTTGAGGCGGAAGACTTGATAGGAGACAATGGATGAAAGAGATTGATTTGGAGATCGATGCCTATACTGAACAACCATCTGAAAGATGTTCCAAAGCATTTTTTTTTTCCCAACAAGCTCAAGCAACTTGAAGTTGTAAACTTTATTATCAAAACAATATATATATATATATATATATATATATATATATATATATATATATCATATACTATATAATAAAAGTTGGGCTTAGAAGCCGTGGTTGTGTCACGTGACTTCACCAAATTGTAAAAATTTTGTTAGATTCTTAAAAATATATGTAACTAGCATTATGCCCGTGTGATGCACGATTTAATCAAAATTCATATGTAGATAATTTTAAAATTAATTTACTTAAAATTAAATAATAAAATAGAAAATAAAAATAAATGAATATTTTCCTTTTAAGTTATATAATGAATGTGTATTGTGTGAGACTAAAATAACAACAACAACAACAATAATAATAATACCCAAAATGAGATGAATACAATTCATAAATTATTTTTTTTTGTGAAGTTAATTAATATTAATGATGGGGTTGGCTTCAAAAAAAAATCAAGTAAACAAAATGATGGCATTGCAATCCATTTATTTTGGAGATAGGATTTTATTTGCTCTTAATAATAAAAGGATTAGATGAAGATTTTGGATTGTAATCCAATTTATCAACTTAGAAATTATAGGAGAAGAAGATAAGAAAAAAAAAATTATATCTTTTTTTTAATAAAAGAAAGTACAAAAATTGTTTAGTAAAAGATTCAATTAAAAAAAATTATAATAAAATTTTTTTCTATAAATCTAAAATCGAAAAAACTTATTTCATTTAAATATTTTATATGGTTCCAAAGAGATTTTATCTCTAACCTAATTAATTTCATTAAATTAGAGAACTAAAATTTTTCCGCTTACATCATTTAGTATTTTTTTAAGTAATATTTAAACTTAAGAAATAGTAAATAAATAGATTTATTTACTTAATTAAATCATTATATATAATTAGATATAGTCTAAGAGAATTATATAAGTTTATTTATTTTAAGATCATTATTACATTTATATTTGAAAAAAATTGGTAATGATTAATACCTTGATGCTACCATCTAATGGTCCTCTTCCTCCTCTTGTTCTTCCTCCTAATCATTGGATCAAGCTTGTGGCAATTGTGTTGCATTGTTTATATTGGGAACTACTTGAGTTCATTAAAAAAAAAAAAAAATCAAACTCGGCTTATTTGTACTCTTTTTCAAATTCAAATATTCTTTTTTTTCTTTACCTCATCCTCACACCCAAAAAATAAAAATAAAAAATAAAAGAAGGGTGGGTGTACCTGACTCATATGTTGAAATCCTATATCCGAAAATTGATTCAGAGAATCAAAGATTCAAAAGTTTTAGTGCTCATAACCCCACCACCACTATTCTTTGTCAACGTATTCTTGTTCTTCGAGTTGATTACTGTTTTAAGCCATTGCATTGCATTTTATAGATTTTTGTGATGGGCGAAGTTAATCAGCTTTTTTGTGGGGGTGAGCTCACATAATGACAGGAGTACTAAATAGCTTAGTGTGTAGGAATATTAGTAGATCTGGGATAAATTGCTTAATGATAAGAATCATATGTAACTTAAATAAAATATAACAACAACTAAGTATTTGTATTTATCTAAAAATTGATAGAGATGTATTAAAAAAATCAATAAGAAAAATTATAATTTTGCTATCCATGAGGAGTTTAAAAAAAAATAAAAAATAGAATTAAAGGTTGATATTAGTAGTTGTATACATGTACTATGATTTTTTTTTAAAATTAACGTTGATATGAACAATTAGTGTGAAACCAAAAACATATATATATATATATATATATATATATATATATATATATATTTAAATCTAACAAAATTTCTACAATTTGGTGAAGCCACGTGGTGCAACCATGACTTCTAAATCCAACTTTTATTATATAGTATATGATATGTAATGTCTTTGCGTTGCACGGTTTTATGTTAAAATTTGTAGAATATATATAATTATTATAACCAAATAAGTAATTATTATAACGAAAGGAATAAATTGCCCCCTCAAAAAAAGAAAACAAATAAGGAAATTACCCCCTCATGAGGGTAATTACAAATACTTAGTTGTTGTTATCTTTTATTTAAGTTACATATGATTCTTATCATTAAGCAATTTATCTCATGAGGATTCTAATTCATAAAGAAATTACCCCCTCAAAAAAAGAAAAAAAAAAAGAAATTAGCTTAAACAAAAGGCAACAAATACACAAAACATATTTAATTGATTATAATAGGAAATTAGAGTAAAAAATACATACCTACATGATTGTAGGTAGAAAAATGGAAGCCTAAAAAAAAAAAAAAAACTATACAATAAGTTGGAGAATGAAAAACTACACCAACTAACAGTGTATATATATACATATTCCACCTAGAAAAGGAGTCCAAGTAAAAATCAAATACTTTAAACTCTTTGAAGTTACCTAATCAAAAAGTTTAGGTTAATTACATATTAGTTTTTTTTTTTAATACTTTATCCCAAAAAAATAATTAACGTTATTAGTTAGATTGTTATTAGTTTTTTTTAATTTTATTTTATTTTTTGTTTTTTGTTTACGTTAAAGATACAATGTTTTTTTTAAAGAGATACACTTACTTTATGATAAAATGAATTAAAGTCCTGATTAATCTAATATTAATTTGCAATTTTTTATTTCATTTTTTTAGAGATACACTTACTTTATAATAATAATAATGAATTAGCGATAAGAATGAATTAGAGTCCTGATTAATCTAATATTAATTTACCTACAATCTTACATGAAGCAGTTAAAAAAAAAAAAAAAAATCAAAGATGTAAGGAACAAAACACAAAAGGGAGCTTCTTTACCACTCCAATGGTAATCACATTCAAACAAAGAAGAAGCAAGAAAATCTTCCTAGCCTTCATCTTCATACTCTCATGCAAACTCCTCTGCAATATATATTAACAAAGGAATTTTAGAATAACCGATCATCAGTCAACAAACAAAGAGTCACACACCCATGTAAATTCAGGAAATACCCAGATCAAATTTAATGCATAAAACCTCACACACACAGTCAAACTCTCATAATTATTAGAAATAAACCAATTTGGGGAATACCCATTTACGAAATCAGCATATAAAAACATGGGTTATTGTCACATTGTTAGAATACTCACTTCACATGCACAAGAAATTTCACAAAAGAATCATTCTAACCAAACAGAAAATCCAACAAAAGACAAACAAAACTATATATATATATATATATATATATAGAGAGAGAGAGAGAGAGAGAGAGAGAGAGAGAGAGAGAGAGAGAAACTCACAGATAGAAATTGGCTTTGGGTTCAACTTTGATTGGTATAGGAACACGCGAGTCTATCTTAGTAATGTCAGTTTAATAGATATACTTGATTGAGAAGTAGTAGTAGATAAGTATCAAGGTAATTATTCAGTTAAAAAAAATTGTAAAAAATTAATAATAATATTTGTATATTTTTTTATTAATCTAATATTAATCTATACTTACCATCTTACATGAAGCAGCCGTGAAGCAGTTTTTTATTTCTTTAATTTTTTTTTAAAGAGATAAACTACTTGATGATAAAAATGAATCAGAGTCTTGGTAGTATACTATTTCTTTTTAATTTTTTAAAAATCTAAAAATTTAATAAAATTTCTACAATTTGGTGAAGCCATGTGGCGTAACCATGGTGTCTAAACCCAACTTTTATTATATATAATATGATTTTTTTTTTTTGTTCTTATCTTCTTCTCCTATAATTTCTAAGTTGATAAAAATTTCAATTTGAATACAATCCAAATTCTTCATTTAATCCTTTTATTATTCATTTATCTATAATTTCTAAGTGATTTATTTAATTAGCAATAGGAGATCTACTTCATTTATGATTTATGAGTTCTAGCATTCCAAGGGATTAGAATTTTGGTTTCACACTAATTGTTCATATCAACATTAATTTAAAAAAAAAAAAAAAAAAAAAACAATCATAGTACACGTATATAACTACTAATATCAACCTTTAACTCTATTTTTTATTTTTTTAAAACACTTCATGGATAGACACAAAATTATAATTGTTCTTATTGATTTTTTTTTCTATACATCTCTATCAATTTTTAGATAAATACAAAAACTTAATTGTTGTTATCTTTTGTTTAAGTTACATATGATTCTTAATTAAACCATGCATCGCACGGGCATAATAGTAAGAGACACCGAGAGTGAGCAGGAGACACCTAGTGAGAGATATTGAGAGAAACACCGAAACAACAAGAGAGAATGGGCAAAACCAAACAAAGGTGTCGCGATCCATTTTCACATCAGAGAAACTTCAACCACTGCCACCATTGCCTACTATTTTTCCATAGTGTCACATCAATGGGTGGTCAAAATCAACGCATCCACAAGTTGGACTCAGTGGACTACAACGTCTGCGGCTCAACCTTCCTACTTGAGCAGCACAAGGATAACGTTCACACCGGCAAAGACGGCACCGGGAGACAGTGCATTGCTTGCAGCACATAAGCCCAGGGCACCTAGGAGATGATGGAGGAATTTCCAATGAGTAAACACTTTGTCATGAGTTGCAAGTGGCACCAAACGTGGAAGATCAGCCCATTTAGACATCTTATTATGGACTTTGTCATGACTTGCAAGTGGCACCAAACGTGGAAGAGCAGCCTACTTAGACATCTTATTATGGATATGATGTTTATGCGGTAATAGAGTCAAAATAATAATAATGAATGAACAAAATCACTTATACATCTTAATAAGAATATGGTGTTTATACTGTAAGAGACTAAAAACAATAATGGACAAACAAAATTTTAGAATTGTCAAATTAAAATTTTATGATGCTATCACAAAAAAAGAAAAAGAAATATTGATTATAAAGAATATTATTATTAGTGACAACATATAACATACTACTAATTAATAAATCATACAAGAATTCAAGTTGTTAAGAGAATTTTTACTTTCAAAACCCTCATAACCTATGCAAGGTCATTCACATCAAGGGAGCTAAAAATTTTAGTTTTTAGCACCTTAAAAACTAACTTTATATATTTTACCACCTCACTTTACAAAACACCCAACTTCAAAGGTTTTATTTTAGCATTCAACACATTAAAATAATATAAGAGTTGCTACAATGAGAGTGAAGGTGAGAGTCTAAGGAGAGAGAGGGTGACAGAACTAAAAATCATTAAAAATACATATATAAGCTCTGATTTATTAGAGCTCACTGTAGCTGAAAGTGAAAAAATTTTAGATATAGGACTTTTGATGTGGCATGGTTTTTATGGTTTTTTAAGTTGCTAAAATAGTTTTTGAATGGTTTTGACATCTGCTTAATAGCATTGGTTTTGCTTACATATCTCCCAATGCTCTGTTAAGGGTCTGATTGGATGGAAGAATTCAAGAAGCTATGCATGTTTCATGTTTGCAAGATCAATAAAACACTTGACATTGAAATGATCCAAGACAAAATAAAAAAAAGTAAAGCAATTTGAAGAATATTTGCAAAAGTATCCAAGACAAAAATAAATAAATAAATAAAAGGAAAAAGTAAAGCAATTTGAAGAATATTTGCAAAAGTAAATTACCCACTAACCAAAACCAACAAAAAGAAACAGAAAAGTAGCTTGTTGATGAAAGAAACAGAAACTTACAAAGGACTTTGTTGGGTTTTGGAGGCAAAGCTTGGGACTGCGAGAGAGACACTGAGAAAGAGAGTCTCTTTGCTAAGTACATACTTATTATGGAGTTGGACATGGGTCAAATGTTTTGGGCCTACTCCAACTTCATTAACTAAAGGGACGGCCCAGCCTTCATTCTATTTGTTTTTTAATTTTTATTCTAATTAAATACTAGCTTCATCCAAATTCTTTTGTTAACATACTCTTTAAATAGGATTAGTCTATAACTCAGACCTGGTGCATATGCACGAATATAATTAAAAACATTCACAATTACACACATAATTTATGTTAAGTTTTTGTGGTAAAATCGTATTTTACCCCTAGCTATTTTGGTGATTGGCAAATATATAAATCTCATCAAACTAGCACATAAACCTTGAATTGAAATTGTTAGAAAATTGTAGCATAAATAAAAATAAAATAAAATAAAATAACCTTTGAACTACACACGTTGAATGAGGCTACAGTGTTAATATATTTGTATAACACTACGAATTATATCATGAATGCGTTAACCAAAAACATTAACCTGGTGTTTGACTAGTTAAAAATCTAATGTTTAAGGGTTAATTGTTTACTTTAAAAAATTCAAGGACTATAATTGAAATGTAAAACGTCCAAAAGGGTATATTAATACGTCAAACGATAGTAATTCTAAACCATAAAAATAGAAACAAAATTTAAAGAAGTATTTTTTTTTAAAAAATTCCCCTTCAACTTTGAGGATATCTAAAGGTCACCAACTTTAACATGTGTTTACATCTCTCAATATATTTACCATCTTTCCTATCTAGCTTTAAGATATTTAACTTGAATATGGGATTCTAATAGTAGTTTTTTTTTCAAGGTTTCCTAAATCAATTTGGAGAAGTACAAATATTAGATATTTGTAATTCTTCCCTTACCTATCCATTGGCCAAAATGGCCAAGTACCACTATTAGCTAAATTATGTAGTGTTTTACTACTGTTTGAGAAATATTCAGTAATCTACCACATTTTTGGAACTCAAGTTTGTAGACTCGACAAAACTTGAACTTTTCAAACTCGTGCACTTCAAATATTTGAACAAAGCTTTAATGTCAACAAAGCCTGAATATCAAGCACAGGGAAAAGTGAAGACTTAGTGTTGTAGGGGAGTGAGCATAAAAGTCTAACTTTGTCGTGTGAGTGTAAAAGTATACCTACTTGTCTCAGCATAGGAGCACTTAGATTTTCATTAGCAAAAGTGGTGTACCTTTGGTGAATTATTTTTTTGTCAATAAAAGTGTCATTGTTCACATGTTCTAGTCAATAGTTAAAGCATAGTAAGAGACATAACATATTTATCTGGGAGTGTGTTGTATTTTCCTATAAAAACGTTTATGTCAAATTTTTAAAGAACTTGAGTTTCATATTTTTTTATGGAACTCGAGTTTAAAAAAATGGAACTCGAGTTTTTTAAACTCGAGTTCCATGTCAAACTCGAATTTCATAAACTCGAATTTCAAAAATGTAGTAAATTGTTGAATATTTCTCAAACAGTAGTAAAACACTAAATATTTTAGCCAATAGTGGTATTTGGCCATTTTGGCCCTCTTTAGCTTGGCCTTATGCTTAGTTGGGATGAACCCAAAAAAAGAAAAAGAAATGCATTCGTAGAAAAATTCATCAAATTAGTGGAGTTGTCTCAGTTTGAAAGCTAAATTCCCTACATGGTAGAAACCGCGTCCTTAAAAATGCGCCTAAAACTAAAGATACTTGATTAACATATGAAAGTACAAATCTGATAAATTTTACACATTTGAAAGCATGGTTGTTTGATCATTAACCATTGTAATCAAATAGAAGAGAAAGCATAAAAGCATAGTTCTTTGAATCCAAATAAAATAAAAAGAAAAATATTGAACCAAAAGAGAGAAGACGTTGAGTAAAAAGCCCCCAAAGCCTTATTAATAAGATCTTATTGGGTTCAATGAATTGGACACAATATAGATTAGTTCCAAGTTTATATGAATTTACTTATTCTATTCTCAATAAATCAAAGTAAATTTCATTGGTGTCGAACATATTATTTCAGTTATTATCTGATCATATTCAATGGTGGTAACATACAAATTCAAAAACATAAATAGTTCGAGTGGATAAATGAAACACACACAACAATAATGTGAATTTCATTTCATTTTCCATCTTCTTACTCAGACTAATCAAACAGGAGAAAATTCATTTTCTCCTTTCCATCATCTTCTTACTTTACGTGTAATGTCATAATTGTGGGCAACTCATGACTTTTCATAAATCAAAGTGTTATACTTTTCTATTCATAAAGTTGCCGAAGCTATATTGTAGTTTCTGGTTACTGTTTCTTTAATAAAGTCTTTTTATATCTATCTGCAAAAAAAAAAAGACTTTTTGCAAAGATAAAAGTATTCTCTGCTCATTAAAATGTGTGTTTGGCTTCAAATTAAAAAGTCAGCTTATTTTACTATTCAATTTATTTTTGTTACTATTTATGGGCCCTATTGTACTTTTTGGTACTATTTATGAGTTTCCATGTACTATTTCAGCTAACTTTTACTTTTATTTACAGTACTTTTAGCAAAATAAGTGAATTCCATACAGAACCAAATCTTAAACTAGCCTATGTAGGCTGTATGTTTGAAGCTTCTTACTCCTCCCTCTACCTTGTCTTCCAACGGCTTCAGTTATTGTACCAATGATATTACAGATGGTTTGGAAAAACAATTTACCACTTAATTTAAATTTTTTTTAGCATTAAATTAAATATTTTGTAACCTTGCAACATTTAAAATAACCTTCCTATTTTTAAGACTACATTGTTTTACCACATATGCATATCCAAATTGACAGTAAAAAATTACAAAGGAAATGCTGTTGGGTTAGTAGTATATTGTAACTATCTCAAAGAAAAAAAAAATTTACACATAAAATTAAGAACATTAAAAAAATGTGCCCTTAGTTTAGCTGAAATAATTAAATGATTGTGACTTCAAATTTTGAATTCATTTGAGCAATATTTTTCTATGTTTAAAATATTAAATATATAAATATATTATTCTTAACAATTTACGTGTCCTAATTTCTTTCTCTTCTTAGTGACACATACTATAACTAAAATTAATTCCCAAAAATGTTAATGATACTATATACCACAAAGTCACAAACCTAAAATTATACGTAGTTTCTATAGAAAACTTCATTCAAATTATTTTATAATGAAACCATAGCGTGATCACTCATCAAAAGCTAATTTAGATATTTATTTATTATTTGTTGAAATGATACTAATCACATTTTTTGTCATATCAATTTGTAAGCTATTTGTAATAAATTTTTTTGTAACTTTAATATTTTCCGTTATTTATTATGTCATTAAAGTGACACCAATCACAATCATTTTGCGCCAATTTGTATACTTTTTATTGTAATTTTTTAATTATTTATAGTTACTATTGATTTGAACTTATAACATCCTCTAAACCTTTTATAATAATTTCTTTTATTTAATTAATCTAATAGAAAGAATTTATGATATCAATTTCAAAATAATTATTTTTTTATCATTATATCAAAATACTAATTAATTTCTTATATAAAAGATATTTGAATCTAAATCTTTCATTCCACACGAAATAACCCATAAAAATGTTAATAACTTAAGTTTAACATTTTTCTTTTATCATATTTCACGTGCTTCAATATTAATTACGTAATAGTATATGATACTTCAATCAAATTATTTTATAATGAAACTATAGCGTGATCACTCATCAAAAGCTAATTAAGATATATATTTATTATTTGTTGAAACAATACTAATCACATTTCTTGTCATATCAATTTGTAAGTTATTTATAATAAATTTTTTTGTAATTTTAATATTTTCTATTATTTATTATGTCATTAAAGTGATACCAATCACAATCATTTTAGGCCAATTTGTATTCTTTTTATTGTAATTTTTTTAATTATTATAGCTACTATAGATTTGAACTTATAACATCCTCTAAACCTTTTATAATAATTTTTTATTTAATTAATCCAATAGAAGAATTTATGATATCAATTTCAAAATAATTATTTTCATTATAACAAAATACTAATTGATTTTTTATATAAAAGATATTCGAACCTAAATCGTTCATTCCACACCAAATAACCCATAAAAATGTTAATAACTTAAGTTTAACATTTTTCTTTTATCATATTTCACGTGCTTCAATATTAATTATGTAATAATATAAAATGGTTGTTAAAAAGTCAAATTTTTTATTATTTAACTTATTTTTATTACTATTTTAATTACTTTTTACTATATAAGTCAAATCCAAATAGAAATGATAAATCCTTTACCCGTCACATCACACTCCCAATTACAATGGATCTTTTACTTTACGAGATTATTCTTTTTGGTACAAAAGCTTTGAACGGAGATTTCCACCATCCTGCTGAAACCACGTTCGCTCGTTGACCAGTCAAGCTATGCAGGCTCTTGGCATTGCTTTCGTTTACTTGGACTTTCCACTATAGCATTTACTTGTTAATTTGTTAATTAATATATATTCTTATTGAACTAAGTTCACACCTACTTGATTCCTGAAAATAAAAAATAAAAGTTCCCACCTACCCAATGTGAAGTCTTTTAAGTCTGTTATCCATCTTAAGTCTATTTTTAAAATGACAATTGGGTCATACTAATTCATTGAATTTTCATATTCAGATACCATGCTATAGCAATTAACTGGGAAAGGCTGAACTCTTTCAACTAGTAATGACCCAACTTGGCATCCTTTACTACCAACCATTCTCTATCCGCCAGCCTTTTTGAGTATACATCATTACATTGCAAGTTCTAAACCATAACCAAATTACAAACTGCACAACAAGCTATCAAAGCAGCAAGCCATTTTTAATCCTTTCCTTTCCTTTCTTTTCCATCATAATTCAGAACCCAGATTCCTTCTTTGTCTTATAACTTAGACCATGTTGGCAGAGGTGTTTCTTGGAGCAGTTCTTCAAGTGCTGTTTGATAGATTGGCACCCCGTGAGTTGATGAGCTTGGTGTTCAGGGAAAGTGTCAAGAAGAAGCTGGAGAAATGGAGGCAAACCCTGTCGGCAATCCAGATGGTTCTTAAAGATGCTGAGGAGAAGCAACTGACAGATGCGGATGTGAAGCAATGGCTGGAAGCTATCAGAGATTTGGCTTATGATCTTGAAGACTTATTTGATGATTTTGCCATTGAAGCTATGCAGCGCAAGTTGAAGGCAGAACCTGAGTCAAGTAGCCCAGCAAGTATGGTTAGAAGCTTAGTCCCTACTCGTTTTACTCCTAGTGCTGTTAAATTCAACCTTAAGATGAAGTTTGAGATTGAAAAAATCAGTAAACGGTTAAAAGAAATAACTGAAAAAAAAGACAGACTTGGGTTGAAAGATGGTGGTATGTCTGTAAAGATATGGAAAAGGCCATCCAGCACAAGTGTGCCATATGGACCTGTGATAGGCAGAGATGAAGATAGAAAGAAGATAATAGAACTCATTTTAAAAGATGAGCAAACTGATGATGCTAATTTTCACGTTATCTCTATTGTTGGTATGGCTGGGGTTGGTAAGACAACACTTGCTAGGCTTGTGTACAATGATGAAGAAGTTAATCATTTCAATCCAAGAGCCTGGATCTGTGTATCTGATGACTTTGATGTTATGATGGTAACAAAAGCTCTTCTTGAATCAGTCACTTCCCAACCCTGCCATCTCAAAGAGTTGAATGAAGTTCAGGTGAAGCTGGCAAGTGAATTAGAGGGTAAAAAGTTCTTGCTTGTTTTAGATGATCTTTGGAATGAGAATTATGGCCTGTGGGAAGCACTGCTACCCCCTTTCAGGGCTGGAGCAGCAGGGAGTCGAATAATCGTGACAACACGAAATGCAAGTGTTGGAAGGGTGATGGGAGCAGTTCAGTCTTATAATCTGGAGTTCATATCCGACAATGATTGCTGGGCAATATTTGTCCAGCATTCCTTGATGAATGAAAATGTTGGTAGACCTGGGAATTCAGGCCTAATTCGTGAGAGAATTCTTGAAAGGTGCAGGGGATTGCCTTTGGCAGCAAGGACTCTTGGTGGCCTTTTCCGTGGTAAAGAGTTAGATGAGTGGGAGGATATAATGAATAGCAAATTGTGGAGTTCATCAAACATGGGAAGTGACATGTTTCCCATATTAAGATTGAGCTACCACCATCTCCCTCATCATCTAAAGAGGTGCTTTGCTTATTGTTCATTATTCCCAAGGGACTATGAATTTGAAGAAAAGCAGCTGATCCTGCTTTGGATGGCAGAAGGTTTGATTTATCAAGCAGAAGGTGATAAGCCAATGGAAGATTTAGGTGGCGAGTACTTTCGTGATCTATTGTCAAGGTCATTTTTCCAGCAGTCAAGCAGTAATAAATCACGATTCGTGATGCACGACCTCATCAGTGATTTAGCTCAATGGGTTGCAGGAATAAGCTACTTCAGGTTGGAGACTAAGCTGGAGGGCAACGAGCGAATCAAAGTTTCCAGTAAAGCTCGCCATTTTTCATTTGTTGGTAGCAGATATGATGGAGCTAATAAGTTTGAGGCAATTTCTGAATTCAAGCATTTGCGGACCTTCCTACCACTAATGGCACCATATGTTGGGTACTCATATTTGTCTTATCACATTATTAATCAATTGCTGCCTGGATTACAAAACCTACGGGTGCTTTCTTTGAGTGGATATCGCATAGTTTATCTACCAGACACAATTGGTGATCTCAAGCATTTGCGGTACCTTGACCTTTCTCGCACACAACTCAAAAGCTTGCCTGCATCAGTAAGCACTCTTTACAATTTACAAACATTGCTATTAGAAAATTGCTCTTCTTTAAAGTTCTTGCCTCCTGATTTTGGTAAACTGTTCAACCTGCGTCATTTGAATATTTTTGGATCAAATTTACTGGAAGGAATGCCTCTAAGCATAGGTAATTTGACTCGTCTCCAAACATTGTCCAACTTTGTTGTGGGCAAAGCAGATAGTTTGTGTGTAATAAGAGAGCTAGGGCCCTTGGTGCATCTTCGAGGGACACTCTGCATCTCAAAATTGGAGAATGTAACTAAAGCTCAGGAGGCAAGAGACAGTTATTTATATGGCAAGCAAGACCTTAATGAGGTTGTGATGGAATGGAGTAGCAACCTTAATGAATCAGAAGATGAAGAAACCCAGTTGAAAGTACTTAACATGCTACAGCCTAATGTGAAGTTGAAAGAGCTTACTGTGAAGTGCTATGGTGGAACCAAATTCCCAACTTGGATAGGAGATCCTTCATTTTCTAATTTAGTGCTCCTAAGGTTTGAAAATTGTGATAAATGCAATTCCTTGCCACCAGTTGGGCAACTACCCTTTCTCAAAGATCTTCTCATTAAAGGAATGGCTGGAGTGAAGAGTGTTGGCCGGGAGTTTTATGGGGAAAGTTGCTCGAGACCTTTTCAATCCTTGGAGACTTTACATTTTGAGAATATGCCAAGATGGGAAAAATGGATTCCTCTTGGAGTTAATGAAGCATTTGCTTGCTTGCGTAAGCTTTCAATCATAAGATGCCATAATCTGGTGAGAAAATTGCCAGACCATCTTCCTTCATTAAAAAAGCTTGTGATTCATGGATGTTGGAATTTGGTAGTTTCAGTTTCAAACTTACCAATGCTGTGTGTATTAGCAATTGAGGGATGCAAAAGAGTGGAGTGTGAAAGTTCAGTTGGCTTTGGCTCACCATACTCCATGGTTTTTTCAAAAATTTCAGAGTTTGGACATGTAACAGCAGGGTTAATGCATGGAGTAAGTAAAGTAGAATATTTGAAGATTGTTGATTCTGAAAAACTCACAACTTTGTGGGAGAAAATACCTGAAGGGTTGCACAGACTCAAATTCCTACGAGAGCTTTCTATTGAAGACTGCCCAACACTAGTTTCCTTTCCAGCATCTGGTTTTCCATCCATGCTGAAAGTAATTCAAATAAAAAGCTGCAGTGGTCTGAAATCCTTACTACCAGAGGGAACGTTGCACAGCAGAGAAAATGCATGTCTTGTGCGGTTGTGTGTTGTTCGTTGTGATTCTATGAAGTCCATTGCCAGAGGACAGCTACCAACAACTCTAAAAAGGTTGGAGATATCTCATTGTATGAATTTGCAGTGTGCGCTAGACGAGGGAGAGGGTTCTTCTTCTTCTTCAGTGATGCATGATGAGGATATCAACAACAGAAGCAAAACTCATCTTCAGTACTTAGACATCAAATCATGTCCATCTCTCACAACCTTAACTTCAAGTGGCAAGTTACCCGCCACGCTTACACACCTCCTTCTGAGGGAATGCCCAAAGCTCATGTGTTTGTCATCAACAGGTAAATTGCCAGCAGCACTTCAATACCTTGAGATTCAATCAATCCCAAAGCTGCAGAAAATAGCAGAGAGGTTGCACCAGAACACATTCCTTGAATGCATTAAGATTTGGAATTGCCATGGCCTTAAATCTTTGCCGGAGGACCTACACAACCTCAGCAAACTTCGCCAGTTTCAAATTGTTTGGTGTACAAGTTTTTCTTCCTTCCCAGCAGCAGGGTTACCTTCAAACCTGAGAGTTCTCGGGATCAAAAACTGTAAGAATCTCAAGGCCTTACCTAACGGTATGCGCAACCTCACTTCTCTTCAAAAATTGGATATATCTAACCGTCTAGACAGTCTGCCCTCTCCACAAGAGGGTTTACCTACCAACCTAATAGAACTTAATATGAATGACCTGAAGTTCTACAAACCAATGTTTGAGTGGGGGTTGCAACAACTCACTTCTCTTATAAAACTCTCCATTCATGGTGAATGTCTAGATGTTGATTCCTTTCCAGGTGAGAGGGAGAATGGGGCCATGATGCTGCTGCCAAACTCTCTCTCCATCCTATGCATTTCATATTTTCAAAACCTGGAATGTCTGTCCCCCAAGGGGTTTCAAAACCTCACATCTTTAAACCAACTAAAGATCTATAATTGCCTAAAGCTCACATCCTTACCAAAGGAGGGCCTGCCTCCCTCACTTACACAACTTGAAATCCGTAATTGTCCTCTGCTAAGTCAACATTGCAATAATGAGAAAGGACAAGAGTGGTCCAAGATAGCTCACATCCCTTGTGTTTTGATTGACAACAAATTCATCCATGAAACAGTGACAACAGATTCGTTCACAACACAGCTCAACAGGTGAATTCCTGATTTTGCAAACAAGAGGATGTTCAACTTTCGCATTGCATTGACATCTAGGTAAGTCATTTATTAATTCTCCAAATTTATATGTTTACACAGCATACATGTCAAAACTTTTTATATGACTGTTCAATATTTTGTATATTTAGCCAGGTAAACCTAGCACAGTGACATAATAAGAACCAAAGCTGAGTTCTGTGATGACCTCTTACATGCTTTTTGCAGTATATACCTTACTATATTTAAGAACCTGCCATAGCCACCTCCGGTTTTATAGTTTGCATCACTAACTTATATTCATTTTACACTTACACATAGGTTTTGGCATTTGCCAGGACATAATGGAAATAAATTACCCACCATTACAGATTCATTGCATTTTTGAGAATATTGTCAGTGAGAAAACTAAATCAATATTTATGTCATGTAGTTTCACTATGTCCTAAGCAATGAAATTGGGGTCTAGAATTTTACCATTTAGAGGCTGATCAAACTCCAGACTGTTATTGAAGATGATTTTACTTACTAAAATCTCATCCAGTTATCAGGTTTTCACATCAGCTTCTCATCTAGGGTTAATGGTCCATCAATTCTTATCTATCATGCAGAACCTAAGCAGATTTCTCTTCTGCCATAAGTACTACTACCCTACATCAAGTTACTGTTCAAAGTTCAAAGGATAATTCGATATTATCGTTTTACTTTGTCCTTCTAATTTGATGGCAGTGTATATACTCTTTAGTCTAACTAATTCTTTATATATGGTGTCATAACCTATGTGAAGCGTAACATAATAATCATGGCAAATGTCTAATATAGGATTGCTGCATATCTGCATTACTAGAAAGTAGATACAGATACAAATATTTCTTGTTGAAATTTTTTTTTCCAAGTTTTCATTACAACAGAGGAATTCTGGTAGGACTTCTTGCCCTTTAGGTACATCACTGATGAATCTTAGTGTCTTTGGTGCTTGCAGATAGTTCGAAAGGCTGATGCAATTCATTTCAACTTTCCAAGTGCTGTGTGTGGAAGGAATATTTGTTTTTGTCTTGTTGATGTTTGTTTACTGTCTTTACTATGTCTGTTAGAGATAGTGGCTCATATTCTGGATAGCTAAGTAGCATCGGTCTCTGGTCTAGAGGCCTCATGAGTGGAGTGTAGCAGAGCGCGACTAAGTGGAGGCCATGAGGCCCAATGCGGCTTTGTTTACCCCTTCATTGGGAAATTCAATGTCCTGGTTTTGGGCTTCTTTTAGAGGCACTATAAATTTATTGTAAACCCTTTTTTTTTAATAGTGAATTTTCCCACCGCATACTCTGGTGGATGTAGGCATATTTTGGAACCACATAAATCTCCTTGTCAATTTTCTCTTTTCTCTCTATTTTTTCTAACATTGCTAACATCTGAAGTCTTCAAAAGTGGTCATGGCCTTTTACAATTTGTTTCCTAAATATCTAGCCAATTGTTCTTTGTGAGCAGTTTTGCAATGTTCTTTGCATAAAAGTACAAGTTCACATTACTAGGTGTACATAGGACTTCCAAATGCCTCTCTTAATGTTAAGAGGAAAAAAAAATGAAAGAAAAAAAAGGGGTCTCTTATTTGATCACACATTCACCAGCTTCAATTATTTAAACCAACATATGGGTGTGTAGATGCGAGCTAAATGTACCAAAGTGGGGTAGAGAAGTAAGAGTAGGATTCGCCTTTATAATGTTGATTAATATTTCCATCTTCTATGCTAAATACACCAATGTCGATCCATCCACCATTTAAGGTCGAAGAAAAACCTTTCTTATAGTCATCTGTAAAATAGACTCAATTAGCTTTGCATCCATTGAAGCTTGATGGAGACGAAGACATTGATGAACTGTCACCCATAAACAATGCTTGATCACTCAAGTTGTCAACCGTCACCCGCTTGTATTTATATTTGCTTCTCACTATAGTAGAACATTCTAATTTTAGAATTGTGAACCAATTGTCAAATAGGTATTACCATTGATTTGTTCATCTTCATGAATGTTCTAATCCTGATTATCATCTTCATTAATGAATTCCTCATCCATGAAATCAAAACCTCCTCGAAAGCATGAAACAACCAAAAGATTTTCCAATAATTCAACAATATACTTTTGGATATAATCCTTAGTTTCTAATTGTCATGGCGCAACACATTCAGTAAAAGCAATACCATCATCAATGTGACAAACAAAAACTTCACCCTTACCGTCTACAGCACAAAATTTTTCCTTGTAGAATGCAATGTCATAAAAATATGGATCACTTGTTATATCAATCCAAGCATCATATCCAGGTCTAGTGAATGCCAATGTGTTATTACTACTATAGATAACCATGATTATGCAAATCATTATCATATTCATTAGTTGCTAAGTTCTACGGATTCCTTGACAAAACACACTTCTCAACTATGATATCTTCGTAACGACGTAATCTATAGGGTCAAGTTCATAATTGAGACCAGCTTCATCCCAAAAACGAGGTTGAGGCGGAAGACTTGATAGGAGACAATGAATGAAAGAGATTGATTTGGAGATCGATGCCTATACTGAACAACCATCTGAAAGATGTTCCAATGCATTTTTTTTCCCAACAAGCTCAAGCAACTTGAAATTGTAAACTTTATTATCAAAACAATATATATATATATATATATATATATCATATACTATATAATAAAAGTTGGACTTAAAAGCCATGGTTGTGTCATGTGACTTCACTAAAACGTAGAAATTTTGTTAGATTTTTTAAAATATATGTAATTCTTTTTTTGTTCTTATCTTCTTCTCCTATAATTTCTAAGTTGATAAAAATTTCAATTTAAATACAATCCAAATTCTTCATCTAATCCTTTTACTATTCATATATCTATAATTTCTAAGTGATTTATTTAATTAGGAATAGGAGATCTACTTCATTATGATTTATGAGTTCTAGCATTTCAGCGGATTAGAATTTTGGTTTCACACTAATTGTTCATATCAACATTAATTAAAAAAAAAAAAAATCATAGTATACGTATACAACTACTAATATCAACCTTTAATTTTATTTTTTATTTTTTTTAAACACCTCATAGATAGACACAAAATTATAATTGTTCTTATTGATTTTTTCTATATATCTCTATCAATTTTTAGATAAATACAAAATCTTAGTTGTTGTTATCTTTTGTTTAAGTTACATAAAATTCTTAATTAAACCATGCATCGCACGAGCATAATAGTAAGACACAACAAGAGCGAGTGGGAGACACCTAGCGAGAGATACTGAAAGAAACACCAAAACAACGAGAGAGAATGGGCAAACCCAAATGAAGGTGTCACAATCCATTTCCACATCGGAGAGACTTCAACCACTGCCACCGTTGCTTACTATTTTTCCATAGCTTCACATCAATGGGTGGTCAAAATCAATGCATCCACAAGTTGGACTCAGTGGATTACGACATCTGCAGCTCAACCTTCCTACTTAAGTAACACAAGGATAGCTTTCACACCAGCAAAGACGGCACTTTTTATTTTTTTAAAACACCTCATGGACAGACACAAAATTATAATTGTTCTTATTGATTTTTTCTATACATCTCTATCAATTTTTAGATAAATACAAAAACCTAGTTGTTGTTATCTTTTGTTTAAGTTACATATGATTCTTAATTAAACCATGCATCGCTCGGGCATAATAGTAAGAGACACCGAGAGTGAGTAGGAGACACCTAGCAAGAGATACTTAGAGAAACACTGAAACAACGAGAGAGAATGGGCAAACCCAAACGAAGGTGTCGCGATCCATTTCCACATCAGAGAACTTCAACCACTGCAACCGTTGCCTACTATTTTTCCATAGCATCACATCAATGGGTGGTAAAAATCAACGCATCCACAAGTTGGACTCAGTGGACTACGACATTTGCGGCTCAACCTTCCTACTTGAGCAGCACAAGGATAACGTTCACACCGGCAAAGACAGCACCGGGAGACGGTGCATTGCTTGCAGCACATAAGCCCAGGGCATCTAGGAGGTAATGGAGGAATTTCCAATGAATAAACACTTTGTCATGACTTGCAAGAGGCACCAAACGTGGAAAATCAGCCCACTTTTAGACATCTTATTATGGATATGATGTTTATGCGGTAATAGAGTGAAAAAAATAATAATAATAATGAACAAACAAAATCACTTATACATCTTAATAAGTATATGGTGTTTATACTGTAAGAGACTAAAAACAATAATGGACAAACAAAATTTTAGAATTAGAATTATTAAAATTTTATGATGCTATCACAAAAAAATAAAAAGAAATATTGATTATAAAGAATATTATTATTAGTGACAACATATAACATACTACTAATTAATAAATCATACAAGAATTCAAGTTGATAAGAGAATTTCTACTTTCAAAACTTTCATGACCTATGCAAGGTCACTCACATCAAATGAGCTAAAAATTTTAGTTTTTAGCACCTTAAAAACTTACTTTATATATTTTACCATCTCATTTTATAAAACATCCAACTTCAAAAGTTTTATTTTAGCATTCAACACATTAAAATAATATAAATAACACAATAAAATAATATATGAGTTGCTCCAATGAGAGTGAAAGTGAGAGTCTAAGGAGAGAGAGGGTGACAGAACTAAAAATAATTAAAAATACATATATAAGCTCTGATTTATTAGAGTTCACTGTAGCTGAAAGTGAAAAAATTTTAGATATAGGACTTTTGATGTGGCATGGTTTTTATGGTTTTTTAAGTTGCTGAAATAGTTTTTGAATGGTTTTGACAACTGCTTAATAGCATCGGTTTTGCTTACATATCTCCCAATGCTCTGTTAAGTGTCTGATTGGATGGAAGAATTCAAGAAGCTATGCATGTTTCATGTTTGTAAGATCAATAAAACACTTGACATTGAAATGATCCAAGACAAAAAAAATAAAAAAGTAAAGCAATTTGAAGAATATTTGCAAAAGTATCCAAGACAAAAAAAAAAAAAAAAGTAAAGCAATTTGAAGAATATTTGCAAAAGTAAAGTACCCACCAACCAAAACCAACAAAAGGAAATAGAAAAGTAGCTTGTTGATGAAAGAAACAAAAACTTACAAAGGACTTTGTTGGGTTTTGGAGGCAAAGCTTGGGACTGCGAAAGAGACACTGAGAAAGACAGTCTCTTTGCTAAGTACCCGTTGACTCTCTACCCATGAAAGAGAATGTAGGCCAATATACATACTTATTATGGAGTTGGACAGGGAATTCTAGCCTTTTGCCCTTAATTTTTTTTTTTTTTTTTTATTCAGCAATTTGTCCCTATTTTGAAACTATATAGAGATATGTCTCTGTTTCGATCCTCGATTATCTTAAAATCGAGTTTCAATGAAATATTCGATTCGTAGATAATCAAGTTATGACTGATCAAACTTTAAAAAAAAAAAAAAAATTTGCATGGAAATTGAGTTTCATGCAAAAAAATTTTGTAAGTGTGACTGCCCCATATTCAGAGAAACCTATAGTGTCGTTTTTAATCCTTATAGTGACGTTTTTAAGCCCTATAGCGGCGTTTTCCTGCAAAAAAATTTCGTAACTCTGATTGCCCCATACCAGGTTTAGGGAGCCCTATAGTGGCGTTTTTAATCACTATAGTGACGTTTTTAAGCCCTATAGCGGCGTTTTCTTGCAAAAAAATTTTCCATATGTCTGAATGTCTCATACCAGGTTTAGGGAGACATATAGTAGCGTTTTAAGGCCCTATAGTGACTTTTTAAGCCCTATAGTGGCGTTTTGAAACTCGATTTCCATAAAATTGAGTTCCATGCATTTTTTTTTTTTTTTTAAGTTTAATCAGGCATACTCGATTACCTTAAAATCGAGTTTTAATGTAAAACTCGATTTTAAGGTAATCGAGTATCGAAACAGGAGTATATCCGTATATAGTTTCAAAATAGGGGCAAATTGCTAAATAAATTTAAAAAAAAAAAAAATTAAGGACAAAAGCCCATTTTGTCCAGTTGGACATGGGTCAAATGTTTGGGGCCTACTCCAACTTCATTCACTAAAGGGACGGCCCGGCCTCCATTCAATTTGTTTTTTTTAATTTTTATTCTAATTAAATACTAGCTTCATTCAAATTCTTTTGTTAACATACTCTTTAAATAGGATTAGTTTATAACTCAAACCTGGGGCATATGCACAAATATAGATAAAAACATTCACAATTACACACATAATTTATGTTAAGTTTTTGTGGCAAAATCATATTTTACCCCTAGTTATTTTGGTGATTGGCAAATATATAAATATCATCAAACTAGCACATAAACCTTGAATTGAAATTATTAGAAAATTGTAGCATAAATAAAATAAAATAAAATAAACCTTTGAACTACACACGTTGAATGAGGCTACAGTGTTAATATATTTGTATAACACTACGAATTATATCATGAATGCGTTAACCAAAAACATTAACATGGTGTTTGACTATTTAAAACTCTAATGTTTAAGGGTTAATTGTTTACTTTAAAAAATTGAAGGACTATAATTGAAATGTAAAACGTTCAAAAGGGTATATTAATACGTCAAACGATAGTAATTCTAAACCATAAAAATAGAAAATAACAAAATTTAAAGAAGTATTTTAAAAAAAAAAAAAAATTCCCCTTCAACTTTGAGGATATCTAAAGGTCACCAACTGTAACATGTGTTTACATCTCTCATTATATTTACCATCTTTCCTATCTAGCTTTAAGATATTTAACTTGAACAGGGGATTCTAATAGTAGTTTTTTTTTTTCAAGGTTTCCTAAATCAATTTGGAGAAATGCAAATATTAGATATTTGTAATTCTAACCTTACTATTCAATTTATTTTTGGTACTATTTATGAACCCCATTGTATTTTTTAGTACTATTTATGGGTTCTCCTGTACTATTTCAGCTAACTTTTATCTTTATTTACAGTACTTTTAGCAAAATAAACGGATTCCAAGCAGAACCAAATCTTAAACTAGCCTATATAGGCTGTATGTTTGAAGCTTCTTACTCCTCTCTCTACCTTGTCTTTCAACGGCTTCAATTATTGGACCAATGGTATTACAGTTGGTTTGGAAAAACAATTTACCGCTTAATTTAAATTTTTTTAGCATTAAATTAAACATTTTGTAACCTTGCAACATTTAAAATAACCTTCCTATTTTTAATACTACATTGTTTTACCACATATACATATCCAAATTGACAGTCAAAAATTACAAGGAAAATGATGTTGGGTCAGTAGTATATTATAACTATCTCAAAGAAAAACAAATTATTTAACACATAAAATTAAGAATATTAAAAAAATGTGAACTTAATTTAGCTAAAATAATTAAATGATTGTGACTTCAAATTTTGAATTCATTTGAGCAATATTTTTCTATGTTTAAAATATTAAATATATAAATATATTATTCTTAACAATTTACGTGTCCTAATTTCTTTCTCTTCTTAGTGACACATATTATAACTAAAATTAATTCCCAAAAATGTTAATGATACTATATACCACAAAGTCACAAACCTAAAATTATACATAGTTTATATAGAAAACTTCATTCAAATTATTTAATAATGAAACTATAGCATGATCACTCATCAAAAGCTAATTCAGATATTTATTTATTATTTGTTGAAATGATACTAATCACATTTTTTGTCATATCAATTTGTAAGCTATTTGTAATAAATTTTTTTGTAACTTTAATATTTTCCATTATTTATTATGTCATTAAAGTGACACCAATCACAATCATTTTACGCCAATTTGTATACTTTTTATTGTAATTTTTTAATTATTTATAGTTACTATAGATTTGAACTTATAACATCCTCTAAACCTTTTATAATAATTTTTTTATTTAATTAATCCAATAGAAAGAATTTATTATATCAATTTCAAAATAATTATTTTTTTTATCATTATATCAAAATACTAATTGATTTTTTATATAAAAGATATTCGAACCTAAATTTTTCATTCCAAACCAAATAACCCATAAAAATGTTAATAACTTAATTTTAACATTTTTCTTTTATCATATTTCGCTTCAATATTAATTACATAATAATATATGATAATTATGTTTGACATTAACTTAAAAAACCAATTTTTTTACTATCAAATCCACTCGGAATTGATAAAACCTTTACCTGTCACATCACGCTCCCAATTACAATGGATCTTTTACTTTACGAGATTATTCTCTTTGGTACAAAAGCTTTGAACGGAGATTTCCCCCATCCTGCTGAAACCATGTTCACTCGTTGACAAGTCAAGCTATGCAGGTTCTTGGCATTGCTCTCGTTTACTTGGACTTTCCACTATAGCATTCACTTGTTAATTTGTTAATTAATATATATTCTTTTCTTTTTTTTTGAGAAAGAAGCTGACTATGTTTTATTAAATTGAATCAATTGGATGATTGTAAAAACGAAACAATATGCGATGGGACATCTTCCATCTATACTTAAAAATCTGATATGCATAATACATTTTTCGCTAGACTATGAGCTACTCTATTGCCGTTTTCATAACATGAAAATACAACAATTGTACAAAACTATTAGCAACCCTTTTCACATCGTCTATTAGCAAATCCGTTGGAGATAGGCTACACTCCGCTGACTTCAAAGCTTTAATCAGGCCGAGAGAATCTCCTTCAAGAATAACACTTCGGAAACCCAATTCAAGCGCAAAAGACACAGCCTTCAGAGCAGACAGCGCCTCAACCTCCTCAAGCTTATAAGCTTGATGGATTTTTTTCTGGACAAGAAGCCAACACAGCTCCATTATTATTCCGGTTTACCACTCCAATTCCGGGCTAATTAGATTCACTGAAAACAGCGCCATCAAAGTTAATTTTCACTAAACCCTCTTGCGGTCTTCTCCATCTTGATACTCCAGTACTGCTGTCTGTAATCTGCATTTCGGTATTTTGCAAATCAGCTCTAATAAAGAACCAATCCTCCACTCCTTCCCACTCTTGGTGCCACCCATCTATGATCAAAACCAATACTACTTTGAACATATTCTAGCCTTGCATCATCTGTAAGTGTCTTGGCTAAAAACACTACAGCTCAATATTTGCTTCCAAAACAGTCAATTCCACCGTAATTCCCTCATTAATTCTGACTTTTAAAGCCGTATCATCCTTTCTATTTTCATCCCCCTTATTGCGAATTAATGAGGAATTAATTTCATCTTCAATGCTTTCATCCCTGTCTGCCATTACACTTTATGACTGCTCCGGCATCCTCTCTCGGCCTGAACCCGGGACAAGAATGGCGTTTTTCCTAGTTGCAACGAAGGGGGGTGCTCTCAATTGTGGTCCAAATTCACGCTGCTCTACTTCGAGTGTGCCCTCGCTATCAATCCACAACTCACAATCTCTATCATCGTGAGTAAGTCGCCCGCACCAGTAGCATAAATTTGGCAATCTCTCATGCTTGAATGAAATCCACACCTGCTTTCCTCCTTCACCAACAGATATTAATCTCCCACGGCACAACGGTAAAGATAAATCAATGCAGACCTGCAAACGAATAAAATGAACCCCATCATATATTCTTATTGAATTAAGTTCAAACCTACTTGATTCTTAAAAATAAAAAATAAAAGTTCCCACCTACCCAATGTCAAGTCTTTAAGTCCAATATCCATCTTAAGTCTTTTTCAAATGACTACTGGGTCATACTAAATTCATTGAATTTTTCATATTCAGATACCATGCTATAGCAATTAACTGGGAAAGACCTTAAGTCCAATATCCATCTTAAGTCTTTTTCAAACGACAACTGGGTCATACTAAATTCATTGAATTTTTCATATTCAGATACCATGCTATAGCAATTAACTGGGAAAGACCACCAGGCCTTGTAGCCTGGTGGTACTCGGTACCATGTGTATCTATGAGCTCGGGGTTCTACCCCATAATTACCTAGCAAAAAAAAAAAAACTGGGAAAGGCTGAACTCTTAAACCTAGTAATGA
This sequence comes from Quercus cerris, assembly GCA_963669245.1. Lineage (NCBI taxonomy): Eukaryota > Viridiplantae > Streptophyta > Magnoliopsida > Fagales > Fagaceae > Quercus > Quercus cerris. The sequence continues at coordinate 84,490,150 of OY770007.1, forward strand.
CCCAACTTTGCATCCTTTACTACCAACCATTCTCTATCCAGCCTTTTTGAGTACACATTGCAAGTTCTAAACCATAACCAAAGTGCAAACTGCACAACGAGCTATCAAAGCAGCAAGCCATTTCCAATCCTTTCCTTTCCTTTCCTTTCCTTTCTTTTCCATCCTAATTCAGAACCCAGATTCCTTCTTTGTCTTATAACTGAGACCATGTTGACAGAGGTGTTTCTTGGAGCAGTTCTTCCAGTGCTGCTTGATATGTTGGCACCCCAGGAGTTGATGAGCTTGGTGTTCAGCGGAAGTGTCAAGAAGAAGCTGGAGAAATGGAGGCAAACCCTGTTGGCAATTCAGATGGTTCTTAAAGATGCTGAGGAGAAGCAACTGACAGATGCGGATGTGAACCAATGGCTGGAAGCTATCAGAGAATTGGCTTATGATCTTGAAGACTTATTTGATGATTTTGCCATTGAAGCTATGCAGCGCAAGTTGAAGGCACAGACTGAGTCTAGTAGCCCAGCAAGTATGGTTAGAAGCTTAGTCCCTACTCGTTTTACTCCTAGTGCTGTTAAATTCAACCTTAAGATGAAGTTTGAGATTGAAAAAATCAGTAACCGGTTAAAAGAAATAACTGAACAAAAAGACAGACTTGGGTTGAAAGATGGTGGTATGTCTGTAAAGATCTGGAAAAGGCCATCCAGCACAAGTGTGCCATATGGACCTGTGATAGGCAGAGATGAAGATAGAAAGAAGATTATAGAACTCATTTTAAAAGATGAGCAAACTGATGATTCTAATTATCATGTCATCTCTATTGTTGGAATGGCTGGGGTTGGTAAGACAACACTTGCTAGGCTTGTGTACAATGATGATGCAGTTAAGCATTTCAATCCAAGAGCCTGGATATGTGTATCTGATGACTTTGATGTTATGATGGTAACAAAAGCTCTTCTTGAATCTGTCACTTCCCAACCCTGCCATCTCAAAGAGTTGAATGAAGTTCAGGTGAAGCTGGCAAGTGAATTAGAGGGTAAAAAGTTCTTGCTTGTTTTAGATGATCTTTGGAATGAGAATTATGGCCTGTGGGAAGCACTGCTACCACCTTTCAGGGCTGGAGCAGCAGGGAGTCGAATAATCGTGACAACACGAAATGCAAGTGTTGGAAAGGTGATGGGAGCAGTTCAGTCTTATAATCTGGATTTTATATCCAACAATGATTGCTGGGCAATATTTGTCCAGCATTCCTTGATGAACGAAAATTTTGGTAGACCTGGGAATTCAGGCCTAATTCGTGAGAGAATTCTTGAAAGGTGCAGGGGATTGCCTTTGGCAGCAAGGACTCTTGGTGGTCTTTTCCGTGGTAAAGAGTTAGATGAGTGGGAGGATATAATGAATAGCAAATTGTGGAGTTCATCAAACATGGGAAGTGACATATTTCCCATATTAAGATTGAGCTACCACCATCTCCCTCATCATCTAAAGAGGTGCTTCGCTTATTGTTCATTATTCCCAAGGGACTATGAATTTGAAGAGAAGCAACTGATCCTGCTTTGGATGGCAGAAGGTTTGATTTATCAAGCAGAAGGTGATAAGCCAATGGAAGACTTAGGTGGCGAGTACTTTCGTGATCTACTGTCAAGGTCATTTTTTCAGCAGTCAAGCAGTAATAAATCACGATTCGTGATGCATGACCTCATCAGTGATTTGGCTCAATGGGTTGCAGGAATAAGCTACTTCAGGTTGGAGACTAAGCTGGAGGGCAACGAGCGAAGCAAAGTTTCCAGTAAAGCTCGCCATTTATCTTTTGTTGGTAGCAGATATGATGGAGCTAAGAAGTTTGAGGCAATTTCTGAATTCAAGCATTTGCGGACCTTCCTACCACTAATGGCACCATATGTTGGGTACTCTTATTTGTCTTATCACATTATTAATCAATTGTTGCCTAAATTACAAAACCTACGGGTGCTTTCTTTGAGTGGATATCGCATAGTTTATCTACCACAAACAATAGGTGATCTCAAGCATTTGCGGTACCTTGACCTTTCTCGCACACAACTCAGAAGCCTGCCTACATCAATAAGCACTCTTTACAATTTACAAACATTGCTATTAGAAAATTGCACTTCTTTAAAGTTCTTGCCTCCTGATTTTGGTAAACTGTTTAACCTGCGTCATTTGAATATTTTTGGATCAAATTTATTGGAAGGAATGCCTCTAAGCATAGGTAATTTTTCTAGTCTCCAAACATTGTCCAACTTTGTTGTGGGCAAAGCAGATAGTTTCTGTGTAATAAGAGAGCTAGGGCCCTTGGTGCATCTTCGAGGGACACTCTGCATCTCAAAATTGGAGAATATAACTAAAGCTCAGGAGGCAAGAGACAGTTATTTATATGGTAAGCAAGACCTTAATGAGGTTGTGATGGAATGGAGTAGCAACCTTAATGAATCAGAAGATGAAGAAACCCAGTTGGAAGTACTTAACATGCTACAGCCTAATGTGAAGTTGAAGGAGCTTACTGTGAAGTGCTATGGTGGAACCAAATTCCCAACTTGGATAGGAGATCCTTCATTTTCTAATTTAGTGCTCCTAAGGTTTGAAAATTGTGATAACTGCAATTCCTTGCCACCAGTTGGGCAACTACCCTTTCTCAAAGATCTTCTCATTAAAGGAATGGCTGGAGTGAAGAGTGTTGGCCGAGAGTTTTATGGGGAAAGTTGCTTGAGACCTTTTCAATCCTTGGAGACTTTACATTTTGAGGATATGCCAAGATGGGTAAACTGGATTCCTCTTGGAGTTAATGAAGCATTTGCTTGCTTGCGTAAGCTTTCAATCATAAGATGCCATAATCTGGTGAGAAAATTGCCAGACCATCTTCCTTCATTAAAAAAGCTTGTGATTCATGGATGTTGGAATATGGTAGTTTCAGTTTCAAACTTACCAATGCTGTGTGTATTAGTAATTGAGGGATGCAAAAGAGTGGAGTGTGAAAGTTCAGTTGGCTTTGGCTCACCCTACTCCATGGCTTTTTCAAAAATTTCAGAGTTTGGAAATGCAACAGCAGGGTTAATGCATGGAGTAAGTAAAGTAGAATATTTGAAGATTGTTGATTCTGAAAAGCTCACAACTTTGTGGGAGAAAATACCTGAAGGGTTGCACAGACTCAAATTCCTACGAGAGCTGTCTATTGAAGACTGCCCAACTCTAGTTTCCTTTCCAGCATCTGGTTTTCCATCCATGCTGAAAGTAATTCAAATAAAAAGCTGCAGTGGTCTGAAATCGTTACTACCAGAGGGAACGTTGCACAGCAGAGAAAATGCATGTCTTGAGCGGTTGTGTGTTGTTCGTTGTGATTCTATGAAGTCCATTGCCAGAGGACAGCTACCAACAACTCTAAAAAGGTTGGAGATATCTCATTGTATGAATTTGCAGTGTGTGCTAGACGAGGGAGAGGGTTCTTCTTCTTCTTCAGGGATGCATGATGAGGATATCAACAACAGAAGCAAAACTCATCTTCAGTACTTAGACATCAAATCATGTCCATCTCTCACAACCTTAACTTCAAGTGGCAAGTTACCTGCCACGCTTACACACCTCCTTCTGAGGGAATGCCCAAAGCTCATGTGTTTGTCATCAACAGGTAAATTGCCAGCAGCACTTCAATACCTTGAGATTCAATCAATCTCAAAGCTGCAGAAAATAGCAGAGAGGTTGCACCAGAACACATCCCTTGAATGCATTAAGATTTGGAATTGCCATGGCCTTAAATCCTTGCCGGAGGACCTACACAACCTCAGCAAACTTCGCCAGTTTCTAATTTTTTGGTGTCAAAGTTTTTCTTCCTTCCCAGCAGCAGGGTTGCCTTCAAACCTGAGAGTTCTTGGGATCAAAAACTGTAAGAATCTCAAGGCCTTACCTAACGGTATGCGCAACCTCACTTCTCTTCAAAAATTGGATATATCTAACCGTCTAGACAGTCTGCCCTCTCCACAAGAGGGTTTACCTACCAACCTTATAGAACTTAATATGCATGACCTGAAGTTCTACAAACCAATGTTTGAGTGGGGGTTGCAACAACTCACTTCTCTTATAAAACTCTCCATTCATGGTGAATGTCTAGATGTTGATTCCTATCCAGGTGAGAGGGAGAATGGGGTCATGATGCTGCTGCCAAACTCTCTCTCAATTCTATGCATTTCATATTTTCAAAACCTGGAATGTCTGTCCCCCAAGGGGTTTCAAAACCTCACATCTTTAAACCAACTAAAGATCTATAATTGCCTAAAGCTCACATCCTTACCAAAGGAGGGCCTGCCTCCCTCACTTACACAACTTGAAATCCGTAATTGTCCTCTGCTAAGTCAACATTGCAATAATGAGAAAGGACAAGAGTGGTCCAAGATAGCTTACATCCCTTGTGTTTTGATTGACAACAAATTCATCCATGAAACAGTGACAACAGATTCATTCACAACACAGCCCAACAGGTGAATTCCTGATTTTGCAAACAAGAGGATGTTCAACTTTCGCATTGCATTGACATCTAGGTAAGTCATTTATTAAATCTCCAAATTTATATGTTTACACAGCATACATGTCCAAACTTTTTATATGACAGTGTTCAATATTTTGTATATTTAGCTAGGTAAACCCAGCATAGTGACAAAATGAGAACCAAAGCTGAATTCTGTGATAACCTCTTACATGCTTTTTGCAGTATATACCTTACTATATTTAAGAACCTGCCATAACCACCTCTGGTTTATAGTTTGCATCACTAACTTATTTTCATTTTACACTTACACATAGGTTTTGGCATATGCCTGGACATAAAGGAAATAAATTACCCACCATTACAGATTCATTGCATTTTTTAGAATATTGTCAATGAGAAAACTAACTTAATATTTATGTCATGTAGTTTCACTATGTCCTAAGCATTGAAATTGGGGCCTAGAATTTTACATTTAGAGGCTGATCAAACTCCAGACTGTTATTGATGATGATTTTAGTCCCTAAAATCTCATCCAGTTATTGGGTTTTCACATCAGCTTCTCAGCTAGGGTTAATGGTCCATAAATTCTTATCTATCGTGCAGAACCTAAGCAGATTTCTTTTCTGCCATAACTACTACTACCCTACATCAAGTTACTGTTCAAATTTCAATGGATAATTGGATATTATCGTTTTACTTTCTCCTTCTAATTTGATGGCAGTGTATATACTCTTTAGTATAACTAATTCTTTATGTATGGTGTCATAACCTATGTGAAGCGTAACATAATAATCATGGCAACTGTCTAATATAGGATATCTGCATATCTGCATTACCAGAAAGTAGATACAGATACAAATATTTCTTGTTGAAAATTTTTTTTTTTTCCAAGTTTTCATTACAACAGAGGAATTCTGGTTGGACTTCTTGCCCTTTAGGTACATCACTGATGAATCTTACTGCCTTTGGTGCTTGCAGATAGTTTGAAAGGCTGATGCAATTCGTTTCAATTTTCCATGTGCTGTGTGTTGAAGGAATATTTGTTTTTGTCTTGTTGATGTTTGTTTACTATCTTTACTATGTCTGTTAGAGATAGTGGCTCATATTCTGAATAAGAAAGTAACATCGGTCTCTGGTCTAGAGGCCCCATGAGTGGAGTGTAGCAGAGCGCAACTAAGTGGAGGCCATGAGGCCCAATGTGGCTTTGTTACCCCTTCATTGGGAAATTCAATGTCCTGGTTTTGGGCTTTTTTAGAGGCACTATCAATTTATTGTAAACCCTTTATTTTTCTTTAATAGTGATTTTTCCTACCGCATACTTTGGTGGATGTAGGCATATTTTCGAACAACATAAATTTCCATGTCAATTTTCTCTTCTCTCTCTTTTTTTAACATTGCTAGCATCTGAAATCTTCAAAAGTGGTCATGGCCTTTTACAATTTGTTTCCTAAATATTTAAGGACGGTTAACTCTATTCTGCAATATTGATGCCAATTATTTTTTGACGTTATATTTATTCTCTTCCTCTTTGTATTGTTTTCACATCAAGTCAGGATGCATTACTGTAACTCTACTCTGCAATATTGGCGGCCAATTTCTTTTTCCTTTATTTTTATTCATTTCCTCTCTATCTAGTGTTTTCTCGGGAAGTCTGCAACCAAAGGATGCATTAATGGAGAAAACAATACTCAATATTATCTAGCCAATTGTTCTTTGTGAGCGGTTTTGCAATGTTCTTTGCATAAAAGTACAAGTTTACATTACTAGGTGTACATAGGACTTAACAGATGCCTCTCTTAATGTTAAGAAGAAGAAAAAAATTCTCTTATTTGATAATAAGAAACTTTACTAATTGAGTTAAAAAGAACCTATGTATTGATTTAAACTAAAAAGAAATCAATTAGCCTTTTATCTTGACAATAAAAAACAGTTATCATGAAACAAAAATCATAGGTTTAATATCCTATCGTATAAAAAAAAAAGATTAAAAAATGACCCCTACTTTTTGAAGTACAATATTCAAAAGGAGAAAATACCATTTTGTGGTCATTGTTAATTAGGTCCTTACATTTTGGTAGCAATCAATTTCTATTAGTGAGTTGATAGTAGGCGATCAAATTGACAGTGACCAAAATGCAAGGACCAAAATAGACTTTTTGCCTTAAAAGAATTTATTTGATTGCGGATACTTTTAGAGTTATTTAAATACATGGAGCAAAATGTCTTCAAACAAAAAATACCGCACAAAATAAAGCCATAAAGTATGAGTATATTAGCTTTAAAAGAAAAATAACAGCTGAATTCCTGGAAGGGACATTGTTCTTTTAACTGAGGTGCATGAAGGACAGGCAGGGCTACTTGGCATAATATCAATTAAAACCAAAACATGGATGGATGCTACTTTGCGTAATGAAAAATTTGCTTGAAATTGGAGGAATGGAGGAAGAAGGGAACCATAACATAGATTATGCTTCATATTGAAACTCAAGTGCCATAAAGGGAGCCAAATGAAATTTACTTAACAATTAATAAATTCACATTAACAAAGCTGTTACACTGCTTTGCCTTCCAACTCTCCAAGGCAAACGCTAGAATGCATTCTTTAACCACTACAAATATAACAAATAGAATTCCGAATAGAACTTATTTTAGCCACCCTGTTGTCAATGCCGCTCAGTTCATACCACACCACTAGAATGGCACCAACACCAATTGTCTAACATGAATGCGACTCAATTTATAGTTGGATTTTTCTGCAGTTGTCCACAAGTGACCACGACATGTGGGGATTCCAGGAAATTATAGGTGCCTATAACATTCATTATAATATATTTACATCCACACTTCTGATTTCATAAAATAAATACACAATGTACAAAACCAAAGAACCCGAATTGATCTACCATCATCCTCTGCAATTGCACAAATAGAAAGAAAAAAAAATCTATTCAAATATGAAAATTACTTACAATAATGATGAAAATTATATTTTCCAGCCTCTACTCCCGTATCTTTTGGATTCCAGTCCAGCGTGCATAATCCACCCACCTGTTTGCAGAATATATAAAATACCTTGAGAAGTGAAAAGAAGAAATATGAAAAATTGACATATGACACCCTAGGAGATCTCAAATCTTACATCAATGACCCCAAGAATGTGTTGCCAGTTCGAACAACAAAGCAAATAGCACCCAGAATAATCTTGTGTTGATGCAGAAAGGGCTCTAGGATTCGTTGTTCAATAATTCCAGCAAGAACTTGGTACCTGTTAAACAAAGAAAGCATATAATTTGTACTGTAAACTGACTATTGTCTGTACATACAGATGATGATCAACTATTACTAGCCTCACCTTTTCATGACTTAATGAGTATTATTATGTTATGATGTGGTTGCAAATAAACCCACATACCTTAGATTACTAGAAACTGCCATATAAACACCATATGCAACACTGGTTGATAATACAGGCACATCCTCTGCTTCACCAGCGAAGGATTTATCAATAGCCTTTCGTGCATTGATCAACAAATTTGTTATCCCTGTACCAACCTGAAAAATGCTGCTATTAGTCGTATGACATCAAATAGATAGTGATATCATGAGCCCTAAACCAAAAAAAGAAAAAAAAATGATAGTTAATGATAAATTATTAATATCCCAAAAGCTTAAGCATTTACCGTTAATAAGTGGAGCCCTACAGGTGGGATTTTAAATTTTTAAATGGAAAGTATAGTGGAGATAGGGTTTGAACTCTAGACTACTTACTTTGATACCGTGATAAATTATCACTGATCTTAAGTTATTAGAGAAAGGAGAATAAAATTATTTAACCATTATTCTAACAAATAGAACTTTGACATGCAGCCTTTATTTTCTACCACATAAAACCAATCTTATAAATAACATAACACAACACACTGCATTTTGGACACCTTATTACGTAAAACATATCAAAGCCTGTTTATCAACTGTCATCAAATCCAAAACCTTATAAAAACAATTTGCACACAATTACTGAACTACATTTCTTGAAATAGCCTTGGTGCACTATGTTTCCAGTTCTCAGACCAGGTGTATCTAATTGTGAATTAGTATGTGAAGTTATATACTTCTATTATGTTTTCCACAAAGAATATACAAAATAAAGATAGGATAAATAAAATGTGCTTTAGGAATTAGGAAGCACCCATGCTAGGACTTCTCTAATTCATAAAGTATGGTTATTGTAGATGGCAACAAACTATGGAAATTCCCTTTTGATGGACAACAAAGCACAAAAGTGGTTAGAACAAGTTGAAAATATATTACAACTAAATAGAAAGAAAATTACATACAAGGCATTTCAAAACATGTATGGTTTTCACTTACCAAAGATGCACCAGTCCCAACTACAAATAGTTTGGCCCCATTACGCTGCAAAAGAGATTGATATACCATAAATTTCTGATTCATTGTAAACTACAGTTAAAATCCTTATAGTTATCCAAGACGTACCACTATTGCACCTATTCTCTGTAAAAATGAATAAGATGTTCCAGCCAAAGCCACCTGCATGGAGGATTTTAGAAGAAAATAATTGATTACATTACATAAGGTTCATATAATGTTGAAGTTGAGGATCAAAACATCAGCCCCCCGAAACACACAACAGTTAAGAAATTATAACACAAACAATTACCTGAAATGCATTGTCAGGACAGCCATAGAAAAACTTAGCAATTGATCCGGCACTGACTGCAAGAGGTGGGCGGAGGGAAACGGTAGGAGCAGGAAGCCAGACAAGCATAAAATCTGCTATGATGGCCATCACCTAAGATGAAAACTATATCAGAAAGATGCAAATTCCATTCATTGTTGACTTGAATTAAAGAGCCAAGTAGCACTTCAAATTTGAGACATAAAATCTTGTGGAATGTCACAGTAGATTCAGATAACCAAGAAAACATACCACATCAGCAAAAACGAAATCTAGCTCCTTGGTAAACTTTTCTCTACGCCTCTCCAACTCTGCTGCAGTCTGCAAGGAAAACAGATGGATAAATATTCTATCCGAATAATAAAATAATTATTTCTCTTAAACACACACACAGCAAAGAAAGCTAGAATCTTTTAGTAACAATGAGAAGAAGCAAAACAGCCCGGGAAAAAAAGCTATAATATGAAATGGATATGATTAGAGGCAAAGAATGATAGATCATTGTGATGCAGAAACACACACAGCAAAGATAGCTAGAACCTAGTAGTAATTAGTATGAAAAGAATAAAAGAATGATAAAGTATTGTGAAGCAGAAACACAGAGCAAGGAAAGCTAGAATTTTGTAGTAGTTGATATGAAAAGAAGCAAAGAAAGGCAGAGCAGCGTGAAGCAGAAACTATTTAAAAAAAAAAGAATAATTCACAATTCCCTAATAGAGTAAGCTTTTAAAACAAATAGCAACTTATCATGTTATTAGAGCAAGTAGTCCTAAATTCCCATTTAAAAAAGGTTAAAAGTCCCATATGTTGGATCCCTACTGTGTTAGAACAATGGTTAACAAATTTCATTCATTCTTTCCAGTTAAATGATTGAATTTATTGTTTTCTATTGTTAACTTTTTAAATGGGAGGTAGAGTTGAGACGAGGTTTGAACTTAGGACCATTTGATACCATAATAAATTACTAATTGTCTTACCCATTTAATGTGGAAGATTAGAGAAAGGTTAGAACTCAAGACCACCCACACCTTTCTATGATAAATTACCTATTGTCCAAAGGTTTATATTGTTAGTAACGATGAATTTAATCATATAATCATTATTCTAATAGCCTTTTGGACAGGTTGTAATTTATTTGAACAGAGCAAAGAAAGCTAGAATCTATCATTGGTGGATATAAAAACAAGCAAAAGAGAATGGTAGAGCAGAGTGAAGAAGCAGAAACAAAAGCAAAAACCTTGGTGAAGATGCCAACACCACACTCTATGGCAACCTTTGTCAAGAAAAGGTCATCAGCAAGCAAACGCTCCTTAAACCCACCAAACTGAAGCAACCATCGGAACAGTACCGACTTTTCGAGCTCAAAGTACCTCTTAACAATCGACCCAGGTACCCTTCCAGCCTCTATAGCCGCAGCCAAGTCCTTTGGCATAGTCTCCACTGACCTACCAGCCTCTAACAACGCCATCACAGCCTCTTCTTTGTTCCTTTCCTTGTCACCATCATCACTATTACCATTGTCATTATCATCATTACCACTATCTCCACCTCCTCCTCCTCCTCCACTGCCTATGCCACCGCCTCCGCCGGTGTTGAGAGTGGAGTGAGTGATGGTGGTGGGACGTTTGTGAAACGTGGTGAAAGTAACGAGAGAAGGAGTGAAGAGGCGTGAAGTAGTGGTAGTGGTGGTGGTGGGGAAGTGGTGGGCTGTGTTGGTGAAGGTTTGAGGTGAAGAGTGGTGATAGTGGTGAGATGGGGAGGAGGGAAGAGTGAAAGGGTTGGTGGAGAAGTTGGAGAAAATGATTGCCATGAGAGAGAGAGAGAGAGAGAGAGAGAGAGAGAGAATTGAAGGGAGTTTGGTGTTTTTTTTTTTTTTTTTTTTTTTTGGTGGATTTGTTTGGTGGTGAAGAGGAGGTAGATGATGGGGGTGTGATGAATAAAATAATGGCAGAGAGAAAGAGATGGATAGATGTAGAAGAAGCGACTGACAGTCGCCACACACTTACAAGCGGGTGCGTGGAGTCTTTGGAGTCTGAAGTTTGGACACTTTCTAGTCAGACTGTTACTGGTAATTTTGGTGGGAGATTTTTTCTAGATCAAGGGATTATATACTATCCGTTAAATATAATAAAATAAAAAATCTTTTCAATCTTTTTATATATTTTTTTTAAAACTTGAATTTTAAAAATTTAATTGTTAAATTTCATTTCCTTATATTATTAACACATGCATGTCAAATTTCGTTCAAATTTAATATTATTTATTATTCGATCAATAAACTTATAAAACTTGAAATTTTAACATTTTCTAGTCAAATTGTTATTGGTAATTTTGGTGAGAGTTTTTTTCTAGATCAAGGGATTATATATTATCCATTAAAAAAAAAAAACTACTCTTTAATTTTTTTCATAAATTTCTTTTTTGAACTTGAATTTTAAAATTTAACTATTGAATTTCAATTTCTTATATTCTTAACATGCATGTCAAATATCGTTCAAATTTGATATTATTTATTATTCGATCAATAAACTTATAAAATTTGAAATTTTAACATTTGTTTGATGACATAGCAATTAATTTTTGAACTTTTTGAAATTTTGCAAGTGTGAAGAATATAATAAGAACATACAATTCAATAGTTAGATTTTCAAAATTCACACTCAATGTAAAGATATATATGAGGAGTTTAAAAGATTTCTCTCTAAATTAGTTTGGAGAAAAACTTTGTTTATTGGTATGTATAATAATATTTAGAGGGAAGGATATGGATTTCAAAGTTTTAGTTTAAGTTATTTGTTTGAATAATATAAATTAACTTCTTCTTTGTATGTTACCATAAAATTTACAATGAGTCCATTTAGCTTTGCATTAGCTAAAGTTTTTTTTTTTTTTTTTTGGTGTGTGTGTGTGTGTTACAAGAGTTTTGAAATTTAACTTACATTTCTTGTTATTTTCTGTAAAAACTTTATGAACCCGTATTCAAGCACCGCAAATATGGGAACCACTCATATTTCCCTCAAATCTGAGGGGTCTGTTTTTTTAAACCAAGTAAAATAATAAATAATTTTGTTTTAAAGAAGTAGGGGTATTCTCCAACTTCATACTAGTTTAGATTATTACATGCTGATAAGAAAATTTTATCACTCTCAAAACATATGTGAATGACTACACCTAAGTATTTATGTGTTTGAATTTAATTGAGAAACATAATATACTATATCTAAAGAATTATACTTAATTTTTATTTTTTCAACAAATATTGATGAAGAAGATTTTAATAGTTTATTATTAAGACTTTTCAATGGAGTACTAACTTATGCTTAAAAGATTGATAAAATTAGACATGTGCTTTGAACATAACAATTCCCACTAATTTTTTTTTTCTTCCTATCTAATTCAATTGAAATATTAATTGCATGGTTACAGAGAAAAGAATTTGAATAACATCAATTGCCTCAAAACAGACTAAAGATTAGAGAATATCAATGAACTATCAATGAAGATGGGACCCAATGACCCCATGACATGTTAAATTTGAAATTCAGAACAAGAAAACAAATCTCTTAATAAAAGTTGCATTCAAATTTCCACAAACTTGCAAATGACTTTGCACCCCCTTCTTCAATAGAAGCCACAGAAATTGGAGAATTTAATAAGGACCATTATCTCAGACAAGCCATACGCTGCAAAACAAAACATGGGTCCATTTATTCACAACTGAAAAGTGTCAAATTTTAGTTTGGACTGTGGAGCTTTCCTACTACAAGGAATGAGCGTGTAGTAATTGTTTTGCCAAATTAGTGACCAGTGATTAAGGGTGTGTGGCACGCACCATATAGAGGAATAGAATCTCTTGAGGAAAAAAAAAAAAAAAAAAAAACTTGGAATCTAAACCTATAGATAGAGACTGAGACAAACTAAAGGAAAATAGGAAATCTTACGAACACGTATTTGAAAGTAGGCTGTCCTGCTTTCCAAAAAAAAAAAAAAAGTAGGCTGTCTTATTACAAAGATTACCCTTTTTTTTTCTTTTTTACAAAATGTCTGGTTAAGAGGTGTTTTTATGATATATGTTAATGAACCATTTTATGAAAATTTTGATATTTACTTTTAGGGGGAAAAATAAAAAACTATAAAAAAAGAACAAGTTGGTTTTTTTTTTTTTTCATATTCTATAATATTTTCTATACGAATGCCCTTATGTCTAGTAACAAAATCTATTTTTTCTGTTCTTAGGTAAGTGCACCAAAATAGATTGAAATGGCCCGAAATTGGACCAATGAGGACTAAAGAGACCGAATTATACTGCAATGGACCAAAATAGACCGAAGTGGACTTAGACCAAAATGGACTGAATTAGACCAATGTGGACCAAATTGGACTAAAGTGAACCAAATTAGACCAAAAAGAACCAAAAAGAACAAAGTAAACCAATTTAGACCAAAATGGGCAGAATTAAACCAAAATAGATCAAATTGAATCGAGTTAAATTCTATCGTATTTAGATATTAATAAAAAATAAAAATAAAAACCTCAATGCAAGCAAGCATGTTGAGGTTTTGGAGTGGGCCTATTCGGCTGGAACACAGAACGAAGGAGCCATAAAGTCTAAAGCCCATAAACGGATAAACCTATGGGAAAACAGAATGATGCAATACATTCTCAGGGTTTTTTTTTTTTTTTTTTTTTCATTTAGCATCATTTTAGCAACAATTTTGTTAGTTAGCATATTTTTGAAACATTTTAACAAATAACATCTTGAGTTTGTTAAATTCGATTTCAATAAATGAAATCGAGTCTCACGCACTCAATTTTGATGCTCTAAAAGGCTGATGTGGAAATTTCTTTTCACGTAAAACTCGAGTTTCACACACTCGATTTAGTTTTACTGATCTGAAAAACAAAAAGAAGAAGAACGAAGTAGAAAGAAGGAGAAGGAGAAGGAGAAGAAAGAAGGAAAAGAAGAAGAAGAGACCCATGGCAAAACCAAACCCACTCCGTGAAGTGACCTATAAAACCAAACCCACCCACGGCAAAACCAAATCCACCCCTTTGTTGTCATCTCTACCTGCAAAACCAAACCCACCTGCAAAAAAAAAAAAAAAAAAAAAAAAAAAAAAAATCTTTCTTCTTCTTCTCCATGTTCTCTAGATCAGATGTGTAATATTTGATATTTCTTATCCAAAGCATAAATCGAGTGTATTAAACTCGAGGTTCACATGTACAAAAGATCCACATCAGCCTCTGCCAGAGCATAAATCTAGTGTATTAGACTTGATTTCCTTAGTTGAAATCGAGTATAACAAACTCAAGATGTTAGTTTGCTAAAATGTTTCAAAAACATGCTAACTAACAAAATTGTTGCTAAAATGATGATAAATGGCAAAAAAAAAAATCCCATTCTCAGCTGTTAAACTCTAATCATATTCATTTCATTTCTTTGGAGGAAGATCGAATGAGGCAATTCATTCAGCAAGTATTGCCAATGGGCTCCAAGATATTAGTTAATGCCTACAATTTCCAAGGCACTAGATGATTGGGATAATTGGGGTAATTTGAATTTTGAATGTCTTTGTCTAAATTTTGAAATACCAAAAAGTATTAATTGAATGACAAAAACTTTTCGCTATGCATCATAATATTAAAGAATATATAATAATAATATTTATAAAAAATAGCAAATAATATATATATATATATATATTAATAGACAAAGTTAAGAGAAAATGATTTTAATTGAATTCTCAATTTTGCACTACGTATCCTATATAATTTTTAATTTTTTGCCATGTGAGTTATTGAAGGTAAAAATCGAAGAGTTCAGATCCAGTTAGATTATAAATTGGATTTCAATTGAAATCCAATTTTTCCCATGTGTCTATCTAAGTTTTTTATTTTTGTCGCAAGTGAATTATTATGTGCAAAATCCGAAAAGTTTAAAATTAATTAAATTCTAAATCATATATATATATATATATATATATCTAAAATGAGAAACCATTACATATTTTAGAAATTTACTAATATATAGTATATATTACTAGAATTCAATTTTGCGTCATGTGTCTAAATTTATGTGGGACCACACCATAATTATCCACTTAAGTTTATGCCACGTGTTCACTTAAGTTTTTTAATATTTGTTCCAATTGAATTAATGAGTACAAAATACTAAAAATCTAATATTAACGAACTATAAAATAAAATTTAAAAAAAAAATCACATATACTCAATAAAAACCACCACACAACAAAAATCATCACATGTTCTATCTTATTAAAAATTAGAAGAAAAAAGATAATCATAAGTAGCATTAAATTTAGGTAAGCATTTTAATATGTGACTAATTACGTTTACTTTTTTTTTTTTAAATAATTTGACTAATTATTTATACTTTTATAATAAAATTTTTGTTTAATTTTAAATGTATCTATATGTATGCATGTGTCACATGCTATTTTTTTTTTTAATAATTTTACTAATTATTTATATTTTTATAATAAAAGTTGTGTTTAATTTTAAATGCATCAATGTATTTACATGAGTTACATGCTAGTGTGTGTGTGTGCGCGTGTATATAATATATATATATATATATATATGAGCAAAGTTTAGAGAAAGTTCAATTCGAATTTGAAATTAAAATCCAATTTTGCGTCATGTGTCTAACTTTATGTGGATGCCACATCATAATTATCCACTTAAATTTATGATATGTGTCCACTTAAGTTTTTTAATTTTTGTGTCAAGTGAGTTAATGAATGCAAAATAATAAGAATCTAATATTAATGAACTATAAAATTGAAAAAAAAAAAAAAAAAACTAATCACATATACTCAATAAAAATATCACACAACAAAGATCACCACACGTTCTATCTTATTAAAAATTAGAAAAAAAATTATCATAAGTAGTATTAAATTTAGATAAGAATTTTAATATGTGACTAATTAAATTTACTTTTTTAAAAAAATTAACTAATTATTTATATTTTTATAATAAAAACATGTTTAATTTTAAATGTATCTATACATATGCATGTATTACATGCTTTTTTTTTTAAATAATTTGACTAATTATTTATATTTTTATAATAAAAATTACGTTTAATTTTAAATGCTTCCATGCATTTGCATGAGTTATACATTAGTAATAATATATATTAGTAAGAGTGTTGTACTTGGCGAGACAAATATTAAAATGAATTTTAAAAGATAATCAATTTTATGGTTTGTAGGACTATGCCAACCGTTTGAGATCTTATTAAAAAATAACACAATATATATATATATATATATATATATATATATATTGAGAATAAACGGCAAAATAACACAAATTTTAAAAACACATAAATGTAAACTAGAGATTAAATATTTCATTTACAATCTTATCATTTTGTATAACTTTTGGCGAAATTTTATAGGGGCACACTTTATTACAACTTATTTCTTTAATTTAACATAAACTCTAAATTTATTACAAATTTCTTTTTAATATAACACTTCAGGTTTCCATATATTAAAACAAAACAAAGCAAAATAAAATTTAATTATTCTAATATTTGAACCCCAATTGAGCAAAGACAAAATTATTGAAATAACCTTTTATATTTTCAGATTTAGTGCTTAATAAACAATCTTATTGTGGGAGCTCAGGATTTTTGGGGAAGTTTTACACCCTAACCTTCGCATCACAGTTAGAAGGCTTTTGTCTGCTTTGGAGAGCCAAGGCCTCACGGTTTTGTGACTTGGAATCTCACATCGGAAGGATAACACTCTCACTCATGCCATATATGTGCTTGGCACTTGCATGAGTGTACCACTACTACTCCCACTCATGCCTTATATGTGCTTGGCATTTGCATGAGTGTACCTGGAACTTGCATGAGTGTACCACTACTACTGCACTGGCATGTGTCAAGCACATATAAGGCATGAATGAGAGTGTTATCCTTCCGATGTGGGATTCCAAGTCTTGGGGCTGAGACTATGAAACCCTTCAAGCTTGCCTGCACTCGATCGAAGATGACAAAACCGTGAGGGCTTGGCTCTCCAAAGCGGACAAAAGCCTTCTAACTGTGATGCAAGGGTGAGGGTTTAAAACCTCTGAGTAGCCCAAAAATCCTGAGCTCCCACACTTATTATTACATGTAAATATTATTCAAACTTAATCAATTTTAATAATATACATTGAACTGTCCATTGTTCAAATGAATCAGGTTAGATGGTTTATTCAATCAAACGCAATCCATCACATGTCTAGAAACTAACACAACCCACATGGATCAGGTTGAGTTAGGTCAATGGGTTGTGCGTAGATGTTTCATTTCTTGTACAACAAATTAAACTTTCATCAACTATTAAATCAATTTTTCAATAATTCATTACAATTTACATAATATTCTTTAATTATATTCTATATTCATAAAAATTAAACTCAAAATACCAAAAAGAATCAAACGAAAATTATTAAAAAAGAAAAAAAACTTATATATATATATATATATATATGGTGAGTTGGGTTGAACAATCATCTATCAGAGCTCAACCCAATTCGAAATTCAAAATAAAATTTCAAGTCAATTGAAATCTACCAACCTGACATATTAGTATGGATTAATTTTGTGGTATTAGTGGGGTTGGACGAAGACCAATCTTTACTTTTTCATTCAAAAAATTTTCTAAGTAATTATTTTTTACAAAATCAAACCTGCTATAAGAAAATTAATTATTATGTTTGGTCTAGTCATTTATCCTTCTTTTTTATTGGTTATTTAATTATTATTTGTTATATACTTCAAATAGTTAATAAAATTATTTTTACGATTGTCCTTTCATAAAATTTTCCAATAAATTATTTCCCATAAAACAAACCCACAAAAAATATTAATTTTTAATTTGACTTTACTAATTTTATCCTTTAAAAAATTATGAGTAAATTTCACAAACATAACATGAGATTTGGGTTAATACCAAAAAAGTCTAAAAAAGTATTTAAAAACTGATCAATTTAGTCCTTTAACCCTAACCCTGTTATCCCTCCGTTACTCATCTTCTCTCTCTCTCTCTCTCATCCTTCTGTGTTCCAGTGGCCGTTGGATCAATCCCACCATAGAAGCCCACATCATAAAATACCCAAAGAAACTCTGAACCGCACCCACCCCCAGTTGGGGTTGTTTTTCTGTGGCTATCCATTTGTTGTGGGTTTGGCTGGGGGTTTTTGAATTTGTTGTTGCCAGTGTGGTCTCTGGTTGCTTGTTCTAGATTTGTAGATGGGTTTTTGTTGATAGTGTTTGTGGGTTTTGCTGATGCCATTGTTATTGTTTTGCTGGGTTTGTGGGTTTAGCTACTAGGTTTGTTTAACTGAGAATGTAACGGGCGTTACAAGCCGTTTGAGGATAAGGACTGATTGGTACTATTTCCCAAAACCTCGGGTGTGTTTGTGAAGTTTACCCAAAAATTATTCATCTTAAGAAAAATTTGCAAAATAGCACATAATAACAACGGTCTAGAATCCACAAAGGAAAAGGTCTGCTACACACGCTGACACTACACAAGTGAACACCTCTTATCTTTCTCTCTCTCTCCATTTTTTTTTATATGGATGGATAGATAAGCACAGGCTTCTTTCATTCCCTTTCATTCCCAGAACACAACAAACAGAACAGAGAGAGAGAGAGAGAGAGAGAGAGAGAGAGACAGAGAGCTCTCTAAAACCAAAACACCATGGCTACTACATGTTCTACTGCACCTTCATCCCTGATGCTAACACATGTTGCCTCATCAGTACACCCACAAGACCTCACTCCTTCCCTTCTCTCCTTCAAGCCCAAATCACTCTGCACCGCTTTTTGTGTCCACCCTCTGGTGCTGAGGCCTAGAGAGAGAAGAACAAGTAGGTGGGTCAATGTGAATTTGAACAAGGAAGGTAAAACTGGAGGATTTTACCGTCATGTTGTGGTTGCTGCTGTGGCTGCAGAGGTGGCAGAGGTGGCTGAGGATGTGGAGGAGAAAGCAGGAGTGGAAGGGGTTGATGGGTCTTCTGCCGTTGGTACTGTTACTGTCACAAAGCCAAAGAAAGGAAAGGCTGCATTGCCTTTGAAGAGAGACAGGGTATGCGTAACAAAATAAAGTTTTGAGCTTTTTGTGGTTTTGTTGGGTTTTTTTTTTTGTTTGTGTGTGCGTTTTGATTAGTGGGTTTTGCTTGGTTTAGGTTTTTGTTACTGCAATGGGATTTCAGTTTCAGAAATTATTGCCTCTTTATACAGGCAGATTATGCCTTATGTTTTATCTTTTTATTTTATGGATAAATGTTAGGTCTAATGATTTTGTTGTTATTGTTGTCATGAATTATGTGTTATTTAGTATTTTGATTGGTGGGCTTTGCTTGATTAGCCTCTGGCTTAACTTTTCTGAATAGAGGCATAGTATTTTTATTTTTTGTTACCATGTTGTTTCCTAGCTGATTTAGTTTTTAAAGTTATGAATTGATTGAGTGATTAGGGTGTATATGAATATCCTGAGGAAATTGGTGCTTATGTACAATAATCACTTGAAATTATGAAATGTTGAAACATGGCAGCCATTAGTAGGATTTGTTATCAAAACGTGGCCATGGTTGATGTGTGTTCCTATCAACCATCGTTGTTGCCTATGAACTATGAAGAGAGACAAGGTTCCATAGCTCATCCACTTCCCTTCTTATTCTTCATTTCATCTGTTTCCCATAAATTGTGTGTGTATTGAGTGATTTCATAATTTTCATTGTTGAGTTTTTTTTTGGTTATATTAACTATTATTTATTTTTTCAATTTAAATAGGTTTCCAGAGTTAAGTGTTCAATTCATTTATATTATACTTTCATGAGTCATTTACTCAATTTTGACAGTGATACTCCTGTTTGGGTTTTTTAACAAATTTTCCCTGTACACACACACACACATATATTTGCACCTTCTGATAAGTAAGTTTTGGTCCAATGAGGAAGGGGAAGGGGAGATTGGAACTATTTTCCTCCACTTCATGAAATGTGGCCCTCAATTAATTGTGTTTTTGCTTTGGATTTTTTTCCCTGCTTCCTTTCAATCTACCTCATATGAGTTGTTACATTTTAAATTACGCTTCATTAGATCCAGCTTTGGTCTTAAATTCTAGTTGTTTTCTCTCTTTTTGGATTAGAAAATTCCACTTGCAAGAAAATCTCCTGATTGTTTCTATTAATACGTAGTTTGATTAGAAAATTCCACTTGCAAGAAAACCTCCTGATTGTTTCTATTAATACTTAGTTTGATTGAAGTGATTATACTTGTTGTTAGATGTAGTCTCCCAATGTCATATGCCTTTCCTACTTACCAGATTTTCCAAGAACTTAAACTTGTTTTGTTGTTAATGTCAGAGGAGGTCTAAGAGATTCTTGGAAATTCAAAAATTAAGGGAAAACAAAAAAGAATATGACTTGAAGACAGCAATATCTTTGCTAAAACAAATGGCCAGTACAAAGTTCGTGGAATCAGTTGAAGCTCATTTTCGTCTAAACATTGATCCAAAATATAATGACCAACAGCTGAGGGCAACTGTGAGTTTTCTGGTCTTATGTTGATTATGGGAAAGTATGTTACTGGTCACACTAACTTGTGTTTTGGCACTTCATTTTCTCCTTTTCTTTCTTCTTTTTAAACTTTATTTTAGGTAAGCCTGCCCAAGGGAACTGGACAGACTGTTAAAGTTGCTGTACTTACTCAAGGTTGTTACTTTTCTCAATTTCCATTCTTATACCTATTTCTGCTGTATTGATGATAAGTAGTTTATCGTTGTGATTTTCTCATTAGTAAAATCTTTTTCTGATAAACATAGAGTTTATGGATTGCTAACTTTTGAAGTATTGAACATGGTAGTAGTGGACAATCACCTTGCAAAAAATTTCTGTCTTCGTGGCTGTCAACAGGTTATATCATGCCTGATATTGTGATTTACATTTTTCAAAGTCTACCAACTTAGGTTCTTCTTCTCTGTCTCTCTCTCTTTTATTTTTGTGTGGAAAATTCTTATTGCCTATACTTTTTACCATTCAGTTTTTCTTTCTTATCTATACATATCTTTTTCTTCTAGGAGACAAATAGTGTGTTACTAGTCTTTGGGAAATTATTTTATATGTGAATATATCCCATAGAAAGAGATATTGGTTTAAGTCTGTTGAATATAATGAGAGAATTCGTTACTGGACAGGTAGTATGTTGAGAGAAATTCCTAATAGAGTTTTTTCCCATTTAATAAACTGATAAAACTTTAGATTGTGCCAATTCTTGTTGCAGTATGCTTGTGATACCTATTGTTGTTGCTATTTCCCTTTTGTGTTATCTGGCTCTTCTTAAAGTACACTTAATATCTACAGGTGAAAAGTTCGATGAAGCAAAAAATGCGGGAGCTGATTTGGTTGGGGGAGAGGACCTGATAGAACAAATAAAAGGAGGATTTATGGAATTTGACAAATTAATTGCTTCTCCGGATATGATGCCTAAGGTGTAGCTCTGATTACATTGTTCTAGTTAATTATGTTAACTGCTGTTTTACATTTGAAATATTCAGAAAACAAAATTTTCTTAATAATTTCGTTTTCAAAGTAATTAAGAGGAAATTTGTTCATCTTATTTAAATGAAAATCAGTAAATAGCCTGGTAATAATTTCACTTGTAAGTATTTATGTGGATTAGATGAGCATCATGATCCTTTTGATATGTGTATGCTTCTGTAACTTTTTGTAATTTAAGTCCTGTAATTTAAGTTTTGTAACTCCCCCTAACTCTCTAACCTCTCTATGAGCCCCCCCCTTATTAACCCCCCACACCCCCACCACCAACCCCCCCCCCCCCCCCCAAGGCAGGGTTCTTTTGGGGGGTTCCTGTTACATTATACTGTCTCTTTTGCCAAAACTTTGCTATCACAATTGTAAAAAAAGTCATATTCAATGCACAAAAGCTCCCACATGTGCGGGGTTTGGCAAAGTTGAGTTGTAGACAGTCTTTTGGAGGATGCTTATTCCTGAACTTAAACTTGCAACCTAGCACTTTTGTTGGAAGGCACTTGCTATTGCATGAAGACTTGACCTCTTTTGCTATCACAGTTGTAACACCAATTTTTTTAATTACCTATTCTACAGTAAAATGGGAATTCTATAGTTTTCTTCTCCAATACTAAATTGCCCCTAGCACATTCCCATGTAGCAAATTTATAATTTCTTGTCTAGTGGTTATGGCATCTTTTGTGATGCCTCATATCTGTGGTTCGAACCCCACTTCCTCTTCCCCCACTATCTACCTATCTCAAAAATTTCTTGTCCTGTTCTCTTTTTGGTAAGTGTCTTGTTGTTAAGGCTAGGTAATGAATGCTTGTTAGGGTGGTAGATTATATGGTCATAGTAAGTACTAAGGTGTGCATTACTAATTATTAGCAATATATATATATATAAAATGTTAACACCACCACCACCACCTTTCCCTTTTCTCTTTCTTTAGTTCAGTCAACTAGGTTCTTGCTTAATTCTTTATGATGATTGAATCTGAATTCTTTGTGAATTT
Source organism: Quercus cerris (assembly GCA_963669245.1). NCBI lineage: Eukaryota > Viridiplantae > Streptophyta > Magnoliopsida > Fagales > Fagaceae > Quercus > Quercus cerris. The sequence continues at coordinate 84,512,911 of OY770007.1, forward strand.
GTTTTGGTATTATGTATGCATTTAATTTGAAATTCCTATTCTGGCTAGAGAACATAATGACATAGCAGATTTCACTTACATTGCCTTGCTGTTTATATCAGGTTGCAAGTCTAGGAAAGATTCTGGGACCCCGAGGGCTGATGCCAAATCCAAAAGCCGGTACCGTTACTCCTAATATACCTCAGGTATGGTCTAAATATTTTTGCTTTCATTTTCTTTTGGGAAATTATAACCAGAATCTTTGTTTGGTTGCTATTTACAAGAGGGTGCTCCTAATTATCATGACCTTTTTATTGGTTTTAGATAGATAGACAACATCGCTCTTTCCATCTAGTGACCTTATATGGCTAGCTGTGATGATTAAAATTTGAAACCTCAATTAAGTAAATTAATCAGGTGGACTTTTGTGAGTGCTAGACCTTATATATATATATATATATATATTTAAAGAAATCCTTTTGATCATGCTTAATGAGCATAACTCGGAACCAAATCTGTTCTCATATTCCAAAAGAAAATAATTGAAGGGTGCAAATGTGCTGTTATGGATGATGATATTGATGGTCCGTGATGAAAGTCGTTGGTTGATCATGTCAATTTTGGTAGTTGTGGATGTGAGGCTGATGATAAAGGATTTGAATGGAGGCCATGGTTGATTGAAGATGGTTAAGTTTTCCAACTAAATGCTTGGTGCTAATAAAAATGGCTAACATTCTGTGTTTTTGTTTATGAATTCCCAATGGCAAAAGGTGCCCCTTTTGAGTTTAAATGGTTCCCCAAATATGGGATGGTATTATCCCTGTATTCCAAAGTGCTATTGCTATCATAAACCAAGTGACTATTTCTACTTACTGAATTTGCAACCAACATATGTTGAAAGTATAGAAACTTAGATAGGGAATTGAAATGTAATTTTCACATTTCTGTTTGCATTTGCATTTATTTTTTGACTTCGGACCTTTAACTGTTATTTAACAATTTTCTATAATGTCCTCATTAATGTATGTTTACATGCATATAAGTCTCTGACAAAGTGAGAATAATGGAATGGAAAGGAAATTGGAATCATCTGCAATTTGCAAGACATAATAAAGTATGTGCGTGAATGGCATGATAAGAACAATGTAATTGTGCCAAAATGGAGAGTAAAAAGAAAAAAAACAACCAAGTCGATCAAAATTTTTGACATTACAAATATTTTCTTGCTTGTGAAAAAACAGCATCGCAAATGATATGGTTTGTTTATTAGCTTACAATTATAAATTTAACTAAATGAAGGCAGTTCATTCTATTATCTATTTCAGGCTATATCAGAATTCAAGCAGGGGAAAGTTGAATACAGAGCAGACAAAACTGGGATTGTTCACTTACCTTTTGGAAAAGCTGTCTTTCCTGAAGAAGACCTTATTGTTAACTTGCTTGCTGCAGTAGTATGTTCTTCCTCTTCTTCCCTGTACTCCATTGGTGTATGAAATGCATTTACTTATCATACACGTCTCATTTATTTGTTTCCCTTATCTGACAGAAATCAGTAGAATCCAACAAGCCATCAGGTGCGAAAGGTGTATACTGGAAAAGTGCACATATTTGCTCATCAATGGGGCCTTCTATTCGGTTAAATATAAGGGAGATGCTTGATTATAAGCCTCCATCAATGGTTTAAAGAACACCATACTTTGTAAATGTTGTCTTCATTGTTTAATCGGCCCCCTAGGTGACTCTGTCAGATCTTGCCAATGTTTAGTAAAGTTGGTAGGAGAGTAACTAATATGAAAAGAGGGAGACTATGATGGCTAGGAACTGTCACATAAATGTTCTCACACAATAGTCTTCTTCTACACTGACCTGGAAAGCCCTTGTATGGTTGTTGTGATCAATATTATCAAATTTACTGTCTTATTTTGTTTTGCAATCTGGAATTTTTATTAGCGCCGAACATCTACAAAAACTGCGATTCTTATTTGGGGACTTTGGCATAGATTAGGAAGAACTTCAACCCAGAACAACACAATTCACATGTTCTTCATGCTCTTTAACTATTGCTCGGTTATGTTCCCTTCTCTTGCCAATCGGTGCCCACTGTGTTCGATTCAAAGGATTTATTAGCTCAAGCTTCACATATTCTGAGTTTGAATGAAAGGATTGGTTAGCTATAGCTAAAGTATCCCAACATTAACTTGTCCAACATCAGAGTCAAATTTGGATTGGGTTGAATGTAGCTTGCCCAAGTCGCATCTTAAGGGAAGTGATATAATTTCTAATATCATTGATTTGTTTTCTATAGCATTTGATCTTCTATTTGTTGAAGTTGTGATTTTACTATGAAATGGTTAGTCTTACTCTTTTCAAAACCCCCACTAATTGGTGGTATATCTAAGAAGTTGTGATTTTACTATGAAATGGGTAGTCTTACTCTTTTCAAAACCCCCACTAATTGGTGGTAAAAAAAAAAAAAGAGGGGATGTACCGTGTACCTCACATGGTTGTGGAGCGCGCACATAATCTCCAATGCATATGATAGATAATTATTGAGTTTGTGTACTAGCTGTGGAAGGTGAATGAATAGTAACTTGCCTTTGCCTTTAAAGTAAAGAAGCATAATATAGGACACCTGTTGCACTCTCTGGAGAAAGAAAGTTATCATAAACTCAACTGAATACTGACTAGAGCGTATAAAATGTGTTAAATTGTTGATTTATATGTACATAAAATTTCATTGAACAAAATAATGCATATTATTCCAAAAAAAAAAAAATTGAGCATGACATTCCCCATAGTCATTTCCCCCTCTTTCTTCTCAATATTCCCAAATGCATTACAAATCCAAAAAAAAAAAAAAAAAAAGCCTGTTTTTCAGAAAAAAAAAAAAAAAAACTGGCAGGTTCCATATAATTTAAGTTCATTCAGTCTTTGTCTCTTCCGCGCGCCCCCCCCCCCCCCCCCCCCCCCCCCCAATTACTAGTTTAAAGTGTTAGTCCTAATCTCTTCTTAAAATAATAAGATAATTTTTGTAACAAAGTATAGTCAATACAATATTTAAATTTTCTAAATTAAACAATCTACATTTGTTATTTGAAAGTGTTTTAAATTTAGCAATTTTTTTTTTCAAGGAAACACAATACATTTTACATTAAATTAATATATATAAAGCAATTATTTGGTAAATAATGTTAATGTGGGTTGGAATTTGTTTCTAGTGTTTTTTTACAAATCGTTCATATTCTATATGTCTTGTATGACCTAAAGAGAAAGCAGATATAAGTAAATCTATCACTTATATAAGAAAACAAATACAAGACTTTAATAATACAAGAAAAATGTAATTTTATGAAGAACCTACTAACATTAGGTTGAGATTGTAACATAATTATTAATGAAGCAGCTCCTCTTTTTACAAAATCCTCTCCTCCCAAAGTATCACCAAAGTAGACTAAAAGGACTGGACGGACCGAAGTGGACCAAAATAGGCTAAAGTATACCGAAATGGACTAAGTTGACCAAATATTATACACTAATGTGGCTCAACATGAGCGTAGCAACAATAAATAATACGCTTTAGTTATTATATAAATAGAATAAATTCGTGTTGGGGTTTCATTAGTCATTAACTCATGGATTTCCCCTCCCCTCCCCCCCCCCCAACTTTTTCCATTTCCATTAGTGGCAGAGTCAAGAGTTTGGCTTGGGGGAGCCAAATTGTGGTACACATAAATCGGTCTAGATAAATTCAAAGCATATGCATACTCAATTAGATTAACAAGAACTCGTCATCTTCCTAATCTTTTTTTTTTTTTTTTTTTCTAAATGAACATAATCTTTCTAAACTGTAATGAGTATATACAAATTGTCTATTTTACTCTAAGCGTGTATAGAAAATAATCCTAAATAAATAAATTCTAAAAAGATTGGAGCTAAGAGCCTTGAAACTCAACTGATTGGCATTTTTTGGTGTTTTCAATGGAGGCATCCGGGATTCAAATCCCTCAACTTCCAACTATCAATTTATAAATAAAAAGATAAAAATAATGAATAAAAATATTTTTAAAAAAAGGGAAAAAAAAAAAAAACATAATGGATGATCATTGTGTAAATAAAGACTATAACAAAAGGAATTATTAATCAAAAATTGTAGAACGTTTTGTTAAAAATTTCTTTTGGAGGGATTAAGCTTCTTTTTTTTTTTAGAGTAAACTGCCATTTTCTTTTTTCTAATGTTATTGGAGAGTAACTCAAATAAATGTTATCAAAAAAATAACATTAATTCGAGACAGAATCTCATACGTCAGTTGTATACAAAACTTTCACGTTAATTTCACTGTTAAAAATTATCACAAAAAAATTTACATTTCTCATTTGTTTTTTTTGTGGTTTTTAGGACTAAGCTGTGAAATCCCAAAAATGTTATCACAAAAGAATCACGTTGTTGATGATTTTTTTTTTTTTTTAAGATTTGTTGAAACTTTGATTGGTGTAATACATTGTGAGACTTTTACTGTGTTTTTCTCACGAAAAAAAAAAAAAAAAAAAAAAAAAAAAAAAAAAAAAAAAAAAAAAAAAAAAAAAAAGACTTCCAAGATATCCTTTTGCTAATGGATTTTTTGAAAGCACATCTTTTGTTCTCTCTCTCTCTCTCTCTCTCTCCACGACCTGTATATTTCATAAAAATCATTCTTATCTTGAAGAAGAAGAAAAAGAAGAGAACTCATCTAAATCATTCTTAGATTTTGACATAAAACATCCATAACCATAACCATAACCATAGAGTTAAATTTATTTTAACACCAATATTTTAAGTACATGTCCCATAATCAACATGGGTATTCACAAAAGCACTTCTTAGGAACGTAAGGTGAAGTGCTTTTATCACACAATCCGTCACCCTTGTATTGCCTTTTACAGTCCTTCCGGCATCGGTCGTCACCCTGACAAGGCCAAGTTATTTCGCATTTCTTGACACCCTCAACCTTGAATTGTTTTGCTTCTGTCATGAGAACCATTTCCTCACCTACAAAGTCACAATAAACATTGAATTAATCATAAAGCAGCTTGATTAAGTTATGACTTTGGTTTTTCACTCCAAAAAAAAAAACTAATATAGCATATTAGTAATAGTTTAAAAAAAAAAATTAATATGACAAATATGCACTTGATTGATTTTATCAATGTTAAGATTTTTTTTTTCCCCTCCTTTTGGGTGTGTGAGAATGGGGAGAAATGTAGGGCTTGGAATCACTTAAAAAGGGGAAATAAATCATAAAAGTTTAAATTTTAAAGTATTTACCACAGCTAATCACTAGGAGAAGAAGAACATAGCAAAAGGTAGAGAGTTTTGCCATCTCTGAGTTGAAGTACGAGGATTATGCAATTCCATACTCTTTTATAGGGCATTTGGGAACCGTACAATCCTTATTTCCGCCAAAACCATATTTCATGTTATGATGCAATTATGAAGCAGTAGTCCTTCCATTTATTGTTATTAATTATGAATTTATTGTCTATCCTTATATTATAATGAAAAATTAATCACAGAGTAATTGTCCTTCCTTATATTATAATGGAAAATTAATCACAAAGTAATTGTCCTTCCTTATATTAGTTAGGTAATAATCTATTAATTAATGTAGGGCTTTACTTCCAAAAAAATAAATAAGCAATACTAGGGACACACCCCAACTCACACCCAAATTCACACTCGGTTTAGGTTTAACCTCCTAACTGGATTTTAACACTTTTACATGAATCACATAAGTAAGGTGTAGATTTGGGTGTAGATTGGAGTGTATCTCCTAGCATTACTCTAAATAAAAATTTAAAAAAGCCAAGAATACATGAGTGGTATTGATCCCTTAAAGGTCAAAATGAGTGCTATTGATCCTTATTAATTGTTTAATCTGCCCCTTAGGTGACTCTATCGGATGTTGCCAATGTATAGTAAAATGGTAGGAGAGTAACTAATACGAAAAGAGAGAGAATATGATGGTTTTGCCTTGGTTGAAATTTTCACATAAAAAAAAAAAGGTGTATCCCACATGGTAGCGGAGCGCACACACTATGAGAGGGGACGAATGTATATCTCCAATGTATGAGATAGTTTTTGGGTCTTTTTTGGAGGGTGGTAGTTTAGAGGGGGACTTCACAAGATATATGCGTCACCCCTTTATATGCATACTCAGTGGAGAATTATTATTAATTTTTAAATTAATGGAATGTCTAGAGTGCCTGACTATTTTGTAGGTGTGCATAATTTGTAGGACTTTATTTATGTGTAGGGTCACTTTTAAATTCAGGTTGTTTGTGTCTTAGCTGTGGAAGGTGAATGAATAGTAACTTGTTTTTGCATTTAAAGTAAAGAAGCATATGATAGGACACCCGTTGCACCACGGAGAAAGAAATTTATCATACTGACTAGAGCGTATAAAATGTGTTAAATTGTTGATTTACATGTACATAAAATAGCATTTAACAAAATAATGCACATTATTCTAAAAAAATTTTGAGCATAACATTCTCGGTAGTCATTTTTTCCTTTTTTTTTTCTTCCCTTAATATTCCCAAATGTATTTCACAAATACAACAAGAAAGCCAGATTTTTCAGTTTTTCTGATGGGACTCATCTTCTATGTCTTATATAACCTAAAGAGAAAGTAGATATAAGAAAATCTATCACCTATATTAGAAAATAAATATATTAATAACATATAAGAAAAATGTAATTTTATCAAAAACCTACTAACATTAGGTTGAGATTGTAACATAATTATCAATGAAGCAACTCCTCTTTTTACCAAAACCTCTCCTCCCAAAGTATCACCAAGGTGGACTAAATGGACTAGATGGACCGAAGTGGACCAAGATAGACCAAAGGAGACTGAAATGGACAAAGTTGACCAAATGCTACACTAATGTGACTGAACATGAGCGTAGCAACCAAAAAAATACTGCGCTTTAGATTTATATAAGTAGAATAAATTCGTGGTCACTAGTCATTAACTCGTGGATTTTTTCCTCCTTAAACCCTCTTTTTCCATCTCTATTGTTAATTTCGAGACGGTATCTCATACGCTGGATATATACAAAACATTCACGTTAATTGCAGTGTTAACAGTTATCACAAAAAATGTGCATTTCACTTTTTTTTTTGGGTGGTTCTATGACTAAGCTGTGGAATACCAAAAAACGTGTTATCACAAAAGAATCACATTGTTGGTTTTTTGTTTTTTTTTGGGTTTTTTTAAGATGTGTTGCAAACTTTGATTGGTGGAGTACATTGTGAGGCTTTTATTGTGGTTTTCTCATGGAAAAAAAACAAAAGGACTTCCAAGATATCTTTTTGCTAATGGATTTTTTGAAAGCACATCTTTTGTTCTTTCTCACTTTTTTGGGGCAAACTAGATTCAGTGGAACAGAGCAGAAAACAAGATTTTTATTTCAATTCTCCCATCCCATAAAAACCAAATAATTACGACTAGATGCTTGGTAGATAGGAAGAGTCAAAATCCACGAGCTGCGCATATATCATATAAATCATTCTTATCTCGAGGAAGAAGAAGAAGATAACTCATAAATCATTCTTAAACTTTGACATAAATAATTCATAACCATAACCATAGAGTTCAATTTATTTTAATACTAATATTTTCAGTACATTTTCCATCATCAACATGGGTACACACAAAAGCACTGCTTAGGAACAGAAGGTGCAGTGACTAAGTCACACATTCCCGTACCCTTGAATTGGTTTTGACAATCAGCCCGGCATCGGTCTTCACCCTTACAATTCCAAGTTTTGTTGCATTGTTTTGCTTCTATCATGGGAACTAATTCCTCACCTACAAAGTCACAATAGACATTGAATGAATCACAAAGCAGCTTGATTAAGTTATGACTTTGGTTTTTCAATAAATATACTAATATAGCATATTAGTAATGATTTAAAAATAAAATTAAATGACACATCTGCACTTGATTGATTTTATCAATATTAAGATTTTTTTTCCCTTTTGGGTGTGTGAGAATTGGGAGAAATGGAAGGCTTGAAATAACTGGAAAAGGAGAAATAAATAATAAAAGTTTAAATTTTGAAGTGTTTACCACAGCTGATCACGAGGAGAAGAAGAACATAGCAAAAGGTGGAGAGTTTTGCCATCTCCGAGTTGAAGTAGGAGGATTATGCAATTCTACACTCTTCTATAGGGCATTTGGGAACTGTACCATCCTTATTTCCACCAAAACCATATTTCATGGTATGATGCAATTATGAAGCAATAGTCCTTCCATTTATTGTTATTAATTAATTATGAATTGATAGTCTACCCTTATTATATTGGAACGTTAATTATGAAGTAATAGTCCTTCCTTATATTAATTGTGAAGTAATAGTCTATTAATTAATGCAAGGCTTTACTTTCAAAAAATAAATGAGTAAATGCTAGGGATACAATCCAACCCACACTTAAATTCACACCCTTATATTATAATGGAATGTTAATTATGAAGTAACAGTCCTTCCTTATATTAATTGTGAAGCAATAGTCTATTAATTAATGCAAGGCTTTACTTCCAAAAAATAAATAAGTAACGCTAGAGACATAATCCAACCCACACTTAAATTCACACCCTGCTTATATGTCAACTCCTTATTGGATTTTAATAATTTCACATGAATCCACCACTTGTACTTGAAAACGCTGAAATCCAATCAAGAGTTGACACATAAGTAAAGTGTAGATTTGGTTGTGGGTTGAAGTGTATCCCTAGCATTTCTCTAAATAGGAAAAAAAAAAAGCCAAGAATAAGTGAGTGATATTTATCCCTTTAGTTTCAAAATGAGTGTTATTGATCTTTATTAATTGTGAATATGGTTGGCAAAATTTGACACGACTCGTGAATTTAACACAATACGACACGAAATTAGTAGTTTATGGGTTGAGGCTTAATGAGTTTGTATCATATTTGGGTTGACACAACTGACCTATTTAAGAAACATGTCAGGTTCATGTCCAACACATGGAACCCGTTTGACTCATTTGACTCTTTTAATTAAATGACATTTTGCCAATATATCTTTCAAACTCTAGGTATATAAACTCATTAGTTGTTATAGTCTATATTCTTTGACATATTGTGATTGAATATTTGAGATATTGAGAAATACTTTAATTTTGAATAATTATTTGTGATACAGTTATTTGTTAGTTCTGAGTTTTATATTAAAAAAAAATTATTTGTTTGGTTTTTCATAGTTTAGATCGATTTGGTTAAGACTAAAATATATATATATATATATATATTTTTTTTTTCTTTTGCTTTGATAAAATATGATAAATAGGTCGACACGACTGACTCGTTTAATAAACAGGTCGTAATAAAATTGATGAACTTTAACCAATTTGATAAAAGTGTTGGATTAATGTTGACCCATATAGTCAAATACTCCTAAGTAAACATGACACAAACCCGACACGCACTCACATATTACCACCCCTAACTATGAAGTGATGGTCCTTCCTTATATTATTATTAATTATGAAGTAATAGTCTTTCTTTATATTGTTATTAATTAATGTAGGGCTTTACTTTCCCAAAAAAAAAAAAAAAAAAAAAAAAAAAAAAAAACCAAGAAGCAAGTGTAACTTATTAATCTCTTTAGTTTCAAACATTAGTGCTATTGATCCTTCTGTTTTTCTTTTTTCTTTTTTCTTTTTTGGGGGTGGTTTTATGACAACAAATATCTTCAAATGTATTTCTCTTTTTTTTTTTTTTCTTTTTTTTTTTTGGGGTATATTATAACCAGTGATAGACAAGACTCTACCATTTATTGTATATCTAATATAATTTTTATCATAAGTAAAGCAAAGCCTCTTCTAAAACTCTACCATTTGTTATTCTTGGATCACTCACTACTACAACGTAATGTGACAAACAATTATTGGTGTGTGTCAATATATTTGACATGTCTCAATAATTTATTCAAGATCCTCTGAAAATTAATACCTTTGTGGGGAAACTTATGCATGACAGATTGCCCACCCTTCTTAGCCTAAATAATAGAGGAATCACTACCCAGAGCTTGTGTCCTTTCTACAATGCAGAGGATGAGTCTACCACACATCTATTTCTGTTATGCCCTTTCACAAGAGCTTGCTGGCATGGTTCAGCTTAAGCCATCCACACATCTGATTTCAACAACACAACAGTCCAGCAATGGCTGGCTTCTCTTCTCAACAGACATAAAAAAAGAGAATCAAACTCTATGGAATTCCTGCAGGCTAGTTTTACAACTCTGTGGACAATTTGGAACCATAGGAATCGGGTGGTGGTCCATGAAGGAATAAATGCTAATCCTATGGATGTGATTCTAACAGCACAATCTGTGTCTTGCAGGTATAAAGAATCATTCAATGAGCAGCCAAACTAAAACAGCAGCCCAGGAAGACCAAAGGCAACACAGCAACCAGCAGCAAGTCAATGGCAGTTAATCATAAAGATTGCAGGAGCAAGATGAAAAAAGCCAAAAAGATGTTCTTTTGCCTATGAATCAGTTAATATGCAGTATTTTCTTTGGAGTAGCTAGTAGTGCAGCCAGGTCAACATATGGGCAATGTTTGAAGCTATGGTGGAAGCTGGCATCAGAGCAAGAAACCATTGGTTCCAACAAATTTTGTTTTTAGGTGATAGCAGAAGAGTAGTCCAAGCCTTTAGGAAGAAAAAGACACCAGATTGACTAGATAATACTAGATTGGCTGATCTAAATTTTCTAACTCAAACAGGTCTTATCTGCAATATGTTTTTAGTTTCCCATTTCATTGTTAAACCTGTATGGTCTGTAGCTAAAAGGGCAACTCGAGTGCCTATGAACCTTTGCTGGTACAACCCAGCCTTTTTGTAACTTTTGTTTCTAACTCCCTTTGAATGGTATAAAAAAAAATAAAAAATAAAAAATATTCAAGAAGTCAAAAAACAATAATATTGTACATGAGTTCAAATTTGATATGGATTGAGTTTTAGTAAAACTATATTTTACACCCACCCAATAATAGAATGCCACATAAAATGTTTCAAACTTAATTAATAGATTGGTTTACACCAAATTCTATACCTCTAGTTTTGGGGATATATACACACTATTAATAATAGAATTCCCTGTTTGGGTTTCAAATTTTTACATACTAAAATACTCTCACACAAATTCTTAAATTCTCTAAAATACTACTATCTTTTAGTTAAATAATTTTAAATTAAAAAACACAAATTGGTTAAAAGAGTAATTTACTGTTCCTAAATTTTAGGCTGTTTCCTTTATCTTCTCCATTCGGCCTAAAATTTAAGACACTATTTCTATCTCGTTTTTAAACATTATTCCTCGTTACTTTACCTCTTTCTTAAAAAAAAAAAAAAAACAAACAAATACATATATTTATTTATATATCACTTTTAAACAGTAAAACACTAAACCAAAAAAACATATAAATAAAAAAGAGCATTATTGAACTCGCAAAGTGCGTTTGATGAGTCTAGTATATATATAATTAGATTGATTATTAACTATTAAAGGAAAGGAAAAAGATCACCTTTACAATGGCAAAAAGGAGATATAATTACATGCCAAAAAAAAAAAAAAGGATCATTTTATACACAACCATCTGATATGGTACAAAAAAGTGTTCCTTCGGATGGATACATGCCCTACATTTTCTATAAACAAAAAATCCTTATGTGAGGGCAATTGAACTTGAGATTGTTATTTCAGCATTGGGTTCTTCCAACCAAACCTGTGACAAATCCCCAGGAATCTCCACTGCTCCACACTGAATTAACAATACACAAAATTGTGCCAGTCAGTTGCTTATAAGCAAAATAAATAACGGCGGAAATACCATTTTTGTCCCTATATTTTCACACGATTACCACTTTGGTCCCTAACTTTTTTTTCACCGATTTTAGTCTCTATTCTGAAAAACGCATATCGTTTTTGTCTCTACCGTTACATCAGAGACGAAAATTATATAGCTAGCAAACGGAATAAATTAAAAATATTAAAATAATACCCACAAATGCCACATCATTTTTTAAAAACAAAAAATTAATTTATAAATTTTAACTAAATAAAAAAAAAAAAAAAGGAAAAAACTGAAATAAAAATAAAAACTAAGAATACAAACACAAATCCAAGCTAAGGCTAAGAGGCCAACAATCCATCTTCAAAAAAGCCAAATCCAAACACAACCCCAAATTCAAGCTAAGGCTAAGAGGCCATCGCTAGCGAGAATGGCGACGGCTTCGCCGAATGCCTTGTGGTTGGTGGGCTTTCCACGGCGGAGATGAGCATTGTCCATGCAAGGGAGATCGTCTTGGATGAGAGCCGCGTCGTGGATCATCTCGATGGCGCAAGCGGCGGGCATGGCCATGGATTCAGTGCCGCCGACGAGCTCGCAGGAAGCGATGCAGAAGAATGGGCAGGCTCGCTTGCCACCGGGAAGGAGGGAATAGCGCATGGCCTCGTGGAGCTCGCGGGGTTCTTTGTCTTTGAGTGAAATGGCAACGTCCAGAGCTTCGTTGATGGATTTGATTTTCTGGGTCATGTAGGTTTCGAGACTGAAGGCTGGTTTTGACTGTGATTCTTGTTGTTTTTGTTGTTGTTTTTTGAGAGTGTCGGCAGAGTCAAAGAGAGATGAGAAGGGTTGAGATTTGGATTTGGATTTGGGTTTGTGTTTGGATTTGGGTTTTTTGGGTTTTCTGAAGATGGATTGCTGGGTTTGTGTTTGTATTCTTTTTGATGTTTGGGTTTGTGTTTGTTGTTTTTGTGTTTGGTTGACAAGAAAAATCAGTTGCTGGGTTTGTGTTTGGTTGAAAAGGAAGATCTGTTGGTCAGTGGTGGTAGCGGTGGTTTTGGGATCTGAGTTTGATTATGGGTTTATGGGTTTGTTGGAGATTGGTTTGTTTACCGGGTTTGTGGGTTTGATTTGGGAGTACTTGATTTGCTGGGTTTGAGTTCTTGATTTGCTGGGGATTTGAGTTCTTGGTTTCTTCATTCTTCCTGTTAGCATTTAATTTAATTTTTTCTTCTTGTTTTCATTTATATCCTAGTGATTTGGGTTTGAGTTTGAGTTCTTGGGCTGCTGTGTTTGTGATCTTGTGATGGGTTTGAGTTCTTGGATGCTGGGTTTGATTTGAGAAGAATACGAAGAATAAGTTGTAAAATGAAGAACAAGTTGAAGCACACTAAGAACATTAAGAAATTTTTTTTAATTAAAATTTTTAATTAAATTAAATTTAAGATTTTTTTTTAATTTAATTTATTTTTTAAAATTTTCTGACATGGCTTTTAAAAAAAATTAAAATGCTGATGTGGCATTAAAAAAAAAGCCAAATAATATTTTTTTAATAATATTTTAATTGTCACGTTAGCGTCACGACAGCTTTCGTCTGCCACCTAGGATTTTGCCGTTAGGGCATTGACAGTAGGGACAAAAACGAGACGTGTTTTTCAGAATAGGAATTAAAATCGGTGAAAAAAAAGTTAGAAACCAAAGTAGGAATCGTGTGAAAATATAGGGACGAAAATGGTATTTTCGCCAATAAAAAATAGAGACTATCTTGTGATAACATTACCTTTTTGAGGGCTGATCAATCCAAGGCCCATTCATTATATTCAGAATGCTACATATCTCACTGTACTCCAAATCAGGTAGCAACATTGGGGTCAGTAGAAACTAATACTTCAGCCATCTTTGTATTTTTGAAAGAAAGTTTTTGACCCTAATGGGGGTAGAAAGCAAAGATTTGAACTGGACTAGCTAGTACCTCCATGAGGCATGTTCCTCATCCAATTGTGCTACACCTGAGGTGAGATAAAGAAAAATAATATTAAAAGCTCTGGGTGTTTATGTGCTGTTATAAACAAAAGTAATAGCCAACTACTACTACCAACACCAAACACCTATACTAAATTCCTGAACCATTTGTAGTAACACCCTCTTAAAAGCCTTTAATATAATAACCACCATTTGAACATGATGAGACAGACATGCAATTGATGACCACAAGCTTGCCAAATTAAATGCAGACAGAAATTATCAGGTTAAACAAGTGTTCTTATTGTGGTGTGTTCAGTTGGCTGGCAGCTCTCACTAGTTTCTGCAACATGTTTTATTCATTTATAGGGTTCATCCTTGCTGAATTTGGAGGCCAAAATAAATTCTATGAGCTGTATTAATGTAGTAAGAATTTGTAAAACACTTGATACAGTGACTAATCCTGATTTATCTCATCAACAACCCTCCTAAATGGGCAGTTTGTAAGATCTTGGAGAGAAACAAGATAAAGAATGGTTGATACCGACCGTTCCTAGAAGAAGGAAATTTTACTCATCACCAGTGGTCTATTTTTCATGCCACGGATTGTCCTTGATACTGTTAAGTATTATTACTTGCTATTTTAATTTAAATGATAAAAGGATTGATATGCAATTTACATTAAATATTGATGGAGAATTTGAAGATTTGGATATTCATAGAGTTCATGTTGTTGCTACTCTTAATTGGAAATATTTCTATCAATTAATTTCTTTTTTTTCATTAATTTCTTTAAGTTTTTTGAATAGCTTCATGTGTTAAAATTGGTATTCGATGATAGTTAAATAGGAAATTTTATTAATAGTTGCACCATAACTTTTGAGATTTGCATTAGCATAGTATGATAATTTAATTATCATGTGATCATTAACTAAGCACACAGTTCTATCATTTCTTATTCTAAAACTTAAAGCATTATCCGTGCAGGCAATTTACTAGTGTAATGAGTATTTGGAGTTTGTTTCTACTACTCTTTACAAACAATTTATCCTTTATACGTCTTGAATAACCTAAAAATGGAGCAAATATAAGGAAATATATCACTTATATTAGAAAACAAATACAAGACTTTAATAACATAAGAAAAATGTAATTTTTATCAAGAACCTACCAACATTATGTTAAGAATGTAGCATAATTGCCAACGAAGCAGCTCATCTTTCTACACAAATCTAAAAAACACCATCAAAGTAGACCAAATGAACCGAAGTGGATTGAAATAGACCAACTGCTTCGCTGATTTTGCTTAACAAGAACATAATAACAATAAATACTACACTTCATATATTATATAAATAGATTCATCATGGTGTTTCACTAGTCATTAACTTATGGATATTTTCCCCTTAAACCCTCCTTTGCCATCTCCATGGTTAATTTCAATGTTAAATGTTATCACAAAAACGTGTATTTCACATTCTTTTTTTTTTTTTTGGATGGTTTTATGACTAAGCTAGGGGTGTGCAACGAACTTGCCAAAACTTACCTAACCCAACCCAACTCAACCCATCAGGCTGGGTCAGTTTTTAAGGGTTGGTGGGTTGGTTTAGATCATGATTTTTTTTTTTTTTTTTTTTTTTTACAGTAGGTCTGGTTGGGTTCGGGTCATGAAATTTACAAATATGCCTAACCCGACCTGACCTACCTATACTTAATATATTTTTAAATTTTAAAAAAGTATATTATATTATTTTGTTATTTATTTTTTTGCCCATTTTCCTAAATAAAACCCAAACCCTGTGTTCTTCTCATATACTTTGTGTTTGTTTGATGTTATACTCATGATTATTTGATTAAGAATTTCTTCTTATTTGTAGTGGTGTTGTTCTAATGCTCAATTTAATAATAATTATTATTAATAAAATAAAAAAAGGTCCAACTCGACCCAACCTGATCCACGTGAGTTGGGTTAGACCTCTATTATGGGTTGGGTTTGGTTAGATTTTTTTTTAAGCCACCATAGTAGGTTGGGTTGAAAAAACTCTTCAACCCGATCCATGCACACCCCTAGACTAAGCTATGAAATACCAAAAAACATGTTATCACAAAAGAATCACATTGTTGGTTATTTATTTTTCAAAGATGTGTGGCAAACTTTGATTGTCGGAATGCATTATGAGACCTTTATTATGGTTTCTTATGAAAATGAAAAAAAGAAAGGGCTTCCAAGATATCTTTTTGCTAATGGATTTTCTGAAAGCCCGTCTCTTGTTCTTCTCTCTCTCACTCTCTTTGGGGGTGAAATAGATTCAATGGAACACAATCACACATAGCAAGAAACAAGGTTTTTATTTCAAATCTCTCATCCCATAAACACCAAATAATCATGAGGGTGATCCCAAAGGATTAACTGGATGCTTCATGCTTGGTAGCTAGGAAGAGTCAAAATCCACAACTTGCATATGTAATATAAATTATTCTTTTCTTGAAGAAGAAGAAGATAACTCAACCAAATCATTCTTAAACTTTGACATAAATAATCCATAACCATAATCATAGAGTTCAATTTATTTTAACACAATATTTTCAGTACATGTCGCATAATCAACATGGGTATACACAAAAGCACTGCTTCGGAACCAAAGGTGCGGTGTATGCGTCACATATGACATATTCCCTTGCCCTTGAATTGGTTTTGACAGTCTGCCCGGCATCGGTCATCACCCTTCACAAGTCCAAACTTTGTTGCAATCTTTTGCTTCTATCATGGGAACCATTTCCTCACCTACAAAGTCACAATAAACATTGAATGAATCACAAAGTAGCTTGATTAAGTTATGACTTTGGTTTTTCACTCAAAAAATAAATATACTAATATAGCATATTAGTAATGATTTAAAAAAAAATAAAAAATAATATGACAAATATGCACCTGATTGATTTTATCAATATTAAGTTTTTATTTATTTATTATTATTATTATTATTTTTTGGGGTTTGTGAGAAAGGGGAGAAATGTAGGGCTTGGAATCACTTAAAAATGAGGAATAAATCGTAGAAGTTTAAATTTTGAAGTAATTACCACAGATGATCACTAGGAGAAGAAGAACATAGCAAAAGGTAGAGAGTTTTGCCATCTCTGAGTTGGAAGTACGAGGATTATGCAATTTTTTTTTTTTTTAGGTGAATAAGGGTTATGCAATTCTATACTTTTTTATAGGGCATTTGGGAGAACCATACCATCCTTATCTCCACCAAAACCATATTTCTTGGTATGATGCAAAAAAAAAAAAAATAATAATAATAATAATAATAATAATAATAATTATGATTGTAAGGATACGATTTGCTCCTAAAACCCAAATGAAGGGTCAATGGCCCAAAGAGCCCAAAACAATAAATTTGTTAGAGAGTGGGTTTGGAGATAAACTTTCAATGAGATAAGTAGATAGTAGTCACAATAGGTTAGTTATGGTTGAGAAGAATACAACAAACAGTTTAAGCAAGAAAAGCTCTCCTCGGTCAAGTTCGAGGATGATTTGTTCTTATATATTTCTCTTAAACTTATACAAATTTACTGTTCTTGAGTGTACAATGATTTTTCCTTAGATTTTCTGATGATCCCTCTGTAATGGGGTTTTTCTCCATTATATTCTCCTTTATATTCTCCTTCCTTCTTTCATCTCAGCCCTCCACATGTAAATCAAATTGCTAACCTTGATACTTGTCCCATCAACACCTTCCTGAAGTCTTTGGGAGTAGCTGTAAGGCTGAAGATTACTGTTCAGGTATAACCTCCACATTAATGCGGCTATGGAATTAGATGCAGAGCATTAATGCGGTGATAGTAGCTTTCTTCTTAGATATTTCTCAACTCTCTTTTGTTTTATCCCTATCTGATGTTTATCCTTACCAGCATAATAGCTTGTTGCCTTGTCCTTGATGAAGGGTCAAAGCTTTGATCTCTACTCTATCTAGCCGAGGAGACACTTCTCCTCAGACAGCGATTCCAGTTCCTTATGACCAGACTTCTTTCACGACCCATTAACCGATATGCCCTCGTTAGTATTTACCTGTCCTCGGGCTACTGACGTCCTCGGACACGGCCCACGGCCCAATACCTATATCTGGGCCCTTCTTCCCTACAATGATTATGAAGCAATAGTCCTTCCATTTGTTGTTATTAATTATGAATTGATAATCTATCCATATATAATAATGGAAAATTAATTAAGAAGTAATAGTTCTTCCTTATTTTAATTATGAAGTAATAGTCTATTGATTAATGCATGGCTTTACTTCCAAAAAATAAATGAGTAATGCTAATGACACACTCCAACCTACACTCAAATTCACACCCTGCTTATGTGTCAACACTTGATTGAATTTAAACACTTTTGCTTGGATCTACCACATGTACTTGAAAATGCTACAATCTAATTAAGAGTTGACACATAGGTGTAGATTTGGGTGTGTCATTAACATTACTCTAAATAAAATTTTTCTTTTTTAAAAAAAAAAGCCAAGAATGAACAAGTGATATTGATCCCTTAATTTTCAAGATGAGTGCTATTGATCCTTATTAATTATGAAGTGATGGTAATTTCATATTTTATTATTAATAATTATGAAGTAATAATCATTCCTTATATTAGTTATGATGTACCATTTTTTCTTTATAGAGAAATGCTATATCCATAACACTTTCACAACAAATTCTAAGTAGCAGATTGTTACGAGTTGTAATTGATGGCGCAAAAAAGTAATTTCAATAATAAGTTCAAATTAGAATCAATAACAACTAACCACCTATGATTTGTTGTGAAAATATTGTAGCTTCCCCAAAACAAAACAAAAAATTCAAGAAGTGAGTTTTATTATTCTATTAAGTTTCAAACAAGAGTGCTATTGATCTTTAGATTTTTTTTTTTTGGGGGGGGGGGGGGGAGGGTGTATATTATAACCAACGATATACAAGACTACAATTTCTTACATATCTAATCTAATTTCTAACATAAGTAAAACAAAGCATCTTCAAAAACTCTACCATTTGTGATTCTTGGATCATCGTATTGTGACAAACAATTATTGTTGCATATCCATATATTTGCCATGTCTCAATAATTTATTCAAGTAGCCAAAAAAGTTGTGATTCAGATGACTAAAAATTATACTCAGGCAGGTTAGATACATATATATATATATATATATATGTTTAGAAAGAAATTGCGGTATCATTAAGTTACAATAATTAATTCTTATAAAAATTGTTACCTAAGTAAATTTTATTTTATTCCTTAGAATTATGCTAGATGTTTGAAGTAACTCATAAAGACCTCAACTACCAAAAGATGTACTAGAAGTATAATTTTTTATTTTGGTGAGAGAATCCCAAAATAGATTTTTTTTTTTTTTTTTTCCTTGAGAAATAAACACAAACAAGGTTCTAAGTTCTAACACAAGGCACACTACAAGCTTCACTAAAAATCATGATAACTTTTAACGAATTGTGAGATAAGTTATACTAAACCCATTCAAGTGCCCTTTTGAGATTAAAATTCTGTAGATTTTTTTAGTAGAATTTTTTTTCCACAAGCGAATAAACTTGCATATTTCAATGACGTACAGAAGAATATTAAATTGTAAATGAGTTCAAATTTGATACGGATTGGGTTTTAGTAAAACTATATTTTTACAACCACCAATAGTAGTATGCCACATAAAATGCTTCGAACTTAAGTAATAGATTGGTTCACACCCAATTCTATTCCTCCATGGGACCCATCTTTTATATATATAAAAAATTAGACTAATTATTAACTATTAAAGGAAAGGATAATCTATACAATGGCAAAAGGAGATATAATTACATGCCAAAACTATTATACATAACCAACTGATATGGTGCAAAAAATGGGCTACTTCTGATGGATACAATAGCTGCCCTAAATTTTCTTTAAACAAAAAATCATAAAGTGAGGGCATTTGAACTTGAGAGTTTGATATTGTTTTTCAGCATTGAGTTTTTCCAACCAAACCTGTGACAGATCCCCAGCAATCTCCACTGCTCCACACTGAATAAACAGTACACAAAGTCATGCCAGTCAGTTGCTTATAAGCAAAACAAATAGATAGAGATTATCTGGTGTTACCATTACCTTTTGAGGGCTGATCAATCCAAGGCCCATTCATTATATTCAGAATGCTACATGCCTCACTGTACTCCAAATCAGGTAGCAACTTTGGAGTCAGTAGAAAACACCTGCATATTGATGAAACTGATACTTCAGCCATCTTTGCATTTTTGGAAAGAAAGTTTAAGAGACCTATAACTTGTTTTTGTCAACTACAAGAAATGAAATAACAATTTTGTTGCATTAAACAGTAATGGTTCAGTACATAAATATTTTATTTAAGCTCTCAATCTAATAATCCTCATGCTTTACATTCAAAGAAAAGAATTGCCATTTCACCAGAATCCAAGTGTAATTGTTTCTTTTGTAGGACAAAATGATGAGTGTCCCTCCAAGCAGATTTCAGCAGCCACTGCAGATTGCATGTGGGACACAGTAGGCTCATTAGCCCCACAAATTTGACATAGAGAAAAATAAAGTTTTTTTTTTTAATATGCAATTTTTGTCCCTAAGCGGGTAGAAAGCAAAGATTTGAACTAGACTAGTGCCTCATGGAGGCATGGTCCTGACCCAATTGTGCTACTTTTGAGGTGAGATAAAGAAAAATAATATTAAAGCTCTGGGTGTTTATGTGCTTTTTCAACAAAAGCAATAGCCAACTACTACTACCAACACTAGACACCTAGACTAAATTCCTTAACCATTTGTAGTTACAACCTCCTAAAAGCCTTTAATATAACCACCATTTGACCATGATAAGACAGACATGCAACTGATCACAGCTTGCCAAATTATATGTAGACAGCAATTATCAGGTTAAACAAGTGTTCTTACTGTGGTGTGTTCAGTTGGCTGGCAGCTCTCACTAGTTGCTGGAACATCTTTCGTTCATTTATAGGGTCCATCCCTGCAGAATTTGGAGGCCAAAATAAATTCTATGAGCTGTATTAATGTAGTAAGAATTTGTAAAACACTTGATACAGTGACTAACCCTGATTTATCTCATCAACAACCCTAAATGGGCAGTTTGTAAGATCTTGGAGAGAAACAAGATAAAGAATGGTTGATACCGACCGTTCCTAGAAGAAGGAAATTTTAGGACACATCAAAAACAAATGTCACAAAAGCAATTAATACATAAATACAAAAAGATTCGATACCCCTCCAGACTGATGATGGGCACTGAGAACTTGGAGCTGTCCTGCTTGCCTTAAATGCAAAAGGTGAAACCAAATGAAAGCGTGAGCCTAAGTGGTTCGATATGATTCAAAAGCAAATTTAAAGAGCACAAAACAAAGAAATTATAAATGAAAAGAATGTATATCGACATTATAAAGAATAAATTTATCTTTTTTGATAAGTAGTTTAATGAATAAATTTATCTCTAAATCACAATGGACCATAATATTTAAATCCTTGATATTCATATTACCAAAGGACCTTTAAGGACCCTGTTCAAACGCCATTGGCAATCATAGAATATGGTCTTGACGCTTGAGGCTTTATCCACATTCATAGCTTTGAAAGCTCTACTTACATCATCTTCATCAAACAGTCTCAACCCAGATTGTCTGATGCCAGACATCTTGGGATGATGAATGATACTTCCTTAGTACTGTTTGTAAATCTTTTGACACATTTCTATCAGTATTATAGCATCATGCTAACTGTTTCTTTCTAACTAGATTGGTAATAGCACATCCAAAATGTTATAAAGAGATCTGAACCGCCTTTTTCCATGCTATTTAGTTGGTAAGCAGGAAGTAAAAATGTCAAGAGAGCTAATCCAAATTTTTTGACATATTGCAAGTCAACAATTTCAAAGTTTAGATGATCGGCCTTCAAGGTAAAGTTGTAATTAAAGGCAGTAACTACTGAATATCTAAAGTGCATACTGGCTGACTACACGAGATAATATTCAGCTCATAATTATCTCTCTTTACTGTAATTGTTTTAAGTATATATTTTGATTAAACTGATTCTAGCTTAACAATCCAGATCCCTTGTTCAAAAGGCAGGTTTCTATTATAGAGAAGTTTAGCAATAAGACCCAAATGAAACTGCCAGAACTCACACGTTAAAAAATAATATATACTTTTTATTCATTTTGGCCCCCAAGGAGAGGGATAATGGGAGCTTCATAGTGACCTCCACTTCACAAGGTATGGTCCCCAACTAATGTGCTACCCCTTGGGGTGTGCTTAAAGAAGCAAAATTCCCAGTAGCATATGAAATGTGCTTTACTAAAAATATAAAACAAATCCAAAGCTGCAGTTACCTGAACTTGACTTTTATAAGTATTCCAAATTGATCAAAGTCCTTGTCATGCTCATCTGAGAAAAATAAACATTAAATAAAATAATTGAGAAAGAACACTATAATGGATGGAGGGAGAGGGAGGGGGAAGTAGAAGAGAGTTGGCTGGCAATTGCCAATTTCTGGCCAACTCTACTCTACTCCCCTTCACTCCCCCTCCCTCTCCTTCCATCCAAACTGGCCATAAAGTACATTCTCTATAAGCAAAGCAATGAATACCCAACGAAACTTCTCCTGCGACAGCCATCTCTTGAAAGTTACGACTGAAAGTCTCATTTATCCGAGCAACAAGATTTCTCAATGTTGGAAGCCAATTTTCCTGCACCAATTTAAAATTAGGACATTGCACAGGAAAAATTAGACAACATAAATACATATCAATATCAAAACATATAAATTGAGGCAGCTGAGCAAATATGTGACATACAAGAAAGTATCAGGAGGAGATGGGGAAAAAACTAAAAGCATACAAGATTAATAATATGATATGATAGGATAGGATCAGATTATTCTTTTTATTCTTTTTGGCAAGAAAATTATTCCGTTTATTCATTCCCTATAATTTTGACACAACAAGTGAGGAGCAATATTGGCTTGAGTTTGGGAACATGCTAGTTTCTTCCCATCTAATAATTTCTAGCCATTCATGAGATTCATGTATACAATGAAAACAATATAAAAACCATACAATTATATCAATCAATTTAAAAGGAAACCAAACACCTGGATCTTCTTCTTTTTTCAAAAACTAAACACCAGGACTTGTTTAGGTTTTAATTGAAACCAAAAGTTACCCAGATGAACTACCAAATAATTTAGCCAGCCAGATGCTATGATGATTAAGATCAACATTTCAGAAAGAGATGCAAAATAATTTTACCCTGATTTTAGTCATCTAGATAATATTCAATTGACTACTGTTACATGGAAATTCTAGATGAACTAAAACAATTTCAAAAGGAGGAATGATAAAAGAATAGATTGATTTTATGCTTTGTGAATTCACTTGTAGGGAAGGTGAGAGAACAAGAAAGAGGGGGTGAGTTGTGCAATAGGTAATCTTTTTTAGCAACATGTAGCAATCCATGCACATTGTCTTCCCTGTCCTCTAATGATTAAAGTAATAGTCTTTAGCTTCAGCATTAAATTATGCAGAGAATATATGTTTTATTGGCTTATCCCATTTACATTGACTTTGATCAGAGGATGATGACTAGTGAGAAGGGATTGAAGGAGAGAAATAGTAACTTCACAGAACCCTGGCTATGTAATGAGGCAACTAAACTTCACTCACCTTCAAGTTATCTATTTCAGCTAAACACCTCCTCAGCTCCTTGTTATCTGCTTCAAGTTTTTTTGCAAGATCTTCTATCTGTGACATGGTTTTAATTACAGTTAAAATAAAATATAATAGAAACTAGTACAAATTATACTAAAGATGGCAGAACACTACCTGATTTTTACGGTGTTCATATTCTTCCAAAATATTGTTGTTTAAAAAAAGCATAGAATTAGCCTGTGATATATTATCTTGAATGGCAGCCTCCAATTCCTCAATAGTAGTAGGCATCTACATGTCAACACAGAAGAAATTAGAATGTTTCTTGAATAAAGAGCCATGAAAATATGAAGCACTGAAGAAAACAATACATTCTTAAAGTGAAACTAGTCATGAGACTGGCATATTAGACAATGTTTGACCTGTTTCAACTTTAAGCCATAATACAAACCTCAAGAAATTCCTTTTCAAGTTCTGGAGTGATCGTAGCTATTGATTCTGCTTGCCTCTTGGCAGCTGAAAGCTGCTGTCTAAAATTCTCTACCTCCTTCTTACCTTAACAAGAAGTAAAATAGTATATAGTCAGTTTCACAAGAAATATAGTTCACATAATTTGATATCATGGCTTCCAAAATATACAACTTGCAATCCTTAGAGGACAATATAATACATGGGAATTCTTATTGAGAAGACATCATGGCAAAAATATTGTTAGTCTCAATCAGTTTCTTACACTCTTGATAACTATTGCCAAGATGATAAATGATACCAACTCACCAATACCTCACTAAGACATCGAAATTCCATCACTCAGAAGAATGAATCAAAACTTTGGTGGAACTTAATTGTAATATATATATATATTGACAAGTTAATAAGCAAATTTTATTAAATTGGAAGAAAACTTTCAGCATAAAATATTATACAAAAGGTTGTGGACTAATCATGCCAAACTTCTTAAACTAATACTAAAAAGCCATTTGGCACACAATTTTACCAATAATTAATTTCTAGATTTGGCCCTATCTCATAAACAGGATAATATATTCAAAGACATAGGCTTCTCCTTAATCACTTAAATACACATTATATATAAAAGTATCTCCAAGAACATTTTTGGTTTCTTGAGCCACTTTAATGATACTAGCTCCAGTGACAAAATCTTCACAAAGATCCCTAACTGGAATCACACAAGAAATTTTTTAACCAAGCCAAAACATATTAAACTATCTATGAAGCAATTATGATAATATGAACCATAATATTAACCGACCTTCAAAATCACAAGTGTAAGCTTTCTTTAAAGGAGAAAAAGCTCCTGAAAAGAAAGGACTACAAAGCAAAATTACTTTCAAGATCTATTTATTTCTCAATATGTTGTCACCTGCTCACTCGGTTTATGTAAGCAATGCCAGTAAGGCCAGTTTAAAATTATACCTTTTATAAGCAAAACGAATAAAAAAATCATAATTTTCTTTTATAAGTAATAAAAAATGGCAAGGCCCTAGTTCATGGGAAGTATACCCAAGCTACACAACTAAACGATTTTTCAATAAAAGGGTCACAATCAAAGTCCATGAACAGATGAAAAGATTTTTGAAAATTTTCTAGCCAAAGAAAAAAAAAATTACATTTTAGTAGAAACTTACAATATTCGAAGTGCAGTGATGCTTGCATAGCAAACTTTTCATGCTGCTTAAGATCAACTTCCAAATCTCTAATCTAAAAGTCAGAAAATCAATACGTACATATCAGGAAAGTGATCAGAAACTGAGGATATATTTAGTGGGGACAGGTATGCCATGTCTTCAACAAAATAACAGAAAAAATTGTGCATATAACATACAGAGATCCTACAGACAAAAGAAAACTTCATCAGAAGACTTGCAGGATGCTATGTGAATTGGTTACAAACATTAAAAAGGAAGGCAAAGAGCATACATAATGGAGGGGGAATGGGAATTATTGTTGTTGTATATGTTAGTTAAAACAGAAAGAAAAAGAAGAAATAATATTTTAACAGAATTATTAAATTTATAAATTTCTACGCGATTTTCATTTTTAAAAAATTCAAATCTCCAAGACAAATTCAAGAATTTAAGGACACCCTTTTTTAATAAGGGATTTTGGTTCTAAGTGGAGGAAGAATGGGAGATTCAAACTAGTGGCCTCCGCTTCATGAGATAGGGCCTTCTTGAAAGGACTCCACCTGATTTTGAAGTATGCCACGTATAGAAAAGGAAGACAAAGAGCATATGTAATGGAGGCTGAAGGAAGGTCCACTTGTCTTGTTTAAAAATAAACTCTCATTGAGAATTTTGATCACGTGAACAAAACTCCATGTTGAGGAGTAATACACAATTGCAAAAAAAATTATTTTGTTACTGTTTCAAAAAATAAGCTAACTAAATTTGTCCATAATATATTTAAGAATAAGGGTATTTTTTTTATTCTTATAACTAATAGTATTAAGAAAAAGGTTTTTAAAAACACTATTAATTATCAAGTGTTAAAATTGTTAATTATACAATATAGAACAAAGTTGGCTCCTCAAACAGTTATAAGAATAACAAAACAATCTGTTCACTGAGATAAGGACATAATAAACAGAAACAATATAGATTTCAATTTTTTATTGTAACTTTAAATATGAGGCTCAACTGTGTGAGCAAAAGTCTAGTAAAATAACAAATCATGGGATTCTGGAGGAAGGAAGACAGAAAACAACCATGTTAAATAAAGTTTTGGAGAGGTCTTTCAGTTGTTACAGAAATAAGACAAAAAAATAAAAAATAAAAAGTGATTCACAAATACAAACATGATCTTTTTCAGCCTATAGAAATTAATTTTACACCCTCATACTAACAGATTCTTAGATTCATTAATAGTATAAGATGGGTATCTAATACATTTCAATAAAGTTTGTATGAACTTCTAGATCAGCTTGACAATTAATCAGAAAAAGTACCTTGGCGTCAAATTCAATGGATGCCATATGCACTTCTGCAAAACTCTGCTTGAAAGAAACAGCCTCAACAAGTAACTCCTGTAAAACAGGGGGGAAAAAGAATGAAGCAATTGAAAATTTCAAAATATGTATCTCTATACTAGAGATAGCTTATTTCTTAATTCTGACATAAACCAGCAGATAAAGTCACAGCACAGCATAATAACTAAAAGGGGGCAAAAAACCTGAGCCTGAAAGTGACTTCACCTTAACTTCCATTGCACAATGGAATCGCTGAATGTTATATTTCGCAGCTTGATCGATAAGCTTTGCCATAAGAGTATCCAAATCATCTTCCTTGTCCAAAGATTCTAATTTTCTTCTCCTTTGATCTAAGATCACCAAAGAATATATTTTTCTAAAGTAAATGTAAAGATTGAATGTGGCACTTTTCTATGTAGTAATATTTTATACTTACCAATTAGGCTTTCAATTTCACGCCGTTTTTTCTTCTCATGCTGTAAAATCTTGATAATATCCTCCTACAATTTATATCCAGAATGAAGTCCAAATGCAAATTTGTATTTTTGATCAACTCCAATAAGTTATGAATCAATAATTATATTTGGCAACACAAACATACAGCAGTCACAACAGTCAGGCAGCAGTAAAAACTTTGGAAACTTGTATGTTTTCAGCATACCCGCTGTTTATGAAATTTCGCAGCTTCTTCCTCCAAGTATCTTAGATCATTCTTAAATGACCCAAGGCTTTCCTCAATCACAGAAACGGATTCTTCGAGCTCCATTTTCTTAGACCTCATAACTTCTATTTCCCCGACATCTAAACCTGGAAGCAGAGTAGAGATGAGAATTGGCAGCATATGCAATTGTAAAGATTTAGATTAAACACTAACCAAGACTAAGGGTTTTCTAGAAACATACTACACAGAAGAAGACTTGAGCGACCCACGGCGTCTACACTAGCTGAAAAATGGTTACCATATCTAGATTTAGACCACCTATAGTGATTTTCTGGAGTCCAACAATCCAGAATATCTAATTGGAGAGCCTCATCAGCCTTTTGATCCGTTTCCTTGGACCCTATGTACTGAGCAAAGTTGAAAAATAGATAAGCTCCTGATATCAAACATGATCATAAACCACATTTTCAAACTCCCCAACTTCATGAGGCTCAGTCAAATACATCACAAATTGAACAAGGAAGCTAAGGGAGCTTACTGAACGATCCAAACCAAATTGATTAGTCAAAACCTCCTTAACAGCATAAGGAGCATTAAAAACTTGGTCAAGCCGAGAATAGATACCAATCGAATGCATCTGCTTGGTATCAAAAAAACAAAATGATGATAAGATGGTTACTTATCAAAAAATAATAATAAAAAAAAAAAAATTGATGATAAGATGGTTGGACTATTCAACTGCAGAACATAGTTGGGGCCCAAGTCACATACCTCCTTAGTTAGTTGAAAGGGCAAGGGTGCACGACCTTCATCCCCCGTATAATTTAGGACCGGGACATCAAATGACTTCAAATTTTTTACTAAAAAGTCCCGATCCCTAGGATCTTGAGTGATGAAAGACTGCAAATCAAGCAAAAAAAAAAAAAAAAGAGACTAGAAGTTTAGTGTCAAAAAAGAACTTTCCTCACCACCCAACAAAAATCATGTTCACATAACATGATTTTATTAATAAAAAAAAAAAAAACTTTATGCTTCATAAACAACATAGCATTCCTTAAAAAGAAAATTAAAAAGCACAAAATAATTACACAAGCTTGGTTAATTCAACCCATAAAAATATGGGGAAAGAGAGAATATACCATAAGTAAATAGAAAAAAAATAAATAAATAAGGTCTAGCTGAAATACTCATGCCTTGATTCCAAAAATAGGTAAGAATTATTCATATACCAAGCTAATGTAAAGGATCATAGTTATAAGCACTCTAGGTCTCAATCCTACGTGCATCCATCCAAAAACATTGCAGAAAGACTGAGAGTAAAGCACCTGGGATGTGCAGGGGTCTTTCTGTTTTCTCTTGCATAATGTTCATATTAAGTATAATTTTGTTTCTAATAAACTGACATTGATCTCAAAAGCTTAAGTGATAGGAAGAGGTGAATTTAAACATTGAATATTTATTCAAACACTCCCCATCACATGTGGGCCTAGAAATCCCCTAGAGGCCGAAGGTGGAATATTAATTTTTAAATGGGAGGGAAAGTGGTGACAAGTGATAACATCCAAACTTAGGACCACTAGCTATAATACCAAGACAAATTACCACTTATTACAAAACTTTAAGCTATTAAGAAATGATGAATTAATCATTCAACCATTATGCTAATGATTCATATAAGGTTCAAATACATGAGAGAAACTGATACATAAATGTTCATACAATCCATTTCTCTGGGACATACTAGCATCTTTTTTAATTTAATAAGTGACATACTATGACTAGCATTGTCCTGCATTTAACTAATTTAACGGTCCTTCACTTTGATGTCTTATTCAAGTTTATCAAAATCTTATGGGACCTTATTCAAATCATAACCTAACAAAATCTTTCTACCACCTTTGTCCCAATTTCCTTTTAAGTAACTGAGATCTCTAAAATAAAAACAAATAAAACCAACAAGAAGCTCAGGTACCTAATATGATCCTCATCCAAGTCTCAGCAAGTGCTGAACCCAAATGAAAAAAAGTACAGAATTTTACTCCTTTTTTTCTTTTTCTTTTTCTTTTTTTTTTTTAATTTTTTTTTTCTGTTTGATACAGATGAAGGAAAAATACCTTCCAGATGTAATAGGGGACATGACCTTCTAAATAGTTTGCATGAACCCGATCAGAGACATTAACCTGAACACAAAATTATTAAAAAGTAAGTGAAAGAAGAATTAATTCATAAAGCAACAATTCGAATTATAAAATACATACCTCAAGCAAAACAGGACCATACACTTCTTTATTGAACTCATTGCGATGTTCTTGCACCCAATGATAAGCCTCAAATATCCTCTCATTTCCAGATTTCACTAATGCCTGAAGACATTTGTTGTGTGTATTCTCCATATCCTTCAACCTGTAAAAATCATCAGAAAGATATTAAAAAGGTAAAAAGCATATGAAACATTTAAATCTCATTCAAATTTACCTGTCCAGGCAATTCCTGAGGCTCATTTTCTTTTGACCTAGAAGTCTTTCCTTCTCTGACTTTTGATTCCTCTTATTATTAGCTGAAACTTCTAGTTCCAGGATTTGAGCCTTCAAATTTTCCTGGTGTAGAAATGTTTTCAGTAATAACAGTGAAGGTATCAACCAAATCAAAAGAATAGCAACCAAACAGTAATTACTGACTTTCATAAAAGCGATCAGGTAAATTATCATCAACAGAAAACACACAAGTTCAAACTAATCATTATTTTCCAATTTACTTAAAGGAAAACAAATACATAAAATTTTAGTAGATTATACTTGCACCAATACAACTGTTTCTTTTTCTTTTCTTTTTTTTTTTGATAGGTACACCAATACATTTGATGATAGCAAAATAAGAGAAACCATAACTTTTTCAAGATACTTCAAGACAGTTAACCACAAAATCAGTTCCATATATTGTAAGTGGGTGAAGTCTCCAGTGACCACATGTCGATAAACTCACATCACAACCCACCCTGCCAGAAAAAATCAATAATTGGCTAGAAAAGTTACTTACAAGTTCATCTTTTGGAGGTTCATACGGAGGCAGATTTTCAAGTTCTGCTTCAGCAGCAGCAAGAGCTTCTTTAGCTTTAATTATTCTTTTTCTATCAGATTCCTCTTGCTTCCTCATTTCGTCCATTTCTTTATATTTTCCTCGTACTTGCACCCCCTGTAGAAAATGTAAATGAACATTGAAGGCAACAGAAGAAATACAATTGTCTGACAAAATATTAAAGAGCCCAAAAAACTAAAAGAAAGATAGCGAGCTCTAAGTACCAAATGGCTTTCATTTGACATAATTTCTGTAAGTCTTTTTGAATTTTCATTTATGAGACGGCCAGCTTTTTTACATTTAGCATCCAAGACTGCCTTCTCTTGCTTTTGTTTCCTGCAAACAATTGATTGGTTAATGAGTAAACTAACACTTTAGAAGATGAAACATGGCATATTGCAACAGTGATTGATCTCAAAAAGAAGAAAGGAAAAAAATGCAAGCAGTAACATGCAACCCACACAATCAGTCACTCACTTTTCACAACAATTATATAGGTTTTCCTATGTCCTTAGTATGGTATACCTTTTATAAAACCCTTCCTATATCACCCCACAAAACCATAAATGAAAAAGAATTGTTGAAGTTTAGCCAAGCTTAAACCCAGATAGCCAATGCATGGACCCCCAAGACCTCACATAGATCATAAGATTGACCACATTGTGGAGATTTCCATTCAATATAATATGAAATAATTGCAAAATGTCACGAAAACTTGGCATGTTAATTATCAAAAATCTACCTGGAGAAAATTCCATGAGTAGCTGTCTCTAGTACAAAGATAGCATATCTAAAGTCAACAGATAAAGAAATAAAGATGTGCCATAACCAGCACAGAGACATGCCACTATGTCAGCATGTCAATGGCCACATGATAAAACATTGTCATTAGCATATTATGAAGTCAATATTTAATCAAACTCAGAGATAATGAATTCACATTAAGCACTACACAAGCTTCAAATGCATTGAGTTTACTATTGTAAACGCATTGTACTTTTTTCTTATCAATAAAACTTTTATTATCTATCAAAAAATTTATAATAAGCACTACACATCTGGTGAACCAAAGATAAGTCATCATACTCAATGGGTTCCTTAAGGTCATTTAAGGTTTTTGCAGCTTCATCCAACTTCTTCTTTGCATCCTTTTCCTGCTCCTTAGCTTCCATATATTCAGCCTTCTTCATGTCATACTTCAGCCAAGGTAATTTATTTTTCATGGATTCAACCTGCAGCATGACAGAAAAATCAACATTTGAAATGTTATCAAGCATAGAAATGATCATGAACAAAACCTACAAAAGCTAACCTTTGTTAAAAGTTCTTCTCTTTGACGAACACGCTCAACATCTTTCTCTAATTCAGCATTCAGTGCCCTCCATTGATTCAAAGTCTCTCCATTTCTCTCAACAGACTAAATCAATAGAAATTGTTAATAATAACAACACCATATAAAGTGTTAAATGTACGGTTCTGATAATTTAAAACCTTTAACACTATATTAAGGAAGAAGGTGAGTCTTTAGAAACTCACTAGCTGAATGTTCTTCAGCTCACGGCTTTTTTCTATGAGTGCACAATGTTGGATAGGAAGTTGAGGATCACCAACAGCCTTTTCAGTTTCTTCTAGAAGTTGCACAGGAGTTAATTTGGCAAACTCACAGACCCTGTCTTGTGGTAAAAACTACATCACACACCCCCCCCCCCCCCCAAAAAAAAAAAAAAAGAAGAGAGAAAAGAAAAAGTAAATTTAGTTTAAAAGGCATGTCTCCTGCTGTGAAATCATAATCAGCTATATGTTTGCTACATAACATATAAATAGTCACTGTAATATTATGAATATTAATTAACACTCATGTTATAGGTAAAGGAGATGGGAAGGGGAGGGGGCAAGCAGCAGAAGAAGAGGAGAAAAGAATCTATAGATGGAAAAAAAAGTAGATACAAGATCAAAGTGATCACATAAACTTACTAGAGACATGATTAAGATGTATTTATCAATATCCATAGTCATCTAAATCTAAATAGAGAAGAAGGGGGACATGTCCTCTGCAAATCAAGTATTTAAAAATCATGAAATACACAATTTCAGAAGACAAGAGGCCTATGCATGGCTTAAGGCCCAAACATCCAAATGGACCAATCCAAGCAGCACCTTGAATGCTACACAAAGGATATGTTCACAAGAAAAGTTTACTTGTTTTTTTCATTTGGGAAAGCATCTAATGTAAAGGGGGATGAAAAAAATAGGAGTTTTACAATAAACCAGAAATTCATATTAAGAAAAAAAATTAACAAAAAACGCGTAGCTAAAACATACATCTAATAAAAGAAACAAAATATATTTGTTTCTTATATGGTCACAGAATCATACCACCATGCTGCAAAAGAGAAAGCACCAGCTTGAGGAGAAAAAGGAACTTCAACAGGATCCTAAATTGAAGAAAAGAAACTACTACCAGCAGATCACAAGGGCCATGATGGCACTCAATCAGGAAGACTGGTATATGAGGTTAAGGACGATGCATAGGTATTACCATATTAGATAAACATTTCTGAAGTGTTTCATACCAAATGCAGCCAGACATGCATAAGTGTGCTTTCAGGCAATGAGCTCAGTTTCAATTACAAACTTCATGATAAGAAATTGAACATGTATAAATATATATACACATGTAAAAAGAAGCAGAATCGCATTTATTAAATTATGTTTTATAGTTGATGTATGTGTCCTAATCTAGATCCTTCAAACTTACTTGAGTCAAATTGTTGACTTGGATGTTGAACCTTTGAATGACTTGAAGTATATCTTTTTTAGGCACAGCCTTTCCTGAAACCAACAAATGATGGATAAGAAATGGCTAGACTGTTATACTTTCTTTGTTCTTGTTATAAAAGCTAAACCACTCTCCTTTATAAATGTATCATTAAAGAGAGAGAGAGAGAGAGAGAGAGAGATACCTGGCAAAAAGATAAAACTCAGGCTAGGTCCTATATTTCTTGCACTTAAACAGCTAAAATTTTCAAATTTTCAATCCAGTGCAGGAGAAATGCAATTAAAAAGGGGTTTTCAGTATTTTTAATTATTTTTGTTTATGCCAAGTATGTACAGCTAGGATGATATTAATTTAATGGCTAATATAGGTTGCTTGTAAGTTTTATGGGATTTTGTTTTATTATGGTGAAAACATTACAATGACTTGATATTAAATAAAATGCCCCCTCCCCTTTGGTTTTTAGTTCTTTTGGGGCGCTTATTACTTAAAATGGCACCTAAAGTGAGGTTTCCTCAATATCTCCATCTAAGAAAGGCTTCAAAGGAAAGTTTAAGTATGTTTTCACATTACAAAAAAACCCTCATGAAATCAAAATCTAACAAAAAAAGTAATATCTGGCAAAACTTGAACGTACACATTTAAAGCAGGTAATAGGGATGTCATTAATGAGAAACAACCCCTAATTCCTACCGCTTGAATGCAAAAAAATATTTTTAAAAAAAATTCCAGCAACTAAAATTGATTGAAAATATTAAGCATGCAAAAGAAAAAGATATAATTCATTGGACAACCAGTCACTACATGCTGATAACATCCATGTAATGAAATGTTCAACTGGTCATTCAGAAGATCCTTCTTTATGAGTGAGTGTGGATAAATTAAATTCCTAGTATCAGGAAAACCAAAATGACTCTTCATCTTGTAGTTAGGATTGGCTTTCAGCCAGGTGGCCCATGGAACCTTCCTGGTTCAAAATTTTGGGCCTGGGCCAAAAGTTCTGGCCTATAGAGTCTGATTTTAATATGTTATCCTCAACATGCATTAACTTTGAATGTGATCTGAATGTGGGATGTTTAATATGAATGCCTTGTATTTTAGCCATTTTAGCTCCAATGTTTTGTACTAACTCTGTCCCAAATTGTTGGTTCTCTATTCCATTTTGGGATGTCCCAAAATGTAGTCCTCTTTAAAAAGTTAATAAATAAATTTCCTAACTTACGCATTAATTTTTTAAAAAATAATGTCATTCTTTCACTTGAGTTTAAATCAACCAGGGTAGTTTTGAAATTTTGTACCTTTTTCACTAAAAGAGAAGGCATTGAATTATGTTCCCTTAAAAAATTGAATTTTCTAAACATGACATACAATATGGGATGGATGTAGGAATTAAAAATAGGGGGGAAATTAACAAATGAAGTAGAAATGATCTACACAAGCCAGGGCAGCTCTAGGCCAAGACTCAACCGCGGCTCTCTAGGATTGTCCAAAGCCCAGGCAGGCCAGGTTCAGTCAATACTTAAAGTACTAAATATCTTACCATTAAACAACCACTCAGACTTGTTACGCGTATCAATTTTACGTGTAATGTTAATCTGTTCATCTTTAGTGTCCCCTCTCAATGAAATTTTAATATGACCAGATTCCTCTCCACGCTTCACATATGCTCCGACACTCGTTGCCCTCCCAAGCAGCTGCATGAAACAAATTCCCCCGTCATTATATAGTATGAAGAAACATAAGGTAGGGTATTCAAATAAGGCATCAGCCTTTAACTAACCTGAGGCTCACCACCTAGACCAAGTGCAATGGCACACACAAGAGAGCTCTTCCCAGATCCATTTGGCCCAATTACAAGGTTCAGGCGCGATCCTGGTTTGCATTTCAGGTGATTGAAGGTCATGAAATTTTGGAGCTCAATCTCTATTATATTTCCAGGCATATAATCATCTTCCCCTCTGAGAAAGAAAAGTTTAAAAAACATTGATCCTCCAATACAACTCTTACAAAGTAGAATAAATAATTGGACACAAAATTTTGGAAAACAGGTTCGTGTAAGCTTAATAGTAGTATTAATCTCAAATGAGTGGATTTTTTTGTTTCTACAGGTCTCATTTAATGAAAAGTTTAATACTTTTCGTTAGAATTGGAACCCAAAAGTTTAACACTATATATAAGAGCAGCAAGCATAACAGTGCACAAAGAAGCTTCCTTTTTAGCAAAAAAAAAAGTTATGAGAGAACCAAAAATGTGATAACAAGGATTTGACCAATAAAAGCTAAAATTAATTTGCTTTAAAATACTCCGAAAAACTTTTATTTAAAAAAAAAAAAAAATCTTCCATTTGAATGCTTATTGAAAATGAGTAAAAAACTTCTAATTCAGAGTAAGAATTCATCAATTCTATTTCATTTTCACTTCCCCTAAATTTTCTCAGCAACCAGACAGTCCTTCTGCTAATAACCAACAAGAAAATTTGAAAATTTTGAAAAAACAAAAACCCTAACGCTGTGCAGTGTTACACCAAGGACAATGTCACCATCACAGAGCATCAAAAACCTCGAATTTAGAGTAAGAATCCATCAATTCTATATCTTTTTCATTTTCCCCACATTTTCTCAGCAACCAAACAGTCCTAAAACTAAAAACCAAAAGGAAAATTTTCAAATATTTAAATAAAAAAAACAAACAAACAAAAACCCTAACGCTGTACGGTGTTACACCAAGCACAATGTCACCGTCACAGAGCATCAAAAACCTCGAATTCAGAGAAAGAATTCATCAATTCTATTTCTTTTTCACTTCCCCTACATTTTCTCAGCAAGAAACAGTCCTTTAATTAAAAACCAACAAAGAAAATTACAAAAATTTAAAAAAAAAAAAAAAAAAATCCTAATGCTGTACAGTGTTACACCAAGGACAACGTCACCATCACAGAGCATCAAAAACCTCAAATTCAGAGTAAGAATTCATCAATTTTCTACTTCTTTTTCACTTCCCCTACATTTTCTCAGCAAGCAAACAGTCCTTTAATTAAAAACCAACAAAGAAAATTTCAAAATTTTAAAAAAACAGAAAAATCCTAACGCTGTACAGTGTTACACCAAGGACAACGTCACCATCACAGAGCATCAAAAACCTCAAATTCAGAGTAAGAATTCATCAATTCTATATCTTTTTCACTTCCCCTACATTTTCTCAGCAGCCAAACAGTCCTCTAACTAAAAACCAACAAAGAAAATTTCAAAAATTCAAAAAAAAAAAAAAAAAAAAAAACCCTAAAGCTGTACAGTGTTTACACCAAGGACAATGTCACCATCACAGAACATAAAAAAAAAAACACACCACAGACTAAATCGTGGACTTCAAAACGCACACAAGAACTCAGACAGAGACATAAATATAGCTGAGAGAGTGAGAGAAGTGTACGGACCTTTCGATTCTTGCTCGCTTGGCGCGAGGCTCGGCCATTGAGAAAGATTGATCAGAGTGTGCGTTGTGTTGGAAAATCGGAGACTTTGTGAAACCCTAGGCGGTTGATTTGTGGATTAAGGACAAATGGGAGTTAAAATTAGGGTTTGAGAGAGGAAGAAAGAGTGTGAGAGAAGAAGAGAGAGCGAGAGGCACTCGGTTCGATAATGTGAGAATTGGCGCCAAACGAGAAAACACATCATATATACTAGCCACGCGCTGTGTAACGAGGCTTTCTTCTTTTTTAGCGGTAGTAGCAAAAAAAAAAAAAAAAACTATGTTTTTTTATTTTATATAATAATTTTTATTTTGAGAATCTAATTTATTAGTGGATAAATTAATTTGAAAATTAATAGGAGAGTGACCCTAATTTTTAGGCATTATTTTAGTGAAAGTTATATATATAATTTTTATTTTGAGAATCTAACTTATAAGTGAATAAATTAATTTGAAAATCAACAAAAGAGTGACCCTAATTTTTAGGCATTGTTTTAGTGGAAGTTAGGGTTGTATATTTACTTGATTGTCCTTTAGTTTTGTCTCTACTTAAATATAGAGATGTAGGGGTATTTTATAACAAAAAAAATCTGGTCCAAACAGATGTAGCCCCTTAAATAGTAGTATAGATATAGATTCAGAGGTTGTAGGACCCTGGTCTGGACTCGTTAAGACTTAAGAAGATTGACTTTCTAAAAGAATAAAATATTATAAATCTTATATATATATATATATATATATACACACACACTAGCCTAACTGCGCGCTCCGCATGTGGCTCTTTTTTTTTTTTTTTTTTTTGGGTATAGTCTTTTAATTTTCTATTCATCACTGTTTGAAATTTAAGCATATGTTTAACCATATTATGTATTTGAGGTAAAAAAAAAAAAAAACCAAATTAAATGTAATGAGAACAGGGAGGGAAATCGAAATTAAAAAGAAAAAGGTAACTCTTGATAAAACGCAAAAAATAAAAGTTGAAAACGTGAGTGTGCATTTGACATTAAAAAGTCAACTTTTTTACTGTTTAGTTTATTTTTTTACTATTCAGCTTATTTTTTGTACTATTTATGAGTCTCATTGTACTTTTTAGTACTATTTACGGGTCCTATTGTATTATTTTTGTCAAAAAATTTACAATACTTTAAAAAGTTTTCAGTTTTCAGTTAAATAAGATGTTCCAAAATATACACTAATTGAAGGAATGTAGGAGAATTTGAGCATTTTTGAATATTGAGTTTGAAAACTAATAGTAGAGTTGTCCTATTTTGTAGGCTATGTTTTAGGTGAGGGCTAAAATTTAGGAGTTTTTAAATTAGCAATTTTACATGTATAACCATATTATTTCTTTACAAACTAATATTCTTAGGCATCTGTTAACTTTTCTTTTTTTAATAGAATTTTAACTTTAATGTTCACTTCTAATAATTGTATTATTTATTATCATACTAAAACACAAATTAGTTTTTGGTGTAGGCAAGGATTGAACCTCATATTTCTTATTCTTGACCATAGAGATTTTACTAGATAAGCATACAAGAACCCACTATTCATTAACTTTTCTTATATATCATTATGGATAAAATATAGTCAACTCCTTAGGTATAGACTAATGTCAACTAATTTCTTGAACTTAGTTTGAGCTAATGGCAGTTTAGATCTAAAACATTTCAAAACTTACTGTAGGGACAAGTTTTGCAGCTCATTCCCAAAGTGTGTAGGATATTGGTCCAATGAGCCCAATGCAATAAATTTGTAAAAAGTGAGTCAAAGAACTAGGCATTAATGAATTTGACAACGATTAGTATGGATGTAGAAAATGATTAAACAAGAACAAGCAACATAGAGCTAAATGAATTTATTGTCTGAGAATGTAAGTTTTCATATAAATTGATTAAACAAAGTACAAGTACAATTTAGATTGCTACAGTGCCTCTTCTCTATCCCCCCCCCCCCTCCTCTCTTCCTCTGGGGCCTCTACTCTCATTTATACTACATTTCTTCCTTCATCTTTACCCTACACGTGGACAGTTAATGGTTTTGGCTGATACTTGTCTCATCAACCCCCTCTAGAAGTCTTTGGGGGATGGTTATAAGACTAAAAAAGTATTGTTCAGAGGTCACTTCCTCATTAATACGGTCAGGGAGTTAGCTACAAAGTATTCAATACTGTAGTAGCAACTTTTCCTTAAATATTTTTGAGTTCCCATCTTTCTTGTATTTTTATGGCGCACGTCCCTATCATTAGAACTTTCTGGAAGGTCACTTTAATCATTAGGATCTACATCTGATCTATATTTAGCTTATCCGAGGAAATATTTCTCCTTGGACCACCCTTCCATTCGTATTTTGCTCATTAAGTCCCGGGTTTGAACCATTTATTACCATTCATTCGTCCTCAGACTACTGATGCTCTCAGCCTAGGTCCAAGACCCAATATATGATTTGGGCCCTTAACCTCACACTTACCAATATGGTCCCTAATCACATTAACAATGCAAAAAAGTGAGTAACAGTTTAGTTTTAATATCTTTGACTTAGTTAACATTAGCCAAAACTTCAAGGGTGTTAACTCTAATTTATCCTTACATTATTTATTGCTTATTTTTACAAATTTTTTTTTTAATAAAACATTTTTAACGAATAACAGAAGTGGTGACAATGGCATGTAAAAGAAGGTGGTGTCAATAATAGATTCATGCAAAAGTGATGCATCATAACTGACCATTTTAAATTCACTAAAAAATAGTCATGTGTTCTAAGAGTTCTAGACATTCTTATTAGGGAAAAAAATACCAACTTCACTAGCAATATTAAGGAAAATTTTTTTTTTTTTTCTTACCACAAGTGTGATGGGGTTATCTTGTTCCCATGAAGAGAAATACAAAATACTACTCTCCTTCACCTATAAGACTCTTAGCCAAAATAAACATAAAATCTTTATTATTTGAGAAATAAAAAGAATATGACATTTTTAATAGGAAAAATGGTGCATCTAAGTAAAGTTACCTTATAAAGTATCAGGCCCTCCTTATTATTATTTTATAAAATAGAATATTATTGTTTTGGCTTGATTGTTACGAGCAATTATCATGAAACATAAGATTATTATAAAAAATAGGGATAATTACACTTTACCCACCTGTGGTTTGCCTCTAATTTGATGTGCCTACCCGTGGTTTAAATTTTGACACTTTACCCACCTGTGATTCTCACCGTTACTGTGTCATAACCCACCTCTCCTTCACCGTTACTCTAACACAGAAATATGTAAAAAACAAAAACCCCATAGATCAAAAAGTTAGGGTTTTTGATTGCTAAAAAACTTCTATGAGAACATATGCCCAGAAAAATCAAACTTAAGTCAACAACTATAAATATCATCTCTTTCCTCTCACCTATTCTTCTACAACATTCTCTCTCTCATCTCTTTGCTCTCTCTCTCCGATGGTGGAGTTAAGGAGGACATCGGCCACCATAGCAATGGGTTTCATTTACCTTCGTTCTTGCGTCATGGGTTTCATTGTTTTGTGGTTTTGGTTGTGGGTTCATCTGATTTCCTTTGCTCTTGTATTTGATTTGGTTTTAATTTTTGGTTGCAGTGACTGTGGGTTTATGATCAAAATTAATGGGTTTAATTTTTGGTTTATGTTCAAGATTTATGGGTTTTTGTTCAAAAATTATGGGTTTAGCTTTTAGTTTCTAACTCCTTAATAGGAACTTGATACAAATAGCTATAACAAAGTAAATGTTTTACTTTGAGCACATTCAGCTTGACCCACGATCTATCATAGAGAGAGCCACGAGTCTGATAACGGAGTACCAAGCTCCTATAGCAGCAGGGCAGGGGTAATATATATGTAACACCACTCAAGGATTTGAGCTGGTTTTTTGTATTGAAAGTCATTGGGGATATGTCTGAGATGTTGACAGAATCCCCCAAGCCCAAACAATTCAGTTTTGGCATTACCTGTATAAGTTTTCAGTTTTGTTAATAATAGTTTCTACCATTCGTTCAAAAAAAAAAAAAAATGTAGGAGGCGGACAATCCAACAAAGTTTAACAGACATAATACCAACATGGATGTATCTCATCTTCCTTCTTTGCTTGTATTTGGAGTCAAAGATCTAACACCTAAGTTGTCCATTTCAAAATTATTTTATGCTAGATTCAAGCTGCTCAAGGTGTTGGATTTGCAAGGAGCTAAAGTGACTGAACTACCACAAATTTCAATAACCCTAACTTTTTGATCTGTTTGAGCTTTTGTTTTTAACATATTTCTGTGTTAGAGTAACGGTGAGGGAGAGGTGGCTTACGACACAGTAACGGTGAAAATCACAGGTGGGTAAAGTGTCAAAATTTAAATCACGGGTAGGCACATTAAATTAGAGGCAAATCACAGGTGGGTAAAGTGTAATTATCCCTAAAAAATAAAAGGGTAAATTGTAATTTACTCCTGAAATTTGAAGTTATTTAGATTTCATACCCTAAAGTTTCAAAAATTTGATTTTACATCCTGAAATTTGGTTCCGTTAGTAATTCACACCCTCCAATTAGTTTCTGCTGTTAATTGACACATCGCCATATTGACACGTTTTATTTTTGCCAAATCAGCTTAAAAATTGTGAAAAATAATGGCAGACTTGGCACAATAAAAACGGTGCAGTTCTGCCCAAATTTAAAACACAAAAACTTAAAGCCTAAACTACACCGTTTCACGAAGGCAGCTCCCTCCCAAATCGCAGAGCAGAGAACCACCGTGAACTCATACCTCAAAACCATCGGCTCAAGATCAGGTCCACAGCGGCGGCACTGTGGTGTTTGATTGTGAAAAGTTAACATAAGACGTGGGCAGCATATTGCGTTGTGTTGTGCTTTGCGGCTTGCGCACGTGACACCTACCAGATTGTGGTGTTTGGGATTAGCCACCGCTCTACCAGAGTGGCTTCTATGCAAAAGTTAACTCAGTAATTATTTCGAAGAGATGTTAGATTTGTAACAAAATACAAACTTTGCATTAGTTTCATGTATTCCATTTCCAGCAGCTAGCAGATAAACCATATGACAACTTGGTATTGGCCGGTTTTGTCATATAAAACGAGAATGTAAATAGTTTAGTTAGTGTCAATGGTCTCTGCGTTTTTTTTGCTTAGAATTATTGTAGTTTTGAATTGTATATAAGATGTTGATTTTTATACTTTGTTGTGTGTATAAACTTGCTAAATGCTAATGGATAAATGGAAAAGGGTTGTCTTTGTCTGCAGCGAATACAGATAGCTGTAGATGCCATGTTCTGAAGGCAGCTGAGAGAAGATACAAAAAATATTGAAAGAAACTATGGAAACCCAATCACAGCTATGAATCTCCAACAAATCCAATCCAATGATGGCAAGAAAAAGCGAAATCCAAAACGAGAGAGAAATAGAGTTGGAGAGAAGAGAAGAGTTCTCGCTGTCACTGCCGCTGTGGACCACTAGACCTGATCTGGTTGAGCCAATGGTTTTGAGGTTTAGGTTCACGAATCACGATGGTTCTCTGCTCTGCGGTTTGGGTGGGAGCTGCCTTTGTAAAACGGTGTAGTTTAGGCTTTAAGTTTTGTGTTCTAAATTTGGGCAAAACTGCACCGTTTTTATTGTGCCAAGTCTGCCATTATTTTGCACAATTTTTAAGCTGATTTGGCAAAATTAAAACCCGTCAACATGGTATTGTGTCAATTAACGGTAGAAACTAATTGAGGGGTGTGAATTGCTAATGAAACCAAATTTCAAGGTATAAAATCAAATTTCTGAAACTTTAGGGTATATATAAAACATACACACAAATATATATATAACTTGGACTAAGAGAGGAACCGGAAAGGAGATAAAAAAGTGTTCCAAGAAGTTATTAGAATTTTATAAATAACTGGAGGTTTTAAACGTGTCTATATTCTATGCTTTTCTTAAAGAAAAATGTGAATGTTTTACATTTTTTAAAAGTGGCAATAAAATATTGTCATTGAATTACATATATGAATTGATATCAAGTGAGTTCTGTTTCTAAATGCAATATATATTTTTATATTTTAAACTACTTTAAATCCTAGAACTAAATGAACAACACCCACATGGCGACATAGCCAAATTAATCCAATGAGTCGCATTATCAATGACATCCACACATAGAGTGCCATCACTCCCTTTTATCTTATCTGCAACAATGAAACAAACAGCACATTTGTCCTGCATGGCAAGGAAGAAATATCTCCCAAAAACATCTACAAACTCTAATGTGCTAATTTAAAGCCTAAGCTTCTACTCACTCACTCACTCAATCTATTCTTTATGGCCATCACCACCATATGCTCATCTCCAACTCACTCTCCAACTCTCCCAGCCATTTCTTCACTCAAAACCCACCACCCTCTCCAACCCCAGTTGCATGTTTCTACATCTTCTACTAAATTTTGCTCTAACATAGTCTCCAACGATGCATTAGTCATTGCTGCAGCTGCAGAGGCAGTTGCACTGGCCCATGCAGCAGCTCAGGCTGCTAGAGATGCTGTGTTGGCTGCAGCTGAGATTGGTGAGGTGTGGCGTGACAGAGAGAGTGATAATGTATTGGTGAGGGATGTGAGTTGTGGCCTAGGAGTGAGGAGGAAGAGGAGGAGGAGAAGGAGAAATGGGATTGAGGAAAAAATTGGTGAAAGTTGGAGAATTTCATCCGGGTCTGTTAAGTCTGGGAATTTGAGTCCAATGGAGGAGGCAGAGCTTTGTTTATGCCTCAAGGTAGGTTTGCTAGTAAAATTATAGAATGGCTGCTATCTACTTATGGTATTATTGAAGTGACTTTAGTATGTCTTGTGGGGTCTGAACTTTGAATTTTAATTTGTTAATAACCTCCTGTACATAATTTGTTTACAACCTCAAGAATTTTAACTCTAATTGCTTTACTAGTATATTCCAATGGTTATGTATGAAATTTTCAAATGTTAAGGTAGTGTGTTCTAATAATAACAATCACTTAATCAATAAAAGTTTGAAATTTGAGAATGAAATTCAGTATTATCTCCATCAAAAGGGGAAAAAAATAAGTGTTTGCAAATTGACAGGAGGGAGCAAGGCTGGAAGGGATGAGAATAGGAGTCAGGGAAGCTCGAGGCTGTGAGCCAACCTCAAAACAGTTGGCCAAGGCCATAGGGATGAAAAGGAGGAGTGTGGATAAGATTTTGTGTGATGGAAGAGAGTCAAGACAGAAGATTGCTCGGAGCTACCGTAGACTGGTGGTTTCCATTGCCAAAGGTTACCAAGGCAGAGGACTAAGCTTCCAAGACCTCATTCAGGTTACTTACATTTTTCTCTTAAACGTTGGTTCCTTCAGTGTGCTGATGTACAATGTGTTTTGCTGTGTTTACAGGAA
Organism: Quercus cerris; assembly: GCA_963669245.1. NCBI lineage: Eukaryota > Viridiplantae > Streptophyta > Magnoliopsida > Fagales > Fagaceae > Quercus > Quercus cerris. The sequence continues at coordinate 84,556,799 of OY770007.1, forward strand.
GGGAGCATAGGCCTTCTTCGGGGGGTAGAGAAATTTGAGCCTGAAAGAGGACATAAGTTGGCAACATATGTTTACTGGTGGATTAAGCAGGCTATTATTAGAGCCATAGCAACTGACACTAGATTAGTGAGATTACCGGTGAGAAACTGCATATATTAACAGTATATTTACTTTCAATGCAACTTTTTAGTTCAGCCAATCTAACTGCTGACCATTCTCTTCTGCTCAAAATGACTTAAATAATTAAGGATTCTTCTTTGAGAATCTCTACTTTTTCTTTTTTTTTTGATAGTTGAGAACTCTACTTGGTGCATGATAGTTCTTATAACTTTACTATGCTTGTTAGTTTTAATATGTGCACATTAGCCTGAATTGGACTCTAAGAATGAATGTTTTCCACCTTTATTGTTTAACATATCAATAGAGTGAGGTGTTTTAAATCCTAATGGTATGTCTGACTGGCAGAAGTATTTCAAGTAAATTCTTTGCATATGTAAGAATGGCTAATGAACTAAATTTTTGTCTTTATGATTCTTCCCTTGTATTGCTTCCTTATTTTTTTTTAATCAGGATGCTACTAACTCTAGGACGGTGTTAACATAGAACCCTGCCTAATTTATTAATTTTTATTGTTGTTCTATTTTGTGGTTGTTGTAGATTGTATTTCCTAGAGTTAATCTCAGATATGATGCCAGTATTTGTAACAGTTAGTAATAGTACTGAAGTTCATGTTGAGATGTTCTATTCCAATAGATTGTTTAAAATTTATCAAAAAATTATTAAAACCAAGACTAGATTTCAAAAAAATGGTGATTTCCTTTCTCTTCACAATCTTTGCTTCACTCTATATGAGTTTTGGGGAGGTAAACTGGTAGTTAGTGAATGTATGGTTAGCTTGTTGTGTGTAGGGAAATGTGAGCAGGATGGTGGCGAAAATTGCAGAAGCAAGCAACACCTTGACCAAAAGATTAGGGCGGCAACCATCCTATGATGAAATTGCTGAAATGCTCAATGTGAATATTTTGACAGTGAAACTTGTTTCTGAGAGGAGCAGACCCCCAGGGTCATTGGATCGAGCAGTAACTGATCAAGGTCACATGACTCTTCAGGTTCTTTTCTTGAACTTTATTCCCAACTTTAATGAATGATCAAGTTCTTTGATCAAAACGAAGTTTATTGTTCTTCAATAACAAATGTACATACTGTCTGGCAGTATTAATGTTCAAACTCAAGCCATTCCTTGTCATGTCAGTTAAGGTTATGAGTCCTGCATTTCCTATATTTGAGATTTCTGACCTTTGAAGATCATTCTTTAAAATCCAAATCTCCAGTTGGATTCTAATCCTACAAAGCATTGAATTGTTTTGCCACCTCATATCAAGGTTGCAGGATTAGATGAGATTGAAAAACTGGACATGACAACAAGAGGCTATACGGCGCTTTTAAATCACAAGAATTCAAATATCTTCTTGATAGTTGAGACTAGAATTAGTTTCATACCTAGGTATCTCAAACAAGATTCAGAATTAATATGATTGACTCAAAGACAGCCTGATGAGTTGATAATCCAACTTGGATAAACTTGTGCAATGAAAAAATATTACTGTTGTTAAAAAATAATTAGATAGGCGAACTTTTTTTTTTTTCATGAATAAATAGATTGAGAAACTTGAGATGAGGAAATTCACAGTTAATGAAACTTTAATGTAAGAAGCCTAATCTGTTATCCGTAAACTAATTTATAGCGAGGTTAATTGCAGGCGCCTTAAGATTTCTTCAATGTCTTGTGTTTATGCAACAAGAGCTTATTTAAAATATGAAATATCATTTAGGACATATACCCCATTGACTAAATCTAATTCATAAGTTCAAAATCTGTTGCAGGAGATCATATCAGGGCCGGATGAAACAGTGCCAGAAAAGATGGTCAAGAAACAGCTAATGAAGCAAGAGGTGGATAAACTTCTCAAGACACTTAACAAAAGAGAAGAACATATATTGAGATTACGCTTTGGACTCAATGGAGAGCCACCTAGGTCCTGTGAAGAGATAGGAAGACTATTAAAGCTGTCGAGGGAGAGGGTTCGCCAGATCTATGTCATTGCATTATCAAATTTACGACAGAGAAGTATGAAAGACAATCTAGTAGAATTTTATTTTGTATAGAAGTTCTTGATTTGATTAATAGAATTAGAAGATAGGAAACAAAATGAATATGTCAACTAAGATTTGTACATTTTACCATATCATTTTTTTTTTTTTTGAGCTGTCATAGACCATGACACAGGAATTTTACATTCCTATGCTCAATGCTTTGGTTATTCCCATTTCCATTAGAGATGAAGTGAGTAGGGATGATTTGTGCCAAGTACAATATGATGGTAAAGCGGGCACTCTATCATGCTTGTCATGTGCTTTGTTCCTTGTCACGCACCCAAACACTATATATGTATGAGCTAGACACGTGATAACAACGCGTACCCAAAAAAAAAACACCTTACAAGTGTGCAAGGCCCCGGTAAAGTTCAATAATTATTTTTTAAAAGGGATTTAATAACAAGTATAAATTATATGTGACGATTTATAAGACTATTATGTAAATTATTTAAATAAGTCACGAGACTCGTTAAAAAATCATATAGCTAAAACTATATATGAATGTTTTTTTCAGTCGCCATATAATGGGTTGAAGAAAAATGGATGCAAACCAATTTGTAGCTAAAGTTTTTCCCATCACAGCAGTACAACTACAAATCACCATGGTTGCTACTTTTCCTTGGCTGAGCAGATAACAGCTGCTCAAGTACCATTCCAACTACGGGTGCATGGGAATTTCTTCAGCCAGAAAGATTGAATTATTTGTAATTGAAAGTTTGAATAATTTGTAATTGGCCAAATTCCTAAGGGAAAGAGAAGAATATGATCAAGAAAAATCAAATTCCAATTGAATGATCTATTTCCAGGAAGGTTAACCATTAAAAGCTTATTTGACTTCTGTTAGTGGCTGATCCATGTGTATACAGTACTATACTTAATACTTCAGTGCTAGAAGTAGAAAACAGGAAAATATAGCATATTCATTATATTTTGTTGACCCGGACTGACCCGTGAGCACTGATCGTTGACTTTGACCCTGAATCCGTTGACTTTGACCATAGTTGACTTTGATTTTTGCATTGACCTTTGACCAGAAGTGAAAAGTTTTGAAAGGGCCTATCTTGCTCAGTTTTTCGCGTAGATTCCAATTTTGGACTCTGTTTCTTCATTTGAAACTCCGAAATTGGTCCATTGACATATTTTTCATTGTAGTTTCTTCAAAGGCATTCTTCAAGGCATTTCTAAGGAATCTTTTTATGCTTATCTAGCCTCAAGCCTTCATCAAGCTTCCACCTTGAGTTTGAGGAAGGGTGTTAGAAATATATTAGATATATTAGCCCAATGTAATAGGCCCAAGTCCAGTCCTACTTGCATTAGTAGTCTAGGATTTAGTTGCCTACGTATACTCATGTTAGGGTTCATTGTAACATAGATTATTATACTACACCTCTTACATAATAAAGATATAGTCCTTAAAGGATTCCTCCATAGATGTAGGCCGATAAGGCTGAACCACGTAACCCTTGTGTTTTTGGTATTCCTATTCTATGCTTTCCTTTCCGCATCCACTCTAGCATATACAACATGGTATAACACATTGCGTTGCTAATAAAGAAATTTATCCTTAAAAAAAAAAAAAAAAAACCACTAAGATGGCAAGATATCACCACCTCATATATGAACATTCCATGATTCCATGTTATTTGACAAGTCATGATTTTCTAACGTTGAACATTTAAAAAAAAAAAAATGGTAGAAGGTACAGGGTAATTTCTCTGTTTTAGAATTCAAATAACCTTATACTTTTCCGTATACACTTGTACAATATTGTCTTAAATAAATTCCGAAACTTTGCCTTCATTTTTCTGAATCAGTGTCCTTAACCTTGCCAGAAAAATTGAAATCCTGATACCTATTAAAACCATTTTGTGTTTTCCATCGGGAGAATGTGCCTTTCACAGGTAGTTTGGTCCCTTTTGTTAGCCGTCCTCTTGGGTGGAGCTCTTACTCAAGTAGGGTGCTTAGATTTTAATTTTTCAACCTTCAAAAATGAAGATATGGGTGAACTCACTCTGAGAAATTCAGCAATTCGGGACAAGAAAGCAATCCAAGTTACACCAGATCTTGCGCAGGATTCTATGAAAAATCATGCCGGACGTGTCTTTTACAAGAAGCCATTCAGATTGTGGAGCAAGAGAAAAAACATCACAGCATCTTTCATTACCACCATTGGTCTTAGAATCACTCCATCCCCGTCTCCAGGAGGTGAAGGCATGGCCTTTATATTAGCTGCAGATGATACTCTTCCAGAGAACAGCGAAGGACAATGGCTTGGGATTGTAAATGCAAGCAACAATGGATCCCCTCAAGCTAATATAGTGGCGGTTGAATTTGACACAAGAAAGAGCTACCAAGAAGATATGAATGATAATCATGTTGGCTTGGATGTAAATAGCATCTACTCGATCAAACAAGTATCTTTAACCGACTATGGGATCAACCTTACTAGAAATGATAAGGTAACAATAATGGTAAGGATTCAGTATGATGGCAAAGAGATGAATGTCTCTGCTAACACTGGCGAAACTGAGTACGTGCCAGTAATGTCTCTAAATCTTGTGCTCTCTAGCCATCTTCCAGAGAAGGTTTTTGTGGGAATCTCAGCTTCAACAGGCAATGAAACTCAATTACACTGTGTAAGATCGTGGGAATTCCATGGTTCAAAAATTGCTGATGAAGAGATGTTGTGGGTATGGATCACAGTTCCAGCAGTGCTTATTGTATTTAGCATGATTGTGTTTTACTTGTATTGGCAGAGGAGACACAGAGTGCAACCAGAGGATGCATATCCAAGGATAGAAGACCAGATTCAAGGGTCCTCTATGGCTCCACAAAAATTGAAATTGAAAGAGCTGAGAAAGGCAACTCGCAACTTCAACCCCAAAAACAAGCTTGGAAAAGGTGGCTTTGGAACAGTCTATAAGGGATTCTTAGCAAATAAGGAGGTAGCTGTCAAGAGAGTCTCAAAGGATTCAAGTCAAGGCAAACAAGAATTCATAGCAGAAGTTACAACAATTGGTAGCCTCCATCACAAGAATCTTGTGAGATTGATCGGCTGGTGCTATGAAAGGCGTGAACTTCTTCTTGTGTACGAGTTCATGCCAAATTGTAGCCTAGACAAGTTCATATATGGCAATGAGGAACTAGGCATGGAGGAACCAACACTCGGTAGGGAAAGAAGGCACACCATAATTTATGGGGTGGCTCAGGCATTGGATTATCTTCATAATGGGTGTGAAAAGAGGGTGCTTCATCGAGACATAAAAGCCAGCAACATAATGCTGGACTCAGAGTTCAATGCAAAGTTGGGAGACTTTGGACTAGCTCGTACCCTTCAACAAAGCGAAAATACTCACCACACAACAAAAGTCATTGCAGGAACACCAGGTTATATGGCTCCAGAAACTTTTCTTACTGGTAGGGCAACTGTTGAAACAGATGTCTACGCATTTGGTGTTCTTGTATTGGAAGTTGTCAGTGGAAGGAAGCCTGGAAATCAGAATGAGCAAAGTGACAACAACAACAACATTGTGCATTGGCTATGGGATCTTCACAGGCAGGAAAGGATACTTGATGCCATTGATTCGAGATTGACTGAGGAATTCGATGAGGAAGGAATGCTGAGCATGCTTGTTTTGGCATTGGCATGTTGCCATCCAAATCCACACCAGAGACCCTCCATGAGAACAGTTTTGCAGGTACTTACAGGGGAAGTGCCTCCACCACTGGTGCCCACCGAAAGACCTGCTTTTGTGTGGCCAGCCATGCCTCCTTCATTCAAGGAGGATGCTGAAAACTTTTCTAGTGGAAGCCAACTTAGCCCTTTCACAGAACTGACTGGGAGATGAAACGTGCCAAGTGCTAGAATTGGAATGTTAAAGGTATTATTTTGTTAGAAAAATGTCTTTGATTATCTATTAGTTAGTTTACGGTGGAGATGTTACCTCTCAAGGTATATCTTTGTTCAGTATGGAGATGCTGTCTCTTAGGAATTTTCTTATCAAATAGGTGTTGTTATCTTTATCTTTGTAAGGTGTTTGGATTCCTACCTTTGGAAGAAACTGATTTATTCTGAATAAAATTATCATCTTAGTCTTTTGCAGTAATTTGATTTATTTAAGGTACGGTCCCCTTAAGAAAGAGACCAGAAACTTGCATGCATTACATGCACATTTCATGGAACAATGTCCACCCAGCGTATGATCTTGTTTTAATCAGCAGAGGTTGACATGTTTATACAACATCAGTTTCAGTTGAAAATTGTGACTGGAATAAAACACATGATAATGTTCACAAATATGTTAGAAGTTTAAAAACCGTACATGTAAGCATAAATTCTTACCATTTTATACTCTTAAGTTCCATTCCACTTTAATTTTTTAGGCATATTATTCAATTTTTATATCCAGAAGTTGGGTATCAATCTTGTCATTATTGTTGAGTCATCCAATTAAAGTGTTGAATTTTCCAATACATCTCAAATATCTTGAAGAGTAGGATATATAGTAGAAAAAAGAATATAAAGAAAAATAAACTAATTTAATTGTCAAAGTAACAAATGCATGATTAGATCTCAAAAATTAGTTCATTAGCAACATATCACAAAGATCAACCTACTCAAAGCATACGTTGAGAGAGAGAGAGAGAGAGACCAACTGGGAATGAAAAAAACAACGATTAAAGATACAAGTAACAAAGAAAAATAACCTAACATAAAAGCAGCAATTTCTAATATAAACATATGCTTGCTCTTTAAACAGAAAAAAATAGATTGGTCAAAGACACAACTTTGAAGAGAACCAGAGAGGTATATGGAAGGGATTCAGATTCTCTAGGTTTCCTAAGGTACTTCACGAGTAGATTTCATTAAATCTTAACCACTCTTTTATGAATTAAGGGTCTAAATTCTGTCATGTCATCATTCTACTAATAATACTCTTAAAATAATAAAATAATGTTGCAAACAAAACAATTAAGAGTATTGTTAGTGGAATATTGACATGGCAAAATCTAAACCTTTAAATCATAAAAGAGTGGTTAGGATTTAAAGGAATCTATTGGTGGAGTACTTAAAAAAATCTAGAGGATCTGAATTTATATGAAAGATAGCAAACAAATGAAGGTGAAGATAGCACTGGTCTAAGCTCTGTCTTGGCCAAGCTCCTACAGTACCTTTATATGAAGATTGAAAATAAGTACATTACACACGCACATATATATACACACACATAACATGCATTGGAAAAAAATACATGTGGCCGATCCTAATTAGTTTGTTGAGGATCCAAGCCGACCCAAAAGAATTTGGGAGAAAGGCTTTATTATTATCGTTGTTATTGTTGTACCAAACCTGCAATAAGAACCTTGTAGTTGTACAACGTGAGATTTTTTAATAAAAACAGAACACTCAGGAATTTTAACAAACGAGTTATGTGCATGTTACTAAACGTTTTTACCATTGAAGCAATCCTTGTAATGTGAACAATCAGAAATTGTAGTCCCAGTTGAGAATAAATATCCAAACATCTCAAGAGAGAGAGAGGGGTTACCAAACAACGTCGTTTTGGACGCTCTCCAAAAAAAGCAAATTAAATGTTGTTTTTTGATGAGTTATTTGTGGCTTGTTTGGTTAGTCATTTAAGAAATCTGTTTTTCTCACTCAAAACAAAATGTAGTCGGGCTCATTAGAGTGAAAAAAAAAATGTTAGGTGAATTGTTTTCTAAAAACCAAACTTAAAAATGGCTATTAAATTTACTGTGTAAACATAATTCAAAATTGAATACATCTTTTTTTTCTTTTCTTTTTTTACCTGATTGAATACATGTTTTAGGTGTTTTTAAAATTGATTTTAGTTTTTTTAATAAACAACTTAAATTAAAATACATTCAGGAAACAAATTTAAAATTTATCTTTCCCAAAATCATGTTTTTGGAAACTTATTTCAATATCAGCCCGTTGGACATCTTTTTCTTTTACTTGGGGAGCCCAATTCGTTTCTTCGATTTTTCAGATAGTCTTTTGTACAAAAATTGATGGGCCGGCCCTCCCTGTTATTTCCACCCTCTAGGGCTTGGCCTCCCCCTCTGAATAATATTGTGAATTACCAACATAAAAAAGGTTTTTACCCTCAATGAAAACACATTTTAAATATGACGAACTAAATAGTTGTTTGTGATTTGGAGGAAGATCATGTCCATTTTAAGGTTAATGTTATTTTTTTTTGGGTTTAATAGTGTACGTAAAATCATTTCACTTTAAAATTTTAATTGACGTTATACTCGACTTTTAGATTTGTAATATTTAATTTGAATTATCAAAAAGATCATTTCAAATGAAGATTCTCCAAATAAGAGAACTAGGTTTAAAAGAAGTGTAATAAAAAAAATGGCTAAAAATATTAGCTAGACTATTTTAAGACAATGGCATATCTCTATAGATTATGAAAGAGGTTCAAAATTTGTTGCAGAAGATCTTATCAGGATCGGATGAAACAATGCCTGAAAAGATGGTCAAGAAGCAGCAAATGATGCAAGAGGTAGAGAAACTTCTAAAGACACTTAACAAAAGAGAACATATATTGAGATTACGCTTTGGACTCAATGGAGAGCCACCTAGGTCAAGCTGTTGAGGGAGAGGGTTAGCCAGATCTATGTCATTGCATTATCAAATTTACGACAGAGAAGTATGAAAGACAATCTAGTAGAATTTTATGCTGTATAGATGTTCTTGATTTGATTAATAGAATTAGAAGATAAGAAACAAAATGAATATGGCAACTAAGATTTGTAAATTTTACCATATCAAGCTTATTCCAAGCTTTTTTTTACCATGTGCTTTGTTCCTTGTCATGCACCAAAACCTCATAGATACACAACAACAATGCGTACAAAAAAAAAAAAAAAAAAAAATCACCATACAAGTGTGCGAGACCCCAATAAAGTTAAATTTAGTAACAATTATAAGCTATATTGAATATTATCTAAAAAAAAAAAAAAACAAAAACTTACGGTTCATCATTAGCTAATCTCCAATAAATCAATAATTAAAAGAAAGTTCATAGAAAATTAAAATTGACAAAAACGTTCAAAATTTTCAGATATTCCAGCCGTCACTAAACAGTAGTGTAAAATTCTAATACTCTTCTCACATTCTCCCCCTCAATGATAGCCCAAATCTAAAATATAAAAAAGAGGCTGAGCACTTGAGCTTGACAGCCCAATAAGGCAACAAGTAATCAAAATTCGCAAAAGTTGGATCAAGCATATATACAGGTAAAATAAATAACTATGTATAGGATAAAACTCATAGACTTAAAAATGATTTAAACATCTGGTCAAATTTTCATATACTTAACAATTTTTAATTACGACTATGGTCACAATGTATCCCCAAGACTTGGCCAAGAAACATATATCGGTCCATGAAAAATGCTGAAAGTCCACAAATATATGTCACTTCATGCCTCCCCAAAGATTTACCAACATAAAACTCCCCAACCTTCAAATCCACCTCATTGTTTCACAAATTCAATCTTTATTTCTTCAAATTTCTTCCTTTACGTAACATTGAATTTCTTGTCAAAGATTTGTATTTAGATTGTGACAATATATATATGAATGATTGACATGGAATTATGTTTTTATAAGGCAGTAGTTGAAACCAGGGGCATAGCTAGGATTTTTTGATTAAGAGGGCTGAGTTATAGTAATATTATCAGCACTAATATATCCATAAATTTGTCTAGGTCACCATAAATATACAAAAAATATCCAAAAAAAAAGGAGAATATTTTGCATCAAAATTATGCCTACTGTGAGTCTTTCATAGAATAAAATTAATCTATTATCATCAAATTATAAATTATAAATTCTAAATTTTGTTATGAGCGTCTTAAATTCATCCATTATCATCAAATCATTAAAGAAGAATATTTTGCATTAATTTTTTTTGATTGATACAGGTGTCTTAAATTCTGAATGACTAATATCAATTTTCTTAAAGAATACGTTAATTGTTTTTGGTTTGCTCATATTTCTTTTAGCTTTAATATGACTCAAGAATTAACCTAAAAATAACTTTTGTTTTTTACAAAAAAAATTGAATTATATAGATGTTACTCACAGTCAAGAAAAACAAATTCCGAAGAGATGAAAATAAAAAAAAAAAACAATTTTTTTTACTAACTGTTAAGGTTTACAGCTTTATTTGGTTGTGTTGAGAATCTGAGATAAGCTTTTTTATGTTAATAACAACTAAACAATGGGGCTGGCAGCAATATTGAGGAGAAAAAGTAAAAGACACGTAGCTTGAGAATGAGAATGAAGAGAAAAATGTATGGGCTGACATCTATACTATTTAAAGAGAATGAGTCATTGTCCATTGAATTAAATACAAGTCTTCGGCCAATTGGAGGGCTTAATTATTAATTTATTTGTGAAGAAGCCCTACCTGTTAGACAAAGTTTATATCTTCTGAGTAAATGGGGGCCCGAGTATATGTTTTTGAGGGGACCTGAATCTTTTTGCTATGAATGTTACGGAGAAGATTTAAAAACTTTTTTTGGGGGGGGGGGGGGGGGGGGGGGGGGGAGGGATGAACCCCCAAGGAGCAAGGTGGCTCCGCCCATGGTTGAAACTAGTCAGTTCTCATCATCACTCTAAGTCTAATAAAAAGAAAACATAAATCACACTAATGGCAAGAATTAAGCACCTGAACACCCAAGAATAAAAGTCAAATTACAAATAAAATAAATAAATAACCTTAAAAATTAGAAGAAACTTCCTAAGGCTTATAGTGTAGCCAGGCAGTGAACAACTTTCGGTTCTCACAAATTTTCTTTTATTTATTATTATTGTCAATTAGATTTAATAGAAAAAGAAGAAAAAAAAAAAGAAGATTTTTCAGGGTTCTTATCTCAAAAATCTCAAGGATTTTCAAGTCCCCTCTCCTAAAGTATGTAAATTACTAGCCCCAATGCCAAAACATACTAAGTTGCCCCTTCAATTTTTTGTTTTTTAAACCTGGTATCACATAGTCACATTAATGTGCCATGTTCATTGTAGAAAGTAGAAACTATCCGGTGCATGTGGGAAAGTAGATTGTTTGAATTTTGATTTGAAAAAATTTCCATCAATCATAAACCGGGCTATGTTCAAATGTTATGGAAAAAAAAAAAAAAAAAAAAGCAACCATGACTTTTAATAGTCACTTGGAAATTAATCAACATTCTTTATGAAATTTGATTAAGAATGTGTGGTGATACAATCATGTTATCAGAAGCATTCAAAAATAAAAACAATTTAAAGCCACTCTAGGTTTAGATCATGTTTAATGTTTCTGTTAGTCCAAGTCTCATCGTGATAGATGAAGTTTAGCTCAAAACTGGTTTGAAGTTATTTTCCCTAACCCTTTACGTAACATGACAATTTATAAAACTAATTAATTCTCCCGCCTTGTGAAGTTTCTTTTGAATAATCCCATATTCAATTTTCTGTCTCATGTACACAAACTCCAATTGCCTTGTGAAGTTTCTTTGAATAAGTCTATATTAATCGTTCAATTTTCTGTCTCGTTTACACAAATTCCAATTGCCTAAAATGTGTCACCATCCTAAAACAGACTCCAACTATGGGTGCATGGAAATTTCTCCTGCTAGAAAGATTGAATGATTTGTAATTGAAAGTTTAAATAATTTGTAATTGGCCAAATTCCAAAGGGAAAGAGAAGAATATGATCAAGAAAGATCAAATTCCAATTGAATGATCATTTACCAGGAAGATCAACCATTAACATCTTATTTGACTCCCTTCACGATATACTCAATATTTTAGTGTTAGAAAACATAAAAAGATAACATATTCATTGTATTTTGTTTATCAAGTTTCATATATATATATATATATATATATATTAATGAATAAGCCAGTTTCTTCAAGGGGTATAAATCCACTCATGAATTAAAAGATTTTAATAGTTAAATAGATAACAGTTCATGTTCTTATGTAATTATCCCTAAATTTTATTACTTATATGCAAATTATATTTATTCTCCTTTCATTAAAACTATAGTTTGCTTAGTTTCATTTTTCTTCTCCTACATTTGTTTTCCTTTGATCAGGTTTTAAATGTTAAAAGATATTGATAAAATTGAAAAGATTTCCTTTTTATTATTTTATGTTAGAATTCCTTTCCCTCTCTCTTGTATGTGTGTGTTTGTTTCTAAAAAAAGAAAAGAAAAAATTGTAATGGATTTTGACATAAAAATAATTAATAGTGTGTTAATTATAATTTTTTTGCAAGTCAACTATTGCCTTATGATTTCTTTGGCAGGCTAGGGCAATTACCCCCCAACTCTGCTTTCGCCCTTGACTCCCATAATGGGGGAGTTCAAGCCCCTCTCTCCTAAATCTCAAACACTCTGTACATGGGGTTATTAATTGAATTACAAGGTTCTTAACAAGATTAATGGTAGATAATGCCTATCAATTGACCTTAAATTAATTAAAAAATATTTTGTTTATTTGGGGGAAGATGCAATATGGTACGGTATTGATAATTTTGGCTAAAATTTTAATTAAATAGTTTGTCTATCGAATATCGATTGATAAGTCACAAAAAAAAAAATTGTAATAACATCTATAATCTAATTATTTGTTTTAAAATAGATCTAAAAATACAACTTAAAATAGAGATTAAAAAAAACCCTTATTATTATTATTATTATTAGTATTTAAAAAAAAAAAAAAAAGGAGGAACTTCGCTTATGATAGAAAATTCATCTAGCCCACTCTTGTTGTGAAGATTTGGGTCAGTCTCACCATTTAACCAAAGACTTTTAAATACATAGAAGTCCATATGATCATATCATATGTGACTCTATCTTCTTGTGTGGTATGCTAGTCATATTATTCATATTACTTCTACTCTTGCAGATGGGGCATAGTGGGTAGGGTGTTATTTTGTGCACATTAGCCTGAATTGGACTCTAAGAATGAATGTTTTCCTCCTTTATTGTTTAACATATCAATAGAGTGAGGTGTTTTAAATCCTAATGGTATGTCTGACTGGCAGAAGTATTTCAAGTAAATTCTTTGCATATGTAAAAATGGCTAATGAACTAAATTTTTGTCTTTATGATTCTTCCCTTGTATTGCTTCCTTATTTTTTTTTTTAATCAGGATGCTACTAACTCTAGGACGGTGTTAACATAGAACCCTGCCTAATTTATTAATTTTTATTGTTGTTCTATTTTGTGGTTGTTGTAGATTGTATTTCCTAGAGTTAATCTCAGATATGATGCCAGTATTTGTCACAGTTAGTAATAGTACTGATGTTCATGTTGAGATGTTCTATTCCAATAGATTGTTTAAAATTTATCAAAAAATTATTAAAACCAAGACTAGATTTCAAAAAAATGGTGATTTCCTTTCTCTTCACAATCTTTGCTTCACTCTATATGAGTTTTGGGAAGGTAAACTGGTAGTTAGTGAATGTATGGTTAGCTTGTTGTGTGTAGGGAAATGTGAGCAGGATGGTGGCGAAAATTGCAGAAGCAAGCAACACCTTGACCAAAAGATTAGGGCGGCAACCATCCTATGATGAAATTGCTGAAATGCTCAATGTGAATATTTTGACAGTGAAACTTTTTTCTGAGAGGAGCAGACCCCCAGGGTCATTGGATCGAGCAGTAACTGATCAAGGTCACACGACTCTTCAGGTTCTTTTCTTGAACTTTATTCCCAACTTTAATGAATGATCAAGTTCTTTGATCAAAACGAAGTTTATTGCTCTTCAATAACAAATGTACATACTGTCTGGCAGTATTAATGTTCAAACTCAAGCCATTCCTTGTCATGTCAGTTAAGGTTATGAGTCCTGCATTTCCTATATTTGGGATTTCTGACCTTTGAAGATCGTTCGTTAAAATCCAAATCTCCAGTTGGATTCTAATCCTACAAAGCATTGAATTGTTTTGCCACCTCATATCAAGGTTGCAGGATTAGATGAGATTGAAAAACTGGACATGACAACAAGAGGCTATACGGCGCTTTGAAATCACAAGAATTCAAATATCTTCTTGATAGTTGAGACTAGAATTAGTTTCATACCTAGGTATCTCAAACAAGGTTCAGAATTAATATGATTGACTCAAAGACAGCCTGATGAGTTAATAATCCAACTTGGATAAACTTGTGCAACGATAAAATATTACTGTTGTTCAAAAATAATTAGATAGGTGAACTTTTTTTTTTTTTTTTCATGAATAAATAGATTGAGAAACTGGAGATGAGGAAATTCACAGTTAATGAAACTTTAATGTAAGAAGCCTAATCTGTTATCTGTAAACTAATTTATAGCGAGGTTAATTGCAGGCGCCTTAGATTTCTTCAATGTCTTGTGTTTATGCAACAAGAGCTTATTTAAAATATGAAATATCACTTAGGACATATACCCCATTGACTAAATCTAATTCATAAGTTCAAAATCTGTTGCAGGAGATCATATCAGGGCCGGATGAAACAGTGCCAGAAAAGATGGTCAAGAAACAGCTAATGAAGCAAGAGGTGGATAAACTTCTCAAGACACTTAACAAAAGAGAAGAACATATATTGAGATTACGCTTTGGACTCAATGGAGAGCCACCTAGGTCCTGTGAAGAGATAGGAAGACTATTAAAGCTGTCGAGGGAGAGGGATCGCCAGATCTATGTTTTTTGCATTATCAAATTTACGACAGAGAAGTATGAAAGACAATCTAGTAGAATTTTATGTTGTATAGAAGTTCTTGATTTGATTAATAGAATTAGAAGATAGGAAACAAAATGAATATGTCAACTAAGATTTGTACATTTTACCATGTCTTTTTTTTTTTTTTTTTTTTTTTTTTTTTGAGCTGTCATAGACCATGACATAGGAATTTTACATTCCTATGCTCAATGCTTTGGTTATTCCCATTTCTATTACAGATGAAGTGAGTAGAGATGATTTGTGCTAAAGTACAATATGATGGTAAGGTGGGCTCTCTATCATGCTTGTCATGTGCTTTGTTCCTTGTCACGCACCCAAACACTATATATGTATGAGCTAGACACGTGACAACAATGCGCACCAAAAAAAAAAAAAACACCTTACAAGTGTGCAAGGCCCGGTAAAGTTCAATAATTATTCTTTAAAAGGGATTTAGTAACAAGTATAAATTATATGTGGCGATTTTTAAGACTATTATGTAAATTATTTAAAGAAGTCACAAGACTCGTTAAAAAATCATATAGCTAAAACTATATACGAATGGTTTTTTCAATCGCCATATAATGGGTTGAAGAAAAATGGATGCAAACCAATTTGTAGCTAAAGTGTTTCCCATCACAGAAGTGCAACTACAAACCACCATGGTTGCTACTTTTCCTTCGCTGAGCAGATAATAGCTGCTCAAGTACTAACCCTCCCACCTTGTGAAGTTTCTTTGAATAATCCCATATTTTTCAATTTTCTCTCATGTACACAAATTCAAAACTGTCTAGAACCTGTCACCATCCTAAAACTCTTCCACCTACGGGTGCATGGGAATTTCTTCAGTCAGAAAGATTGAATGATTTGTAATTGAAAGTTTGAATAATTTGTTATTGGCCAAATTCCAAAGGGAAAGAGAAGAATATGATCAAGAAAGATCAAATTCCAGTTGAATGATCTATTTCCAGGAAGGTTAACCATTAAAAGCTTATTTGACTTCTGTTAGTGGCTGATCCATGTGTATACAATATACTTAATATTCTTCTTCTTTTTTGAGAATCTAGAATGGGGGTCTTTATGGTCATATTACATCCTCGGGCAGGGAGCCCTTAGTCGGGGGCCTGTTCTGTACCACAGTGTGGGAGTCACCTCACATTTTTGTGAGTACACCTCACCACTAAGTTTACCCACCAACGAAAGCCTGCAGGCAGCGGAACTCGAACCTAGGTGTGTTCAGGGACGGAACCAGGATTTGAACCTAGAGGGGGCGAAAGCATGAACCAAAAAAATTTCAAGTGACATGGTTTATTAAAAAAAAAATCATGATAGACAAAACAATTACACTTTATTACCATAAATATTTAAGTCAAGAAGGAAATAATATGAACCAAAAAAGTTGAAAATTAAAATATGATATTCAAACCTTTTCGAAGAAGAATAAAAAAAGAAGAGGACTTCGGATCTCCAAATTTTGGATAATTAGAATTAATATGTTGATTTTATCACATTGACCAACTCACCAATATGATAAATCCATACTTTTAGATGCAACTAAAAATCACACTAATGAAGTTTTCAAAACTTTGTTTGAGGATTTTAAAAAATTGGGATATTAATATTAAGAGTTGGCAATACTACATCATCAATATTGGCTTCTAAAAGAATTTTGCATTTTATCTTTTGAAAAAAATTTAAATATTATAATTGATTTTCCCATAATTTATAAATTAATTAAAAAGTTATATAAATTATTGTTACCCCCGTAAGGGAATTTTTTTTCTATGAGATTGGTTATGAGTTATTGAATTATGATATTGGTGATTTGTGGATTTTTTATTGTGTTGTATTTGGACTATAGAGGGGTCATGGGTCCAAAGAAAGAGTTAAGTGATTAGTTTCTTTTAGGCTATTTGGACTAATCCAAAAATTTGAGGGGAGCTAACTATAAACTTTAAAATATGGACATGCAAATAAAATTTGCATAGCTAATTTGAATTTAGAGAGAGAGAGAGAGAGAGAGAGAGAGAGAGAGAGAGAGGGAGGGGGGAGGGGATGACCCCCCCTGCCCCTTAATGGGTCCGTCCCTGGGTGTGTTGCACGAAGCGTCCGAGCCTTACCCACTCAGCCAAGCCCTTGTTGGCAGTATACTTAATATTCTAGTGCTAGAAGTAGAAAACTGGAAAATATAACATATTCATTATATTTTGTTTTTTGTTTTTTTTTTTTTTTAAAGGAATAAGGCCTTTTCCTGAAAGTAAAAAATCCACTTATGAATTAAAAGATTTTTAATATATAGTTAGATAGATATCAATTATTAATTTACTACAATTTATGTTCTTATGTAATTATCCCTAACTTTATTACTTATATGCAAACTTTAATGCTGGAGATTTTTTATTTTATTTTATTTTTTTTATAAGTAAAAAAATTTGCTAGGTAAATATGCTGGAGAACAAATTATTACCTAATGAATTTAAAGTCCTCTTTTTTGGTAGCTATATATATATATATATAAAGTAACAATAATGTTTTTTCTCCTTTTATTAAAACTTTAGTTTCCTTATTTTTAGTTTTCTTCTCCTACATTCGTTTTTTCTTTGATCTGTTTTAAACTTTAAAAGATATTGATAAAATAGAAAAGATTGCCTCTTTATTATTTTTGGAATGAATTTTGACATAAAAATAATTAATAGTGTATTAATAATTAATTATAATTATGATATACAATAAATATAACAAGAAGAAATACAATAAAGAATTCATCAAAAAGAAAAAATTTAACCCAAAAAAATCAATATATAAACCACAGGGGATGATTTCTTTACCCCCTCCCGCCCTCCTCCCGCCCCGCTCCACCTTTGCCCTTGACTCCCATAATACGGGAGTTCAAACCTCTCTTCCCTAAACTCTAAGCACTTTGTTTATGGAAGGTGTCAATTAAACTATAAAACTTTTGACAAGATAGTAATCATTGATAATAACTATTAATTGGCCTTAAAAAATCAATTAAAAACTATTTTGTTCAATTGGGGGAAGATGCAATCATGTACAAGAAAAATCTAGAGTGGGGGGAGTGGGGAAGAAAGAAGAAGCATAGGGAAAAGATGTGACACAATGAAAGAAGCTAATAAGATAATTTTTGCATTGTAGTCATTGTAATAAACTAGTATGTAGCATGTGTATATGCACGAATACAATTAAAAATAATCACAATTATACGGTTTAAATTATATTTTTTTTAAAAGATGTTTAAATTTTGAAAAATGATATATCCACAACATTTTCACAACATTTTTACAACAAATCCTAAGTGGCAGATTGTTACTGATTGTTATTGTTGGGTCAAAAAAGTAATCTCAGTGGTAAGTTTAAATTTGAACCAATAACAACTAATCACCTATGATTTGTTGTAAAAAGGTTGTAAAAATGTTATGGACGTAGCACTTCTCTTAAATTATGCATGGTATTACTTTACACTTTTTTTAAACCGTATATTTCTAAAATATGAAATGATTTTTCATTATATATATATATATATATATATATATGATTTAGAATTTAATTGGTTTTAGACTATTCGGTTTTTGCACCCAATAATTCACTTGGCACGAAAATTAAAAACTTAGATGGACACATGGCGAAAAATTGTACTCCAATTGAAATCTAATTTAGAATCTAATTAGATTTGGACTTTTTTATTTTTACGTACACTCAGTAATTCACTTGGCACAAAATTAAAAATTACATGGGACACGTGGCGTAAAATTGAAAATCTAACTAAAATCTAATTGGATTTTTTCTAAGTTGACTATATATATATATATATATATATATATATACTATCACTTTTCCTTGGTCGTTACATTAACATACAAACAAATAATATCGACAGTTTGATTTTTAAGAAATTTTAGAAAACAATCAATCAAGCAAATATGTATAATTCATATGCCTAACAAACATGAGAAAGTTCATAATTCAGTACAGTCTTAGCATATATACAAGTCAGCAAAATTTATTTAAGGAACAATTTTTAGTACCTTTAGAATCTTGATATACCACCTTCTCAAAAAAAAAAAAAAGAAAAAAAAAAAAGAATCTTGATATACCATTGCAATCACAAAAGTGTATTTTGCAAAGTTCTTAATTACTCATCTGTCACACAAGTAATTCCATTTTTGAAAGTTCCTTTGACTCTATCTCAAGCAACCATTCACATTTTAAATTATTAGCTGTTAACTTTTTATAGAATAGAAAATGATACAATAGCATTCATCTAGGAAAAAGAAAATGACATAATAACTAGCTAGGGATAATGGAGAATGAGAGAGAGAGAACAGCCTAGAAAACTCTTAACTCAATAAATCTGATTTTATATATTATTATTGGGGATTGTTTTAGTGAAGATTATCAAACAGACTAATTGAAAGGGACTTCTTCCTACATATAATATTATATCTTAGCTTATGAAATCTGATTCTAGAAGCATTTTTTTTCCCCTGATACGACTCAAGAATTGGACACAAACAGAAAGGTCTATTAATTGGAAAATATAGAATAGACAGGTTAATATACATAGATAAAACCTATCTTAAAGTCTACATATTATTATAAGACTAGTATTATAAGACTGGTATTATGCCCGTGCGATGCACGGCTTAATAAAAAAATTATATAAATTAAATTTTTTTTATAATATAATATAATTTAATAACAAATAAAATAGTAAATTTTAAAAATTATGGCAAGTTTTAAATTTCTAGAAGCTCTTAGTAGTAAAATTGTAATTTGCTTATATATAGAGGACAATTAAAAATCTTTCCATTATATTTGCTATATATATAGGGCACTTAAAAATCTTTCCATTATATTTGCTAACACGTAGAGTAGTAGAAGAAGTGCTAACCATATATAAATTTCTTGCATATATAACCAAATAAAAAAAAAAATTTCCATAAGTTACAAAAATAAAGTATCTAGACTACAATGTAAATGTAAAAGTTTACCTATAAATTACCAGTCATGGCCATTTTAATGCTGCCATAAGTGAAGAAATAATCAACATAATCAATTAAGAACACCAAATCAAAAAATAATATCAATAATTAAGATGAATTGCATTATCTATTTTTTTTTAATAAAAAAATCATAGAACCTAAGTAATAATTGAACTACGTTAATAGGAAAATCAAAACACAATAAGTGTGCATTTGTTTAGCAACGCGTTTGCGTTGCTGCTATGTTTGCGTTTTTTGGCTGGTCCCATGGCACTGTTCATGGACCAACAAAAACACAAAAACGTGTGAATAGTAGCAAGTGAACAGTGTTTTGCTTTTTAAAAAATATTTTGGTACAGTGTTTTCAGCAATAAGTTTTTAGTTTTCAGTAGATAAGCGGTATCCAAACACACCCTAAAATAAAATAAAATAGATAGCTCTTCTCACATAAATCTCCTAATTTCATATTGTAGATGAGTTCCATCCCAAATAGATTTGGTGATAAAATTTCCTATATATATGACCGAACTAAATATTCCATAAATTACAAATAAAAGAAAAAGAGTATCTAGACCTTCTAGGGTACTACACTCAAAATAATTTCAAAAATAGATAAATAAAGGTACATAAAGAGAAAACAAATATTATATTGCAATGTAAATGTAAAAGTTTACACATGAATTACTCATGTCAAGCCATTTTGATATTGACATTCGTGTCTAGCCATTTTGATATTGCCATTATTGAGGAAATAATTTGCCCAATCAATTATGAACACTAAATTTAAAAAAAAAATCAATAATTAAGATGAATTGCATTATCTAAAATACTTTAAAAAATCATAGAATTTAAGCAATAATTGAATTACGTCAATAGAAAAGCAATGAATAAAAAATAAAAAGAAGATAGCTAGTATGAATAGAGATGAATAAATTAGAGTAAACAAATACATGGTAGAAGAAGAGATGAATAGTGAAAAAAAAAAACCGTATGGTACTATGAATTATTTGATATATATATCCACTCCACATAGAAGAAGTTGATATAAACAAAAAGTCTAATATTAATTTAATTTGTAAAGGTGTGAAGTTAAAATCTAAATCTTAAAAGTCTCAAAAAAAGAAACCATCAAATATGTACCGTAACAAAAGCTAAGAAAATCTCAAGAACCATATTCGAGTACATCAATAATCAACAGATTCAACGCCTTTAGAATTAAAATAAAAAAAAATAAAAAATAAAAACCCCACAATCCAAATTTGTGAGTTTTGTAGAGCCTAGACTTTCACTTAAACTTCATTCTATTAAATTATAAACAAACATTATCATAGCTTTTAGATTAAGGAAGATAGAAATTTACCTTGCAAATAAGGAAAAAATAGAAAAGAGGGACTGCAGCATGCCATGTATATAGAATGAAAGTGTGAAATTGATACTTCCTTCTCGCAATTTAATTTATAAGCTAGATCTAAATGACTACATTTCCTTCTAGCAAAAAAAAAAAAAAAAAACTACATTCCCTTGTAGCAATGAAATTGATTTACGTATCATGATATCAAAATCCAATAACTGGTCTACTTTAAATAGTGCTATATTCACATTTACTTGTAAGAGAAGTAAAGATCCAGTTAAGCTCTATTATATAAAATCTCATTAGGAAGATGATATTTGATTAGAAGAAAGATAAGAATAGAAAAAATTATAACTATTTTTTTTTTTAAATCTATAAATTTTTTTGTAATTTAGTGAAGTCACTTAACGCAACCACAGCTTCTAAGCTCAACTTATATATACACACACACGGGTTGTTTTAACCTATACAATATGCTACCATATTGGCAATTTTGGCTAACATTTTAATTAGATAGTTTGTCTATCAATTTTTTTTTATAGAAGAATTGATAAGTCACAGGACACATAAAAAAAAAAAAATATATATATATATATATACACACACACACCGGTTGTTTTAACCTATACAATATGCTACCATATTGGCAATTTTGGCTTAATGAAATAGTTTGCCTATCAATTTTTTTTTAGAAGAATTGATAAGTCACTGGACACATAAAAAGAAGAAGTTATAATAGCATCTATAATCTAAATGAGTTATTATTAACTATTAAAATAGATCTCAAAAATAAAACTTAAAATAGAAATAAAAGTAATATAATTATATAACTTCAAGTAAGTTATATAATATAATATAATATCATCCAACTATCCAAGAATCTTGCCACTCTACTCGTTAGCACTTAGCACTTCTCGGTATTTTCAAATATTGAATATTATAAAATATTTAAAGGGAGTCGAAAAAAAAATCCTTTTAAATATATATATATATATATTTTAAAAATAATAGGAGGAGCTTCCCCACTCTTGTTTAGAAGATTTGGGTCTGACTTGCCATTTGACCAAAGAGTTTTCAATAGATAGAAGTCCATATGATCGTATAGGACTCCATCTTCTTTGTATATTAGTCATATTTACTGAGGAAACGTGTTACTATTAAACTGCACTTTTTTCAAGTCAACAATATAATAAACAAATTTCTTAATTACTTTTTCGTTGTGTGTTTAAGTTTAAAAGCCGATACATCTAAGACCAATGTGGTAAACTTTTCAATAGTTTTGTCTTATGTAATTTGACAAGTCATGATTTTCTAGCGTTGAACATTTAAAAAAGAAAAAAACAAATTTTAGAAAGTACAGGGTTCTCTGTTTTGGAACTCAAATAAACTTAATACTTTTCCGTATACGCTATACAATATTGTCTTATTAAATTCCGAAACTTTGCCTTCGTTGAACATTTAAAACAGAAAAAAACAAATTGTAGAAAGTACAGGGTAATTTCTCTGTTTTAGAACTCAAAAAAACTCAATACTTTTCCGTATACGCTATACAATATTGTCTTAAATACCGAAACTTTGCCTTCATTTTTCTGCATCAGTGTTCTTAACCTTGCCAGAAAAAAATTGAAATCCTGATACCTATTAAAGCCATTTTGCGTTTTCCATAGGGAGAATGTGCTTTTCACAGGTAGTTTGGTCCCTTTTGTTAGCAGTCCTCTTGGGTGGAGCTCTTACTCAAGTAGGGTGCTTAGATTTTAATTTTTCACCCTTCAAAAACGAAGATATAGGTGTACTCACTCTGAGAGAGTCAAAAATTGTGGACGCAATCCAAGTTACACAAGATATTGGTTCGGAACCTAAGGAGAATCGTTCCGGACGTGTCTTTTACAAGAAGCAATTCAGATTGTGGAGCAAGAGAAAAAACATCACAGCATCTTTCGATACCACCATTGGTCTTACAATCACTCCATCGCCGACGTCTCCAGGAGGTGAAGGCATGGCCTTTATATTAGCTGCAGAAGATACTCTTCCAGAGAACAGCGAAGGACAATGGCTTGGGATTGTAAATAAAAGCACCAATGGAACCTCTCAAGCTAATATAGTGGCAGTTGAATTTGACACAAGAGAGAGCTACCAAGAAGATATAGACGGTAACCATGTTGGCTTGGATGTAAATAGCATCAACTCGATCAAACAAGTATCTTTAACCAGGTATGGGATCAATCTTTCTAGAACTCCTAAGGTAACAGTAATGGTAAGGATTCAGTACGATGGCATTAGCAAAGAGATGAATGTCTCTGCTAACACTAGCGAAAATGTGTACGTGCAAGTAATGTCTCTAAATGATCTTGTGCTCTCTCGCCATCTTCCGGAGAAGGTTTTTGTGGGAATCTCAGCTTCAACAGGCATTGAAACTCAAGCAAACTGTTTAAGATCGTGGGAATTCCATGGTTCAGAAATTGCTGGGGAAGAGATGTTGTGGGTATGGATCACAGTTCCAGCAGTGCTTATTGTATTTTGCATGATTGTGTTTTACTTGTATTGGCAGAGAAAACACAGAGAGCAATCAGAGGATGCATATCCAAGGATAGAAGACCAGATTCAAGGGTCCTCTATGGCTCCACAAAAATTCAAATTGAAAGAGCTGAGAAAGGCAACTCGCAACTTCAACCCCAGAAACAAGCTTGGAAAAGGTGGCTTTGGAACAGTCTATAAGGGAATCTTAGCAAATAAGGAGGTAGCTGTCAAGAGAGTCTCAAAGGATTCAAGTCAAGGCAAACAAGAATTCATAGCAGAAGTCACAACAATTGGTAGCCTCCATCACAGGAATCTTGTGAGACTGATCGGCTGGTGTTATGAAAGGCATGAGCTTCTTCTTGTGTACGAGTTCATGCCAAATTGTAGCCTAGACAGGTTCATATATGGCAATGAGGAACTAGGCATGGAGGAACCAACACTCGGATGGGAAAGAAGGCACACCATAATTTATGGGGTGGCTCAGGCATTGGATTATCTTCATAATGGGTGTGAAAAGAGGGTGCTTCATCGGGACATAAAAGCCAGCAACATAATGCTGGACTCAGAGTTCAATGCAAAGTTGGGAGACTTTGGACTAGCTCGTACCCTTCAACAAAGCAAAAATACTCACCACACAACTAAAGTCATCGCAGGAACACCGGGTTATATGGCTCCAGAAACGT
This sequence comes from Quercus cerris, assembly GCA_963669245.1. Classification (NCBI taxonomy): domain Eukaryota; kingdom Viridiplantae; phylum Streptophyta; class Magnoliopsida; order Fagales; family Fagaceae; genus Quercus; species Quercus cerris. The sequence continues at coordinate 84,581,233 of OY770007.1, forward strand.
TTCTTACTGGTAGGGCAACTATTGAAACAGATGTCTATGCATTTGGTGTTCTTGTATTGGAAGTTTTCAGTGGAAGGAAGCCTGGAAATCAGAATGAGCAAAGTGACTACAGCAACAACAACCTTGTGCACTGGCTATGGGATCTTCACAGGCAGGAAAGGATACTTGATGCCATTGATTCGAGATTGACCAAAGAATTTGAAGAGGAGGGAATGCTGAGCATGCTTGTTTTGGCATTGGCTTGTTGCCATCCAAATCCACACCAGAGACCCTCTATGAGGACAGTTTTGCAGGTACTTACAGGGGAAGTGCCTCCACCACTGGTGCCCACTGAAAGACCTGCTTTTGTGTGGCCAGCCATGCCTCCTTCATTCAAGGAGGATGCTGAAAACTTTTCCAGTGGAAGCCAACTTAGCCCATTCACAAAACTGACTGGTAGATGAATCATGCCAAGAGCTAGAATTGGAATGTTTAAGGTATTATTTTGTTAGAAAAATGTCTTTGATTATCTATTAGTTAGTTTATGATGGAGATGTTACCTCTCAAGGTATATCTTTGTTCAGTATGGAGATGCTATCTCTTAGGAATTTTCTTATCAAATAGGTGTTGTTATCTTTATCTTTGTTAGGTGTTTGGATTCCTACCCTTGGAAGAAACTGATTTATTCTGAATAAAATTATCATCTTAGTCTTTTGCAGTAATTCGATTTCTTTAAGGTCCGGTCCCCTTAAGAAAGAGACCAGAAACTTGCATGCATTACATGCACATTTCATGGAACAATGTCCACCCAGCGTATGATCTTGTTTTAATCAGCAGAGGTTGACATGTTTAAACAAAATTAGTTTCAGTTTGTTGAAAATTGTGGCTGGAATAAAACACATGATAATGTTCACAAATATGTTAGAAGTTTAAAAACTGTACATGTAAGCATAAATTCTTACCATTTTATACTCTCAAGTTCCATTCCACTTTAATTTTGCAGGCATATTATTCAATTTTTATATCCAGAAGTTGGGTATCAGTCTTGTCATTATTATTGAGTCATCCAATTAAAATGTTGAATTTTCCAATACATCTCAAATGTCTTGAAGAGATATAGTAGAAAAAAGAATATAAAGAAAAATAAACTAATTTAATTGTCAAAGTAACAAATGCATGATTAGATCTTAAAAATGAGTTCATTAGCAACATATCACAAAGATCAACCTACTCGAAGCATACATTGAGAGAGAGAGAGAGAGAGAGACCAAGTGGAATGAAAAAAACAATGATTAAAGATACAAGTAACAAAGAAAAATAACCTAACATAAAAGCAGCAGTTTCTAATATAAACAAATGCTTGCTCTTTAAATAGAAAAAAATAGATTGGTCAAAGACACAACTTTGAAGAGAACTAGAGAGGTATATGGAAGATGGAGATTCTAGGCTTTTGCTCTTATTTTTAAAAAAATCTAACAATATGTCCATGTTTTGAAACTATTTAGGACCGTGTCCCTATTTTGAAACTCGATTGGTTTAAAATCGAGTTATGTCAAATGAAACTTGAAAAAAAAAAAAAAATTTGTGGAACTCGAGTTCATGGAGCTTGAGTTCCATTCAAGGAACTCGAGTTCCATAATTTTTTTTATTTTTTTTAAGTTTGATCGTCTATACTCGATTTTCTACAAATCGAGTTTTATATTGAAATTCGATTTTGAGAAAATTGAGTTTCAAAACAGGGACACGTTTCAAAACAGGGACATATTGCCAAATTTTTAAAAAAATAAGGGCAAAAGCCTAGAATTCCCCATGGAAGATAGCAAACAAATGAAGGTGAAGATAGCACTGGTCTAAGCTCTGTCTTGGCCAAGCTCCTACAGTACCTTTATATGAAGATTGAAAATAAGTACATTACACACACACACATAACATGCAGTTGAAAAAAATACATGTGGCCGATCCTAATTAATTTGTTGAGAATCCAAGCCGACCCAAAGAATTTGGGAGAAAGGCTTTATTATTATCGTTGTTATTGTTGTACTAAACCTGCAATAAGAACCTGGTAGTTGTACAAAGTGAGGTTTTTTAATAAAAACAGAACACTCAGGAATTTTAACAAACAAGTTATGTGCATGTTACTAAATGTTTTTACCATTGAAGCAATCCTTGTAATGTGAACAATCAGAAATTGTAGTCCCAGTTGAGAATAAATATTCAAACATCTCAAGAGAGAGAGAGGGGTTACCAAACAACGTCGTTTTGGACGCTCTCCAAAAAAGCAAATTAAATGTTGTTTTTTGATGAGTTATTTGTGGCTTGTTTGGTTAGTCTTTTAAAAAATCTGTTTTTCTCACTCAAAACAAAATGTAGTCGGGCTCATTAGAGTGGAAAAAAAAAATGTTAGGTGAATTGTTTTCTAAAAACCAAACTTAAAAATGGCTATTAAATTGGTTTCAAAAAAAAAAAAAAAGGCTATTAAATTTACTGTGTAAACATAATTCAAAATTGAATACATCTTTTTTTTTTTCTTTCCTTTTTTACCGGATTGAATACATGTTTTAGGTGTTTTTAAAATTGATTTTAGTTTTTTTAACAAACAACTTAAATTAAAATACTTTCAGGAAACAAATTTAAAATTTATCTTTCCCAAAATCATGTTTTTGGAAACTTATTTCAATATCAGCCCATTGGACATCTTTTTCTTTAACTTGGGGAACCCAATTCATCTCTTTCATTTTTCAGAGGGTCTTTTGTACGAAAATTGATGGGTGGGCCCTCCCTGTTATTTCCACCATCTAGGGCTTGGCCTCCCCCTCTGAATAATATTGTGAATTACCAACATAAAAAAGATTTTTACCCTTAATGAAAATACATTTTAAATATGACGAACTAAATAGTTGTATGTGATTTGGACGAAGATTATGTCCATTTTAACATTAATGTTATATTTTTTTGAGTTCAATAGTGTACGTAAATCATTTCACTTTAAAATTTTAATTGACGTGATACTTGACTTTTAGATTTGTAATATTTAATTTGAATCATAAAAAAAATCATTTCAAATGAAGATTCTCCAAATAAGGGAACAAGATTTAAAAGAAGTGTAATAAAAAAATGGCTAAAAATATTAGCTAGACTATTTCAAGACAATGACATATCTCTACAGATTATGAAAGAGGTTCAAAATCTGTTGCAGAAGATCATATTAGAATCGGATGAAACAATGCCTGAAAAGAAAGTCAAGAAACAGCTAATGATGCAAGAGGTAGAGAAACTTCTAAAGACACTTAACAAAAGAGAAGAACATATATTGAGATTACGCTTTGGACCCAATGGAGAGCCACCTAGGTCCTGTGAAGAAACAGGAAGACTGTTAAAGCTGTTGAGGGAGAGGGTTAGCCAGATCTATGTCATTGCATTATCAAATTTACGACAGAGAAGCATGAAAGACAATCTAGTAGAATTTTATGCTGTATAGATGTTCTTGATTTGATTAATAGAATTAGAAGATAGGAAACAAAATGAATATGGCAACTAAGATTTGTAAATTTTACCATATCATTTTTTTTTTGAGCTGTCATAAATCAAGAAATAGGAATTTGTATATTCCTATGCTCAATGCTTTGGATTACTCAAAAAAAAAAAAAAAAAAAAAGCTTAATGCTTTGGTCATTTCCCATTTCGATTAGGGAAACTTATTACATACCTCGGGAGCATTGCTCCTTCCTCTCACATGAGGGGTGAGCCTTATGGTGGGACCCACATGTAGGGTCTGCCTCTCATGTGAGACAAGGGAGCAATGCTCTCAGAGTATATAATAATTTTCCTTCCATTAGAGATGAAGTGAGTAGAAATGATTTGTGCTAAGTACGATATGATGGTGAAGCAGGGTACTCTACCATGCTTGTCATGAGCTTTGTTCCTTGTCACGCACCCAAACCTCATAGATACATGACAACAATGCACACCAAAAAAAGAAAAGAAAAGAAAAATTCACCATATAAGTGTGCAAGACCCCAACAAAGTTAAATTTAGTAACATTTATAAACTATATTGAATATTCTCTTAAAAAAATAAAAACTTACGGTTCATCATTAGCTAATCTCCAATAAATCAATAATTAAAAGAAAGTTCATAGAAAATTAAAATTGACAAAAAGGTTCACAATTTTCAAATCTTCCAACCGTCACTAAACACTAGTGTCAAATTCTAATACTCTTCTCACATTCTCCCCCTCAATGATAGCCCAAATCTGAAATATAAAAAAGAGGCTGAGCACTTAAGCTTGACAGCCAAACAAGGCAACAAGTAATCAAAATTCGCAAAAGTTGGATCAAGCATATATACAGGTAAAATAAATAACTATGTATAGGATAAAACTCATAGACTTAAAAATGATTTACACATCTGGTCAAATTTTCATATACTTAACAATTTTTAATTAGGACTATGGCCACAAAGTATACTCAAGACTTGGCCAAGAAACAGATATCGGTCCATGAAAAATGCTGAAAGTCCACAAATATATGTCACTTCATGCCTCCCCAAAGATATACCAACATAAAACTCCCCTACCTTCAAATCCACCTCATTGTTTCACAAATTCAATCTTTATGTCTTCAAATTTCTTCCTTTACGTAACATTGAATTTCTTGTCAAAATTTTGTATTTAGATTGTGACAATTTATATATATATATATATATATATATATATATGAATGATTGACTTGGAATTCTGTTTTTATAAGGCAATAGTTGAAACCAGGGCCCTAGCCAGGATTTTTTAATTAAGGGGGCCGAGTTATAGTATTTTTATAATATTATCAACACTAATATATCCATAAATTGTCTAGTTCACCATAAACATACAAAAAATATCCAAAAAAAGATAGAATATTTTGCATCAAAATTATGTCTATTGTGTCTGTGAGTCTTTCATAGAATAAAATTAATCTATTATCATCAAATAATAAATTCTAAATTTTGTTACAAGCGTCTTAAATTCATCCATTATCATCAAATCATTAAAGAAGAACATTTTGCATTAATTTTATTTATTTATTTATTGATATAGGTGTCTTAAATTCTGAATGACTAATATCAATTTTCTTAAAGAATACATCAATTGTTTTTCGTTTACTCATATTTATTTTAGCTTTAATATGACTCAAGAATTAACCTAAAAATAACTTTTGTTTTTTGCAAAAAAAATTAAATTATATAGATGTTACTCACATTCAAGAAAAAAAAATTCCACTATTATTTTAAGTAACATCCACCTCATGATTCATACATATATTTTTAATGAATTATCCACCCAACACAACCCCACATACTCACACTTGCAAGTTCACTCTACTATTTTAGGAGCAAAGAGATGAAAAAAAAAAAAATTTACTAACTGTTAAGGTTTACAGCTTTATTTGGTTGTGTTGAGATGAGTTCTTTTATGTTAATAACAACTAAACAATGGGGCTAGCAGCAATATTGAGGAGAAAAAGCAAAAGACATGTAGCTTGAGAATGAGAATGAAGAGAAAAATGTATGGACTGACATCTAGGGGTGTTTATGGTGCAGTGCGGTGCGGTTTTTGGCCATTTTTAGAACCCTACTTTGTGGTGCGGTTTAGCTAAAACCATAATTGCACCGCATCTTATTTTTGTGGTTACATGTGCGGTGTAGTGTGATGTGGTGCGGTTTAGAGTTTAGCCAAAACCATAACCGCACCGCACCTCATTTTTGCGATTACATGTGCGATATTATGTATAAGATTCGGTTTGAAGTTGGTATACTTTCAAATTTTGGGCTTTTCCTACTCAGCCCAAAACTAATTTTTCCCTTTTTTTGGGCCAAATTTTAAATTACTGAGCTAGTTTTTTTTTTTTATTTTGGGTTGGCTTTTTCTAGTCAACACTTGTTAGGATTATTAAACTTTTTTTTTTTTTGAAAACTAGGGTTATTAAATTATTAATAATATATTTAATATTAAAAATAAATAAATAAATAAATAAATAAATAAATAAATATATATATATATATATATAAATATAAATATATAGAGAGGGTGCAATGCGGTGTGGTTTGTGCAGTTTCACAGTTTTCTTATTATAAAACCGCAAACTGCACTGCACCATGCAGTGTGGTGCAGTGCGGTGCACTATTACTTGCGGTGCGGTGCGGTTATACCATTTTGCGGGCGGTTTTTGCGTTTGTGCGGTTTGGTGAACACCCCTACTGACATCTATACTATTTAAAGAGAATGAGTCATTTTCCATTGAATTAAATACAAGTCTTTGGACAATTGGAGGGCTTAATTATTAATTTATTTGTGAAGAAGCCCTACCTGTTAGACAAAGTTTATATCTTCTGAGTAAATGGGGGCCCCGATTATATGTTTTTGAGGGGACCTGAATCTTTTTGCTATGTATGTTATGGAGAAGATTTAAAAAAAAATTTGTTGGGGGGGGGGGGGGGGGGGGCATGGCCCTTCAAGGGGCAAGGTGGCTACGCCCATGGTTGAAACTAGTCAGTTCTCATCATCACTCTAAGTCTAATAAAAAGAAAACATAAATCACACTAATGGCAAGAATTAAGCACCTGAACACCCAAGAATAAAAGTCAAATTAAAAATAAAATAAATAAATAACCTTAAAAATTAGAAGAAACTTCCTAAGGCTTATAGTGTAGCCAGGCAGTGAACAACTTTCGGTTCTCACAAATTTTCTTTTATTTATTATCATTGTCAATTAGATTTAATAGAAAAAGAAGAAAAAAAAAGAAAAGATTTTTCAGGGTTCTTATCTCAAAAATCTCAAGGATTTTCAAGTCTCCTCTCCTAAAGTATGTAAATTACTAGCCCCAATGCCAAAACATACTAAGTTGCCCCCTTCAATTTTTTGTTTTTTAAACCAGGTATCACATAGTCACATTAATGTGCCATGTTCATTGTAGAAAGTAGAAACTATCCAGTGCATGTGGGAAAGTAGATTGTTTGAATTTTGATTTGAAAAAATTTCCATCAATCATAAACCGGGCTATGTTCAAATGTTAAGGAAAAAAAAAAAAAAAGCAACCATGACTTTTAATATTCACTTGGAAATCAATCAACATTCTTAATGAAATTTGATTAAGAATGTGTGGTGATACAATCACGTTATCAGCAGCATTCAAAAATAAAAAACAATTTAAAGCCACTGCAGGTTTAGATAATGTTTAATGTTTCTGTTAGTCCAAGTCTCATCATGATAGACGAAGTTTAGCTCAAAACCGGTTTGAAGTTATTTTCTCTAACCCTTTATGTAATGTGACAATTTATAAGACTAATTAATTCTCCCGCCTTGTGAAGTTTCTTTTGAATAATCCCATATTCAATTTTCTGTCTCATGTACACAAACTCCAATTGCCTTGTGAAGTTTCTTTGAATAATTCCATATTAATCGTTCAATTTCTGTCTCGTTTACACAAATTCCAATTGCCTAGAATGTGTCACCATCCTAAAACAGACTCCAACTACGGGTGCATGGAAATTTCTCCTGCTAGAAAGATTGAATTATTTGTAATTGAAAGTTTAAATAATTTGTAATTGGCCAAATTCCAAAGGGAAAGAGAAGAATATGATCAAGAAAGATCAAATTCCAATTGAATGATCATTTACCAGGAAGATCAACCATTAACATCTTATTTGACTCCCGTCACGATATACTCAATATTTTTGTGTTAGAAAACATGAAAAGATAATATATTCATTGTATTTTGTTTATCAAGTTTCATATATATATATATATATATATATATATATATATCTTTCTCAAAAAAAAAAAAAAACGTTTCATATGTATATATATATATATTAATGAATAAGCCACTTTCTTCAAAGGGTATAAATCCACTCATGAATTAAAAGATTTTAATAGTTAAATAGATAACAATTTATGTTCTTATGTAATTATCCCTAAATTTTATTACTTATACGCAAATTATATTTATTCTCCTTTTATTAAAACTATAGTTTGCTTAGTTTCATTTTTCTTTTCCTACATTTGTTTTCCTTTGATCCAGTTTTAAATGTTAAAAGATACTGATAAAATTGAAAAGATTTCTTTTTTATTATTTTGTGTTAGAACTCCTTTCCATCTCTCTTGTATGTGTGTGTTTGTTTCTCAAAAAAAGAAAAGAAAAAATTGTAATGGATTTTGACATAAAAATAATTAATAGTGTGTTAATTATAATTTTTTTGCAAGTCAACTATTGCCTTATGATTTCTTTGGCAGGCTAGGGCAATTACCCCCCAACTCTTCTTTCGCCCTTCACTCCCATAATGGGGGAGTTCAAACCCCTCTCTCCTAAATCTCAAACACTCTGTACATGGAGTTATTAATTGAATTATAAGGTTCTTAACAAGATTAATGATTGATAATGCCTATCAATTGACCTTAAATTAATTAAAAAAATATTTTGTTTAATTGGGGGAAGATGCAATATGGTACGGTATTTTGTCTATCGAATATCGATTGATAAGTCACCAAAAAAAAAAAAAATTGTAATAACATCTATAATCTAATTATTTGTTTTAAAATAGATCTAAAAATACAATTTAAAATAGAGATTAAAAAAAAACCCTTATTATTATTATTAGTATTTTTTTTTTAAAAGGAGGAACTTCGCTCGTGATAGAAAATTCATCTAGCCCGCTCTTGTTGTGAAGATTTGGGTCAGTCTTACCATTTGACCAAAGACTTTTAAATACATAGAAAGTCCATATGATCATATTATATGTGACTCTATCTTCTTGTGTGGTATGCTAGTTATATTATTCATGTTACTTCTACTCTTACAGATGGGGCCTAGTGGGTAGGGTGTCATTATGGTCACGCTAGGTGAAAAACTCAACTCAAGTCATTCCTTTACCCATTTTTCATTCATTAAAAAAGTAATCATATTACTGTGCCAATTTAGGTGACGTGTTATAAAATTGCACATTCAAGAGATTTTTTTTTTTTTTTTTTTTGAGAAAGTTACAATATGCTACTAGCCTCCTAGCCCAAAATTTCCACCAAACTCCCAAATACTTTATGTATGTCAAGGTGTCAATTAAACTACAAGACTCTTGACTTCATTTTTTTTCTTTTTAGTACAATTTTTCTAAACTACCTCATTTTCAAAAGCGGTACCAAACAGGCTTGTAACCTGGTGACATTGCTATCAACAATTCGATATAGTATCTAGTTGATTCTGCTAGAGGAGAGAGCTATGGCCAAATTACTATACATGATTAATTTCATGTTCTTAATTGTTTTTTAAGATGTAATTGCGACTAACAGAATGAAGTGCCACGTTGATACTTTAATAGTAAAAGTTCATGTACTAAAAGCACAGAAATAAACTCATTTGTCTAGAATTTTGGAAAACCTGAACCATGTTCTATTCAAAATAGAGCTTAAGGAGATAATGTTATTGTAGTAAGCAACAAAGTGGTTGGAAACATTACCACCAATTAGGTCTCTTAGTTTGTGATTAAATCTGGGTCTCACTGCTTATAAGTTATACCCATGCCTATAAAGATCTCACACCTGAACATACGTCAAAGCATATCTGTAGCAAAGGAAAATTTTTTAATTTATTACCAATTTTACTATAAAAGATTTATTTATTACCAATTTTACTATAAAAAATTTACAAACTGGTGTGACTATGAATATGATTGATGTCATAATAACAATAAAATAATTAATTTTCTTAATTAATTTTTTAAATACACTATTAATTTATTATAAATAAGTTTTACAAATTGGCGTGACAATGATAGGTGTCATATCAACAACATAATAAGTAAGTTTAAAAGTTGATACAACACCATTGCACACTTTTGGTATGATGGTCACAGGGGATAAGAGCCGGGATTCAAGTTTTCTAAAAGAAGCTTTACAGATATATACACTTAGATTACTCTAAAGTAGAATTTCTATCTCGTAGAATTTTGTAGACCTATGTAGTAAATTTTTCAAAAGTTGAAACATCACTATTTGACAAATCAAATTGTAAAACTTATTTAATTTGTAGTATTTTTAATGTCATTCATCCTTGAGAGTGAAACCTAAAGAGAAAAAAAAGACCACCAAGATGGCAAGATGTTATGACTTCATATATGACTACTTCCATTCCATGATTCCACGTTACCTGAAAGTCATGATTTTCAAAATTTTCTAGCGTTGAACAACATTTAAAACTAATTGTAGAAAGTACAGGGTAATTGCTTTTTAGAACTGTAACACCTTATATCTTCTGTATACACTACACAATATTTTCTTAAATAAATTCCGAAACCTTGCCTTCATTTTTCTAAATCAGTGTTCTTAACCTTTCCAGAAAAATTGAAATCCCAATACCTATTAAAACCATTTTGCGTTTCCATAGGGAGAATGTGCTTTTCACAGGTAGTTTGGTCCCTTTTGTTAGCAGTCCTCTTGGGTGGAGCTCTTACTCAAGTAGGGTGCTTAGATTTTAATTTTTCAACCTTCAAAAAAGAAGATGAGCATAAACTAATTATCACTGAGGGCACTACAATTTTATTGAATGCAGTCCAAGTTACACCAGATGTTGCTAATGATCCTATCACAAATTATTCTGGACGTGTCTTTTACAACAAGCCATTCAGATTGTGGAGCAAGAGCAAAAAGATCACAGCATCTTTCAATACCACCTTTGATCTTAGAATCACTCCAGATTTGTCTCCAAAGCAGTCTCCAGTAGGCGAAGGCATGGCCTTTATATTAGCTGCAGATACCGCTCTTCCACAGAAAAGCGAAGGACACTGGCTTGGGATTGTAAATGCAATCACCAATGGATCCCATCAAGCAAAAATAGTGGCAGTAGAATTTGACACAAGAAAGAGCTACCAAGAAGATATTGATGATAACCATGTTGGCTTGGATGTAAATAGCATCCACTCAATCGAACAAGTATCTTTAACCAAGTATGGGATCAATCTTTCTGAAACATATTTGTATGATGCAATAAAGGTAAGGGTTCAGTATGATGGCAAAGTAATGAATGTCTCTGCCAAGACTAATAAAACAAATGAGTATAAGCTAATTTCTCTGCCTCTTGAGCTTTCTAGCTATCTTCCAGAGAAGGTTTTTGTGGGATTCTCAGCTTCAACCGGCAATGCCATTCAAACAAACTGCTTAAGAACATGGGAATTTCATAGTTCAGATGTTGCTGATGAAGAATTCGAGAAGTTGTGGGTATGGATCACAGTTCCAGTAGTGCTTATTGTATTAAGCATGATTGTGTTTTACTTGTATTGGCAGAATAAACACAGAGAGCAACCAGAGGATGCATATCCAAGGATAGAAGACCAGATTCAAGGGTCCTCTATGGCTCCACAAAAATTCAAATTCAAAGATCTGAGAAAGGCAACTGGCAACTTCAACCCCAGAAACAAGCTTGGAAAAGGTGGCTTTGGAACAGTCTATAAGGGATTCTTAGCAAGTAAGGAGGTAGCTGTCAAGAGAATCTCAAAGGATTCAAGTCAAGGCAAACAAGAATTCATAGCAGAAGTTACAACAATTGGTAGCCTCCATCACAAGAATCTTGTGAGATTGATCGGCTGGTGCTATGAAAGGCGTGAGCTTCTTCTTGTGTATGAGTTCATGCCAAACTGTAGCCTAGACAAGTTCATATTTGGCAATGAGAAACTAGGCATGGAGGAACCAACACTCAGTTGGGAAAGAAGGCACACCATAATTTATGGGGTGGCTCAGGCATTGGATTATCTTCATAATGGGTGTGAAAAGAGGGTGCTTCATCGAGACATAAAAGCCAGCAACATAATGCTGGACTCACAGTTCAATGCAAAGTTGGGAGACTTTGGACTAGCTCGCACCCTTCAACAAAGCGAAAATACTCACCACACAACTAAAGTCATTGCAGGAACACCGGGTTATATGGCTCCAGAAACTTTTCTTACTGGTAGGGCAACTGTTGAAACAGATGTCTATGCATTTGGTGTTCTTGTATTGGAAGTTGTCAGTGGAAGGAAGCCTGGAAATCAGAATGAGCAAAGTGACTACAACAACAAAAACAACATTGTGTATTGGCTATGGGATCTTCACAGGCAGGAAAGGATACTTGATGCCATTGATTCAAGATTGACCGAGGAATTTGATGAGGAAGGAATGCTGAGCATGCTTGTTTTGGCATTGGCTTGTTGCCATCCAAATCCACACCAGAGACCCTCCATGAGAACAGTTTTACAGGTACTAACAGGAGAAGTACCTCCACCACTAGTGCCCACAGAAAGACCTGCTTTTGTGTGGCCAGCCATGCCTCCTTCATTCAAGGAGGATGCTGAAAACTTTTCCAGTGGAAGCCAACTTAGCCCATTCACAAAACTAACTGGGAGATGATTCTTGCCAAGAGCTAGAATTGCAATGTTAAGGTATTATTTTGTTAGAAATATGTCTTTGATTATCTATTAGTTAGTTTATGATGGAGATGTTACCTATCAAGGTTTATCTTTGTTCGGTATGGGGATGCTATCTCCTAGGATTTTTCTTATCAAATAGGTGTTGTTATCTTTATCTTTGTAAGGTGTTTCGATTCCTACCTTTGTAAGAAATTGAATTATTTTGTACTAGCTGTTGTATATATAGGTGTATACAAGGATATGTTATAATAATGATGTTTGAGTTTTGAGAATATGATTTCATAAAGTGAAAATTTAAGTTCTGGAATTTTCTAAGTGAAAATTCAAAAATCAGTATTTTCGATCTGTCAAAGCTTTGGTTTGATCGATCGAAAATGGTAAAGAAAAAATCCTGGAGTTTCTGGATGTCTTGATCGCTGTTCGATTCCTGTTTGACCGATCAAAAATTGTGAAACAAGATTTTCTGCAAAATTTTATAGTGACTGTTCAGAAAGGTTGAAGAGGTTTCAAACTTTATTAACGGTTTTATGAAACATTTTAACTCACTATACGTGCCTTGTGGTGAAACATAACCCTATGGGTATAAACAGAGGCTTATGTTCACAAGAAATCCTGTGGTTATTCTCCAGAATTGCTATCTTTAGAACCTAACATCTTGGTTGTATCCTAGGGACAAATTTGCGATAACCCTTAGCAACAATAGTGTGTGGGGGGGGGGGGGGGGCAAATATTGTCTAAGGAAAACGATATAATACGTCCAAATTATCTATTTTCTGTTTATCTTTTGTGTTAACCTTGTTCTTTCATTATTATTTTGTGTAATTTTACCAACACTAGCCTTATCACATGCGCTTCGGGATGAAGCTATTTTTTTTAGTGGCCCTATTTTGTAACAAGAAAAAAAAAAATCTATGTTTTTATTTTATATATATTTTATTTATTTTGAGAATCTAATTTATAAGTGGCGCGTGCTTAGAGGCTCTTTTATTTTTTTTTGGTAAAGGTTAATAATTTGAATCCATTATAATTTGAGATTACTATATTTTCCAATCACAAAATACTTAGGGGTGTGATAAAAAAAAAAATTCATCCACAAACATATAACACTCATCACACCCCTGAATATTTTGTGATTGTAAAATATATTATAATAGGAGAGTAGCTCTATTTTTTAGGCAATATTTTAACGGGAGTTAGAATTATATTTTTACTAAATTGTCATTTAGTTTTGTCTTTAGCTTTGTCTTTACTTAAACATAAGGGTGTAGGGGCATTTTTGAACTTAAAAAATGAGGACCCCAAACAGGAAAAACCTCTTAAATGGTAGTATGGATAAAATTATCATCTTAGTCATTTGCAGTAATTCAATTTCTTTGAGGTCCGGTCCCCTTAAGAAAGAGACCAGAAACTTGCATGCATTACTTGCACATTTCATGGAACATTGTCCACCCAGCGTATGATCTTGTTTTAATCAGCAAAGGTTGACATGTTTATACAACATTAGTTTCAGTTTGTTGAAAATTGATATTGGAATAAAACACATGGCAATGTTCACAAATATGTTAGAAGTTTAAAAATTGTACATATAAGCATAAATTCTTACCTTTTTATATTTTAAGTTCCATTCCACTTTAATTTTACAGGCATATTATTCAATTTTCATATCCAGAAGTTGGGTATCAATATTGTCATTGTTATTGAGTCATCCAATCAAAATGTTGAATTTGTCTCAAATGTCTTGAAGAGTAGGATATAATGTAGAAAAAATAATATAAAGATAAATAAACTAATTTAATTTTCGAAGTAACAAATGCATGATTAGATATTAAAACTTAGTTCATTAGCAACATATCTCAAAGATCAACCTACTCAAAGCAACTGGGAATGAAAAAAACGATGATCTAGGATACAACTTACAAGTAACAAAGAAAAATAACCCAACATAGAAGCAGCAGTTTCTAATATAAACAAATGCTTGCTCTTTAAATAGAAAAAAATAGATTGGTCAAAGACATAATTATGAAGAGATTCAAGAGAACTGGAGAGGTATATGGAAGATAGCAAACAAATGAAGGTGAAGATAGCACCGGTTAGTCATTTTAAAAATCTGTTTTTCTCACTTGATAACAAAATGTAGGCGGGCTCATTAAAGTGGAAAAAAAATGTTAGGTGAATTGTTTTCTAAAAACCAAACTTAAAAATGGCTATTAAATTTACTGTGTAAACATAATTCAAAATTGAATACTTCTTCTTCTTCTTTTTTTTTTTTTTTTTTTCCTGATTGAATACATGTTTTAGGTGTTTTTAAAATTGATCTTATTTTTTTTTAACAAACAACTTAAATTAAAATACATTCGGGAAACAAATTTAAAATTTATCTTTCACATTTAAAATCTATACAAAATCATATTTTTGGAAACTTATTTCAATATCAGTCTGTGGTTCATCTTTTTCTTCAACTTGGGGAACCCAATCCATCTCTCCCATTTTTTAGGGGGTATTTTGTACAAAAGTTGATGGGCCGACCCTCCCCCTTTGAATAATTTTGTGATTTACCAACATAAAAAAGGTTTTTACCCTCAATGAAAACAAGTTTTAAATATGATGAACTAAATAGTTCTTTGTGATTTGGAGGAAGATCATGTCCATTTTAAGGTTAATGTTATATTTTTTTGAGTTCAATAGTGTACGTAAAATCATTTCACTTTAAAATTTTAATTGACGTGATACTCAACTTTTAGATCTATAATATTTAATCTGACTCATCAAAAAGATCATTTCAAATGAAGATTTTCCAAATAAGGGAACAAGGTTTAAAAGACGTGTAATGAAAAAATGGCTAAAAAGATTAACTAGACTATTTTAAGACAATGACATATCTCTACAGATTTTGAACAAGGTTCAAAATCTATTGCAAAAGATCATATCAGGACTGGATGAAACAATGCTAGAAAAGATGGTCAAGAAACAGCTAATGATGCAAGAGGTAGAGAAACTTCTAAAGACACTTAACAAAAGAGAAGACCATATATTGAGATTACGCTTTGGACTCAATGGAGAGCAACCTAGGTCCTGTGAAGAGATAGGAAGACTGTTAAAGCTGTCGAGGGAGTGGGTTTGCCAAATTTATGTCATTGTATTATCAAATTTATGACAGAGAAGTATGAAAGACAATCCAGTAGAATTTTATGCTGTATAGATTGATAGGCCAAGAATGTACTGATCACTTGTGATGAATTAACTAATTAATTAGCCAAGTTAAGTAATTAATTCAATTAGAATGCAATACACGTGGTAGCACAAACAAATTACCAGCTAAGTTAATATGCAGTGGAAAATAAAGTTAATACGGTAATTTGTTTATGAATGGGGGAAACCTCTAAAGCAAAAATCCCACCGGGTGATTTTAAGGTCACCACTCCCGAGAATCTACTATTATCACAACAAGCGGTTACAATTAAAGGAATTTCAGTACCTTATACTAACCTACAGTTGAACTCTTACCCCAATACATAATTGGACTTGTTCTATAGTGAGAATCTCTTATTTTCAATGCACGGCTCCCAGTACGTGACTAACCAATTGATGCACGGATCCAAGTACGTGACTAACCACCAACTTGAGAAGGATGTTGGTTGCAAAGTTTTTCAGTTCATTGACACGATGAAGATCACGAAGCTCCTTGGTTACAAAACTCTACAACGTATAAACGCAGCAGCTTCTTCAAGAGAAATATGAACCAGGGCAAATTGTCTCCGGTCACAATATGCTCGAACAAAACCTTTGCATCAAGTTTCATCCAGTATGATAGCTCTTAAAATAATCTTTATATATGTTTAGGATTGTGAGAAAAGAAAGCCTAAACAAGTATACACGGATATGTGTAAAATTAGATCTAAAAAACTGATTTTCGTAAATCTTGATAGATAGATTATTTATCGAGCAGCTGTCGAGCATCGGGCTAAACATGCTTTTTAAACCTCGATAGATATTATCTGTCGAGCTAGTTGTCGAGCTTTAAAATACAGCACTTCTTCACTTGATTCTTAGACAGATTTGCATGGCTTTAACACTTGGACTTGAACTCTTATTCTTTGAAGTATTAAACACATCCTAGATCTACCAAATTACAAGTAAAGTGCATTTTGTCATAGGATTAGCTAATTCTAAATGACATATGTTCCTAACATGATTCACATATGTCTTAACATAGAATTAGAAGATAAGAAACAAAAAGAATATGGCAACTAAGATTTGTACATTATTATCATTTCATCTTTTTGAGCTATCATATCATTTTCTTTGGTTATTTCCCATTTTAGGGTCCATTTGGTTGAGAGGATGGAAAAGTGGGAGATAGAAAATGAGAAGGGGTGGAAAAGTGGATAGATAGAAAAGATTTAGTTTTCTCTCCGTGTGTTTGGTTGAGAGAGTGGAAAAATGGAGAGATAGAAAACTCTTTTATTTAGTTGAGTAGAAAAATAAGAGGATAAAAAATGCAGTTTTTAAAAATTTGCTCTTATGTCCTTAGTACATAAAAAATATTTTTTTTAGTAGTTTATAAAAATTAATTTTTTTAATTATTACAAACTAACACAACTAATAAAACATCTAGCAAAAGAAAAACTAATAATAATAATAATAATAAAAAGTTTCAGTTTGATATGAAAAAAAAAAAAGGAAGCAAAACATTAAAACAAACTAACACAACTAATAAAACATTTAGCAAAAGAAAAACTAATAATAATAATAATAAAAAAAAAGTTTCAGTTTGATATGAAAAAAAAAAAGGGAAGCAAAACATTAAAACAAAGTCAAGTTCAACGCTAGACAAAAACAAAATGAAGAAAACGGAAGTAAAAAAAAAAAAAAAAAAAAGGTCACATTAAATAAGGGGAGAGTAGATGGGTAATTTCCAATTAAACTCACTTCCAGTTCCTCTCCACTTTTCTCCCTAGTTTTCTCCACAAATTAAGGAAAAAACTTTTTCCTCTTAAATGGTGGACCTGGGGAGGAAAACCACCACCAACCAAACATACCATTAGAAATGAAGTGAGTAGATATGATTTGTGCTAAGTACAATATGATGGGATTCAGCAAAAAAAAAAAAAAAAAGTACAATATGATGGGAAAGTTGACATTCTATCATGCTTGTCATGTGCATTATTTCTTGTAACACGCCCAAACACAATTTATGAGCTAAACACGTGACAACAATGCACACCCAAAAAGAAAAAAAAAACTTCACCTTACAAGTTACAAGTGTGCAGGCCTCAATAAAGTTTAATAATTATTCTTTAAATAAAAGGGATTTAGTAACAACTATAAATTATATTGAATATTCCCTCAAAAGCAAAAACTCACGGTTCATCATTAGCTAATCTCCAATAGATCAATTATTAAAAGAAAGTTCATAGAAAATTAAAATTGACAAAAAGGTTCACAAATTTCAAATCTTCCAACCGTCACTAAACGGTAGTGTCAAATTCTAATACTCTTCTCACATTCTCCCCCTCAATGATAGCCCAAATGTACTACTCCCAAAATCTGCAATATAAAAATGAGGTTGAGCACTTGAGCTTGACAGCCCAACAAGGCAACAAGTAATCAAAATTCGCAAAAGTTGGATTAAGCATATATACAAGTAAAATAAATAACAACTATGTATAGGATAAAACTCAAAGACTTAAAAATGATTTACACATCTGGTCAAATTTTCATATACTTACAATTTTTAATTACGACTATGGTCACAATGTATCCCCAAGACTTGGCCAAGAAACATATATCGCCATATCGGTCCATGAAAAATGCTGAAAGTCAACAAATATATGTCACTTCATGCCTCCCAAAATATTTACCAACATAAAACTCCCCTACCTTCAAATCCACCTCATTGTTTCACAATTTCAATCTTTATGTCTTCAAATTTCTTCCTTTACGTAATATTGAATTTCTTGTCAAAGATTTGTATTTAGATTGTGACTATATATATATATATATATATATAAAACTTGAAACTGGTCAATTCTCATCATCACTCTAAATCTAATAAAAAGAAAACATAAATCACACCAATGGCAAGAACTAAGCATCTGACACCCAAGAATAAAAGTCAAATTAAAAATAAAGTAAAATAAATAACCTTAAAAAATAGAAGAAACTTCCTAAGGCTTATAAAGTAACCAGGCAGTGAGCAATTTTCGGTTCTCACAGAATTTCTTTTATTTATTATCATTGTCAATTAGATTTAATAGAAAAAGGGAAAAAAAAAAAAAAAAAAAAAAGAAGATTTTTCAGGGTTCTTATCTCAAAAATCTCAAGGAATATTTTTAAGTCACCTATCCTAAAGGTATGTAAATTACTAACCCCAATGCCAAAACATACTCAGTTGCCCCTTCAATTTTTTGCATTTTTTTAAACCAGGTATCACATAGTCCCATTCACTCTCCACCATAATGTTCCATGTTCATTGTAGAAAGTAGAAACTATCCAGTGCATGTGGGAAAGTATATTGTTTGAATATTGGTTTGAAATCATTTCCATCAATCATAAATCGGGCTATGTTCAAATATTAATTAAGGGAAAAAAAAAAAAAAGCAACCATTACTTTTAATATTCACTTGGAAATTAATCAACATTCTTAATGAAATTTGATTAGAATGTGTGGTGATACAATCATGTTATCAGCTCAGCAGTATTCAGAAATAAAAACAAGTTGAAGCCACTCTAAGTTCAGATCATGTTTAGTGTTTTTGTTAGGCCAAGTCTCAATGTGATGGTTGAAGAATAGCTCAAAACCAGTTTGGAGTTATTTTCTCTAACCCTTTATGTAATGTGACAATTTATAAAACTAATTAAAATCCTCCTGCCTTGTCAAGTTTCTTTTGAATAATCCCATATTCAATTTTCTGTCTCATGTACACAAATTCCAATTGCCTTATGAAGTTTATTTGACTAATTCCATATTAATCGTTCAATTTTCTGTCTCGTTTACACAAATTCCAATTGCCTAGAATGTGTCACCATCCTAAAACAGACTCCAACTACAGGTGCATGGAAATTTCTTCTGCTAGAAAGATTGAATGATTTGTAATTGAAAGTTTGAATAGTTTGTAATTGGCCAAATTCCAAAGGGAAAGAGAAGAATATGATCAAGAAAGATCAAAGTCCAATTGAATGATCTTTTACCAGAAAGATCAACCATTAACCACTTATTTGACTCCCGTCAAAGTATAGTCAATATTTTAGTGTTAGAAAACAGAAATAGATAACATATTCGTTATACTTTCTTTGTCAAGTTTCATTTTTTTAATGAATAAGCCACTTTCTTCGACGGGTAAAAATCCACTCACGATTTAAATGTTTTTTTAATAGTTAGATAGATACCAATTTTTGTTCTTATGTAATTATCCCGAAATTTTATTACTTATACGCAAATTATATAGTTTCTTTAGTTTCATTTTTCTTCTCCTACATTTGTTTTCCTTTGATTGATTTTTTTTTTTTTTGAAGGCCCTTTGATTGGGTTTTAAATGTTAAAAGATATTGATAAAATGAAAAAGATTGCCTTTAATATTTTTATTTTATTTTTTTTATTTTAGAGAGTTTCATCTTATGGCGTTCAGTCCTGATATTAGCTCTTTATCGTCAATTATTTTGTAATAGATTTTGACATAAAAAAAATTAATAGTGTATTAATTATAATTATGATATAAAATAAATATAACAAGAAGAAATGCAATAAAGAATACACCTAAAAGGAAAATTTAACCCCCCAAAAAAAAAAATCAAATATATAAAGAGTGGGGGGAGGCTGCAAGTCAACTATTGCCTTATGAATTCTTTGGCGGGCTAGGGCAATTACCCCCCAACTCAGCTTTTGCCCTTGACTCCCATAGTGGGGAGTTTAAACCCCTCTCTCCTAAATTTCAAATACTTTGTACATGGGAGGTATTAATTGAATTATAAAGTTCTTAACATTTTAATTAAATAGTTTGTCTATGAAATATCGATTGATAAGTCACAAGACACATAAAAAAAAAAATTTATAATAACATCTATAATCTAATTATTTTTTTTTAAAACAGATCTAAAATACAACTTAAAATAGAGATTTAAAAAAAATTATTATCATTATTTAAAAAAGATAGGAGGAACTTTTCTCGTGACAGAAAATTCATGTAACCCACTCTTGTTGAGAAGATTTGGGTCAGACTTACCATTTGACCAATGACTTTTAAATATATAGAAGTCCATATAATCATATCATTATTTAAAAAATTGGGTTGGGTGCTATTATGGTCACGCCCAGGTAAAAGATGCTAACTCAGGTTACTTTGCTTCCCATTTTTTGATCATTAATAAAAAAAAAATAGTCATATTATTGTGCCAGTTAAGGCAACATGTTATTAAACTGCACTTTCAATTTTTTTTTTTTTTTTTTGGTTGAGAAATTTACAATATACTGTTAACCTTCCAGCTCAAACCCTTCTACCCCTAAACCCCCAAATATTTTATGCATGTGGAAATGCCAATTAAGCTAGAAGACTCTTAGTAACTCATTTTTTTTTTTTTAGGTAAAAAATTTTCAAATTATCTCATTTTCAAAAATTCTAAAAATAAGCGGTACGTACCAAACAAGCTTGTAACTCTGGTGACATTGCTTTCAACAATTCAATATATAGTGTCTGATTGATTCTGCTACAGGAAAGAACTATGGCCAAATTACCATACATGATTAATTTCATGTTCTCGATTGTTTTTTAAGATGTAATTGCAACAGACAGAATAAAGTGCCACATTGGTAGTTAAATAGTAAAAGTTCATGTACTAAAAGCACAGAACTAAACTCATTCTGCCTAGAATTTTGGAAAACCTGAATTATTTTCTATTCAAAATAGAGCTTAAGGAGATAATGTGATTGTAGTAAGCAACAAAGTGGTTGGAAACATTACCACCAATTAGGTCTCTTAGTTGTGATTAAATCTGGGTCTCACTGCTTAGAAGTTATAACCATGCCTATAAAGATCTCACACTTGAACATACCTCAAAGCATATCTGTAGCAAAGGAAAATTTTTTACCTATTTTTCTATAAAAGATTTAAAAACTAGTGCGGCTATGAATATAACTGATGTCAAAATAACAATAAAATAAATAATTTTCTTAATTAATTTTTTAAGGATTGAGTTTATGTTACACCTGGTGTAACTCTAACCAATATTATACCACTCAATATTTATTAATTGGATGCGAATTTTGATAAATTCATCATTAGATTACATTATCTTCATATATTCTCTATGCTTGCAAATTTTCATGGTGATCAAAGATTAATAACCATGTTATCAATCAATTGTTTAAATTCAAATTTTTGTAATTTAAAATAATGCATAAAAGACGAGTTTGTGGATTGAATAGTAAATAACATCCAATTGACATGAAAATTGGTAAGAATGTTAAAAATGTATAAAACATGTAATTCAATAGTGAGATTTTCAAAATATGAATTCTATAACAAATTATTGAATGGTGTAACATTGTTTAGAGTTATAACATGTATAATTTGAACTGAACCTATTTTTTATTTACACTATTGATTTATTATAAATAAGTTTTACAAATTTGCGTGACAATGATGGGTGTCATATCAACAACATAATAAATAAATTTAAAAGTTTATACATCAGTTTGTAGGCCCATATGGTAAATTTTTCAATAGCTGAAACTTCACTATTTGACAAATCATATTGTAAAACTTCTGTAATTTGTAGTATTTTTAATGTCGTTCATCTTTGAGAGTGAAACCTAAAGATTAAAAAAAGACCACCAAGATGGCAAGATGTCACGACTTCATATATGACTACTTCCATTCCATGATTCCATGCTACTTGAAAGTCATGATTTTCAAAATTTTCTAGCGTTGAACAACATTTAAAACTAATTGTAGAAAGTACAGGGTAATTGCTCTGTTCTAGAACTGTAACACCTTATATCTTCTGTATACACTATACAATATTGTCTTAAACAAATTCCAAAACCTCGCCATTTTGTGTTTTCTATAGGGAGAATGTGCTTTTCACAGGTAGTTTGGTCCCTTTTGTTAGCAGTCCTCTTGGGTGGAGCTCTTACTCAAGTAGGGTGCTTAGATTTTAATTTTTCAACCTTCAAAAAGGAAGATGAGCATAATCTAATTATCACTGAGGGCACAACAATTTTATTGAATGCAATCCAAGTTACACCAGATGTTGCTAATGATCCTATCACAAATTATTCTGGACGAATCTTTTACAGCAAGCCATTCAGATTGTGGAGCAAGAGCAAAAAGATCACAGCATCTTTCAATACCACCTTTGATCTTAAAATCACTCCAGATTTGTCTCCAAAGCAGTCTCCAGTAGGCGAAGGCATGGCTTTTATTTTAGCTGCAGATACCACTCTTCCACAGAAAAGCGAAGGACAGTGGCTTGGGATTGTAAATGCAAGCACCAATGGATCCCATCAAGCAAAAATAGTGGCAGTAGAATTTGACACAAGAAAGAGCTACAAAGAAGATATTGATGATAACCATGTTGGCTTGGATGTAAATAGCATCCACTCAATCGAACAAGTATCTTTAACCAAGTATGGGATCAAGCTTAATGAAACATATTTGTATGGTGCAATAAAGGTACGGGTTCAGTATGATGGCAAAGTGATGAGTGTCTCTGCTAAGACTAATAAAACAAGTGAGTATAAGCTAATTTTTTCTCTGCCTCTTGAGCTCTCTAGCTATCTTCCAGAGAAGGTTTTTGTGGGATTCTCAGCTTCAACCGGCAATGCCATTCAAACAAACTGCTTAAAAACATGGGAATTTCATAGTTCACATATTGCTGACGAAGAATTAGAGATGTTGTGGGTATGGATCACAGTGCCAGTAGTGCTTATTGTATTAAGCATGATTGTGTTTTACTTGTATTGGCAGAATAAACACAGAGAGCAACCAGAGGATGCATATCCAAGGATAGAAGACCAGATTCAAGGGTCCTCTATGGCTCCACAAAAATTCAAATTCAAAGATCTGAGAAAGGCAACTGGCAACTTCAACCCCAAAAACAAGCTTGGAAAAGGTAGCTTTGGAACAGTCTATAAGGGATTCTTAGCAAGTAAGGAGGTAGCTGTCAAGAGAATCTCAAAGGATTCAAGTCAAGGCAAACAAGAATTCATAGCAGAAGTCACAACAATTGGTAGCCTCCACCACAGGAATCTTGTGAGACTGATTGGCTGGTGTTATGAAAGGCGTGAGCTTCTTCTTGTGTATGAGTTCATGCCAAATTGTAGCCTAGACAGGTTCATATATGGCAATGAGGAACTAGGCATGGACGAACCTACACTCGGATGGGAAAGAAGGCACACCATAATTTATGGGGTGGCTCAGGCATTGGATTATCTTCATGATGGGTGTGAAAAGAGGGTGCTTCATCGAGACATAAAAGCCAGCAACATAATGCTGGACTCAGAGTTCAATGCAAAGTTGGGAGACTTTGGACTAGCTCGTACCCTTCAACAAAGCGAAAATACTCACCACACAACAAAAGTCATTGCAGGAACACTAGGTTATATGGCTCCAGAAACTTTTCTTACTGGTAGGGCAACTGTTGAAACAGATGTCTATGCATTTGGTGTTCTTGTATTGGAAGTTGCCAGTGGAAGGAAGCCTGGAAATCAGAATGGGCAAAGTGACTACAACAACAACATTGTGCATTGGCTATGGGATCTTCACAGGCAGGAAAGGATACTTGATGCCATTGATTCGAGATTGACCAATGAATTTGATGAGGAAGGAATGCTGAGCATGCTTGTTTTGGCATTGGCTTGTTGCCATCCAAATCCACACCAGAGACCCTCCATGAGAACAGTTTTGCAGGTACTTACAGGGGAAGTACCTCCACCACTGGTGCCCACCGAAAGACCTGCTTTTATGTGGCCAGCCATGCCTCCTTCATTCAATGAGGATGCTGAAAACTTTTCCAGTGGAAGCCAACTTAGTCCATTCACAAAACTGACTGGGAGATGATTCTTGCCAAGGGCTAGAATTGAAATGTTATGTGCATTGTTTTTTGAGAAAAATGTCAATGATTATCTACTAGTAAGTTTATTTATGGAGATGTTACCTCTCAAGGTTTATCTTTGGATTATCTTTGTTCAGTCTGGAGATGCTATCTCTTAGGATTTTTCTTCTCAAATAGGTGTTGTTATCTTTATTGAAAATCTCAATCTCATAATTTTGAATTTATATTTCAAATTAATAATACTAACAAAATTGTGGAATACACTAAATGCCTAGCACAAATGAGAGCCAAAAAGAAATTGTGCATGGATAGTACAAAGCAATATAATTAAACATAGGAGAATTGATCATGAATTTCATGAATGGAGGACTGAGGTAGTGATGGCGTTATTTCATGAGGAGGAGGCTGATGCAATATGTAAAATTCCCCTTAGCCGAAGGAGTGTGTCTGATTCCATTATATGGCTGCATAATAATAATGCGAAATTCACTGTTAAATCAGCATATAGAGTTGCGCAACAAGTTTTGAAGGATGGAAGAGGGGCTGAAAGTTCTAATGGAATTTATGGGAAGCGAGTTTGGGCTGCCTTGTGGAAGCTTAAAATTCCAAACAAGATCAAAGTGTTTGGATGGAGAGCGTGTCATGGTATTCTGCTGACAAGATTGAACCTTACCAAGCGAAGGATTATATCAGAGAGTGTGTGCCCGATTTGCTGTAGATGCTCAGAATCAACAATTCATGCACTTTGGGAGTGTGCCGTTGCACAGGATGTGTGGTCTGGTTGTGTTAAAATTCTGCAGAAGGGATGCACGGATCAGTATGATTTGCTGCATTTATTGGAGTGTCTACTAGACCGATTGTCATTGGAGGAAGTGGAAGTTTTCTTCACTCAAGCTTGGTTTATTTGGAGTAGGCGCAACAGTGTTCTTCATGGTGGCAGATTTATTGATCCAGGGACTCTTAATCGGAGGGCAGCAGAATATTTACAGGAGTATAAACATGCTCAAGAGCAACTTGATGCAGAACCAGTTATGAACAGCATGGAAGCTTGGGAACCACCTCCAGAATCGGCTTTTAAGCTGAATTTTGATGCAGAAGTTTTTTCTGAGGTGAACAGAGCCGGTGTTGGGGCTATAATCCGTAACTATAAAGGCGAAGTCATGGTTGCCATGTCTGCAAGAGTGCCAGCAGTGCATAGTAGTGAGGAAGGTGAGCTGTTAGCATGCAGAAAGGCCATTGAATTTGCTATTGATGCAGGTTTCTCTAGCCAGGAAGATATTAAACATCTCATTAGGGGCTTACAGTGGGTGTCTACTTCTCACATAAGGCAAAGTGGAAATAAGGTGGCTTATGTGTTAGTGCAACATGCTAGAATTATTGTTGAGTATTTGTATTGGATAGAGGATTCCCCTCCTCCGGTCATTGAACAATTGTATCAAGAAGTTTTCCTTTTATAAATGAATGAATGAATGAAGTTTTCCTTTTCAAAAAAAAAAAGAAGCAAAGCAGAAGACAAGAGTTTTATATATCTATAATTCTTTATATTATAACAAATATATATCTACAAAAGAGTGCGATAAATCATATTATATCATATACTATACTAAATAATAAAAATTGTGCTTACAAGTTATGGTTGCGCCAAATGTTTTCACCAATTGCAATTTTTTAAATAAAAACAAATAGTTTATTTGTTCTTATCAACAACGGCTTTATCACTTCATGCTAGTTAGACTTCCAAAATTGGGAGAAGAAAACAAGCAACGTGCATGCCAAACCATGGATAAGATAAGCTTGTTTAACTTGGATTAGGACTATCAGGCAACAAGTACTAGTATTTTAATAAAATTAAGCATGTGTTTGAATTAACTTTATAAAAATGAAAATTTAAAAAGCATTTTTGTTTGTTTGTTTGTTTGTTTGTTTTTGCTCATTAGTCGCCCCAAAAAACGCTATTTGACACCAACACTTTAGGTTTATTCTTTGTATAAAAATCCATCATATTATTATAAAATTGAAAAATTAAAATATTTTTTTCCTAAAATACTGTGGAGATGTATGCTCTCAATTTATTTTTACTGCTTATAAATTTGGATACCTTATGATTTGTTAATTTAGGGCTTTTTGTATGGTGATTGTTATAAGTTTGTTTATATATATATATATATATATATAATTGAGTTAGCCTGTTATATGTTGATACTAATTTGATGCTTAGATATTAATTCAGAATTTCAGATAGATATCTTAGTATGTTCTTGGAAGAACTTGAAGCAAAATATAGTGCAAGGATTGTGTCCAATGAAATTATTGTCATTTATTTGGGGTAGTTGAAACAAGAACTTGATATATATATATATATATATATAATCTCTCGAAATTTGTTATTTATAATTCATAGGTTATAATTTAAATCCTCACCTCCACTACCCACAATCTCCCGTGACAAGAGGACCATTGAAATAAGACATTTTACCTTCATTCAATGTGGTTTGGACTTCGTGGACTTGGTACATTTGCAACTAAAAGAACAATGTATATTTATTATTATACTGTTAGTTTGATTTATTAGCCTCCCATAAAATTAAAAAAATTTAATGAGAAATTGGAAGAAAAAAAAGAGCATTTTTTTATATATCAAGATTACTTATAGAATTTAACAATTTAAAATTATGGACTTGGTTTTGGTGAACTAAAAAACTTGCAGACTTTGAATCTTGCAGAAAACTTTCTTAATGGAAGTTGCTATCAGTTTAGGGGAGGATAGAAAAAGATAGAAATTCTTGATCTAGCTACCAATGAATTACATGGCAAAATACCTGCTTCCATTGGTGAACTTTGCAATCTGAAATTTTTTGATATATCTTTTTATAACCTGGTGGGATCTTTACCTGGATCCCTTGAAGGAATAGAAAACTGTCTTTCTAGAAGCCCACTGCCTAGTCTGGATTACTTGGGATTGTCTTCGAATCAATTGTATGGTAAATTACCAAACTGGTTGGGTCAGTATGAAAATCTTGTTCATCTTGATCTAGACTCTAACCTTTTTAATGGGACTCTTCCAGATAGTTTAGGACAACTTTCTGAGTTGGTCAATTTTGATGTTTCTTCTAACAAATTGATAGGAATTCTCACAGAATCACATTTTTCAAAGCTAACTAAGCAGAAATCTTTACACTTGGGTCCCAATTCATTCACTCTGAATGTCAATTCCAATTGGGTCCCCCCATTCCAACTCCAGGATCTTTATATGGGTAATTGCTATTTGGGTACTTCAATTCCAGCTTGGCTTTAAATCACAGAAGAAGCTGAAGCATCTAGACTTATCAAATGCTAGCATTTCAGGTTCCACACTCAGCTGGTTTTGGTAAACTGCTTCTAATTTAACACTACAAAATGTTTCTTTCAATCAATTACATGGTCAGCTACCAAATCCATTAAATGTAGCTCCTGGTGCATTCATTGATTTGAGTTCCAACCTCTTTGATGGACCTATTCCTCTTCTAGTTGGTGAGATTGAATTCCTAAATCTATCCAACACTACTTCTTCCGGTCCTATCCCAGGAAATATAGGTGCTTCCATGTCAAAACAATTGTTTCTCTCTCTTTCAAGTAATCAAATAACAGAAGATATCCCTGCCAGTATAGGAAATATGCCATCCATTCAAGTAATTGATTTTTCAGGGAACAATTTAACAGGAAAGCTTCCTTCAAACATTGGGAACTGTTCTTTGCTAACGGTTCTAGACCTCAGAAAGAACAATTTGTTTGGGGAAATTCCAGCTTCCTTGGGTCAACTGAATTAGCTTCAGACACTTCACCTAAGTGATAACAATCTCACTGGAGAGTTCCCATCATCTTTTCAAAATCTGTCACTTTTAATAACTCTAGATCTTGGAAACAAGATGCTAAAGGGTAGCATTCCACAATGGATTGGAGAAAGTTTCACATTTTTTTAAATTGTGAAACTCTTAAAATTCTTAGTTTGCAATCAAATGCATTTTCTGGAGAATTTCCCTCCAAGCTTTCAAATATAAGTTCATTGCAAGTCCTGGACTAGGCTGAAAACAAGTTGAATTGTATTATTCCTGCTATCTTTGGTAATTTGAAAGCTATGGCTCAAGTGTAAAATACAGTTAAATCTAATGACCTGTCTATGTTCTTCTACTACAAACAAAGCTTGGTTGTTAATATAAAAGGCATGGATCGAAAGTACACTACTTTACTCTTTCTTTTGACTGGCATAGATCTATCTGGAAATAACTTACATCGAGATCTTCCATGAGAACTAACGAAATTGGCAGGTTTGATCATTCTGAACTTGAATAGAAACCACATCAGTGGCCAGATTCCTGAAAGTATTTCGAATTTGCAGCAATTTTCATCTCTTGATCTATCAAGCAATAATCTTTTTGGTCCAATTCCTCCAAGCATGTTAGCTTTAGACTCTTTTGGGTTTCTTAATTTGTCAAACAATAACTTCTTTGGTGCCATCCCTTACACTGGTCATAGGACAACATTTCAAGCATCATCTTATGCTGGGAACTCACAGCTTTGTGGAGGTCCATTGGCTAAAAACTGTTCAGGTGAAGTATGAAGCAGAGAAAACTAATGAGAACGATAGTGGTAATGAAATCAGCATCACACAAAAGTAGAAATGAGAGGGAACAACATGAGATTCAACTTTTTTTCTTACTTTGTTTTTTTTATTTGTCACTTTGCTCCATCAAATGCACAACACCAAAATCAAACAGTTGGTTTTGGCTACGCCATCAGATAAGTAAAAATTGTTCATTCTGGTAAGTCATTGACTGCTTCTCTAAGCCTCATTCACAGCTCCTCCATCTATGGATCTCACCCTCAGTCCCTCAGTGCCAGGTAAAGGCTTTTAAAAAAAAAAAAAAATTAAGTGAATCTTCTACTAATAAGATTGCATTTTTGTCATATGCAAACTTCTATGGATAAGTGGCCATGAATTGAATGATATTGTAATAATTTAGTTTTGTCACAATAATACAATATACCTTTTCCAAAATGATTCTATATTATAGAATTAAATAAAAAAAGCACATGATCATGAACCTGAAATGGAGGTCCCCAACAAAGTAAAAAATTTTGTTTGGTGCACTTGCAGAGAATCGCTTCCAACAAAAGCCAATCTGGGCAGACAAAGAATCACCACAGATGAACTGTGCGAGAAGTGTAAGGTGCATACTGAAGACTGTTCACATGCTTTATTTTTTTGTTCTGATGTGCAGGGAGTTTGGGCCTCAGATCGACAATGGCAATGGCTTCTAGCGATGCAACGAAGGACGGCTCTGGAAATCTTTAAGCATGCTTTGGAAGAGGATAAGGCCCCTTCTCTGCTGGCTTTCACAGGATGGGTCTTATGGAATCAAAGAAATCAAATCCGGTTCAATGAAGCAGCTTGTTCACTGAACCAGGTCCTGCAAGTCTCAAAGGAACGAAAATTGGAATTTCAACTCCTCCACCCAGTCACACCAAAGCTGAAAAAAAGAGCTTGTCATTTATGCTTTTCACAATCAGAATGTACGTAACACGATATATTAAACAATAAGAACAAGAATATAGTAACTTTTAAAGTTTTGCACAGAATACTTTGTGTATGTATGCTGGAACAACCATGTTTGGTTAATTTCTAAGAAATTAATTAAGCTGAGGGAAAGAAAAGAATTTTACTGGTAACAAACTTACCGGTGTAAGAGGACCTTGCTGGTAGGAGAAGGATTCCTAACTTTTTAAAGATGAATAGATGATATATAATAAGCCCAGCATAAAGTATCCCAATCATTTTTTTATTTGAATAATTAAAATGATAATTAATGCCTTTTGCATCAATAGACAGAATTCAAATTGACTAGCCCTGTTGTCCAACATATCAGTGCAATGAGAATAATTCATTAAAAACATAAAAGTGAAAAGAACCTATAGATTCTAGAAATTAACATGAAGAGTGCATTTCAATAAATAGAAAAATAAAAGATTGATAAACTAAGGCATGCCCGTCACTGTAACATAACTATGCTCTTCACTGTAACATTACTTCTAAACTTCAAACTACAGAAACACTAACACATCTTACAACAAAAAGTTTTGCACACATTCACTAGTTTATTTGATACACTTCATATGTACCAAAGTGGGGCACAAAAGAAGGAAAGGGATTGACCAGAGTAATGGGACTTAATTTCGGCATCTTCCATGCTAAACACACCCATGTCGGACCCTCCACCATTACGGGTACAATTAAAAACGCGTAAATCGTCAACGGTAAAATAGATACAATTAGGTTTGACTCCATTAAGGCTCGATGCAGTCAATGACAATGATGAATTGTCACCCACAAACAATGCTTGATCACCCAAGCTATCAACCTTCACCCATTTGTATTTGAATTTACTTCCCCCTTGATGACATCTTTCTAATTTTTGAACTATGAACCCAATTGTCACATAGGGGTTAGCTTCATTGTAGCATTCTTCTTCAGATTCATCCATACGGTCCTCATCTTCAACATCATCCTCAAAGTCCTCATTCTCAATATCATCCTCATCACTGGATTCATTTTGTCTAGAGTCGGCGTCGGAGTCAGAATCATAGCTCTGGTCATAGTTATCATTATGCTCAGAATATATATGACCTCCTCGATAGCGTGTAACCAACAAAAGTCCTCCCGATGATTCAACAAAATACTTTTGGACATTCCATTTGAAACTCATAGTGATTCGTTCTAGAGGAGGGGCAATAGCTTTAGCCCTAGGCTTTTTGTTATCATCAATGCGACAAACAACAAGTGCACCATCACAATCTACGGCATAAAATTTACCCTTGTAGAATGCAATGTCAGCATACCGTCTTCTTCGAGAACTTTTTATATCCGTCCAAGATTTATATCCTGGTCTAGTGAAGGCCAGTTGCTGATATTCACCATAGATTACCATGATTACACAATCACAATCGCATTCTTGAGTTGCTGGGTTCCAAGGACTCTTTGACAAAACAACCCTCTGAAGAAACATTTCACAAATATCTTTAGACTCGAGATCGGAATCATACTGCCAGCTAAAGGTAGGTTGGGGTGCAAGACATAATAGGTGTTTAGAAATCGGATGCAAGAGGTTGATCTGTAAATCGGTTCCTACAGTGAGCAACCATCCAAAAGATGTTCCAAAGCATCTTCTTCCAGGAAGCTCGAAATTGTGAACTTTAGCATTTCGTAAGTTGAAGAAGCCACGAGTCCTACTTTCTTCGTTATTGCTTTTTTCACTTTGTTCATTTTCCTCTGCAAGCATAAGCCAAGGACAACTAGGAGGTAATGGGAGTTTCTCCACTGATTTAAGGAGCGAGTGCCATGACCTGCACACAGCACTGGAAATGATGATATCATCTGAAAATAGATGACACATTATTTGGAAGAGGACATCACCGGGAAGATCAGCCCGCTTTGACATTTCAATAGATTTGTAATCTGGAATTCAGGAAAAAAAAAAAAAAAAAAGAAGAAAGAAAAAAAGAGAGAAGAAGTTACTTTAATGTTAGTTTCACTAAAGCAAAGTAACCATTAGAACATTCTCCGACAGGGACTTCTCTTAATTATCAAATCAAGACGCTTGTACGTAACACTAGTAAAATGCAATATTTAGGGGGAGAATTGCTATGTATTTAAGCTTTTCATCAAAGTCTGTTTCGCGAGAATTTAAACTACAACTGAAAGATTTGATTTGTGCAAGAAAGAAGCTTTGAATTGAGCCACACTTTACAGCTGAACTTTATCATCAAGTTTTTATTTTTACATAATATTTTTTTAGGTAAAGATTGAATTTTTGCATACACAATGTTCTGCCAATATATATATATATATATATATATTGCAAACATGGTTTTTGTGAAAAACCAAAAAGAGTTCAAAAATATTGCAAACATGTTTGTTTTTAAAGAAATTAAAGTAACAGAAAGACGATAATACTGAAGAAAAAGAAAAGAATTTTTTTTTTTTTGATGTTAAGAAAAAGAAAAGAATTTAGACATAGCAAAGTGTGGAAAAAGAAAAGAATTGAATTTAGACATACCGGGTCGGCGTTGAAGAAATAGAGAAAGGCTTCCTTCGTTTCTTCTATATTTGAAGATAAACTTTACGACTGTACTTTTATAGGTCGTTTATCCAAGTTCTACTAGTATTAGGATAAACTTTTTAAAAATAATATTTTTTTATACGTTTTTAAAAATAATAATAATAATAATAATTCCTAATTTGGTGAATTTACCGTTCTCAAAAAAAAAAAAAAAAAAAAAAAAAAAAAAAAAAAAAAAAAAAAAACAAACAAACAAACAAAACAAAACAAAAGAAAAAAGGTTAGAATTTACCATATTTCGTCCACTAATTATCAGCCCGGGTTTTGGGCCTATATTACTATATTTTCAAGCTCGGGCCTTTTTCTTTTATAAGATTTTTTTTTTTTTTTTTAAATAATAAGAAATCTAGGTTTTGTTAATGGAAAATTATTAGGTTGTGATTCTCCTCTCATATGTGAGTTCCAGTTAGGTCAATTAGTAAAAATTTTTATGGTTGTATAAAAGATCTGGGGTTTAATCCCCGCCTACACCAAAAACTGATTGGTGTTTTGGTTTGATGATAAAGAGCTGTCATTAAGAGCGGACAGCACAGGTTGAAACTCTTTAAAAAAAAAAAGATTCTCCTTTCATATTCATGGTGAACCCGCCATTAATATAATGAGTGGACCTTACCATGAATATGAGAGAAGTGATCACTGTTTTTCGTGTTATGAGAGTACCGTTTTGTGAAACTTTTTATTGAAAATTGAAAAAGCTATTAAAAAAGTTAGTCACTTTTAAAAAAAAAAAATTATAAAATGATTTATTAATGCATACGTTACTGAAGCCTTTACTTTTGGTTACTTCGTCAAGCATAATAGTGATATTTAGAGTTTGATTCTCTTTATGAGCTTGCCCAATCCAACCAAAGTATTATTTCAAGAATTTGGAGTTTAATATTTTAATTTTAAAACTATGAACTTTAAAGTGAAAATTTTTATATTTTGACAAATTATATATATATATATATATATATATATATATTATTATATTAAAGTGGAAGTATAATCAAAATCAAAATACTATCTAAATCTGTTTGTAATTATTGTCTAATTTTACCTTATATTACACACACACACTGATCTCACACACACACACACACATATATATATATATGATCACATCACTCACTTAGTAAAGACCATCCCATAATCAAATGACTTCTTATTTATAGATACACTTGCACTAGTTCAAAATCAAATGTGCATGCGAGTAGGATGGACAAAAAGAGCCCATCCCACATCTATGTAGTTTGGTTTGGATGGGTAGGGGTGTGTGTGGGGTAGAACTTCATGAGGATCTTCATTATCTTCAATGGTAACAAGGAAATTCTAGTTCTTTGTAACTATGACCATAATTTAATCGACAAGCAATAAAAATCTATTTTTTTGCTTTGAGGGTTGAAACTCAAGATTCTTTGCAAATAAAATCATAATTTCTATATATTAAGAGTGGGAGAAAAATTGCTAAAGTCTGGCAATAAACTTGGTTATAGCCTAAGGTCAATTTCACTCAATATGTTTTTATTAGATGTTAGTTTGGACACATTCATGGTTGGACTACATTTTCTTTTTATATCCTTTATGTTAGCAAAATTTCCATAAGATCAAAAATCAATTGTTATGTCATCAATCAAATGTTTAAATTTTAAGTTTTTGTAGTATAAAATTATACATAAAAAACAAGTTTATAGATCAAATGGTAGATAAAATCTAATTAGCACAAAAATTTACATGCGTGTGAAAAACATAAAAAAAAAAAAAACAAAAAAAAAAAAACATACAGTTCAACAATTAGATTTTCAAAATATGTAACAAAGTTAAATTTTTTAGTAGAAGTTGTAGCCTTATACCGCAACCAAGTTTGCAATCAAACTTGTCTAAGAGAAATTACCTTGTTTTTTGGAGTACCCGGCACTATTTTTATTAGGTATAATTGCTTTTAAAATATTTCAATTATTCCATCAAACTAATCTGATTACTTTTGTTGTTTTTATTTAAGAAAACATAAGAATGAATTATATTTCCTACACCAGGTCCTATTAGGTAGCAAGCCTTAACAGAAATCATCATTAAAGTCTCCAGGAGAGAGCTTCGCACACATATATACTTAAATTATAATAGAGTAAAATTTCAATATTGTATATATAAAAAGAAAAGAAAAGAATATCTTCCTTAAAAAAAAGTTGTTTAAGAATTTAAAAGTTTTCTTGATCCTAGACTCACCAATTCAAGTGAACCTCATCCAAAAAGACTTGGGCATTGCGTCACCCCCAAGATGTTCCATAACTTATATAAAATCCATATTTCTCAATGCACAAATGAGTCAAATTAACCTAGCTTTCTCTATTCTTCTCTACAATTATAGAAGAGTTTGCTTGCTTTTTGTTTGATCAGCCAAGTGGGTATCATAATTCATAAGGACCATTTTCTCATTTATGGTGGGGAGTATTTGTAGGGTTTATAACTTTATATATATCTCATTCATCTCAAAGTTGGCCAATTCGGGCCTTGTCATGGTTGAGCACATTGAGGAAACATCTTGCACGACCAAGCCCAAGAGCGAGTAGGAGGACGTTTTACGTTGAAGTCGTTTTATGAGACCAACCCCTGCAAAAATGGGTCTTCGCTATTGTTCTACATGAAAACTAGTGTGAACAAATTTTTTTCATACATTTGTCTCTAACATTTGTCATAGTTTTCAAGGACGTCATCTAATTATAGGACAGAAGTATATTCAGACTTATGTTAGGAGTGTAGGGCTATGTAGGATTTGACATATATATATATATATATATATATTTTTTTTTTTGTGTGTGTATATATACATTATAGACATTTGCAATTATTCTTATGCAACAATATGTAATGTTTGGAAGAGTCGTTTATTAAAATAGTTTATTTTAATTTTTTTTATTAAGAGAATTAAAATATATAGTACAAAGCTAATAAAGGACGCTAATAATTAAGTGATCAGTTATAAGTGGTAAAAATAAATAAAAGTCAATCTATATAAAAATGATTGTGTACCACTTACAATCAACTACTTCAACAAGTTATGACAAAAATTGCGATTAAAAACTTCACAAATTGAATTTTTGTGTATGGAAAAAAGAGAAGAAGACAATGAATATGTTTCTAAAAAAAACAATTAATATAGAAATATAAAATATAACTATAGATTCCAATGTCACTAGATTAACATCCAACACTTGATGTATATCTATAATTTCATGTGAAGTAGACATGTAAAATGTGTATTGTAGAACAAAGAGTTCGTAAAATCAATGCCCTTATTATTTAGAAGTGAGATTCCAAGTAAATCGTTTTTGCTTACTATACACACTGTTGTCATTGCATATTTGGAAGCCCTTGCTAGATTGTTTTATCATATATCTTGAAATATGGCTTTGAATTCTTATAAAAACAGCTTAATCAACAAACAGAGAAGTAATGTGACCATCAAGTAATGAGCCTTCCAATCTCCTATCCTTAAACTAAATATAATATCAAAGCTCCTCAAAACATGTTAGCCAAACTTTGTGGTTGCGTAACAAATGGTTTTGTACACCAAGGGAGAAATCATCTTATGTATCATTCACTAAAGAACTAGGAAATAGGGCACATAATAAGAATAAAAAAATCCACAATAACAAATACACAATTCTTCTAGCCATATATGTAGATAAGTATGGTGATTCGGGATACATGGTAATATTATCAAATATCATCAAAGTATATGCTAATGATAATATGTACCAATACCCCGTAATACCATCAAAATATATGTACATGCCAGATACATGATAATATTATCAAATATCATCAAAGTATATGCTAATGATACTTAATTTGTACCAATACTTAATACATGTAATACCATCACAGAATATGTATGAATACCTCGTACTAATACCTAATATATGGTAATAACTTGTGGTAATACCAGTAGATATGGTAAAGTAAAACTAAGGGCATGTTTGGTAGACTGTAATAGACATTGTAACGTAATAGTTATTCATATGGTTTAGTTATACTTTAGTTTGGTTATATTTTTATTATATGGGATAATCATTCCTTATGAATAGCTATTTTTCAAAATGAGAAATAATTATTCATCTTTAAAAGGCTGTATTAGCTATTCCTTAGTAAGTGCAATAATTTCAAAACTTAATATATTTTCAAGTAAACAAAATTTCCATATACATCTAACAATTATAAAAATAAAAAATCATAAAAAATAACACATATCTCTTTTAAATTTAAAAATAACCATTTTTAAGGAAATATAATTGCACGAGTAAGAAATTTCCAAAAATAAATGTTAAGTTTCATTCTAATGTTATAACTCACAACCAAACTAATGAATATGTTTAGTTATTACATTATAACATATTTTATTCATTGTAATAAAGATTACAATTCATGTCGTAATTTCCATTTAGTGTACCAAACGTACCCTAAGTAATGTACTGAAATCTGCAACTATAAAATGGTATATAAATGGTCTCCCAAAACATGATGATATATGGACTTGTGGATATCAAAACCTGCAAAAGAAAAATGAGACAAAAAATAATAATTAGATGATATGGGATGATAAACATAATGAATATGCAAGCATAGATTACCGTTCCCAACATACTTTAATGATGATTTGAATGATGAACCTACAATAATGTTTTCACAAACCTTAATATGCTGAATCTTGTTTTCCTATTATCACTTTATAAAATATGTTTATTCCATGTTTAGAACAATTTAGTATGCTCATGTGTTAGCACGAAATGGCAAACTTAGGTACTAATCAGACTCAACAATGTGTTTACATTGACCAATGAATCACAACAAGTGTTATATTTTTTGAAGGAAAATTAATTCAATAATGTGATTCATTGGTTTGTATTATTGAACTTAATTGAAAAATCTATGGTGTAATTAAGTCTATTTGTGGATCATATTGTTTTCTCCTCCAATGAAATTCTAGTTAGTAAGTTCAAATATTTCAGAAAGTCTTCAAAAGTAGTTGTTTGTATGTAGATTGTGTTGCATTGCATCACATGTATATATGTATATATATACACATACACTCTCATCCCATATAGCATTTAATTTATGCTACACAATTCCCTCTCCTCCTTAACCACACCCCCTCCAACAAAAAAAAAAAAAAAAAAAAAAATCCCAAACTCCCACTTCTCTATCTCTTTCTCTTGTCTGCATATGTCTATATCTATGTGGGAGATACACAAATAGAAATTGATAATGCATACAAGTAACTTTCAATCAAAACCATACAGAATAGGCAATATATAACTATGCTCCCTCCACAATGTGCTCTAAATTTCCATATGCTGTAAACCCTTCATTTCCACAATGGAATTGATTGACTCATCATATCTCAATGAAGGAACAAAACAATCATGTGAAATTTTGTCATTAAAAAAATAAAAAATCAGAGTTATCACCATTCACCACAACCGCTAGCATGAGTTCAGTTCCATTATACAATGCACCCTAAGAGTTCTCACAATTGTTTCATCAATGCCTACCATTTTTGCCAGTCTCCCAATGCCTAATTATAATGAAATACAAATGGGTTATTTGAATTTCCATGCAATGTCGACAATTTTATTTAAAAAATGCAAGCTCATGATCACATCAACTTGTATTGCTAATGAAATTCTAGTTAGCAATGTGCAAACTATCAATTATTTCACAAAACAGCAACTAACACTTCCATTATGACTGCAATGATCACCTCCTCTACAATACATGTCACACCACTGCTAGCTTCAGACTTAACAAACACAACAAGAACCAGCTATGCATAATGCAATTGCAACCAAGTAATTTGTGACAACCACGCATGCCTTAATTTAGATTTTAATCTATAAACAATTTTTATAGATTTTAATCTATACAAATGGGTTATTTGCTCTTGAATTCTTTTCTTTCTATTAAATTTAATAAATTAGAGCATTAACTCTCCTCAGCCTCCATTCTCTCTATCTCGCTTTTACAAATACTTCCCTCCACCAATTTATCTTTGTCACCTACGCCATTCCTCCACCAACATATAACTCTCTCACACCGTGCAGAATATATATTTTTTCAAAACTGTTATATAACCAATTATGGGTTTGCATCTGACTTGCTTGGTGAGCTCTAAAATCATAGCCTTGGTGAGGGAAGTAAAACCTTCTTAAGAATAACTAGTCTTTACCTATTTCACCTAGGCCAAGGCTACCATATGTCTGCTACTTAGTTCACACTCTCTATTGTTCACTAATGCAAGTAGGATTGGATTAATTGGATTACATAGACTGGAGTTGAATTGGATTATAGTCATCCAATCTTTGTGTTTTATGTTTAATATAAACTAAGGATAAACCCTGATCCTACTTTAGCTATAAAAAAAAAAAAAAAAAAAAAAAAATCCAGATCCTAAGATAATGTCTTATCTCAATATAAGTTTGGGTAAAATTTGATGAGGAAAATCATTTTTTTAAAAAAGATTCTTATGAAAATGTTGCAATAAACATAATGGTCTCAAACATTACCCAAACTAACAATGTTTGCTTGAAGGATTGAAAAAAAAGTACAGAAAGCAAACATTACCCAAACTAACAACCTCCAAAATTGCAGCAAGTTTGTTACAGATTTTTCTTAATTTGATGTTACACTTTGCAGTCTGTCATGTTACAACTGTTCAATGAATATACAACCTAAACAAGAAGGGTGAACAAAGAAAGATAATAAGTAGGTAGGCTCAATGCTATACTCTTCAATAACACTAGCTTGCCCCTTTTGACAAATACAACTTTTTCCAACCCAATAATTCTGTGTTCCTTCTTCTCTATAATAGGATTCTAAGCTGACTTAGCTTTGATGGAAGCACCCACAGGCAAACAATGGCAGGTCATCAGAAAACACCCTATGTTATATAGCACAGGGGAAACCTGCAATCTCTCACTTATTCTAATCTTCACCAACACAACCATCTCATTCTTACTTAAATGTAACTCGAGGCTTGCCACGAGTTCAAAACTCGTCTCGACTTCAACATCGAAGTTGCTCGGGATTAGCATCACATAATAAGATTGTATCATCCATCACCAACCACTAGAACTAAGACCAAAAAAAAAAAAAAAAAGAGAAACCGTAGAAAAAAAATTCACTCACTCATCCCCAATCTCTATTTGCAAACCATCAATTATTTCACAAAACAGCAGCTAACACTTCCATTATAACTGCAATGATCACCTCCTCTACAATACATGTCACACCACTGCTAGCTTCAGACGTCACTCAACAAACACCTCAAGAACCAGCTATGCAACCAAGTAATTTGTGACAACCACGCATGCCTTATTTTAGATTTTAATCTATAAAACAATTTTTTGAATAGCTCATTAGCTTTAGATTAGATTTCTTAAATCACAACAGAAGCAATTAATTTGAAAAACACTTAATAAAAAGATTATTACCTTAGTCAGATCTAAAATACTTCTAAATTTCAATGCCCTCGTCGCCACCATTCACATTCTTTTCGAAATCCATGTCGGCCAAGGGCTTATAAGCCATGAGTGGAGCGCATCTCTTGCCGATATGGGACTAAGGTGTCAAGCCTCAAAAAGGTGAAAATCCTGACCTCCCACGTTGCTTGAGAACAAAACTGTGCGGGTTTGGCTCCCCAAAGAGGACAAAGAGCTTGCGACAGGAAAAATCCCCCACAATAGGTTAATGAAAAAAATATTTGAATGCTTTATATATATATATATATAAATTTCTTGCACGTGTACTTATCACAAAAGATTATGAAAATTTGAGTATATTAAACACATAATCCAAAAATGCATGTGGAAATTGAGTTTTTTTTTTTTTTGAGAACCATGTGGAACTTGAGTTGGTAAAATAAAAAAATTCATAAGACAATACTTTATTAGTTTACTAAATGGGTATTTTATTTTGGATTTGATAGTGACTTTAAAAGGTAGAGCCTATAGTTTCAGAAGTAACAAATTAAATAAAATAAACATTGGAATTAAAAAAAAAAAAAAAAACAAAGTATATCCTATAGTTTCCAAAGTAACAAATTAAATAAATATTTGAGTTAGTGCAATGGTTCTCTTAAAAAAACATGTTTTACGCCCTATAAGTTAAGAGGTATAACAAATTGAACCATTTAATTTTATAACTATAAATTAAACATTGGAATTTAAAAAGAAACAAAGTATAACCTATAGTTTCAAAAATAACAAATTAAATATATATATATATATATATATATATATATTGTGTTAGTGCAATGACCCTCTTAAAAAAATATGTTTTGCACCCTATAAGTTAAGAGGTATGAAAAATCGAACCATGTAATTTCATAACTAATAAATTAAACATTGGAATTAAAAAAATAAAATAAAATAAAATAAAATAAAAAGAAGAAGAAGAAGAAGAAGAAAGTATAGCCTATAGTTTCAAAAGTAACATGAGTTATAGAATTGTGCTCATAAAAAAATATGTTTTGCACCATGTAAGTTAAGAGGTATAACAAATTGAACCATGTAATTTCATAACTAATAAATTAAACATAGGAAATTTAAAAGAAACAAAGTATAGCCTATAGTTTCAAAAGTTACATAGTTAAATAATGGTGCTCATAAAAAATAAAAAAAAATGTTTCAAGCTCTCCGTCGTCGCTTTCGACTTCAAGCTCTCCGTTAGCACTTTCGACTTTGACGTCTCTGCCATTGTCTTCTTCTTCTTTGCACCATGCGTAGTCGCCTTGTGGTACTTCAAATCATGGCGGCGCCTGTACACCATCCCGCATCATTGGCATTGCTTGGAGTCCTTGCAATGAAACCGATGGTTGTGGGACTCCATCTCCAAATCCTTGTTGAATTTCATCTCGCTGCATTGGTAACATGTAAGTAAACTGTTGTGGTGTAAATGGCCACTGCACTTCGTCGCCTTCGACCGCTTCGTTGGTGGCACCATGAGCAACTAAGTGAGAGCATAGAGTGAGTATGAGAGCAGTGGGTTGAGTTAGGTCTAAATTTAAAAATTGCAACGATTAAATAATCAGGTTTTTCTCAATATATAATATGG
Organism: Quercus cerris; assembly: GCA_963669245.1. Lineage (NCBI taxonomy): Eukaryota > Viridiplantae > Streptophyta > Magnoliopsida > Fagales > Fagaceae > Quercus > Quercus cerris. Next base: position 84,622,933 of record OY770007.1, read on the forward strand.
CGGGAACTCAGTTCCTTCCAGATGATGACACGTGTCGGCATATTTATGGATCTAGTTTTACATTAAGTCTATTGGCAAGAAGGAATTAAGACAATAATTTAATCAACAAACAATAAAAATCTCTTTTGCACTTTGAGGGTTAAAAACTCAAGATTCTTTAGAAAGAAAAAGCCATAATTTCTGATACTTCAAAATTTTTTTTTTTATCAAATTGATCTCGTTACTTTTCTTGTGTGTAAAACGCATCAATTTTATTAGTTTAATTTTAATGAGTGGATCATTGTTGCGTTCAAGTTTTCCTCCATTTTAAATGTTCTTACTTATCATCTATATAATTTCTAAAAGTTGAAACATAACATTTATGGTTGATTATGCTCCCGCTAAGTCACATTAGAGTAGTATTTGGATCTAATTTGGTCCACATCAATCACTTTGACCCATTCCAGTCTATTTGGTCTATTCGGTTCAATCTGGTCCATTGGGTCCACTTAAACAAATATAGTAAAACATATACTAGTTTTGGGCCATAGCTACCCAACATATGCTCCTTACTCTAAACTCTCCATACTATGGAGCTATAAATATACACCGTAGTAAAGAACCATGCTCCAAAATCATCGTCACAAAAAAGTAGAAATGAGAAGGGACAACATGAATTGACCAAAAGCATCTCATCCTCATTATGAGATTCAACCATCGTGGAATTGATCATTCTGGTAAAATTGATCTACCATGATCAATGGCATAGCCAAACAGTTGGTTTTGGCTATGCCATTAGATCAGGTAAAATTGATCATTCTGGTAAGTCATTGACTGCTTCTCTAAGCCTCATTCACATCACAGCTCCTCCATCTATGGACCTGATATTCAAAATCTCACCCTCACACTGCCAGGTAAAGTTTATTTTAAACTGATTCTTCTACTAATAAGATTGTATTTTTGTCATATGCAAACTTTTCAGGATAAATGGCAATGAATAAAATGATATTGTAATACTTTAGTTTTGTCACAATAATACAATTTGCATTTCCAACATTACTGTGTTTCAACTTTTTTGCTTTTAACAACAACAACCAAAAAAAAAAAAAAAACTTTATTTAGTGGAGGTTTCATGTCCGGTGGCATTACTAATTAAATATCTTATATTCTAAAGTTAAAAAAATTATATTGTTTTGAATTTATAAGATCTCCAAGTGCTGATTTTATTATAATAGATTTTTTTTTTAAATTGACTATAATATAGAAATAAAAAAAAATATTTTTAAGTGTTACGTTAATAATTCTTAAAAATATAAGATATATGAGAATTATTTTTTATTTTGGATAGGAGATATATGAGAATTAATATATCATAAGGTTATGAATTCTCACATTCTACAAGAAATGGAATATTTGTGGTATTAACATTTGAATTCTATCAAAATCAAACAAATAGACATAATTTTTCTTGAATTCTCGAAAATTAACATTTGATCCCAAATTCATGCATATCATACCCTAATTGGACTTTGTTATTGTTTGTGTAATAGCTAAGTTTTCCTTACGTTTAAGATCTTCCATAATTATTAGGAACAAGTCTATCGTGGAATTTCTAAAATCTTAATAATTCATTTTGAATTGAATGAATTAGATTCTACCATGATATTAACGTCAAATAAAAAGTTGACTTGTTTCTCAAAAAAAAAAAAAAATTTGACTTTTTTATATATAAAGAGTTGATCATTACTATTTTGCTCTCCGATTAAATTACTGATGTTGTGGTGCTATTTACTATTTTCAAAATGAGTGAATAGAATTTTTGAGAATCCTATTATTCATAACTAGGAAGAAAGCCTTAACCAATTTCCACTAATCACTTGCTCTACTTCTATGCAGCTTTCAAACAAAAGATAGATTGAGAATTAGAATCACAGATTCTGACCAACAAAGATGGGAGATCCCACAAGACATCATTCCCTTGCCAAACCAAACCCACCATTCACCTTTAGACCTTCTAAACCCACCACCCCAAAGCCTCAGTATCTCTGACCCCAACTCAGACCTCATCTTCACCCTCCACAACACCACCCCTTTTGGCTTCACTGTGGCCCGCCGCTCCTCCAGCGATGTCCTCTTCGACACCTCACCCGACGTGTCCAACTCCAGCACTTTCTTGGTCTTCAAGGATCAATATCTTCAACTCTCTTCCTCATTTCCACTAAACAGGTCCTCCTTGCATGGCTAGGGAGAACACACAGAGCACTTTCAAGTTGATTCCTAATCAGACTTTTACGTTGTGGAATGCTGACATTCCTAGCTCGAGAACCGATACCAACCTCTATGGTTCCCATCCCTTTTACATTGATATCAGGTCACCTACCGGGGATGGAAAGGTGAAAGCTGGAACTAGTCATGGAGTTTTACTGCCAAACAGCAATGGCATGGATGTAACATATGGTGGTGATAGAATTACATACAATGTCATTTGTGGGGTTCTTGATTTGTACATTTTTGCTGAGCCATTGCCTGAAACTGTTGTCCAGCAATATACAGAGCTCATTGGCCGCCCTGCACCAATGCCGGTCATTTCGTAAGTTATTCAATTAAGACTTTCTTTTGTGTCATTGTTCATCACTAAGGTATCCTTTGGAAGTCTGTGGACATAATTTTTGTGCCACAACTTTGATGTAATCGATTATGAGTGGTAAAAGAAAAGGCCTGGACCCATGTATAAGTGATTGTCTACTACTTACAATCAACCACAACATAATTGTGACAAACATTGTAACATACGGTTGTGATAGTAGAACTATTACAGTTTTGAGGTATTTCTTATTTTTAAGTATAATTTAGATATCCTTAGGCTTTTTTTGTAGTTTTTCATGCGCATGTACCCCAAGCCAGCAGAATAAACTGTAGCAACCTTATTGACGTAGCCTTAACTAACAATTTGTTTGTGAGGTTAGACTTGAAGATTTTCACTTTGGTTTGTCATTCTTATTACTAATATATAATTATCTTGATTTTAGTTCTTAATTCAAGCTTACTTATGTTACATTATGTAAAGGTTTTCATCAATGTTGATACGGCTACAAGAACGTTTCTGAACTTGGAGTGGTTGCTGGGTATGCGAATGCTAGTATACCTCTAGAAGTAATGCGGACAGACATAGATTACAGGGATGAGTACAAGCTTTTCACAACTTTCCAGCTGACCAAATGAAAATTTTTCTTGACACACTTCACCAAAATAGTCAAAAATATGTTCTCATTGTTGATCCTGGTATGTGGTAGTAATTAAACACAATCTTTATTTTCATCAGCAAGAACTTCTACACCTTTGTTCTTCTAGCTTCTTTGGTTGTTGTCACTAAAATATTATTTGCGGTACCATTTTAATTAACTGTATTTTGAAAGTACTTAATAATTACTCATCGTTCATAGGTATTTAGGTAGATCTTACTCATATGTATGGAACATACGAGAGAGGTTTAGAAACTGATATCTATCTAAGATGTGATGGTTCACCTTACGAAGGAAAAGTTTGGCCCAGGCCAGTTTACTTCCCTGATTTTCTAAATCCATTGACTAAATATTTTTGGGGTGGTGAGATCATATGATTCTGAGATGTTGTTCCTGTTGATGGTAATTGGCTGGACATGAATGAGATAGCTAATTTTGATACTGCTCCTGCCACTCCAGATTCTACTCTTGATGACCCTCCTTACCAAATCAACAACTATGGCAGCAAGCGGCCCATCATTAGCAATACTATTCCTCCAGCAGCCTTACACTATGGCAACATTGCAGAGTATAATGTCCATAACTTGTTTGGACTGTTAGAAGCCAAAGCAACTTTTGTTAGCTCTGGAAGGTACACAGCACACTGAACTGGAAACAATGCTGCTAATTGGAATGATATGGCATACTCAATTCTTTCCATTTTAAATTCTGGAATTTTTGGAATTCCAATGGTTGGAGCAGATATATGTGGCTTTCTTGGTAATACAAATGAAGAACTCTGTCAACGTTGGATTCAGGTAACATTTTTAGGCACTTTAAATAATGAAAAATCTCATAAATATTGGACCATTTTGTTTTGGTTTACATAGCATTTGCAATCAACCTCTATCTTACAAGTTTTAATTTTTTGCTATACAAAAGGACTATATCTTTCTACATCTAATACCATTTGTCAAATGAAGAAGCAAACTTTGAAACTTATAATTGCTATATATTGAATATACAAGACAACATCATTCACCATGGTAACAATATAGGAGATTATAAAAACTAGTTCTTTAAAGAGTGTGAAATTTGTTAGTATTATGGCTGTGAATATTCAATATAATTTGCCTTTTTTTTTTTCCTTTTATCAAAGCATATTGACAAAAAAAATGTCCAAGGGCAGCTAAGAGCCTTTTATCCCTTTTCAAGGGATCATTCCGACAAACACTCAAATCCTCAGGAGCTCTATCTTTGGGAATCAGTTGCTGCATCAGCCAGAAAGGCACTTGGACTCCACTACTGTCTGCTCCCTTACTTGTACACTTTGATGTATGAGGCACACACAAAGGAGACCCCAATTGCACGGCCTCTTTTCTTCTCATTCCCCGAGGATGTCAACACTTTTGAAGTTCACTCACAATTCCTACTTGGGAAAGGTGTGTTGGTGTCACCTGTATTGAACCAAGGAGCAGTTTTTGTTGAAGCATATTTTCATGCAGGGAACTGGCTTGACCTCTTTAACTACTCAAATTCAGTGTGTGGATTCAGGAAAGAACATCACACTTGATGCACCACTTGATCATATAAACATTCATGTTCGGGAAGGCAACATTTTGGCCTTCCAAGGAGAGGCCAATACAACCCAAGAAGCAAGGAAGACTGAATTCCAACTCTTGGTGGTAGTTAACAATAGTGGAAATAGCACTGGAGAAGTATTCTTGGATAATGGAGTTGATGTGGAGATGGGAAATGGAGGCAAGTGAGGTTTAATGGAGGGGTAGTTGGGAATAATGTATTAGTTAGTTCACAGGTTGTGAATGGAGAATTTGCTCTAAGCCAAAAATGGGTCATTACCAATGTGACTTTCATAGGCTTGCGGAAGCCTGGTAATGGAACCAATGGGCAATTTAGTACTGTAGAGATCACAGCACTATCACTTCCATTCGGACAATAGTTTAAGCTGGAGAGGAGTATAAGTTGAGGTGAAGTACTCTAATTTTGTTCCAATGAAAGTACTCCCACTCAAATAAAATGCCTAATAAAAGATGGGCTTCTCAATGGAAACAAAAATTCTTGACATGTTAAATCTAAGAGATAGCACAATCTACACAAAACGTACATACCACTCGAAAAGCAAAGGTTACTAGTTCAAAGACTACTCTCGACGTATTGATCTAATGATAATCTTCATTTAAATTTTTACTTGAGCAAGTGATCACCATGTAGTTAAGTACTTAAGATGATGATTCTACAAGCATCATTTTTGGTCGATGGATTTGGCTTGTTTGCTACTAATGCTTATCTAAAGAAAAGAAATTTCCTTTTCAATCCTCTTCAAATAAAATCTTGCACACTATTTTTGCACGTATCATTATTTATGAGGAGAAATCATTCAATCCACCAGTACGACTGTGTTAATAGTATCCAATAATAGTGAAATTATTCAGTCATAATGAAAGAGTCATCCCATCCAACGATATCATGTCATTTGTTTTAAATAATTGAACCATAATCTTGGTCACCACATCCCAAAAGAATAATTGTAACTCACATGATTCCTAACAGGAAAATATAGGATTCAATTTTGATTTTTTGGATTTGGACTTTAACAAATTTGACAAGGGTAAGAACCTATTGTTCTTCTTTTGATACGATTTGCCAGTGCCAAATGTGGTGGTGACAAAATGGGTAGTGCTATGGAAATGACTATATTGATATTGGTGTTGACATACCGGGGGAGATGGAGCAAAGGAAGGCAAATGATAACATCAATAATTCTAGTACCACAACGCTTTATCACACCCTTTTATACAATCATCTTATATGGCTAATTGTTAGCGGTAGAAAAAAAAAAATTATAGTCTATGTGAAAGTAACAAACAACATCTCATCGTCTAACACATAGAATAATTATAAAAAATATTGTGGTAATTATTATGTTTCTAGAATAACTCATGATATCATTCATATATTCAAGTTTGATTTCTTAAGATTCTCTACCATGGCGATCAAATGGTAAGATGGTGGCCGGTGGGAGTGATGAAATCCTATCCTGCACTCCTAGTGAACCTCTTTTTTTTTTTCTTTTTTTCTTTTTTTGGGATGGAGTGATTAAATTTTTTTTTTGGGAGTCAATTAAATTTTTTTTTTAAAATGGCACGATATTAGTGAATGGGGGACCATTAAATATTGCTGACATTTTGACATATGTGTATTGAATAATTTCTCTTATTTGCCAATTTGGCTTTAACATAATTAAATCTTCCCTTAACTATATCTAGATTCAAAAACATATTTTGACCATGATTATAGCCTTGTCAATTTCTACTATATGAAACTAGGGGTGTCAATGTTCGACCCAACCCGCGAACACGACACGAACCCAACACAGGTTTTTTTGGGTTAGGGTTAGGCCTTAATGGGTTTGGGTCATAAACGGGTCTACTCGAAAGCAACACGATAAAAAACGTGTCATAAGCGGGTCAACCCGCGTAACCCGTAATAGACACGTTTGACACGCCAATTTATTTGTGTCAACCCAAAATAATCCACTTAAAACAATCTGTTTAACTCGTATAACAAATAAATATTTATTTTATTTTACATTTGTCAAATACCTTTTATATCCAACATATATTTTAAATTTATAAAGAAAAGTGAGTAATTACAAAAATTTACAAAGGATATAATTGGAAATTGAAACTTTATAGACCCTAGAACTACTAATACTTTTTTTTTTTTTTTGGCATAAAACTTGCACAAATGAAATTGGATGAGCTTGTGGAAGATGTTATGAATTTGGACATCAACAAAGAATCTATCGATGATAATCATGGTCATATTCAGGATTAGTCTACTGCTTGCTCAAATTCTTTCAATATTGATACTTAACATCTAGCGAGTTCCAAGGATATTATATTTTTGTTGAACTATGTTATTTTATTTTTGTTAGACTTTGTTATTTTGAATTTGGGTTAAAGTGTATGCACTTTTTTTGGAGTGTAAAGAACTTATTTTCTAGATGAATGTTATATTTTTTTTGAACTATATTATTTTGAATATGGGTTGAAGACTTGAAATGTATGCACTGCTTTTTTTGATGTAAAAAAATTATTTCTAGATGAATGTTATATTTAATATTATGCAAGTTGAAATGGGTTGTATTACATTCATGTCAACCCAACACGACTCGTTTATTAAGCGTGTCAAATGGGTTAGGTCAGGTCAACCCACCTTATTAACAGGTCGGGTTAGGGTTGAAGGATCATGACACGATTATTAAATGGGTTGGGTTAGGGTTGAGCCATTTAGTCGAATACTCCTACCTCGACATGACACAAACCCGACACGCTAACTCGAATTGACACCCCTAATAAAACATTTCTTTGACAGTAGGTTTTCTAACTAATTCAATTGATAAAGTTTCTTACCTTCAAATAAGAGATCTATGAATCAAACTACGTATACATAAAAAAAATAAAAACATCAATTAATATCTTAGTTTAATAATAATAAAAAATTATCAAAAAAAATATATTTTAAGTCAATTTTGGATTTCAGTTTTTGAAAAGCATAATTTCAATTTTAGTACAAATTAATGTTGGAAACCTAACAAATCAATAAATTAAGCATTCCACACTCAAATGTAACTTTTTAATGCCGCAAAAGGTGAGAAATTATGAACCATAATTATTGCTCTTTTATCATCAATCATGACAACAACGTTGCTAGGTCTGTGAGTAAAGCTCACCAAGCTTCCCTACAAAATCACATGTCAATTTCGAAAGCAACCACACAGAAATATCGTCAGATTCCGATCATTGTCTCAATAAAACAAAAAAAGAAGAAAAATTAAGAAAGAAAAAATTGCAGCACAAACATGTGTTCCTATATGTATGGACCATCTTCTCCTACTCACGCCCCACCGCGCGTGTCCTCCCACTTCCCTTGTCAAATTACCAGGCAAAATATGCCAAAATAGCATGTTTTTAGGAAAAAAAAAAAAAGGAAAGTAGCATACAGAGTTAATTAATTAAGTAGAGTGTTTTTAGATCTATTCGGATATAACTTATTTTGCTAAAAATTAAAAATACTGTAGCAAAATAATTTTTAAATGTGTAAATAGTACCGTGAAACATATTTTTAATGAAAAAATTGTTGAAAAGTGAGATTTGTGAATTCCGTGAACAATACACGGACTCAATGGTGTGCAATCTACAGCTGATTTTGCTGTGAACAGTACACTGGTTGAAAGTAAAAAAAAAAAAAAAAAAAACAAAACAAAACAAAACCAAACCGCAGACACAGGAATTATAATTCCTATCTAAACACTCACTTAGAACTCAAGTTTGGGCTGAAACTTGAATTTGACAAACTCAAATTCCAATCAATATTGATGCATGCTACTTGAAATTTGAGTTTCAAAAACAGTTTACTTAATTAATTAATTAACTTATGCTATTTACCAAAAAAATTTCTAAAAGGTTAGAATTTAGCAAATTTGGCCCAAATTACCGTTGTTACCCGCCATCCACCGGTAAAAAAGAAAAGAAAAAGTATATAGCTTATTCCCAACCACCTCTTTTCCACTTCAAAATATCTCTCTCTTTCTCTCTCTCTCTCTCTCTCTCTCTCTCTCTCTCTCTGTGCTATGGCACTCTTCACTTCCATCTCCACTCCACAACTCTCCGTCTCAGTCTCGATCCACCGCGGCGGCCGCCCTTTACAAAACCGCGGCCGCCTTTTGTATCCCTTAGCTTCTTTGAGCTCCTCACCATCACCATCATCATCATCACCATCTTCTGAGTCAAAAGCATCATCACCAACAAAAGAGAGTACCATACTTTCATCTACCACTACTTCCTCATCAAAACCGTTTGTTGTTGAGACCTCTAGACCCCCAGACTCGAACCTCAACTACGCCATTGCGAACCCAATTGGCAGCCCGATCTTCCGGTTTGTGAAGGGTGCTGAGTCCAACATTGAGAGGGTATATTGCTAATTCACCACTCCTTTTATTTTACTTGTTTTTTTTTTTTTCAGTTGAATTCCAATAAATAAATAAAAATTTGATCTCAAGGGTAATTGTTTCTAGGAAAAGTTTGTGAATTCATGAAGCCAGTATAAGGTATATAGAAACTAGTAGCCATTTATAAAATTATTGGAACTGGGAAGTGACTGATTTGAATAAGATGTGTGAAAATAAAGCTGTTTATAGTGTTGGGTTTTTGCAGGTTAGTTGCTTGACTGATTGCTGCTGATAAACGATGTAATGAATGTAGTTTTACTGTCTAAAATAAACAAAAGTTTTGGCAAAGCCAGGGAACAAACTTGATCAGTCACTTTCAGTGTCTCAGCACGCCCTTCTTGAATAACTGAGATTATAATGTTATTGTAATTTTAGTTGTATTGGTATATGTTATTGGTATATCTACCTGTGATAATTTCTTTGAAGATATGTCCTTATGCTAGTGGATGACTTAAGTTCCCTAATTAGAAGTCATTGTAATGCTAGTCGCTGCTCGCTCATATGGTCCTTCACTATGTCAATATAAGTTATCCGATGATATATTAGAATTACTCTACCAAAGATTGAGGTTTGATGTATAATTTTCATATATGGCTTCAGATTATGTGATCAATGAAAGGAAATTTTTTTTTCATCAATTTAAATATGCAGAATTGCACGCTATAAAAAATCTTTCCCCCTCTTCTTTTGCCTTTGTTGAGTTTTGATGAAGTATCTATGTCAAACTAGTAGTGAACTTCTTCTATATCTTTTTAGATGTTTTATGCATATTCTAATCTTTTAAAAGCATTTCTTGCTTGTTAACTTCCGAGCAGACAATTTTTGACTTCCGCTTCTTGGCACTTCTGGCTGTTGGAGGCTCATTGGCCGGTTCACTCTTGTGCTTTCTCAATGTACTTTCCTTAACCCTGTTCTTCTAAATAAATTACATGTCAAGCATTATGTCTTGTCAACAATTCGTGTAAATTTATTTGCTCTTGAGCTTCTGATATATGATGGTGATGGTGATGGAGGTTCTGGTATTCTTTTTGGCAGTAAATCAAATTTAGTTGAAAATATTTCTGTGGATTCTACACTTCTGTATGTCTCTTAAACAAGCCTCATAGTCTTAATTGGAGGTTCTTGATGACCAAACACAATGACATATCAGTTATTTTATGCCTTCAAAGTAACCAATAGAAGAATAAGCAACTCTGTTGATTTATAGACATGAGTAATCAAAGCATACGAATGATGCCACTGTGATTCAGCATTCTCGGAATTAGTTGTAGAAAACTCTGATTCTTCACTGCTGTTTCATTAACAAACAACATTTCATCTTTCGTTGCCTCAATTTCATGATTCAAAATTGTGGTAAGTGTAGTAGCAGAAGCAAAGGGACATAAGATTTTTCCATAATGGCCCCTCAAACTAGTTGGGTAAGTGTAGGACACTATTCACCAAAAATCATTGGGAAGTTAACCATTCACCAAAAAAAATTGTTGGGGAATTTTATTTAGTGCAAAGAGTTATTATAATTTGAATTCTCTGCTAACAATTCCTTGAATAATCCTAGAAACCTGAATTTTTTGCACACCACAACGATTCATTTCCAAGGCATGATACTAGCTATGAGCTGTGTAATATTTTAGGGTTTTCTTATAATTTATAGCAGGGCTTGCATACCCGAAACTTGTCTAATTATGTAAGGATGTCCATTGAAGTCATACATAGATCTTATCAGAAGAGATTTTTTATTTTATGTTTTAATGGAGTTCCATATTTAATGAATTGCTGAAATTTAGATGCTATGATGCTAATTGTATCATACCATTGGATGTAAATATGTATTTAGTTGTATATATCTGATTACTTTAAATGTTTTTAGGGTTGCGTTTATATTGTAGAGGCATATAAAGTTTACTGGACAAGCTGCGTCAAAGGGATTCATTCAGGACAGATGGTTCTACGACTAGTTGAAGCTATAGGTCAGATTCGCAGGAATTCCCTTCAACATAATTTTTGTTTTATATTCTTGGAAGTATATTCTCCAATTATTTAGTTTGTTTATTGAAGAGTGTGTTTCAACATCATTTGTAACATGAATTATACATGATGTTGTCTTGTTTCTAAAAGTTATGTTGTTCTTTCTGCTGAAGAACTCTTTCCACCCACTTACATTTCGGGCACAGGCATTGGTTACTCATCCATTCTTAGAAATGTAGCTTTCTTTCAGAAACAAAATGATGTGAGAAAATGCAACTGATGCAGATGTTTATCTTGCTGGGACTGTCATGTTAATATTCGGTATGGGCTTGTATGGACTATTTATCAGTAATGTGCCCTCTGATGTGCCTGCTCCTCTTGATCGTTCTCTTAAAAGCTCTTCTTTGTTTGGAATGTTTGCTCTCAAGGTAATCCTAATTCCCTTTAAACAAAAGCTAATCTATTTGCAATTCTCTTGCCAAGATATTTTCAGCACTTGAATGCATCAGACTCAATGAGATTGGTAACCAGGTGATGTAAAAGTGCTCTTTCCATCCTATTCATCAATACCCATGCTTCTTAACTTTTAATTTCCTGGTTAGAATATTAAATCTGACTAGACTCAATTGCATTATGCTTCATCACATGAGGCAGAACAAATAGATAATTTCATTGTGATTAGAACCCATGGAGGATGATATGCTTAGTTTTCTTAATTGATCACTTTCTAAAACATTTACAATAGAATGTAGAACTTGTGTTTATATACTTACTGACATGCTTCTCTGATCTCCTCCCATTAGAACATATAAGCTTTACCTAGATGGCCTCCTCCCCACCCCCACCCCCCCCCCCCCCCCTCTCGCTCTCCACATTCTTATAATTGTTCTCTTCTTCTAATTTGAGCTCTTAAATGATTCTTATCAATTTGTAGGAGAGGCCTAAATGGATGAAAATTAGCTCACTTGATGAATTAAAGACAAAAGTGGGACACGTTATTGTCATGATTCTTTTAGTTAAGATGTTTGAGAGGAGCAAGATGGTTACAATCTCCACCGGCATGGATCTATTAAGTTATTCTGTATGTATTTTCTTATCATCTGCTTCTTTGTACATCCTTCATAATCTGCACAGACAAGAGTAGGGATTTGAGATATTTAATAGGAAAAAAAATGTAATATTAGTTTATGCCTTGGAATGGATGTTCTTGTTCCAAAAGAATGCTTATGAAGTCTTTGGAAGCATCTTCCTGATAATTCTTACAAGATTTGTATGACTCCTCTGTTTTATATAGCACTTGGGAAGTATAATCACATTGTGGATGGTTTTGCAAAAGAACATAGCTGCCGTCTTATGAAATACAATACATAGCTAAAATTATTTCAACAGAAATGAATACAAATTTCATACAACCAACTTAGCGGGTGGCCCTCTTTTCTTTATTGACCTTAAATTGGTCAGATATATAGCATGAAGTGATTCCTGGAATGCAAATGATTTATCAGTCCATGGGGCATCCAAAAGCAGACATGTATTCTCCTGCCATTAACTCTATAACTTCAAATTTTTTACTGTTTGTTGATATTTTTTTTGGGGGGGGGGGGGGGTGACAGGTTGGGCTAGATAGTATTAGAGGGAATCAAATTTCTCAAGAAAAACAAACCTTCACCTGTTCTTTTTATGATTGGAAACTGAAATAGACTCAACCCTGGGATTCTCTCTCTCTCTCTCTCTCTCTCTCTCTCTCTCTATATATATATATATATATGTATATATATAAGTGCAAATTTTATTCAACCAAACTACAGCAAAAAGTACAAGCTTCACAGCAGACATAAATAGAATGCAACATTGAAACTACACCAACAAAGCTAGCTACATTGGCTCGTATTGGCGAAGATAGAACTGGGTATGCTATGATTGCTATATTGTCTCCAAGTTTGTGTAGAGGCCTTCAAATCCTGCAAGATGAGATTCTATATCTGATCACTTCCTTTGAATGTTGAAGCATAGACTTCTTCACATTTATGCTAGCAGAGTGACACCGATTCCTTTTCAAATCATATGATGAGAAAGGAGCTCATATACATGTGCATGGCAGTTTCGACATAATAGTGTACCAGCTAAATAGATCTAGCTTAAACTTCAATGATTCAATTTCTTTGATGAAAATTCATATCAACTTAAAGGGCTACAAAATCTGGGAATCTCTCCTTTGGTACTGCTGCCACTAAGCCAAATAGCTAGCAGGATTTCTAATCTCATGTCCAGGTTGCTAGCAACAAGAATCCTACAAGCACACGTGAAGAGAAGTAGGCATTTTCGCTGCTGCAGACTTGCAGTTATAGGATTGAAAGTGATTATAAAGTAGTAGTAGCACTAGGGAAATACAGACAACTACTTTCCAGCTATTGACTTATGGAAAAATTAGCACAATTAACAATTGGCTTATAGTGATTATAAAAAAAAGGGCTTATTGGGTAAAGTATTGTGCATTGCACTAGTACAATTTTACTTTCCAGATATTGACTTACGGAAAAATTAGCACCATTAACAATTGGTTTGTGGTGATTATAAGAAAAAGGCTTATTGGGTAAAGTATTGTGCATTGCACATTTGCACTAGTAGAATTACATAGAGATATAATGAAATTTGGCAAAACAACACCTTTGCGTTTGCCGGGAGTCGAACCCGGGTCTATTGCTTGGAAGGCAATTATCCTAACCGTTGGACTACAAACGCTTGTTGACAGTGAAGCCATAAATTATAAGTATAATTATGTTTTCGTTTCCAAATAATGATTGCTACCTTTATCGTTTTTTTTATTTTTTTTATTTTTACCATTTCTTAGATCATTATTTCCCCTTTTTTTTTTTACTACTTCTGAGATCATTATTTATTTTTTACCGTTTATGAGCTCAATCTCAATATTGCTCCAATTGCAACCAACCTATGCATGACACATCAAAATCAAACTTACCATTAGAAAGATCTATATGTAATTAATTTGTGTAATGCTAGATGAACATTTTTTTTAGGGACAAACATTAGCATTTTCTTGCCAGAGTTATATTTATGGTGCATCTTAAAAAAAAGTATAGATGCATCTAAACCTTTTTTAGAATGCACCATGTACAAGGATTAGCCCCGGGGTCATTGGGTTGTGGACTTTGGACTTGTAGCATTATACGGGACAAGGCCCCAAGTCCGTTGGGCCTTGGGCCCTGACCTCAAAATGCAACACATGGCCCTCTCCCCACAGGACTTATGACCCTGATCCAGACTTCTCTTGAGACCCAATATGGGCCCAATAAACATAACAGGACCACTTCGCCTTGAACGTCAAAAGTGAGCCACTCCCAATCAATCTCGACTTGGTTGGGTGTTTGGTTACTCAGCAGAACAATATCTCGCCTTCTTGGTGTTGCCTTTGGTAATATTGCTGTCGAGCAAGCTCCAGAGATGGGAATCATTTCCAATGCCACTACCGCCTTGCCCACCTAAACGTCCACCTTAAGGTGATGGAATTGGACCCCCATTCGCACTATCAAGGGGGAGTAATCATGGCACCTCCACTTGTACTAGCCTATAAATAGGAGAAGAGGATAAGAAAAGGGGGTTGGCAATTCTGGGGAGAATACAGAGAGAAGAGAGCAAGCACTCAAAGAGAGTAAAGGAGCAACTTTGTGATGAAGAGAGAAAAATTTAAAGAAATAGAAGTGTATTAGGCCCTGCCAAGCATAGGACCACACACAGTAGGAAACCCAAAAGCCTACTAAACAAATAGATTGTGAGCCTAAGTAGAGGTTAAGCCTAATAGCCATATTTTGGGTACCCACCCACCATATGGAACTTTTGTGGGTGAGGCTTACAATTAAGTTTCTACATGTAAGTTAGATATATCAATGGAAAAATATAATATAAAAAAAATTATAAAATAAGAATTTGGCTTCTCACCATAAGTCAAAGTAGAGATGACAATAAAGTGGGATGTGATAGAGTTATTGCATCAGGGATATTACATGTCTTGTCTTGTCTACTCTATGAGGCAAGACTAGGGCAAATTGGGTTTGGGACAAGGTTAGAAGCATTTGATAAGGTGATTTCAACATTAATTAGGCTACAATGAGAGAGAGAGAGAGAGAGATTTCAACATTAATTAGGCTACAATGTGAGAGAGAGAGAGAGAGAGAGAGAGAGAGAGATGTTTTGAAAATGTTTTTTTTTTTTTTTTTTAATGTAAACTTTTTCTTTCTTTTGAAAATGGTAAACTTTTATTAATACCAATTCTATTGATGAAATATTATTTTATTAGTTTTCGACTTGGTAATTGTTTGGTTTAGCTTATTTTTATTTTAGAGTATAATATACACTGTAATGCCTCACTTTTTTGCTAAGGATTAAGGAGCAACTATACTTTTATTTGATTTATTTTTAAATAAAATAAACCAGTAAACACAAAAATAAGTTATTTTAAATGCACACCTATATTCTCAAATCCCTCTCACAACATATAGCATTTTTTGACATTCTTACGCCAATCATCCCTAAAATTTATAGGGATATGCCATTGTCTTAAAATGGTCTAGTTAATCTTTCCAACCATTTTTTATTATACTTCTTCAAAACCTTATTCTTTTGTTAGGATAATTTTCATTTAAAATCAAATGATTTATTTGATAATTCAGATTAAATATTATAAATTCAAAAGTCGAGTATCATGCCGATTAAAATTTTAAATTTAAATAATTTTATGTACATTATTGAACCCATAAAATATAATATTAATCTTAAAATGAACATGATCTTTCTCCAAATCATAAAAGACTATTTAGTTCATCATTTCTAAAACGCATTTTCATTAAGGATAAATACTTTTTTTTTATTTTTTATAATTCAGATAATCTATATATTACTAAAAGCTGAAGCGTAGAATTTAATTCTGCTGCTCTCACGTTGCGCCACATCAACTGCCACGTCATTTTCTTTATTAAAAAAAAAGTTTTCCTTCAATTTTTAATTGGTTTTTACTTCAATTTTTAATTAGTTTTTACAATTTACAGCCCTATAAATCCCAGCCCTATAATTATAGCCCACTACTTATTTATTTATTCCCACTATCTATTTATTTAATTCCACTATCTATTTAATTCAGCCCACCTCCTATTTATTTAGTTCCACTATGAAGCCCAACTGAAAGCCTTTTCAGTTGAGCTTAATAAATAAAACTTTCAAGCCTTTATTTAAATATCAAAACTGAAAGCCTTTATTTAAATATCAAAACTTCCAAGCCGGATTGGAGGGAAGAGAAAAGAAAAAAAAAAAAAAAAAAAAAAAGGAAGCGTAATTAAAAAAAGGAAGCGTTCAGTGTAACGTACAGGGAAGCTGAAAGGGAGGAAAAAGAAAGAAAGAAAAAAAGAAAAAAAGGTACGTTCAAGCTGGTTTGGAAGAAAGAAAAAAGGAAAAAAAAAAAAAAAGAGGAAAAAAGGAAAAAGGGAAGCGGTTAGGTTTTGCAATATGTAACGTAGAGGGAAGCTTAAAGGGAGGAAAAAGAAAAGAAAAAAAAAAAACATTGAAGCGTTCAGGTATTGTGTGAGAAAACAGAGAGTTTGTTCAGGTATTGTGTGAAAAAACAGAGAGTTTGAAAGCTACCTATCTTCCTGCTCTACTGTTTCTCAGTAACGGCTGCCTATCTGATTTCCTTCCTCTCTTTATTCCTTTCCACATGGTTTATAAATACTGACAGAACCTCCCTGCTTTGGTTGAGGTATCTCTACATCTCAATTCTTTTTTTTTGGGTGCAAAACTTTTATGCTTTGTTTATATTAATATGAGACGCTTTTTTTTTTTTTTTTTTTTTTTTTTTTTTTTTTTTTTTTTTTTTTTCGTTTGTTTGTATTTGTGTTTATATTAGATGAGCATCCTTGGCATGCCATTGATGTGTTTGTGAGATTGCCTGAATGACGTTTCAATTGTGCTACAATTTTACTGCCAAAAAAACTGTTTTATTTTACCTTGGTTTATTTGGAAATATCTCAGGTGTCGTTTTTTTAATGTGTTGTGGCTAAAGTGTTGGTGGCACATCTCATCCATTCCAAGGGGATTTAAAGGTGAGTTTTCATCTCTCTCGATTGTTTATATTCCATGACTGAAGAAAGTAGTTTGGTAGTGGTATAGCTGGAAACAATAAAAATGATAAAAACAAGTTTTCAAATATTGTAGTAGCTAGGAAATATTGTAGTAGTTGGGGAGGGGGGCATTCATGTTGAGATTTTAGGCAATATTGTAGTAGCTGGGAAAGGTCTTTTGGTTACAATTTACTCTCACCATGATCCCCCAGGAAAATAAATGATTTCAACAACCTTGGTATAATGTGAGGTTCCTCAAAGGACCAATTAGTGAAAAACTTTTATGCTTTGTTTATATTAATATGAGACGCTTTTTTTTTTTTTTGTTTGTATTTGTGTTCCGCAAAACTTTTATGCTTTGTTTATATTAATATGAGATGCTTTTTTTTTTTTTTTTCGTTTGTTTGTGTTTGTGTTTATATTAGATGAGCATCCTTGGCATGCCATTGATGTGTTTGTGAGATTGCCTGAATGACGTTTCAATAGTGCTACAATTTTACTGCCAAAAAAACTATTTTATTTTACCTTGGTTTATTTGGAAATATCTCAGGTGTCGTTTTTTTAATGTGTTGTGGCTAAAGTGTTGGTGGCACGTCTCATCCATTCCAAGGGGATTTAAAGGTGAGTTTTCATCTCTCTCGATTGTTTATATTCCATGACTGAAGAAAGTAGTTTGGTAGTGGTATAGCTGGAAACAATAAAAATGATAAAAACAAGTTTTCAAATATTGTAGTAGCTAGGAAATATTGTAGTAGTTGGGGAGGGGGGCATTCATGTTGAGATTTTAGGCAATATTGTAGTAGCTGGGAAAGGTCTTTTGGTTACAATTTACTCTCACCATGATCCCCCAGGAAAATAAATGATTTCAACAACCTTGGTATAATGTGAGGTTCCTCAAAGGACCAATTAGTGAAAAACTTTTATGCTTTGTTTATATTAATATGAGACGCTTTTTTTTTTTTTTTTTTGTATTTGTGTTCCGCAAAACTTTTATGCTTTGTTTATATTAATATGAGACGCTTTTTTTTTTTTTTTTTCCCGTTTGTTTGTGTTTGTGTTTATATTAGATGAGCATCCTTGGCATGCCATTGATGTGTTTGTGAGATTGCTTGAATGACGTTTCAATAGTGCTATAATTTTACTGCCAAAAAAACTATTTTATTTTACCTTGGTTTATTTGGAAATATCTCAGGTGTCGTTTTTTTAATGTGTTGTGGCTATAGTGTTGGTGGCACGTCTCATCCATTCCAAGGGGATTTAAAGGTGAGTTTTCATCTCTCTCGATTGTTTATATTCCATGACTGAAGAAAGTAGTTTGGTAGTGGTATAGCTGGAAACAATAAAAATGATAAAAACAAGTTTTCAAATATTGTAGTAGCTAGGAAATATTGTAGTAGTTGGGGAGGGGGGCATTCATGTTGAGATTTTAGGCAATATTGTAGTAGCTGTGAAAGGTCTTTTGGTTACAATTTACTCTCACCATGATCCCCCAGGAAAATAAATGATTTCAACAACCTTGGTATAATGTGAGGTTCCTCAAAGGACCAATTAGTGAAAAACTTTTATGCTTTGTTTATATTAATATGAGACGCTTTTTTTTTTTTTTTTTTTTTTTTTCGTTTGTTTGTATTTGTGTTCCGCAAAACTTTTATGCTTTGTTTATATTAATATGAGATGCTTTTTTTTTTTTTTTTTTTTTTCGTTTGTTTGTGTTTGTGTTTATATTAGATGAGCATCCTTGGCATGCCATTGATGTGTTTGTGAGATTGCCTGAATGACGTTTCAATAGTACTACAATTTTACTACCAAAAAAACTATTTTATTTTACCTTGGTTTATTTGGAAATATCTCAGGTGTCGTTTTTTTAATGTGTTGTGGTTAAAGTGTTGGTGGCACGTCTCATCCATTCCAAGGGGATTTAAAGGTGAGTTTTCATCTCTCTCGATTGTTTATATTCCATGACTGAAGAAAGTAGTTTGGTAGTGGTATAGCTGGAAACAATAAAAATGATAAAAACAAGTTTTCAAATATTGTAGTAGCTAGGAAATATTGTAGTAGTTGGGGAGGGGGGCATTCATGTTGAGATTTTAGGCAATATTGTAGTAGCTGGGAAAGGTCTTTTGGTTACAATTTACTCTCACCATGATCCCCCAGGAAAATAAATGATTTCAACAACCTTGGTATAATGTGAGGTTCCTCAAAGGACCAATTAGTGAAAAATAATTTCAACAACCTTGGTATAATGTATATGGTCATGTCCCAATTATGCAGAGTTCAGTCTTCCAAATGACGGAGACCTAAGTACATCAAACAAGCAAAGTGAAACGCATTTTTGTAAGACAATAACAATCAAGTTTTAATTAATTATACAGAGCAATACATCATAAAAATTATAAGCTTACACATATTATGTGATGTAAGTGCTATTTAGTCCTGTGTGCACCTAAATCAATGCCTATTCATATGTTTTTGCACGGGTAGCACTGATAGCATCATTATTGGAAAATAGAATCTCTTTGTTGTCGCCATCTATGTTGTTGTACATAATCTTAGCAATACGTAATTTCTCAACTAGAATTGTGTTCTCCTTTGTTAAATTATTTAGCTGCACAGAACATATTGTAATTGCAAACATTGATATGAATGTTCAGTAAGTTTGCTATTACTATTAAAATTTATTTGTACGAAAGAATAAAAAGAACTAAAAAAACTATAAAAAAAACCATTTAGGAGCCCCATGGGTTTCTCATGACAAGTGGAACCAACTCCTATTCTATACATTATCAGAAGCTACAGACTCGTCATTTAAAATGGATTTAGAGGAACAAATGTGAGCAATCACATTGATAAGGTTTCTCATCCCATGACACACGGCCATTAGGATTTTCTACCATTATTTATGAAGGCTGCCATTTTCATTAGCATCCCTCTTCAGTTACAAACAGAACATAATGGAACAATTAAATGTCCATTGGAAATGCAAAAACACCTTCAGCAAATGTAGTCAGTTCAACTTTAAGTGCTGACGGCAGAAAGAAAATTAATGAAATGAATAACCAAAGTACATCAGCCATGTGCCACTTTGGTCCACAAGTGTCATTGATAGATCCAGAGCTATTACCACTATGGATGCAGAGGTAGCAGTCTACTTGAATAAAAAACAAATATGTGACCAGTCAGAGCTTAATAAGTTGCACATTGTCAGAAAATATTACTTCTACTTTACTACAATATATTGTTTAATGAGTTGCTTTGCTTGGAAATTCCACATTTGGCTGAACAGTTTGTGTAACCAAAGAAAACAACCAAAAAAAAAAAAAAAAAAATAGGACATTGTTGAATGAGTTGCTTTGCTGGGAAATTCCATTGTAAATAAAGTTGGAATGTTTCTTCAAGTATGTCCAACATTCAATTATAAATAAAATGAAAAGGCTATGCTAAAATATTTTTATATTATCTTTTGGTATGCTTGAGTAATTTTATATTATCTTTTGGTTGTGTAGGGTGTTTAGTTCAAAAATTGGATTGTTTCTTCAAGTATTTGTAACTTTTAATTATAAATAAAATGAAAAGGCTATGCTAAAAATTGCAAGTTAATTGCAAGTTAAATAAAATGATTCCACATCTAATTCCAAGACAATACCTTCTATCATCACAAATCCTACAATATATTGTGTATACATATATAATGCAACTTAAGTAGTAACACATTCAAAAATATTTCAAATAATAACACAATCATAAAAAAATAAAATAAAATAACCACGCGCAACGCGCGGGTCTGCGACTAGTATTATTAAAAGGGGAGGCCTAAGCCCCAAAGAGGACAAAAACATAAGGAGATAACCGGCCCATCAACTTTACTCCAAAATACCCACTAGAAAATGAAATAGATGGGTTGGGTAAGTTAAAAAAAAAAAAAAAAAAAAAATTGCTCCTTATAATAATAAAAAAAAAAAAAAAAAAAAAAAACGATGCTCAGGGGGTGTTTGATGAGTGTTTCCAAACAACAATTTTTAGTTTTTAAACAACATTTTACGTATTTCTACACATTTTTCACCCACACGTATTTTCACAAAAGTTTTTAAACAACAATTTTCAGTTTTTAAACATATGTACCAAACGGGCTCTCAATAGGCTGATATTGAAATAAGTTTCCAAAACATAATCTTGTATAGATTTTAAATGTGAAAGATGAAATTTAAATATGTTTGCAAATGTATTTCTTTTTATAGTGTTTGTTAAAAAAAAAGAAAAAAAGAAGATAAAATCAATTTTTAGAACACCAAAAAAACATTTTATTAAAAGAAGAAGAAGAAGAAGATGTATTCAATTTTGAATTATGTTTACACAGTAATTTTGAATAGCCATTTTTAAGTTTGGTTTTCAGAAAACAATTCACCTAACTTTTGTTTTCCCCTTCAAGAGCCCGACTACAATTTGTTTATAAATGAGAAAAAAAGATTTTTAAAATGACTAACCAAACAAGCCACAAATGACTCATAAAAAAACAACGTTATTTTGCTCTCTCTCTTTTTTTGGGGGTACGTCCAAAAGGACCAAAACGATGTGTTTTGGTAACCTCTCTCTCTCAACTGGGACTACAATTCCTGATTGTTCACATTACAAGGACAACTTCAATGGTAAAATTGGTAACTACAAAAACATTTAGTAACATGCACATAACCTGTGTTGTTAAAACTCCTGAGTGTTCTGTTTTTATTAAAAAATCTCACTTTGTACAATGTTCTTATTGCAAGTTTAGTACAACAATAACAACAATAATAATATAGCCTTTCTCCCAATTTTTTTTTGGGTCGGCTATGAATTCTCAACAAACTAATTAGGATCGGCCACATGTAATTTTTTCAATTGCATGTTTAATACTTCAAATTGGCCACGGTTAATACTTCATATTGTTGGGTTCTTTCTCCGTTGGGTTGTTTCAGTTTATTGACTTATTCTATATTTTCTCTTTGTTTGTGTGTACTGTACTTCTTGTTAAGTTATTATAGAATTGATTTCAATTTTCAGTCTTTATTTAAATAAAAATAGGAGCTTGGCCAAGTCAGAGCTTACACCAGTGCTATCTTCACCTTCATTTGTTTGTTATCTTCCATATACTTCTTCTCATAGTTGTGTCTTTGACCAATCTTCTTTTTTTTTTAATTTTATTTTATTTAAAGAGCAAGCTTTTGTTTATATTAGAAACTGCAGCTTCTACGTTGGGTTTTTTTTTTTTTTCACTTGTGTCTTTAAACATTGTTTTTTTCATTCCCAGTTCCTCTCTCTCTCTCATTGTATGCTTTGAGTAGGTTGACCTTTGTGATATGTTGCTAATGAACTAATTTTTAATATCTAATCATGCATTTGCTACTTTACTTTGACCATTAAATTAGATTATTTTTCTTTATATTCTTTTTTCTATATATTGATCTTACTCTTCAAGACATTTGAGATGTATTGGCAAATTCAACATTTTGATTGGATGGCTCAATAATAATGACAAAATTTATAGCCAACTTCTGGATATGAAAATTGAATAATATGCCTGCAAAGGTAAAGTGGAATGGAACTTAGAATATAAAAAGGTAAGAATTTATGCTTACATGTAAAGTTTTAAAACTTCTAACATATTTGTGAACATCGATATGTGTTTTATTCCAATCACAATCTTCAACAAAGTGAAACTAATGTTGTATAGAAACAAGATCATACCCTGGGTGAATATTGTTCCATGAAATATACATGTAATGCATGCAAGTTTCTGGTCTCTTTCTTAAGGGGACCAGACCTTAAAGAAATCGATTTAGTGTAAATGACAAAGATGATAATTTTATACAAAATAAATCAGTTGCTTACAAAGGTAGGACCTTGCTAGCTTCAACACAGAATGAGATTATAACATTGCTTCATGTGAAACCAAACTGATTCCTCACCCATTATTTTACTATAATTTGGAATGTGCTTGCCATCTTTTCAATTTGACTTGTAAACCATTGTTGACTTTTGTGGCCGTTGATATCATTGCTTTTATATTCATTAAACTCTGTCTAATCTTATCCATGAAGGTCACAATTCAACTCCACTAAAAGAGCAGGAATTTGTTAAACTTCGAGGAAATGAAGACTTTATATATATATATATATATATGGTTTGTTAAACTTCGAGGAATTTGTTGAACTATATATATATATATATATATATATATATACATATGGTTTGTTAAACTTCGAGGAAATGAAGACTTTATATATATATATGGTTTGTTAAACTTCGAGGAATTTATATATATATAGGAATTCATGGTTCATGGCTTTCATTCAATAGCTGCATAATAGAACTAATGGAAAAAGTTGCAGTTTTTAGATTGTTATTACCTTATCTCTGTTTGATAGCAAGATGGTTTGTTTCTAATGGCGTTGCACAGTCAGTGAAATGTCTGACATCTGATCAAGAAGCTCTTATCAACTTCAAAAATGGTCTTCAAGATCCTGAGAACCATCTTTCATCATGGCAAGGAAGCAACTGCTGTCAATGGAGTGGAATTAGCTGTAAAAATAGTACGGGAGCTGTTGTTGCAGTTGATCTTCATAACCCACATCCATCTGGTTATGATTCCTCTGGCAGGTATGGATTCCGGAACTTAAGTGGTGAGGTTAGACCTTCATTGATGAAACTCAAGTCTTTGAGATATTTAGATTTGAGCTTCAACACCTTCAATGGCATCCCAATTCCTATATTCTTTGGATATTTGGAGAATTTGCAATATCTTAACCTATCAAATGCTGGGTTTAGTGGCAAAATACCTCCGAATTTGGGAAATCTTTCTAGATTGGAGTATCTTGATTTCAAGTTTTCAACTTTAACAGTTGATAATCTTGAATGGATGGCTGGTCTTACCTCTCTGAAACATCTTATGATGAATGGAGTTGACCTTTCAATGGTAGGATCTGACTGGGTAGGGACATTACAGAAGCTACCAGTTTTGATGGAGTTGCATCTATCTTCTTGTGGTCTATCTGGTTATATTCCTTCACTTGCCTTTGTTAATTTTACTTCCCTTGCTGTGATAGATCTTAGCTTTAACATGCTCAATTCAAAGATTCCTGATTGGCTTGTAAATATAAGTACTCTTGCATATGTTGACATTAGCTCCAACAAATTGTATGGAAGAATTCCACTTGGTTTCAGTGAGCTACCAAATTTGAAGAGTTTGAATCTTGTATTGAATAGCAATCTTACAGCAAGTTGTTTCCAACTATTCAATGGAAGGTGGAAAAATATAGAAGTCCTTGATCTAGGTTACAATAAATTGCATGGGAAACTTCCTACTTCCTTTGGAAACTTGACATCTCTCACTTATGTTGGTCTCACTACCAATAATATTGAGGGTGGCATTCCAAGCTCCATTGGTAAACTATGCAATTTGAAAGTTTTTGATTTATCTTTTAATAACCTAACAGAATCTTTGCCAGAAATCCTAGAAGGAACAGAAAACTGTCCATTTAGAAGTCCTCTGCATGGTCTACAACACTTGAGATTGAGCCTCAATTACTTTCATGGTACATTACCAAATTGGTTGGGTCAGCTTGAAAACCTTATCGAACTTGATCTTGGATATAATTTGATTCAAGGTTCCATCCCTTCTTTTTTGGGGTCATTGCTACATCTTACTCAATTGGGACTAGAGGGGAATGAACTCAATGGGACTCTCCCAGATAGCTTAGGACAGCTTTCTGAGTTGTCCATTTTTGATGTTTCCTTCAATCATTTAACAGGAATAGTCACTGAATCACATTTTTCAAAGCTCACTAAGCTGAAGATCTTGCACTTGTCTTCCAATTCATTCACTTTGAATGTTAGTTCCACTTGGGTCCCTCCATTCCAAATCCGAAATCTTGATATGGGTTCATGCCATTTGGGCCCTTCATTTCCAGCTTGGCTTAAATCACAGAAGGAGGTCATGTATCTAGACTTCTCAAATGCTAGCATTTCTGGTTCCATACCAAGTTGGTTTTGGGAAATTTCTTCTAATTTGTCGCTTTTAAATGTTTCCTTCAATCAATTAAGTGGTCAATTACCAAATCCATTAAATGTTGCTCCGTTTGCAGATGTTGATTTGAGCTCCAACCTCTTTGAAGGACCCATTCCTCTTCCAGTTGTTGAGATCGAATTGCTAGATCTCTCCAACAATATGTTCTCTGGTCCTATACCAAGGAATATAGGTGCATCCATGCCTAATCTGATCTTCCTCTCTCTTTCAAGTAATGAAATTATAGGAGACATCCCTGCTAGTGTGGGAGATATAAATTTGATTGAAGTCATTGATCTTTCAAGCAACAACTTAACAGGCAACATCACAGCAAGCATAGGGAAATGTTCTTTCTTAAGGGTTCTAGACCTCAGTGGCAACAACTTACATGGGGGAATTCCATACTCCTTGGGTCAACTAAAATTGCTTCAGACACTTCACCTGAGTGGCAACAAGCTCTCTGGAGAGCTCCCTGTGTCTTTTCAAAATCTGTCAAGTTTGGAAACTTTGGATCTTGGAAACAACATGATGAAAGGTACCATTCCGCCGTGGATTGGTGATGGTTTTAGATATCTTAGACTTCTCAACTTGCGTTCAAATTCATTTTCAGGAGAACTTCCCCCTAAACTTTCAAATTTAAGCTCATTGCAAGTCCTAGACTTGGCAGAAAACAAGTTGAGTGGCACAATTCCTGTTAGCTTTGGTGATCTAAATGCTATGGCTCAAGTGCAAATCAGAAACCAGTATCTTTTCTATGGCAAGTACAGGGGCGTCTACTATAAAGAAAGCTTGGTTGTGAATGTGAAAGGCAATGCTCAAAGGTTCAGCAAGACTCTTTCCCTTGTGACTTGCATAGACCTTTCTGGAAATAACTTACAAGGAGATCTTCCCCAAGAACTAACAAAATTAGCAGGTTTGGTGATTCTGAACTTGTCTAGAAACTATATCAGTGGCCAGATTCCTGATCGCATTTCAAATTTGCGTCAACTTTCATCTCTTGATCTCTCAAATAATAGCCTTTCGGGTCCGATTCCTCCAAGCATGTCTCTGTTATCATTTCTGGGGTTTTTGAACTTGTCATACAATAACTTCTTGGGCACCATTCCTTACACTGGTCATATGACAACTTTTGAAGCATCATCTTATGCTGGGAACCCAGGTCTTTGTGGTGCTCCAATGGTTGTAAAGTGTCCAAGTGAAGCAACTCCTGTAGGGGGGTCTATTGAGAATTACGGTGAGGACAAATTCATTGATAATTGGTTTTACTTGAGCCTTGGGCTTGGATTTGCAGCAGGTATTCTAGTTCCTTATTTCATTTTTGCAATTAGAAAATCTTGGAGGAATGCCTACTTTGCTTTTGTTGATGAAGTTGTTGACAGATTATGCTGCATGAGACTCAGAAGAACAACACATCTTAGAAACAGAAGACGTCATCTGCATTAGTTTTATTGTACTTTGTAAAATATACCAGTATTATGTATGAGTGATGCACGGTTTAATCAATAATTATATGTAAGCTAGTGGCAGGCCCATATGTTACGCATGATAATTTTTTAAGTAAAATATTATTTTAGTTTCTAGACTTTATAAAGAGTTTTTTTTTTTTTTTTTTTTTTTTTTTTTTTTTTTTTTTTTTTTAAGTTTTATCATATTTTTCATAATCTTATTTATAACGTTTTTTTTACCATTATTATATATTTATTAGTAGATGATTTGCATAATATAGATATTAAATAAGAGGTAGACTGTTCATTATAAAATTTTCCAACTTTGTTTTCAATATAATTTCTAAATTACTGAAGAACATCTCATTTTTAGTTATGATAGGAAATATAATTTCCCTAATTAGAGTTTGATTAGTTTTAAGTTTAACTTTTGTATTATTATATTTAATTGTTGAATATTGATTTAATTAAGTGAATGTAATGGTTGACTTTATTGCACTATAAAATTTTCAATGTCCTCTGTAATCTGTATAGCCATCTCTATTTTATTTCTTACTCCTCCTAACCATTTTTTATTTTGCAAATAATGGTTATTAATTCACGTTTGATTTCATTTTTTTTTTCCTTCATTTATTCTTTATTAATTTGTATGTTCCCTCACTAGTTGTAAATTTTTTAGTTATCAATAATAAATAAATATTATAGATGACTTAAATAGTTATCGATATAGTTACATTAGTGAGATGTCAAAGGTTTTTTTTTTTTTTTTTTCTTCTGAATTTTCAAGGAGATATGAAAAGCATTTCTCTAGTTTAGTCTCAATCAATTAAGATATCCATATTATCTGAATGGAAGTAATAATAAGCCTTTTTTTTAAAGTATGAAGTGGTTAGGTTAGTGGTATGTGAAAGTTAAAAAAAAAAAATTAAAATAATTCCAAGGAAATGTAAAAGGCCTTTAAAAAAGAAAAAAGAAATGGTGACTGTAGGGACCCAATTTGGATTGACCCTGAATATGAATGGGTTTTCAGCCCAACCAGCCCAAACAATAAATTTTTAGAGTATGGGTCCAAGAACTAGTACTGTTTTTCAGGAAAGGTTCTACTCATCAAGTAATAAGGGATACTTTCGGTTCGCCCTTTGAGGAAAACTATCCTCGGCTTTCTTTCAGTTGGTCTCTCTCTCTTTCTTTTTTTCTTCCTTTTGTTTTTTGTTCCAAAAAATCCCCTTCTGTTTTCTTCTTTCCTATGTTATATACTCTGTTTTTTCCTTGTTTCCATCGTACACGTGTAGTTCTTATCCCGGGAGCTCCTTTCTGTCCCATCCAGTACCTACCGGAACTTTCAGCTTAGTGGTCATAAAGCTGCTTAGTTACTGTTCAGGTATCACCTCCACATTAATGCGGCCAGAGCGTTAGTTGGAAAGCATTTAATGTGGAGGTGATAGAATTTAGAAGATATTTGCTACCTTCCCCGACGCCTCCTTAAGCTATATCCAATTTCCAGTTCAGATCCAACTTGGCGGAGTCTTTCCGCTAACATGAAGGTTACCTTCACCTCGGACTTTGGTGTCCTCGGATGTGTGTTATGCCGCTGTATATAATATCTACTCGTTTCTTTCATATTACCCATTTGATAAGAATAAAACTTTTTTAGGCTATCCTCGGATAACTACGTGTTCTCGGATTGGGCCTTTGGGCCCCGAGCCCACTTCTGAGGACTACTATACCTTTTTAACTAATAGGCCCCACAGTGACTTTTTGAATTGTAAAAATATGATTGTTTTAATTACATTGTTTATAGATTTCATTCTTAAGTTATAGACATCTAAATTAAAGTACATGAATATATAGATGCGAAATTATATATAAAGTTACAACCGCACAAATTAAATATGTATAGATTTTTTTTATTATTATTCATGAATCATTATTTCATTGTTTACTTATAAATATCTAAATTAAAGTTTTTTTTTTTTAAAATCTAAATAAAAATAGGTCAATATGTAAAGGTAAAATTATATGAAAAGTTAAAAATACTCAAGATGAATGTTTAACCACAGTAGATATGTATTTTTTGAAAACTAAAAGTATGCTCGATTGCTCTAACTGGAACTATATAATTATGCAAATATTGTTGCAAGTGGTTCAATCATTTGCAAATTATCAAGTTTGGTGGCCTCACAAAATAGATATTTCATTTTGCAAAAAACTTTACATGAACTCCTCTTTTGTGACAACTTTTTTTTTTAAAGTTTTTTTTTTTTTTTTTGCCAAAACAACTTAAGAATATTAAGACTTAAGTCATCACATGTGGTAGCTATAAAACACGTCAGTGATATGAAAAATAGAATGGTTTAAATATTTAAAAATCATTTTTAGTAGATTGTAATATAAAACATATTTTTCTCAATATTTTTTGCAACTTTTCCTATAAGATCAATATTGTTGACATCCTTTAAATATGATACATAATATTTTTTTAGAAGAAGAAGAAGCAGAGATGATGCTAACACATAATATAAAATTATTAAGTTTGCGTGATTTAAATTTGCGGCCAAAAAAAAAAAAATGTATCTATGATAAAAGTTTTTATGTAAATGAAATATAGTAGTCTATATATATATATATATATATTTTTTTTTTTTGTCTTGATTCAAAAAGTCTGTTCTCAATAGCCTTTTAAGTCTACAAACTGCTCAATCTATAGGCCTAGACACATTCAAAAAATGTTATTTAAATTATAAATTATATGACCCTTTATCACATAAATATTTTGATTCTCCCAATGTATAGTAAAAGAAGGTAGGTTTGTGTCTAGCCATTTTCTTGATTTGTACTGCATAACACAAAATATAAAATTATTAAGTTTGCGTGATTTAAATTTGCGGCCAAAAAAAAAAATGTATCTATGATAAAAGTTTTTATGTAAATGAAATATAGTAGTCTACATATATATATTTTTTTTTTTGTCTTGATTCAAAAAGTCTGTTCTCAATAGCCTTTTAAGTCTACAAACTGCTCAATCTATAGGCCTAGACACATTCAAAAAGTGTTATTTAAATTATAAATTATATGACCCTTTATCACATAAATATTTTGATTCTCCCAATGTATAGTAAAAGAAGGTAGGTTTGTGTCTAGCCATTTTCTTGATTTGTACTGCATAATTTAATAGTATAGAGGACGTGATTGAATTTTAATGTTGAATAAAATAAGATAAGAAGAAAAAATGGTAAAAATAAAATATATAGCAATAAAAATCAAATTATCCAAGTTATTCTATGTAATATAATAACATTATATTATTATATACTATATGTATAATGCAATAGGATAATATTTAATCAAAGAGAATAAAAAAGATAATAACTTAAAACATAAAATTAAATTGTATCTGTACGGCCCCCACACCATGACCCGTAGTGGGCCCCGAACATCGACCTGGGTATATGGCCCGTGAGGCCCATCTCCCTTGGCCAAGCGGCCCACCTCCGAGTCACGCCTGCCACGGGCCCAAACTGTGCCTCTTCATTGCTTCTCGGAGAAACCCCTTCCCGGGTATTAACATAGCTCGCGGGAAACCCCGCCCCGTACCAGATTGGTCGTACCACGGGAAGACACCGCAGCCGGGAACCATCGCGGAGGTGGAAACCAAGTTCCAACGCCACCCTCACCACTTCCCATGACTACCTAACTATCCACTTACGATCGATAATACTGGACTGCCTGTTGCACTTATTGGCAAATAATCATGACCTCTTCGCCATTCCTGAACTATAAATACAGGAAATTTTGAGAAGAGAGGGGTTGGAAAAAAGGAGGTGGAGAGGAGAGAGGAGAGAAAACAGAGTGAGGAAGCGGTTCAGAGCCCCGAGGAGAGGAGAGCTATTCCATTGGGCCTTGGCGTTCAGAACGACCCAGTGTAGGAAATCCATACCCACGATACAAGTAAGTTGTGAGCCCAAGCAAGGCCCAGCCCAACAGGGTTTCGGTTTTGGGCGCGTACAATTGGCGCCGTCTGTGGGAAGATCCTACTAAGCAGTGGTTCCGCCGAGACTCGCGTACAGGATAGATGTCTAGAGGTGGAGCCGAGAGTGACTCGGCGGGGTCTTCCAGGGGCTCTACCTGGCGGGAACGGAGGCAGAAGAACCGCGAGGATCCGGTTTACGAGCAGCAGGAAGAATGGTCCGGCCTTGGAGAGGGGTCGTATCAAACGGGGAGAACGGTATCCCACGCTTCCAGACATGGGCAGCCTGACGTCAGGGATGAAGAGCTTGAGCGGCTACGGAGGTTAGTACAAGAACTGGAACTGGAAGCGCGAAACGAGCGCCGCCGAGCCGGTCAATACGCCCGAGATAGAAGGCAGGACGATGAGGGAGAGAGGCGCGGGACTGGCTCGAATCGACCGGGATCACACCACCATAGGGAGCACTCGCACTCGAGGGAGTCCCGTCGCCGCCGAGACCGCTCTCGTTCAGCGGAATCTTACCGGCGGCAATATCGCTCTCGGTCCCGGGAATACGGAAATCGAGGCTCGGATTCTCCAGAGGGACGGCCAAGGAATGCAGCCATGGACGCTATGAGCCGTGCGTTACGCAGGGCGGCTCGGTCACCATTCTCAGCAGACATTGAGCGAGCACCGATGCCGGACAGATTTACACGCCCGCCGTTCAATTCGTATGGGGGGAAGACGGATCCCGTGGAGCATGTCAGCCACTACATCCAGATGATGTCTTTGCATACCCGCAATGACGCTCTGATGTGCAAGGTTTTTCCTTCCAGCCTTGGTCCTACGGCCCTAAGGTGGTTTAACGGGTTGCGTAAGGGCTCCATTCATAGTTTCGCCGAGCTAATACAGGAGTTCGGTTCACGTTTCGTGACGTGCAGCCGGGAACAACAACCGGTGGACGCGCTGCTGTCTATGAAGATGAGGGCAGGGGAGACCCTCCGTGATTACGCTAGCCGATACTGGGAGCTCTACAACGAGATCGGCGGAGGGAACGAGAAGATCGCGGCGAGCACTTTTAGAATGGGATTGCCCGACGAGTCAGGGTTGAGGGAATCGTTAACCAAGAAACCTCCAGAGGATATGAGGCAGCTGATGAGGCGCATTGAGGAGTACAAGCGGTTGGAAGATGACAGAATACAGAGCAAAGGCAAGGCGCAGGTGTCAGATCGCCCTCGGCTGAGCGGTTTTCAACAGAGGGCACGGGGAAATTTGAGGGTTCAAGAACCGGTAGCGCCGGCAGGAGAGGTGAACGTGACGTTCAAGGAGCCCGTGCACAAGATTGTGGATAAGATCAAGCACGAGCCGTACTTCAGATGACCGAACCGGATGGCTGGCGACCCCTCTAGGAGGAATCAGAACCTATACTGCACCTACCACAAAGACCGGGGGCATACTACCGAGCAGTGCCGAGTGTTAAGGGACCATCTCGGGCAGTTGGCTAAGGCGGGACACCTCAAGGATTTTGTGACGGATACCGGGAATCGGGGAACAGGACATGGCGTCCCACACACGGGGAATCCCCTTCCGCCCCCTCTTGGGATAATTGACGTTATCCACGTCGCCCCGAGAGGCACCACAACGGCAAAAGGGAAGGAGGTGCTGACAATGATACCGGTAGAGGGGAGTACGGGCGTGCCGTCTCCCGCGAAGAAGATCAGACCTGCCCGAGAACCGATCTCTTTCGACGACAGCGATTTGGAAGGAACCGTTCAGCCGCACGACGACGCATTGATAGTCATGGCAAGGATCGGCGGTTTCGTCGTGAAGAGAATAATGATAGACCAGGGAAGCGGAGCGGATGTTATGTACCCGGACCTATTCAGGGGGCTCGGGTTGAGGAATGAGGATCTCTCGAAGTATAACGCTCCTCTAGTTGGGTTCGATGGGAAAATGGTGGTGCCCGAGGGGCGAATCTGTTTGCCCGTGAACATGGGAGGCAAGGAGGCGATGGTGAGTTTCTTCGTAGTTACCTCGTACTCCCCATACACGGCAATTCTAGGGAGGCCATGGATACATGCAATGGGGGCTGTCCCTTCTACGCTGCACATGAGGGTCAAGTTTCACACCGACTATGGTGTCACAGTGATACAAGGAAGTCAGCAGGCGGCCAGGCAGTGTTTGATCGCCATGGTCAACGGGAAGGAGCAGACCGACCAGAAGGACCAGGTCGATCCCAAATGTTCGTCGTCGGGGACGCCTTTATAGCAATCACAGGACCCGCCAGGGGTCGCGCGCACCGAGAACATGCTGAAGGTAAAAGTGTTGCCGGATACGGATAAATACTTCCAAATAGGAGAAAGCATGGAGGACGGGGAAAAAGTAGAGATGTTGCTACTCCTAATGCAGAATGTGGACGTATTTGCGTGGAGCCCATACGAGGTGCCCGGGGTGGACCCCGAATTCATCGTGCATAGGCTTGGGGTTGACCCATCATTCGCCCCTAAAAAGCAGAGGCCGAGGAGGTCGGCCTGGGAGCACTCCGAGGCAGTAAAAGTAGAGGTTCAGAGATTGAAAGAGGCGGGGGTGATACGGGAAATCTTCTTCCCAGATTGGTTGGCGAACACCGTGGTGGTGAAGAAGAAGAACGGCAAGTGGAGAGTCTGCGTCGACTTCACCGATCTGAACAGAGCTTGCCCGAAAGACCCTTTTCCCGTGCCAAAGATTGATCAGCTAGTGGACGCCACGTGTGGGCACCCGAGGATGAGTTTTCTGGACGCTTTCCAAGGGTATCACCAGATCGCCCTGGCGCCCGAGGATCAAGAAAAAACGGCGTTCATTTCCCCGGAGGCAAATTATCACTACACGAGGATGCCTTTCGGACTAAAGAATGCCGGGGCCACCTACCAACGCATGATGACGAGGATGTTCCGAGACAAGATAGGGCGCACGGTCGAGGTATACATCGACGACATGGTGGTTAAGAGCAAGCGAGAAGCCCTGCACATGGGGGATCTCCGGGCGGTTTTCGCGGTTCTCCGACAACA
This sequence comes from Quercus cerris, assembly GCA_963669245.1. Taxonomy (NCBI): domain Eukaryota; kingdom Viridiplantae; phylum Streptophyta; class Magnoliopsida; order Fagales; family Fagaceae; genus Quercus; species Quercus cerris. The sequence goes on from OY770007.1 coordinate 84,656,733, forward strand.
CAAGTTGCGCCTTAACGCGGAGAAGTGCGCGTTTGGCGTCGGGTCCGGGAAGTTCTTGGGGTTCCTAATCACTACACGAGGGATTGAGGTCAACCCCGACCAGATAGAAGCAGTAAAAAGACTAAAGCCACCGAGCAACCCGAAGGAAGTGCAAATACTAACCGGGATGCTGGCCGCCCTTAACCGGTTCATCTCAAAATTCGCGGATCGCTGCCGGCCATTCTACCAACTGCTGAAGAAATGGACTGGGTTTCGGTGGAGCGAGGAGTGCGAAGAGGCCTTTGTGGACCTGAAGGTTTATTTGGCGCGGGCGCCCGTGCTCGCGGCGCCGGAGGCAGGTGAGGATTTGTTCATGTACCTGGCGGTATCCGAGCATGCCGTGAGTGCCGTGCTACTGAGGGATAATGGGATCCAGCAACCCGTGTACTACGTCAGCAAAACTCTTGTCGACGCCGAGACGAGATACTTGCCCTTGGAAAAGCTCGTATTAGCCCTGATCCACGCCACCAGGAAGTTGCCGCATTACTTCCAAGCTCACACCGTCCACGTCCTGACCGAGTACCCATTGCAAACGTTGCTGAAGAGATCGGATTTCACGGGCCGTATAGCCAAATGGGGGACTCGGCTCGGTTCCTTCGACATACGGTATCGACCTCGAAGCTCGGTGAAGGGTCAGGTCCTTGCGGATTTTATCGCTGAGTTTTCACCCAGAGAGAAGGGGGAGATGGTTTGCCAACTGGAGGTTCGGCCGTGGAAGATATTCGTGGACGGCGCGTCTAGTTCCACGGGTGCCGGTTCGGGAGTTGTTATGATCACCCCCGAGGGAATACGACTGGAGCACTCGTTTAGATTGGGTTTCAGGGCGTCAAACAACGAGGCGGAATACGAGGCTTTTCTGGCCGGACTGAGGGTAGCTTTGAGCCTGGGGGCCCGAGAGATTGAGCTATATTCGGATTCGCGGCTGGTTGTTAACCAAGTGCACGGCAGTTTTGAAGCCCGGGATCCCCGGATGAAAGCATACTTGGAACAAGCAAGACTGGTTATGGCCAGCTTCAACACGGTGAAGGTGTTCCACATAGCCCGAACACAGAACAGGCACGCCGATTCTTTAGCCACGCTGGCGTCATCAGTGACCGAGGAGATACCTCGACAAATCAAAGTTGAGCTTATCTCAGAGCCGAGTGTCGATGTAGCGAACGACTCGGGAACTACGGGGATAAATGTCGCGGCCATCGCAGCACCCGCCCCATGCTGGATTGACACCATTGCCGACTTTCTGGCTGACGACCAGTTGCCGAGTGACGAGAAGGAGGGCATCAGGATCCGGAGGATGGCTTCTCGGTATTGGTTATCAGAAGACCGGACCTTATATCGAAGGTCCTTCGGAGGACCGTACCTTTTGTGCTTACGCCCGGAGAAGGTAGGCGAGCTCTTGACGGAGCTGCACTCTAGGATATGCGGCGGCCATGCCGGGGGACGATCGTTGGCACACCGAGCGATGACTCAGGGATTTTGGTGGCCTCAGATGCAGAAAGACGCTGCCGAGCACGTGCTTAAGTGTGAGCAATGTCAGAAGCATGCCCCACTGATCCGCCAGCCTGCGGGCCACCTGAACCCGATCAGCAGCCCTTGGCCTTTTGCACAATGGGGGATGGACATCATCGGCCCGTTCCCTCGGGCGACAGGCGGCCGAAAGTTCGTTCTGGTGGCCGTCGATTATTTTACCAAGTGGGCGGAGGCTGAAGCGTTGGCCAACATACGAGATGTGGAAGTAAAAAAGTTCGTATGGAAAAATATCGTCACCAGGTTCGGGGTGCCGAACACTATCATATCTGACAACGGACTACAATTCGACAGCCGGGCATTCCGAGAGTTTTGCAGCGGTCTAGGCATCAAAAACAGATACTCAACCCCGGTTTATCCGCAGGGCAACGGGCAAGCCGAGGCCGTAAATAAGGTGATCGTGAATGGACTGAAGAAAAGGCTGGAGGGAGCGAAGGGAAACTGGGCCGAGGAACTTCCCAAAGTCTTGTGGGCATACCGCACCACTCCTAGACGGTCAACCGGGGAGACCCCTTTCTCTCTTACGTACGGGGCGGAAGCCGTAATCCCTACCGAGGTGAATCTGTGCAGTGCACGAATAGCGGGGTTCGATCACGCCCAAAACGACGAAATGATGGTGGGATATTTGGACAAGGTGGAAGAGTACCGCGAGATGGTGACGATACGGCTCGCGGAATATCAGCAGAAGCTCGCCCAGAGATACAACCGAGGCGTGAGGACCAGGGAGTTTATCCCCGGGGATCTGGTTCTCAGAAGGGCCGTGGGCAACATGCGGGACACTAGTGCCGGGAAGTTGGCGCAGACGTGGGAAGGGCCCTATAGGGTCACCGCGGTAGCCGGCACCGGGGCGTATTTCTTGGAAGACCTAGACGAGAGACAACTGCCCCGACCATGGAACGTGTACAACCTCAGGAAGTACTATCATTGATTGGCGACACTCCAAGCATAAAGTTGACCGAGACCTGTTGTGTGTGTTTTGTTAGTTATACCAATGATGTTTTTCATGCAGACATGTACCGTTCAAACTAAAATTTCCGGGCCAAGCCCATTCACCGAACACTTTTTGTTCTTGGTAGATCCGTTCCAAGGACAGAAACCTGACCCTCGGTTCGATCTAATCACCGAGCAGGTGGAAACCTTAAGGCCGGAAACATGAATCTCGGTTCGATCTTATAACCGAGCAGGCGGAAATCTTAGCCATTCTATTCTAAGGACAGAAACCTGACCCTCGGTTCGATCTAATCACCGAGCAGGCGGAAACCTTAGCCCGTCTATTCTAAGGACAGAAACCTGACCCTCGGTTCGATCTAATCACCGAGCAGGTGGAAACCTTAGCCTTTTTATTCTAAGGACAGAAACCTGACCCTCGGTTCGATCTAATCGCCGAGCAGGTGGAAACCCTAGCGACTCTATTCTAAGGACGGGAACCTGACCCTCGGTTCGAACCCCACAACCGAACAAGTGAAAACAGCCTTTTTATTAACAGAACTACACCCCGGTTCTAAGCTAATCACCGAGCATGTTCCAAGCGTATTGAGGCCGTACCGTGGTCAGACACATCCCGATAAAGGGACAACCAACAAAGGCCCAGTACTCGATCAAAACAAAAGAGCAACACGATAAAGCATTCATACTAAAACATATAACTGAAATTAGCATCTTGTTGCCAAAACCCGGCAACCCAAAGTAGATAAAAAGACAACACAATGTATCTCGTCACCACAACCCGGTGACATGGGCGATTCCACTCAAAATAAAATAATAAAAAAAATAATAATAATAATAAAATAAAATAAAAACACTTAGGAAAAATAAGAAAGGGCTGATTTTTAACTTTCAATGTCCACGGCGTGAGCGGAGGAGGCGTCCCCTTGTGAGTGCTGGTCGGCGTGAGGAGTTGGCGGCTGGATGTTCCCCCCGGTTAGGTCCCCCACATTGGGATGGCTGGTTCCCTCCATGTCGGTTGGCACTGCATGGGAATCAATGGCGTTCACTAGCTCCCTCATGCTGGAAGTCTCCTCTTCGTCAATAATAAGGGGCGCCGGATTCCCGGTGTGAGGGTTGCTCGGGAAAGGGATCTTGCTACGATCCCTCAGCGGAGAATCCTCGGGGATCCCCAACGCTTGAAGGGCGGCGAACCACCCCTCCTCAAAACCGAGCCCGTGGGCTTGGCGGATGACCGGTTCCGCTGAGTTCTCGGCGTCCGCAAACCCCTCATTATACCACTTGTTTTCACAGGCTTCCAGCGCCGCCTTGGAATCGGCCAGCTGCCCTTCCAGCATAGTGTTCAGACTCTGAGCCTCCGCCAACTTCAGCTCGATGCCGCCCAATTGCCGTTCCAGTTCCTCGGACCTGGTCTCGGCAAGGGCCTGAGCCTTCACGACCGCAGCAATTTTACCCTCCGCCTCCGCTGCAATCTTCGACTTCTCCTCCGCTGTGGCCTCGGCAACGGCCTTCAGAGCTTTCTCCCGCTCAACGTCCTCGGCCAGCTCCTTCACCCTCCCATCCATGACATACGACATTTGCGCGGCCTGATCACATAATATTCACTTTGAAGGGTAAAAGTGAAAATACACGTGCTTAAGTAATTGAGAAACCGAAGATCGCAAAGAAAGGTGAGACACTTACCGCTATGGTGTGCCACTGCAAGCGCCTCCCCAAAGACTCATCCGTCGAATCCGAGAAGGCGTGCAGATCCTCGGGCAGAAGGATGCCGCGAGCCAGACTCTGCGCCACGTAGCCACTATGACCTTTGTCCCACACTCGGGCGCTGGCCGTCGATGGGAGAGGCTCGCCTCCAAGTTTGAAGGAGGGTTGCCATGCCACCGGAGCCCGGGAAGTGGACGCCCGTTCTATCCCTGTTGGCGCTACCGGTTCCCGGATGACGATACCGCCCGAAGGTCGGGGTGGCACATTTCCCGAGCCCGTTTGAAGCTGATCGGTTGTGCGCTGCCTTTTTCGAACTCGGGTTGGCGGGGCAGCTAGAGGCGAAGCATCATGGCCGGGTGTTTGTTGTTGCTGCACGGTGGAGCGGGCGCCGGGGACGAAGCGGTCTAGCGTCATTTTCCTCCTGGCCACCATGGCGTAGCCTTGATCTGATCCTGTTTCGGATGAGTCAGTCGGTTCCGCGGCAGCACGGTCAGCTTCCCGAGCAGATGCCTGGGGCTCTACGGTTCCCTCGGGCTGCGCAGGAGTTTCTGGCTGGATTTGCTCGTGAGCGCGTCTCCTACGCTCGGCGGATACACGCTCGGCCGAGTCGTCGCGGATTGGCTGACGCTCGTCTGAACAAATGTACCGGGGACCCAAATCACGCGCCTCGCCAACCGTTAGCCGCGGGGGGAGGAAGTTTGCGTGCCGGACGTCTATGTACGAAATAAGAGGACTATCGACTAGCAGGGCTTGACCGAACGGCTGCCAAGTTGAGTAGACGGGATCGACACCGAGGATGAGATGGGACGCTCGAAGTTGCCCGTCCGTATGTACGAAAATTTCCGACCTGAGCAAGAAGTTCAGGTCCCGAACGTGCACTACTCTAATGTCCGGCCTGAATCTCCTGGTCTCTGCACAGAGAAAATAAGGGTTAACATTCACGTGACCGGACCAAAAAAAAAAAAAAAAAAAAAAAAAAAAGGAATAAAGGTTAGCCACCGACCAACGTCCCGCGGCGAAAACGCGCAGGGTATCTCCTCGGCAAACCAGTTGCCGCTCACCCGAACGAAATCTTTCGCCGAGTTACGGTTCGAATCAGGTAGGCACGAAATGAGCCGTACCCGCGCATCCCTAGTCTTTAAGTAATAGTCCGACTCAACGTTGCCGCACAGGCTGTACATCTGGTTGATGTCGTGGTGGTTTAGTTGCAACCCGTACGACCGGTTCAACCTACTCATACAACTCACTACCCGGTAAAAGTTGGGAGGGAGTTGGTCGGGGCATAGGCCGTAAAATCTAAGGGTGCTAAGGATCAAAGGATCTACCGGGAACCTAAGCCCGCCCTCTAAGACGGCCATCAAGGGAAAAAACACCGTGTTTTCACCACGGCGCCTCTGGATGTCGATATCGCCCATATTGCAGTAGGCGATATCTACGTCACTAGGGACATTATACGCTTCCCTAAACCTAGCCAAAGCGTGCTCAGAGGAAAGGAGGTGAGAATAACTCATGTTCTTTTTCTTGAAAATGAGAGTCTTTTGGTAAAAAGGAAAAAGAAATACTATGATTACCAAAGAATAGACTAGAAGGGCTAAATTGAAAAAGCAAGAAGAGGGAGAGGAACTTACTGGGGGCTCTAGGGAGGGGGTGTGTTCTGGGCCAGTAGATGAACCACGAAAGGGGATGCTCGGCAGAGTAGGATACTGAGAGATGCAAAATGCAAAAGTGAGGACCAGCGACTAAATGGACTATTTATAAGCGTGGAGGAGTGGAAGAAGAGGCATTTAATGATCTGCTGACACCACGCAAACCGCCGCTCCAAACGAATACGCGCGACGCCTCGGTTCACGAACCGTCAGACAATAATGACGGGTAGGCTGTCAATCGGTTCCAAGTGCGTCTTTTGAGGCGCGCATTAACGCGCCCCACAATGGCCGGGCACTGACCCTTTGACTTCCCAGGCACGCATTCACCCCTCGTGGTCCTTGATTCATCCCCGGGAATGGGGAGCGAATCAAGGGGGGGCTATTGTACGGCCCCCACACCATGACCCGTAGTGGGCCCCGAACATCGACCTGGGTATATGGCCCGTGAGGCCCATCTCCCTTGGCCAAGCGGCCCACCTCCGAGTCACGCCTGCCACGGGCCCAAACTGTGCCTCTTCATTGCTTCTCGGAGAAACCCCTTCCCGGGTATTAACATAGCTCGCGGGAAACCCCGCCCCGTACCAGATTGGTCATACCACGGGAAGACACCGCAGCCGGGAACCATCGCGGAGGTGGAAACCAAGTTCCAACGCCACCCTCACCACTTCCCATGACTACCTAACTATCCACTTACGATCGATAATACTGGACCGCCTGTTGCACTTATTGGCAAATAATCATGACCTCTTCGCCATTCCTGAACTATAAATACAGGAAATTTTGAGAAGAGAGGGGTTGGAAAAAAGGAGGTGGAGAGGAGAGAGGAGAGAAAACAGAGTGAGGAAGCGGTTCAGAGCCCCGAGGAGAGGAGAGCTATTCCATTGGGCCTTGGCGTTCAGAACGACCCAGTGTAGGAAATCCATACCCACGATACAAGTAAGTTGTGAGCCCAAGCAAGGCCCAGCCCAACAGGGTTTCGGTTTTGGGCGCGTACAGTATCAACCACTAGTTCAAATTTTATACAAATTTCAATTTAATATAGTGTTAGTGGTTTGAGTTTTGACATTTAGTTTTAAGAAAAGTTTATAATATTTTTATAAAATCAATGAAAAATAGATAATAACAACTGCATAAAAAAATGTCATACAAACTTAAGAAAATAATAATAAACTATCTTGTAATGATTTAAAAATATAAAAACTCAGAGAAAAATATTTTAAAATTTCATATATTTGGGTGTGTGTGTGTGTTTTTGGTCGATAACGCAATATATTCAAGTTTCTTTTTTATTAAATTTTTTTTAATTTAAGTTTTTTAATGACCCCATTGAAAAAAAAAATTCTAAAGCTACCACTGCGATTTTAATTATAAAATGTCAAATGAAATTTTACTGAATTTTAAATAAATAAAAATCCCTTCTTTAGTTTATTTTTATGTCACGTAATTGTGTTACAAAGAACTTTCAAATTATGTGAGATTTACTTGCAAGTTATTGTTTCTTCATATCTTTAGGCAACTGGATTTTTTTTTTTTTTTTTTTAATGAGATAAAAATCATATTCTAACATAATATAAATATACATATGTGTGAAACTCCGATTTAGAGACTTAAATTCTGTCCCCCATACACCCCACAAGAACTTGAACTTATGAGTGACTATTACACCAAGACCCGGTTTGGATAGCACTTTAAATCACTCAAAGTCGCGTTGTGTTTTCTGTTTTTTTTTTTTTTTTTAGCAGCCGGATTTATTGACTTTTGTGAGAAAAAAACACTGTGCGTATACTGTTCACGCACTGTTCACACATTAAAAATATTAAAAGTGGGTCCCACGGTACTATTCATATATTTAAAAATTATTTTGCTACAGTGTTTTCAGCAACAATCAGTTTTTAGCAACTTTCAGCAACAATAAGTGCTATCCAAACAGACCCAAGACTTTGCGGTGGTGCAAATCAAGGCTTCTTAAATCTTACAAAAGCATCAGTTATAGGTTTAAGTTGAATATGATTAAAAGTAGAAATTCTAGAGGTGACTAAGTTTTAATTGTAAAAATTATGTGGTAGTGTCACAATAGTAATGATGAATTCGGTCAAGGCTTGCTACCTAATAGGACCTGGTGTAGGAAATATTGCATAGAATAATTCATTCTTGAGATTTCTTGAATAAAAACAATAAAAGTAATCGGATAAGTTTGATAGAATAATTGAAATATTTTAAAAGCAATTATACCTAATAAAAATAGTTCCGGGTACTCTAAAAAAACAAGATAATTTCTCTTAGACCAAGTTTGATTGCAAACTTGGTTGTAGTATTAAGCTACAATTCCTACTAAAAAATTTTACTTTGTTACATAATTTGAAAATCTAATTGTTAAATTGCATTTTTTTTTAAATGTTTTACACACGCATGTAAAATTTTGTGCTAATTAGATTTTGTATACCATTTGATCTATAAACTTATTTTTTATGCATAATTTTTCACTACAAAAATTTGAAATTTAAACATTTGATTGATGACATAACAATTAATTTTTGATCTTATGGAAATTTTGCAAACATGAAAGATATAATAAGAAAATATAGTCCAACCATAAATTTGTCAAAATTGACATCAAATAAAAAAATATTGAGTGGAATTGACCTTAGGCTATAAAAAAGTTTATTGCCAGATTTTATCAATTTTTCTCCTACTCTCAATATATAGAAATTATGCTCTTTTTTTTTTTTTTGCAAAGAATCCTAAGTTCCAACCCTCAAAGCAAGAAATAGATTTTTATTGCTTGTCGATTAAATTATGGTCATAGTTACAAAGAACTAGAATTTCCTGGTTACCATTGAAGATAATGAAGATCCTCATGAACTTGATTGTAAGATATGTAGTAAAGGTTCTACCACACACACCCCTACCCATCCAAACCAAGCTACATAGATGTGGGATGGGCTCTTTTTGTCGATCCAACTCCCATGCACATTTGATTTTGAACTAAACCTCATAGTTTTAAAATTAAAATATTAAACTTCAAATTCTTTAAATAATCCTTTGGTTCGGTTGGGCAGGCTCATAAAGAAAATCAAACCCTGAATATCACTATTATGCTTCACAAAGTAATCAAAAGTAAAGGTTTCAGTAACATATGCATTAATAAATCATTTTAGAATTTTTTTATGAAAAAAAAAAAAAAAGTGACTCATTTTTTTATATAGTTTTTTTAATTCTTTATAAATTTTTTTTCACAAAACGGTACTTTCAGAGCATAAAAAATAGTGTTTACTTTTCTTATATTCATGATAGGGTCAACTCATTATATTTATGGTGGGTCCACCATAAATATCAGAGGAGAGGAAAAAACACTATTTCTCAGTGTTTAGCAGTATCTAATAATTTTCCATTAACCAGACCTAGAGTTCTTCTTATTTAAAAATAAAATAAAATCTTATAATAATAATAATAATAATAATAATAATAATAATAATAATAATAATAAAAAAAAAAAAGGCCGGAGCTTGAAAATATGGTTTTTTTTTTTGGTTTCCCACAGTGTTTTCTCAAGGCTTTCAACTAGAAACTAATCACTGTTCGTGCCGGGTGAGCCCACGAAGGGGTAAAGTACTGGCCCATGAAATTCTTTTCAAAGTGCAGGTAGCAGGACTCGAACTAGCAGGAAATTCTTTTCAAAGTGCAGGTAGCAGGACTCGAACTAGGGAGCATACCTAGTCAAGCCCAGTACAAGCACTTTGAGATCAAGAGCCCAACCAACTTGGCCAACCCCCTGGGCTCAAAATATGGTTATATAGGCCAAAAACTTGGGTTGATAATTAGAGCATTCATAGGCTTGCAAATGCCATATATAAAAGTGAGCAACATTCAGTCTTGTGAAATTACAAAATTGTAAAAAATTTTGGCTACAGTGCCATCGTAAATGTACGATGGCACGGTAGCACTAATGTAATTTTCTAAAATCAAATTTATTCTCTCTCCCAACTCTCTTCTGTCCCGCCTTTTCATTCTCAACTCTCTCTTTCCTCATCTCTGTTTTGCTCTCTCCTCTTCAAGCCCAAAACCCATGGTGGACGGTAACACCATCACCAAGCCACCATGGCCCGAACACTGTCACAGGCCACCGCAAGCCACTGACCAAGCCACACCTCTCTGTCTTCTCTCCGTGGGTCTCTCAAGTCCGGCTCTCTCCTCTACCTCATGGGTCTTTCAAATATGGTGTGGGTTGTGGCTCTTTCAAGTCGGCGTGGTTCGTGGGTCTCTGTGACTTGCTCTCGTCTCTCACTCTCTCTCTTTGTGCCGGTGGTTGGACCTCCACGCTGGTAAGAAGCAAAGGTCGTGGGCTGCGATCCAGGCCGTGAGTCTGTGTTTTATGATTTTGTGATTCTGGGTTTTAATTTTATGATTCCTAATACTAGTAGAACTTGGATAAACGACCTATAAGTAGAGTTACAGAGCAGATTTAACAAAACAAATATAGAAGAACCGAAGGAAGCCTTTCTCTATTTCTTCAACGCCGACCCGGTATGTCTAAATTTAGTTCTTTTCTTTTTCCACGCTTTGCTATGTCTAAATTCTTATCTTTTTCTTCAGTATTATTGTTTTTCTGTTAGTTTAATTTCTCTAAAAACAAACAGGTCACTTCGGTTCTACAACTATAGACACACACACAGCGCTACTGTCCTATTTTTGAACTCTTTTTGGTTTTTCACAAAAACCATGTTTGCAATTTTTTGTTTTGTTTTTTGCAGAACATTATGTATGCAAAAATTCAATCTTTCCCTAAAAAAAATACCATATAAAAATAAAAACTTGATGCTAATTATTGCATTTTACTAGTGTTATATACAAGTGTCTTGATTTGAGAATTAAGAGAAGTCCCTGTTGGAGAATGTTCTAATGGTTGCTTTACTTTAGTGAAACTTTTTTTTTTTTGAAATGGGAATGAATTGGCATTAAACCAAAACGTTAGTGAAACTAACATTAAAGTAATGACTTTTCTTAATATTTTTTTTCAATTGGAGATGGGTTTTTAATTATATTTGAAGATGCAAACCTTAATCGTAATCTTAATTATATTAATGTATTTCTCTTTCAGTTGTAGACATCCTTAACTTTTCTTTTTTCTTTTTCTTTTTTTTTGAATTCCAGATTACCAATCTATTGAGATGTCAAAGTGGGCTGATCTTCCCGGTGATGTCTTCTTCCAAATAGTGTGTCGACTATTTTCAGATGATATCATCATCTCCAGTGCTGTGTGCGAGTCATGGCACTCACTCCTTAATTCAGTGGGGAAACTCCCATTACCTCCTAGTTGTCCTTGGCTTATGCTTGCAGAGGAAAATGAACAAAGTGAAAAAAGCAATAACAAAGAAAGTAGGACTCGTGGCTTCTTCAACTTACGAAATGATAAAGTTCACCATTTCAAGCTGCCTGAGGTTGCTGGAAGACGATGCTTTGGAGCATCTTTTGGATGGTTGCTCACTATAGGAACCGATTTACAGATCAACCTGTTGCATCCATTCTCTAAATACCTATTATGTCTTCCACCCATAGCTACCTTTCTCTGTCAGTATGAATTCAAAGTCACGCCTGAACGTCTTCGTAGAATGTTTCTTAAAAAGGTTGTTTTGTCAAGGAGTCCTTGGAACCCAGCAACTGGTGAATGTGATTGTGATTGCGTAGTCATGGTAATCTATGGTGAATATCAGCAATTGGCTTTCACTAGACCAGGATATAAAGCTTGGGTGGATATAACAAATACTCGAAAACGCTATGCTGACATTGCATTCTACAAGGGTAAGTTTTATGCTGTACATTTTGATGGTACACTTGTTGTTTGTCGCATTGATGATAACAAAAAGCTCAAGGCTAAAGCTGTTGCGCCTCCTCCAGAAGGAATCAATTTGAAAATCCAAATTCATATCCAAAAGTATATTGTTGAATCATCAGGAGACCTTTTGTTTGTTACACACTTTCGGGGAGGTCAATTTTATTCTAGGTTAAATGACTTTTCTTATGAAGAGTACTCTGACTCAGACTCTGATTACAGTGAAAGTGAATCCAGTGATGAAGACTCTGAAGATGATTTTGAGAATGAGGACTTTGAGAATGTTGTTGAGGATGAGGACTCTAAGAATGCTGTTGAGGATGAGGACTCTAAAGATGAATCTGATGAAGAAGGATTTGATAAAAATGATAACCCTTATGTGACAATTGGGTTCACAGTTCAAAAATTAAAAAGATGTACTCAAGAGGGAAGTATATTTAAATACAAATGGGTGAAGGTTGATAGCTTGGGTGATCAAGCATTGTTTGTGGGTAACAGTTCATCATTGTCATTGACTGCATCGAGCCTCAATGGAATCAAACCTAATTGTATCTATTTTACTGATGACGATTTAACCCATTTTAATTGTACCCGTAATGGTGGAGGGTTCGACATGGGCGTGTACAGAATGGAAGATGCCAGAATTATGCCACATTACTCAGGCCAATCCCTTTCCTTCTTTTGTTCCCCACTTTGGTACATGTGAAGTGTATCAAATAAGTTAGTGAGTGTGTGCAAAATTGTTTGTTTTAAGATGTGTGTATGTAGTTTGAAGCTTTGAAGTTATGCTACAATAAAGGACCCACCTTAGTTTCTCAATATTTTATTTTATCTATTCAATAAAATGCACTCTACATGTTATTAATTGCTACAAGCTATAGGTTCTCTTCATTTTTATGTTTTTAGTGAATTATTTTCGTTGCAATGAAATGAAGGATGATAGGGCAAGTCAATTTGAATTTTGCCTATTGGTGCAAAAGGCATTAATTATCATTTTAATTATTTAAGTAAAAAATTGTTTTTATTGGGACAACTTCTGCTGGGCTTAGTATAAATCTTAACAAAATTACGAATCCTTATATCTGGATGGCATATTGCAGTGCCAGTATTTGGATACGCAAGACAACTGGATGGTATATTGCAGGGCCAATATATGGATACGGTCCTTGAGCATCCCAAATTGAGAACGTAAGAAACGCAGCCCTCTCTCCCTCTTCAACGACCCAGGTTCTGCCTTCAACAAAGTCCTCTTATACGTGGTTAAGTTTCTGTCACCAGCAAAATTCAATTCTTTCCCTTAGCTTAATTAATTTCTTATAAATCAACCAACCCTGGTGGTTCTGTTTAGTGGATACATACATACACAAAAAATTGCTCTGATATTTTGTGTCTCTAGACTAGAACAATATTAGCTTCTATGCAAACTTTATTGATCTTTTTATTGTTTTCATCTATACTTTGAACGTTACTATACTCTTGTTCTTATTTATTTTAATTTATCGAAAAAATATATTCTTTTTTGTGAAAAGCATTATGAATAGTGTTCTTTTTAGTTTAATATATAGTGTGATATTGTAATAGATTTTTTTTTTTTTTTTTAAGTAGTCAATTTTAGCCACAAGAAGAGGGGAAGGGGAGGTCATTTTTATTCTAGGATAAATAAGTACTATGAAGAGTACTCCGACCGCAAGGAAAAATGAATCCAATGATGGAGACTATGAAGTTGATTTTGAGGGTGAAGTCTCTAAAGATAATTCTGAAGATGATGTTGAGGGTGAGGAGACTAAAGATCAATATGATAAAAAAGGAGTCAATGATAATTATAACCCTAGTGACATTTAGGTTCACAGTTCTAAAATTAGAATGATGTACTCAAGAGGGAAGTGAATTTAAATACAAATGGTTGAAGGTTGATAGTATGGGTGATCGAGAATTGTTTGTGGGTGACAGTTCATCATTTTCATTGACTGCATAGAGCATCAATTGGAATATATCTAGTTGTATCTATTTTACATAAGGCATTTTATACCTTTGTGATTGGAGGGTTTGACATGGGCAGTGCATATAATTGACTCTATCAAATAAGCTAGTGAATGTGTGCAAAATTGTTTTTCTTAGGATGTGCTTATGTAGTTGTGGAGCTAAGAAGTTATGATTTAGTTAAGGACCTGCCTCAATTTCTAAATCTATCATTTTACACTTCTATTGAATCCAAAATTTTGTTTGTATATAATTATTTTTCAGCCTTGTACAGCATAAAAAAACTTATTAAGATGTCTAAGTGGGCTGATCTTCCACATGATGTCCCCTCTAAAATAATGTGTCGAAAATCTTTCCTTGATGATATATCATCATCAAAAAAAGATAGCCATTGTTGGAGCTGTCTGTAAGTCATGAGTATCAAGTGTTTATTCATTGGAAAACCTTCATTACCTCATAGCTGTCCTTGGCTTATGCTTGGAGAAGAAAATGAACAAAGCAATAAAGTCAGTCACGTTGCCTTCACAACTTATTAGATACTAAATTTTATGTCTTCAACTTTCCTTAGGTTGTTGGAAGTAAATGCTTTGGAAATCTTTTATACGGTTGATCAGTATACAAATTGATTACAGATTAATCTCCTTCGTCGGTTATCTAAACACCTAAGAAGTCTTTCACCTCAACCTACCTTTTGTCATCAATACAATTACAAACTTGAGCTTGAAGTTGTCTGTGATATCTCCGTTCAGGTGGTTGTTCTGTCAAGGAGTTGATGACAGTCTCCCACCTAAACATAACTTTTGCTGGCAGTATGATTACTCATGAATATGACCATGATTGTGTAATCTTTGCAATCCGTGGGGATTTTTAGAATATTATCCTTCACTAGACCAGGACAAGATATAAAGTTGAATTGATATTAAAAATTGTCCTCAATGTAATGATGACATGTTGTTCTAGAAGGGAAAATTTAATGCTGTAAACCAGGAGATTTTTTTTGTTTTTTTTTTTTCTCAAAAACAAGGAGGTCATTGTTATTCAGTAAGAGATAGCTTTGTAAAGGACTCTGACCATGAAGAAAATGAATCCAATGATGAAGACATTGAAGATGATTTTGAGGATGAGGAAACTAAAGATGAATTTGATAAAGAAGGCATCAAGGATAACTCCTATGTGACATTTAGGTTCACAGTTCTAAAATTAGAACGGTGTACTCCAGAGGGAAGCAAATTTAAATACAAGTGGGTGAAGGTTGACAGCTTGAGTGATCAAGCATTGTTTGTATGACAATTCATTAGTTTTTTTGTCTTTGTAAAGCTTCAATGGATGCAAAGCTAACTGTATCAATTTTACAGAGGAGTAATCAAATTTAATTAAGCTTCCTTAAATGGTGGAGGGTACAACCTGGTTGGATTCAGCATGGACGATGGGACAATTAAGCACCATTGTCCAAGCCCTTTCTTACTTTTCTATCCCACACTGGTACTGTTAATTTACATCTGCGCAATGCATATGTTTGTTTAAATTAAAAAAGCTAGTGAGTGTGAGTAAAAAAACCTGCCTTAGTTTCTGTTAATCCATCTATTGAATAATAGAAGTTTATGTGTTTTCATGATATGATGCCGCCCATAAATTTTACATTGATAAGATGAAACGGAGCATGTCAACCTAACCTTGGTCTGTTGAAATATAGAGCATTACTCCTTAGTCCGTTCTTTTGTAATTTGTCATGATACTGCCTTTCTTTGATTGAAGTCCTAATTCATAATCTATGTTTTTTTTTTTTTTTTCTTTATATCAATTAGAGACCTTGCTGATAATTGATCGCCCATGTTAGTTAGAATGATTTATTTGAAAGCAATGCAAACTTAGTTCAATGGTATTGAAAATGGCAAAATGCCTAAGCATTGGAGCTGACTTTTGGAGTATTTTTCTTTAATTGATGTGTAATACATAGCAAAAAGGCAATAATTCATGCTCCACAGGCAGAATTACCTATTCTGTTCTATCTGTGAGATGTACGTTTCTGAAAAATTAGAAAATGTAAAAAAAATAATAAAAAAAAAAATAAAAAAAAAACCTTCAGAATTCAGATGCCTTTTTTTAGTGGTGTCCTAAACCAAAGTCAGCCCATATTGGGCATCAGAATTTATATCCATATGAGGTTGCAATTCAGGTTAATTTCATGTACATTGCTTGTGGATCGAAGGCTTGATTCCATCAACTGTGATACTCTTCTTTTGGCTGCAGTTTACCGGTTTCACTAATAAAAAGGCCTCAATTTTGGATGGCCAAGTGACACTAGTAGTTCTCTTGAGATGGCTTTAGACCTTGCAACACTTAGGTATTTTATTTATCAGTTCTTTAGTTTCTACAAACTTGTCATTACATTGATTAGAATGTGCTGAAGATAACAGGAAAGACAATAACTTTTTCTTCTTGTCATTATAGCTTTCCATTTGTGAATTGTAGAGCCCGCGCTCATATGCATTGGTCGTAATGTTATATTTGTGATTCTAGGACTTTGAGAGTGCATATTCCACATATGACATATCAAATATATGAGAAAGGCTTTCAATATTATACGTAGAGCACCAAATAATTTTATTGTGAAAAAACAACGGTTGATTAGTGGCTAGTAACATTATCGCTTTTCCAAATAAGGAATCACTGAAGCATTTTTTCCCCTTTCCATGTACGTTAGAATTTGTTTAGTGTTTACTAAGAAATCACTTTATCTTAAGTTCATATGTGAAAAGGAAAAAAGCCTCATTTAAGGACATGCTTCATCTTGATTCACCATTGTAAGTATTGAAGAAAAGACAAAATGTGTATATGTAGATTAGTTGAAAGTGTCCTTGTTGGACTTTCATTATTCACCAGTTCTGTTTGTATATGCCATAGATGATCCAAAGAAACAGACCACTTGCTCTTATTGGAGCTAGGGAGAGACTTTGGTTATTTAAAGAAATTTATTGGATGAAGAATCTTTTGTAGTTTATGGATGTGTAGGCATATTTTATACAGCATGCCCTGTTTCTCTTGCAGTCAGTGACCCACAGATTCATCCTATTACATTTTTGTCACCTTTAGGCAAAGTCATCCAATCTATATATTGCTCCAATTTTTCTGCAAATATGGTGAATTTACTCTCTTAATTATTTTTGTTTGGTTGGTATTCCTTGTTACATTTGTCAATTTACAACAACTTAGAAGAGCTCATGCATGATTACTTAATTTGGCAATCTGTAATTCTACCTTTGTGGATGTGCTTGGCCAACGATTGAAAGGTATGTTGATTATATTGAAGCAATAGAGTTTGGGTATAGAAAGTGAATACCCAAATTGAGAAACTAAACTTGATTTTGGAGAAAAGGATTGCCAAGCCTTAATCCAAAGTAGTTCTAAAAAATGCAAAGAAAAGATTTTATTGCTAAATTTCATTCCACTTTTTCCCATGTTTCAGGGAAATTTGATTGATCCAGCAGTCAAGGGAACACTTAAAACACTTTTGGATCATGTCAAAATTTCCCCCTATCAAGAGACTGATTGTAATATCTTCAATCTCTGCAATCATGTGCAATGTAAAATATGTTATCCTTGATGTGTAGTGGATAAGACTTGGTTTTCTGATCCAGTTGCTTGTGAGGAATTGGTATGTATATGTTCTACTCCCTGAATCCTTATTCTCTTCTTTTGTGATTATTTTGTATAGTAATCTTATATGCCGTTGACATTAGGATACTGCTTAATAGAAATCTAAGTTAATGATGATTTTACAATAAGCTTGAGAGAATATTCTCTTTTTACTTTATTTTTAATGTATTACTTGTTTCTGATATAGCATTACAGAATAGCAGCACATGGTTTTTTGCCATCATTTTTCCTATGTCCAAATTGTATTTGTATTTGCCTTGCTTTCTCATGAATATATTCATGTTCAAAAATTCTGGAGGTCTTTGTAGTCTGTCTTGCAACATACTGTACTAAAAATAAGACCTTTTTTAATTTAATTATTCTAACTTAGTTTCCACCCTTTCTTCTACACTAGAAGAAAATTTTTATTTTAATGTTTCTTTGGAGTGTTATGATTTAAGGGCATTATGGATCATTTAGTATTCTATCACATGATGCAATATGCACATTGATAAAAATTATAATTTAGCCACTTAAATAGGATTCCTTCATTTATATTGCACAATTATGGCATGTTAAAGATAAGAATTTTTTTTTTTTTAAGAAAAGAAAGAGGTGCAACCCAAAAAAAAAAAAGGTCCTTTGAGGATCTTCACTGTTTTAGATACATCTGAAATAAAACTACATGATACAGTTTAGTCAATGTAGTGAAGTTGGATAGCTCCACATACTCATGGTAATATTAAATAACTTTTAAAATAGTGTATAACAGATATTGCACACATTGTTTTTGTCCTGCAACTAATCTAGGAAGGATCTCTCTCATTTAAAGGTTTTTGTTTTTGGGTTCCAGCTTTGGTATATGCTCTCAAAAACCTTAGCTGAGGAGAAAGGGAACGGGATTCACAGATAACAGTGAATCCCTATCTATTTTTTTTGTTTGTGCTTAACTTAATCTCAGAAAGAAAACAATAACTGTGGAATAAGTTCTTTTGGACTTCGACTTCCATTTATACTAAGGTAATCAACTTATTAAAAACATTTCCTAATATGAATATAATTTTTTTTTTTTTTTTGAATGACTACATGATTTAATAGTACCATATCAGGTATCCTTTGGTAAGCCAAAAAGCCATCCATTAATCTAATAATTTTTATACAAAAAAAAAAAGAGTTAGACCAGTGTGAACTCTGAAGTCATCTTATGTACACTACTTGTCTATCAATAGGAATTAGTTCAAAATATGATCAAACATGCATTGAGTGTGCCATGTTATCATAAATGGATTAAGTAACATGGTTGACCTGTTCATTTCATGAAGTTTCCTTCATATCACATGTATTTTGGGCCAATGAACATATGTTTCTTAGCCACCTATGGAAGTATTATACTACTGTTATGCTGTCACATTTAAGTTGTATAATTTAATGCAGCTCATGCATGCATTAACGAGAATATAGTGAGTGAATCTGTTTTGGTTTTCAAAGAGATCTCATTTATTTATTTTTTTTTAAAGGAAAGCTGAATATTACTGAAATTGGAGAACAACAAGGTACATGAAGAGACTACAATATTAGAGGCAGTCCAGGTGGATGAGATTCTTCACCATTGGAGGGGAGAAACCTTTCCAATCCTGGCTGATCTCATTACATCTCGCAAAGTGAGCAAGTTCATGTGCGACCCTGTTGTAGTCCCTTTTCAAGTGTCTAATCTTCCAGCTGCTGAAACAACCTGCAAGGCTCAAAATTCCTTGGGCAAGATGGCCAATTTCTTTGCTGTTTTCTTTTGCCACAGTACTCTGAACCACAGGGAGGGAATCTGTCTCAGTGATGACTTATTGAAGCTCTAGTTCCTTTGCTAGCAAAATCTCAACTTCCACAGCCATGATTTTTGTCTCCATTACAGTATAGTTGCTTGTGAGTAACTTACAAAGCCTAGCCACTGTTTCACCTTTAGAATCTCTTATGATCACACCTATGCTTGATTTCCTTCCATCATCTGAAATTTCTCCATTGGTATTTATCTTGTAAACCCCTTCAGAGGGTCTTTTCCAGCTTATGTCACAAGCGGATGGTTCATGGAGGAAATAGTTAGAGGCCTCTTTATAGTCTTGAAGCAGGTTTGATGCAAAGTTCCAATTCTGGGATGGAGTTTGGCCCTCGGCTTCATGCACCCTTTGATTTCGGCTATACCAAATTGACCATGTTATCACTACCATAATTTCCAGATCCTTGGTTGTCCCTTCAACTAGGATGTGTAGTGAGACATCCGAGAAATCATGGCTACTATCAGTGATTGCAACTGGACATTCCTTCCATCTCTCCCACACTTCCTTAGCAAACTTACATTTAAAAATAGCGTGGGGTATGGATTCCGTCTCTGATTCGCACAAAGGGCATGCAGGATCAGTATTAATTCCTCAAAGAGATCTCATTTAGATTTGCATATGTTTAAGAAGAGGAATTGGTATTATTGGTTTTGGGGATTAGGATATATAATTGTTTTTTTTTTTAAAGGTGCCTTACATGAACTTGGGTTTCACCATGTGCAAAAGACATTATTAACTCTGCATTACATGCTTATGACCTGCATTTTTACCCCTCCTTACGAGACCTGCATGTTTATGTGATTTAGGATTAGAAGAATTGGTGTACTGAAGATTCAAGGTAAGTGTAAGAGCATTTTTGTTATCAAAATTGATTATTATGAGTTTGAAGCAGAAAGAAATTTACATACTCCAAAAATCCTTATTTTATAACACCCATCTTTATTAACCTGTATCTTTTCACATACATCTGATGTATGGTTACAATTAACCATTTCCATGAGTTTTGCTTCCTTCCTTATCTTACTTGCCAAATTAGTAGTAAGTGGGAGCATGCTTTGTTTATTATCACAAGGAGGTTAAGGAGAGCTAGTCCTGGTGTAACGACCCCTGTGTAGATATTGTCTGCTTTAGGGTCTATACCCCTCACGATTTTGTTCTCTCCCAAAGCACATAGTAGTGGGGGAAAAGACCTTTGCACATTAAAGGGATGTCATTCCTTATAAGTATATCTTCATGTACTTTCCTAAGCGATGTAAGATTCCATGGAATGCAAGACCCCATTTTGGGTCACTACAATCCACCCCCCCTTACGGGCACAAGCGTCCTTGCGTGTGGGGCCCACACTTCCTACTAGGGCATGGCTCTGATACCATCTATAACGACCACTGTGTAAATATTGTCCGCTTTTGGGCTCATACCCCTCACGGTTTTGTTCTCTCTCAAAGTACATAGTAGTGGGGGAAAAGGCCTTTGCACATTAAAGGGAGGTCATTCTTTGGGTATTTACTGGATAGATTTGAGTTTTATTAACAATTAAAAGGAGTCTCAATTGTGACTAGTCCTTTTAAGGTATAGCGTAGATGTGGCTAGCGCTTTTTCTTAGGTCATTATATATAGTATCAGAACCAGCTCGGTAATTTCGTGTGGGCTCAGAGACACCACCCCACAAAGTGGGTCCTAACGAAAACGTTAGGGATTTAAGTGGCAGAGATTGTGATACCCCAATTTGATTGGTTGTGTGATGTGTATAGGTGTGTGAGACGTCCTACATCAGGTATTTATTAGATAGATCTGGCCTTTATTAACAACTAAAAAGAGTCTTAATTGTGACTAGTCCTTTTGAGATATATCACAGATGTGGCTAGCACTTTTCCTTAGGTTGTTACACTTGATCTATTATTATTATTCTACATCACAAAATTTTTTTTTTCTTTTTTTTCTTTTTTGGATAATTATAAACATGGGCAAAATTTGAACTCTCCATTTAAAACACCCAATGATGGAGCGATTTTAAGACTAATTTTTAATAAATTATATATTTTTCTTTGAAAAATATTTTTAAGAGTTTAGTCTCCAAATTAATGAATTGACCCCTAAATAAAACTAGTCGTTCAAGAAACTTAAAAAAAAAAAAAAAATCTCATAAAAGAGAAAAAAAATTACAAATAGATTATGCAAATTTTATAAAAGCTCCTCTCAAATTATTTAAGGAAAAGTGTTACTGGTAAATATTTTAGAACTCTGTGTGTGGGGGTAAGGGCCCAATTTCGTATGGTGGGCCTTGGGCCTTATCTGAGCACGTGTTTGTGTCCGAGGAGGCCAAAGTAATAGGTAAAGACTCCAGGTCTAGAGTAAAATAAGGAAAGGGCGAAAGAAGGATAGTCTGAGGAGTAATTCCTCCTCGGAAATGACCGATATGAACCAGCTTCTTATTTCATCAATTCAGGTGACCTTCCAAGAAATTTCAATAATGAGGATGAGCCTCATGCACAAGCATGAACGATAAGAACTCAAAAATATCTAGAGTAAAAGCTGCTACTACTGCATTAAACGCACTGCAACTACTCTTCTGACTGCATTTATATGAAGAAGACCCCTGAACAGTGTACCCTCAACTACCACAACTCATATTAAGCCAAAAAAAGGATGTTTGATGGGATAGGGACTCAAGTGGAAGGTTAGATAATCAACAAGTGTAGAATCAAGATGATGAGAAGGGAGCTATATAATGTAAAATATTTCCCATGAGAGGGGGATCAGGAAAAAGAAAAAGAAACTAACCACTGTAGCACTGAAGCAGTATGAACATTCAGTTCTATTGATTAATAACTTATCTTGTCTCCTCGGACAACAACTTTGTTCAATTTCTTATGTCTTATTTATTTATTCACCTTATAACTTCATACTAGCCGTTGTCGAATTTGCATAAAGTCTAGTTCTTTCACCAACTTTCTATAAATTTATTGTATTGGGCTTATTGGGCCGATTTCCTATACCTTTTGGGCATAGGCTGTAAAAATTGACCCTACAATTGGCGCTGTCTGTGGGAAAAGCTAGTGTGTGAGTGAAAATAACGGTCAGTTATGGCAGAACCAGGCCCACAACAAGCAGAATCGAGAGGATCCCAGCATGGTAACCCTTTTGTTATCCTTTTGCAGCAAGGTGATCGTGAAGGGAATGTACACACCACACATACTTATAGGAGCCAGCCTCATGATGGAGGCCATATTTCCCATGCAAAGAGTAACAAAGGCATGCAATAGGAGATCGACCAACTGAAGAGGGACTTACGCCACGCAAGAAGGAGAAAAGCTTCCCCTAACTATAATGTCTCCTCTGAAGATGAAGGGGATTTGAGTTACAGGCAAAGGTCACGAACTCCGCCTAGTAAGCCTTTCTCCTACGAAAAGGAGCACCACCATAAGCGACGTCGTGGAAGCCCGCCTCGTAGATGCGTGGGTAACGATGCTATGAGTAGGGCCCTGAACCAGATTTCTAAGTCGCCTTTCACGCGTTGGATCGAGAAAGGAAGACTTCCTCAACGATTTCCACAGCCCACCTTCATTATGTACAATGGTAGAACAGACTCTGTGGAGCATGTCAGCCACTTTAGTCAGAAGATGGCCATACACTATAAGAATGTGCCCTTGATGTGTAAAGTTTTTCCGTCTAGTTTAGGGCTTGTGGCGATGATGTGGTTTGATGACCTGAGGGCAGATTCCATTGATTCTTTCAAAGAGCTTACGCAAGCATTTGGCTCCTGATTTGTTACTTGCAGAAGAGTCCCACGACCCTTAGCTTCGTTGCTATCCTTGTCCATAGACGAAGAAGAAACCCTGAAAACATACTCAGACCGATATTGGGAAATGTTCAATGAGATTGAAGGTAACTTTGACGACGTGGCCATAATCACCTTCAAACTCAGCCTCCCAGCCGAGCACGATTTAAGGAAGTCCTTGACTAGTAAGCCTATTACAACCGTGCGTCAGCTCATGGATTGGATTAATAAGTATAAAAGGGTAGAGAAAGACCAACAACAGGGAAAGGGAAAATAGAATGTTACCCCTCAAAAGCGGAGGGATTTCAGGTCAGATAGATACAACAACCGACCACGGAGAGATTTTTCAGGACAGTCAGGCTTTGCCATTACTCAGGCAGTCTAAGCAGTTTTCTAAAAGCAGGTGCAGTAGGTTCTGAAGAAAATCAAACATGAACCATACTTCAAATGGCCGAACAAAATGGCGGAAAATCCCGAAAGGTGCAATCAGAACCTTCACTGCCATTATTACTAGGAGTACGGACATACCACGAAGGACTGCAGAAATATGTGGGACCATTTGGACCAGCTTGTCCAAAAGGGAAAACTGAAGCATCGTTTGCATCATTCCAGTAGCCAGAGTGGTCAATCTACTTCAGAACCCAGGAGAGATAACTTTAACAGGCCTCCTTTGGGAACAATCAATGTCATCTTCATTGCTCCAGGAAGAACTGGTTCTCATCCTTTCAGACAAGAGAGCCAGAACAGAATTTCAGTCGATCCTGGGTTTCTCGGATCACGATAAAGTTGGAACCATACAGCTCCACGATGATGCTCTAGTGATCATCCTGAGGATTGGGGGCTACGATGTGAAGAGGTAATGGTGTATCAAGGCAGTGGCGCCGAGATCATGTACCCCGATTTGTACAAGGGGCTAAATTTAAGACCCGAGGATCTAAAAGCCTATACTTCTCCGTTGGTGAGCTTTGATGGCAAGGTTGTCATTCTGAAGGGTCAAATCAGATTACCCATACAAACAGGCTCAGAAATAGTGGATGTGGACTTTATAGTGGTGGATGCTTATTCCCCATATACAGCTATAATGGGCAGGCCTTGGTTGCACACCCTAGGGGCTGTCTCTTCTACTTTGTACCAGAAGGTAAAATTCCCATCTGGGGATAGGATTGAAAAGATTGTTGGAAGTTAGTCCATGGCTAGGCAGTGCCTGGTGGTTGTTATCCGAAATCAATTCGAGGATGAGTCTTCAGCCCATGCTGAAGGAAGTTCGTAGTAGTTAAGGATTCCGACGTCACCTGTTGATGGGTTAACCGAGGAAGCAAAATGCGAGGATCTAATAAAAGTGGCTATTGATGATGACCTTGAGAAATTCTTTCAAATTGGGTCTCAATTGCCCATTGAAGAGAAGGAAAAGCTATTATAGCTCCTAAAAAGGAACGTAGATGTGTTTGTATGGAGTGTGTATGAAGCTCCAGGGGTGGATCCAAACTTCATTTGTCACCATCTGAACGTCAAACCATCTGTTACTCCTAAGAACCAACCACCGCGACGCCCGTCCAAAGAGCACGTAGATGCAATACGAGATGAAGTAATGAAACTTAAGCGTGTGGGGGCTATTAAGGAGATTTTCTATCCTGAGTGGCTGACCAATACCGTAGTAGTAAAGAAGAAGAATGGAAAGTGGCGAATCTGTGTGGACTTCACTGACTTGAATAAAGCGTGTTCAAAAGATCCTTTCCCTATGCCTCGGATAGATCAACTGGTAGATGCCACTGTGTGCCACCCTCGAACGAGCTTCTTGGATGCCTTCCAAGGCTATCATTAGATACCATTAGCTCTGGATGATAAAGAGAAAACGGCTTTTGTCACCCCTACTGGGAATTATCACTACAAAGTAATGCCTTTTGATCTAAAAAATGTAGGTTCTTCATACCAAAGGATGATGACTAAGATATTTGAACCACAGCTAGGAAAAAGTATTAAAGTCTATATAGATGATATGGTAGTGAAGAGTAAGGTGGAGTCCGAGCACGTAGGAGATCTCAAAAACATATTTGTAATCATGAGAAAACACAAGTTGCGCCTTAATGCCTCCAAGTGCTCGTTCAGTGTTGGATCGGACAAGTTTCTAGGCTACATGGTGACTTACCATGGAATTAAGGTTAACCCTGACTAGATCAAAGCCATTAATAGTCTACAACCCCCTCGGAACCCCAAAGAGGTCCAGAAACCTACTGGAATGACCGCTGCCCACAATAGGTTTATCTCTCGGTTAGTTGATAGGTGCAGACCTTTCTTCCTCCTGATGAATAAATGAAAGGGATTTGAGTAGACTGAGGAATGCGCCTTGGCTTTTCAACAACTCAAAGAATATTTATCTCGGCCGCCCATTATGTCCAGACTAGAAGTGGATGAAGTCCTGTTCACTTATATTACTGTGGCTCCTCATGTAGTAAGTCTCGTGCTAATCAAAGTTGATAGTGGCATACAACGGCCAGTCTATTATGTAAGCAAATCTCTACAAGAAGCAGAGGTTCGTTATCTACCACTGGAAAAGACCATCTTAGCAGTAGTGCATGCCACACGAAAGCTCCCCCATTATTTCCAGGTGCACACGGTTATTATTCTTACCCAACTTCCGCTCAGGTCCGTATTACGGAGTGCTTATTACACAAGAAGGGTTGCTAAGTGGGGTACCATCCTAGGGGCTTTTGGCGTCAAGTACATGCCTCGCACTTCTATCAAAGGCCAGGTTCTTGCGGATCTGGTTGCTGAATTCGCTGAACCTTCATTAGAAGAAATAGCAGAAATACAGCACATGGATGAAAAATCGGTAGGCACCATCTCTATACAAGTACCTTTGTGTTGGAAAGTGTATGTTGACGGAGCAACAAACCAAAGGGGATCTGGAGTGGGGTTAGTTCTGATCTCACCGGAGAAACTCATCATTGAAAAGTCATTAAGGTTGGACTTCTCGGCCACTAATAATGAGGCCGAGTATGAAGCCTTGTTAGAAGGAATGTCCATGGTTTATAAAATGGGAGGAAAGGTAATAACAATGTTCTTCGATTCAAGATTGGTTGTCGGTCAAGTGAATGGTGAACTAGAGGCAAAAGATGAAAGAAAGCAGGAATATCTAAGTCAAGCTAGGCATCTACAGTCAAGATTTGAATCATTCAATTTACTGCACGTCTCTAGGAGTGGGAACACACACGCTGATTCTTTGGCCACTCTTGCAACCTCCTCAAATCAAAGCTTACCTTAGGTCATCCTTGTAAAAGACTTGTGCAAACCCAAAGAAAAGAAAGAGGAGGTGGTTCAGGTGCATCAAATCAGAGTAAGCCCTAGCTAGATGGATCCCATAGTGCTATTCTTGAAGGAGGATATCCTATCAGAAGATAAGTCTGAAGCTGACAAGATATGCAGAAAAGCTCCTCATTTCTGGTTATCCGAGGACCAAAAATTGTATAAGCGATCCTTTTCTAGGCCTTATTTACTTTGCATCTATCCTGAGACATCAGGGCTACTCCTTGAAGAGTTACATAAAGGGATCTGTGGAAGCCATACAGGAGGTAGGTCCTTATCTTATAAAGTCATCATTGAGGGTTATTGGTGGCCGAGTATGCAAAAAGAAACGCTGGAATATGTGAAGAAGTGTGATCAATGCCAGAGATTCGCACCAAACATACATAAACCTTGAGGAACTCTTAATCCCCTGTCTAGCCCTTGGTCGTTTGCACAGTGGGGTTTGGACATTGTTGGTCATTTTTCTAAGGCAGCAAGGAACATAAGATATTTGCTGGTCGGCACAAACTATTTCACCAAATGGGTGGAAGCTGAGCCATTGGCAAACATCAAAGACATGGACGCTAAGAAGTTTATCTGGAAAAACATTGTCACTCGGTTCGGAGTTCCTCGTACTCTCATCTCTGACAACGGCCTTCAGTTTGACAGTAAATCTTTTAGGAAATATTGTTGCAACCTTGGACTTACAAACCGGTATTCTACCCCAGCTTATCCTCAAGGAAATGGGCAAGCCGAGGCTGTGAACAAAACCATAGTGAACAGGCTCAAGAAAAGGTTGGATGATGCCAAAGGGAAATGGGTGGAAGAGTTGCCACATGTCCTTTGGACATATCGGACCACACCTTGGAGGTCCATAGGAGAAACTATCTTTTCAATGACATATGGAGCAGAGGCTGTCATTCCTTTAGAAACTGGCTTCCCAACACTACAGACAAGTTCATTCAATCCGAGCAATAACAACGAGTTACTAGAAAAAAGTCTTGACTTGATCGAGGAAAGAAGAGAAAGTGCAATGGTGCATTTGGCTTACTACCAACATAAACTCAAGCAGGGTTACGATGCTAACGTGAGGCTGAGACCACTAGCGGTTAGTGACCTGTATTGAGGAGGGTTCTAGGTACTGCAAGAAACCCATCATGGGGAAAGCTAAGACCTAATTGGGAATGACCATACCGTATCACTTCAGTCACTGGTATAGGAGCATACTTTCTAGAAGATTTAGATGAGCATATAATACCACGCCCTTGGAATATAAATAACCTGAAAAAGTATTACTATTAATGCAAAGTTCCTTTTTATTGATATGTTTTTTAGTTACTCGCGAGCATATTGTTTAACAATCATCATTTCCATTCTTTAAGTATTAAACAGAACCTTAGTCATGCCTGCAGTTCTCAGACTAGATATTTTGGGGAAATTAACATACATTATCATTTTTTATAAGTGTTAAACAGAACCTTAGTCATGTCTATAGTCCTCAGACCA
Source organism: Quercus cerris (assembly GCA_963669245.1). Classification (NCBI taxonomy): domain Eukaryota; kingdom Viridiplantae; phylum Streptophyta; class Magnoliopsida; order Fagales; family Fagaceae; genus Quercus; species Quercus cerris. The sequence continues at coordinate 84,684,432 of OY770007.1, forward strand.
GATGCTTTGGGGAAATTAACATACATTATCATTTTCTATAAGTGTTAAACAGAACCTTAGTCATGTCTGTAGTCCTCAAACCAGATGCTTTGGAGAAATTAACATACATTATCATTTTTTATAAGTGTTAAACAGAACCTTAGTCATGCCTGTAGTCCTCAAACCAGATGCTTTGGAGAAATTAACATACATTATCATTTTTTATAAGTGTTAAACAGAACCTTAGTCATGCATGTAGTCCTCGGACCAGATGCTTTGGAAAAATTAACATACATTATCATTTTCTATAAGTGTTAAACAGAACCTTAGTCATACCTATAGTCATCGGACCAGATGCTTTAGGGAAATTAACATACATTGTCATTTTTTATAAATGTTAAACAGAACCTTAGTTATGCCTATAGTCCTCAGACCAAATGTTTTGAGGAAATTAACATACATTATCATTTTCTATAAGTGTTAAACAGAACCTTAGTCATACTTTTAGTCCTCAGACCAAATGCTTTGGGGAAATTAACATACACTATCATTTTCTATAAGTGTTAAACAAAACTTTAGCCATGCCTGTGGTCCTCGGACCAAGTGTTTTGGGAAAATTAACACTCATGATACTCATTTGTTTTTCTCTAAGTGTCTGGATGGATCTATAATGATTGTTGACTCCTCAAGATAATGATTAGGAGTAGATAAGGAATTTGGGTTACTTAGCCAAGTGCAAATTGATTGTTAACTAGTTAAATAGATTCAACTATCGTTGCAGAAATATTAATTTACAGTATCAGTATAGAATAAAAATTGTCATCATTGACACTTAGTCAAGTTATTTATGCTTGAAAGTATTCCTGATAATCTATATATTACTAAAAGCTGAAGCGTAGAATTTAATTCTGCTGCTCTCACGTTGCGCCACATCAACTGCCATGTCATTTTCTTTATTAAAAAAAAAGTTTTCCTTCAATTTTTAATTGGTTTTTACTTCAATTTTTAATTAGTTTTTACAATTTACAGCCCTATAAATCCCAGCCCTATAATTATAGCCCACTACTTATTTATTTATTCCCACTATCTATTTATTTAATTCCACTATCTATTTAATTCAGCCCACCTCCTATTTATTTAGTTCCACTATGAAGCCCAACTGAAAGCCTTTTCAGTTGAGCTTAATAAATAAAACTTTCAAGCCTTTATTTAAATATCAAAACTGAAAGCCTTTATTTAAATATCAAAACTTCCAAGCCGGATTGGAGGGAAGAGAAAAGAAAAAAAAAAAAAAAAAAGGAAGCGTAATTAAAAAAGGAAGCGTTCAGTGTAACGTACAGGGAAGCTGAAAGGGAGGAAAAAGAAAGAAAGAAAAAAAGAAAAAAAGGTACGTTCAAGCTGGTTTGGAAGAAAGAAAAAAGGAAAAAAAAAAAAAAAAAGAGGAAAAAAGGAAAAAGGGAAGCGGTTAGGTTTTGCAATATGTAACGTAGAGGGAAGCTTAAAGGGAGGAAAAAGAAAAGAAAAGAAAAAAACATTGAAGCGTTCAGGTATTGTGTGAGAAAACAGAGAGTTTGTTCAGGTATTGTGTGAAAAAACAGAGAGTTTGAAAGCTACCTATCTTCCTGCTCTACTGTTTCTCAGTAACGGCTGCCTATCTGATTTCCTTCCTCTCTTTATTCCTTTCCACATGGTTTATAAATACTGACAGAACCTCCCTGCTTTGGTTGAGGTATCTCTACATCTCAATTCTTTTTTTTTGGGTGCAAAACTTTTATGCTTTGTTTATATTAATATGAGACGCTTTTTTTTTTTTTTTTTTGTTTGTATTTGTGTTTATATTAGATGAGCATCCTTGGCATGCCATTGATGTGTTTGTGAGATTGCCTGAATGACGTTTCAATAGTGCTACAATTTTACTGCCAAAAAAACTATTTTATTTTACCTTGGTTTATTTGGAAATATCTCAGGTGTCGTTTTTTTAATGTGTTGTGGCTAAAGTGTTGGTGGCACATCTCATCCATTCCAAGGGGATTTAAAGGTGAGTTTTCATCTCTCTCGATTGTTTATATTCCATGACTGAAGAAAGTAGTTTGGTAGTGGTATAGCTGGAAACAATAAAAATGATAAAAACAAGTTTTCAAATATTGTAGTAGCTAGGAAATATTGTAGTAGTTGGGGAGGGGGGCATTCATGTTGAGATTTTAGGCAATATTGTAGTAGCTGGGAAAGGTCTTTTGGTTACAATTTACTCTCACCATGATCCCCCAGGAAAATAAATGATTTCAACAACCTTGGTATAATGTGAGGTTCCTCAAAGGACCAATTAGTGAAAAACTTTTATGCTTTGTTTATATTAATATGAGATGCTTTTTTTTTTTTTTTTTTTTCGTTTGTTTGTGTTTGTGTTTATATTAGATGAGCATCCATGGCATGCCATTGATGTGTTTGTGAGATTGCCTGAATGACGTTTCAATAGTGCTACAATTTTACTGCCAAAAAAACTATTTTATTTTACCTTGGTTTATTTGGAAATATCTCAGGTGTCGTTTTTTTAATGTGTTGTGGCTAAAGTGTTGGTGGCACGTCTCATCCATTCCAAGGGGATTTAAAGGTGAGTTTTCATCTCTCTCGATTGTTTATATTCCATGACTGAAGAAAGTAGTTTGGTAGTGGTATAGCTGGAAACAATAAAAATGATAAAAACAAGTTTTCAAATATTGTAGTAGCTAGGAAATATTGTAGTAGTTGGGGAGGGGGGCATTCATGTTGAGATTTTAGGCAATATTGTAGTAGCTGGGAAAGGTCTTTTGGTTACAATTTACTCTCACCATGATCCCCCAGGAAAATAAATGATTTCAACAACCTTGGTATAATGTGAGGTTCCTCAAAGGACCAATTAGTGAAAAACTTTTATGCTTTGTTTATATTAATATGAGACGCTTTTTTTTTTTTTTTTTTTTCGTTTGTTTGTATTTGTGTTCCGCAAAACTTTTATGCTTTGTTTATATTAATATGAGACGCTTTTTTTTTTTTTTCCCGTTTGTTTGTGTTTGTGTTTATATTAGATGAGCATCCTTGGCATGCCATTGATGTGTTTGTGAGATTGCTTGAATGACGTTTCAATAGTGCTATAATTTTACTGCCAAAAAAACTATTTTATTTTACCTTGGTTTATTTGGAAATATCTCAGGTGTCATTTTTTTAATGTGTTGTGGCTATAGTGTTGGTGGCACGTCTCATCCATTCCAAGGGGATTTAAAGGTGAGTTTTCATCTCTCTCGATTGTTTATATTCCATGACTGAAGAAAGTAGTTTGGTAGTGGTATAGCTGGAAACAATAAAAATGATAAAAACAAGTTTTCAAATATTGTAGTAGCTAGGAAATATTGTAGTAGTTGGGGAGGGGGGCATTCATGTTGAGATTTTAGGCAATATTGTAGTAGCTGTGAAAGGTCTTTTGGTTACAATTTACTCTCACCATGATCCCCCAGGAAAATAAATGATTTCAACAACCTTGGTATAATGTGAGGTTCCTCAAAGGACCAATTAGTGAAAAACTTTTATGCTTTGTTTATATTAATATGAGACGCTTTTTTTTTTTTTTGTTTGTATTTGTGTTCCGCAAAACTTTTATGCTTTGTTTATATTATTATGAGATGCTTTTTTTTTTTTTTTTTTTCGTTTGTTTGTGTTTGTGTTTATATTAGATGAGCATCCTTGGCATGCCATTGATGTGTTTGTGAGATTGCCTGAATGACGTTTCAATAGTACTACAATTTTACTACCAAAAAAACTATTTTATTTTACCTTGGTTTATTTGGAAATATCTCAGGTGTCGTTTTTTTAATGTGTTGTGGTTAAAGTGTTGGTGGCACGTCTCATCCATTCCAAGGGGATTTAAAGGTGAGTTTTCATCTCTCTCGATTGTTTATATTCCATGACTGAAGAAAGTAGTTTGGTAGTGGTATAGCTGGAAACAATAAAAATGATAAAAACAAGTTTTCAAATATTGTAGTAGCTAGGAAATATTGTAGTAGTTGGGGAGGGGGGCATTCATGTTGAGATTTTAGGCAATATTGTAGTAGCTGGGAAAGGTCTTTTGGTTACAATTTACTCTCACCATGATCCCCCAGGAAAATAAATGATTTCAACAACCTTGGTATAATGTGAGGTTCCTCAAAGGACCAATTAGTGAAAAATAATTTCAACAACCTTGGTATAATGTATATGGTCATGTCCCAATTATGCAGAGTTCAGTCTTCCAAATGACGGAGACCTAAGTACATCAAACAAGCAAAGTGAAACGCATTTTTGTAAGACAATAACAATCAAGTTTTAATTAATTATACAGAGCAATACATCATAAAAATTATAAGCTTACACATATTATGTGATGTAAGTGCTATTTAGTCCTGTGTGCACCTAAATCAATGCCTATTCATATGTTTTTGCACGGGTAGCACTGATAGCATCATTATTGGAAAATAGAATCTCTTTGTTGTCGCCATCTATGTTGTTGTACATAATCTTAGCAATACGTAATTTCTCAACTAGAATTGTGTTCTCCTTTGTTAAATTATTTAGCTGCACAGAACATATTGTAATTGCAAACATTGATATGAATGTTCAGTAAGTTTGCTATTACTATTAAAATTTATTTGTACGAAAGAATAAAAAGAACTAAAAAAACTATAAAAAAAACCATTTAGGAGCCCCATGGGTTTCTCATGACAAGTGGAACCAACTCCTATTCTATACATTATCAGAAGCTACAGACTCGTCATTTAAAATGGATTTAGAGGAACAAATGTGAGCAATCACATTGATAAGGTTTCTCATCCCATGACACACGGCCATTAGGATTTTCTACCATTATTTATGAAGGCTGCCATTTTCATTAGCATCCCTCTTCAGTTACAAACAGAACATAATGGAACAATTAAATGTCCATTGGAAATGCAAAAACACCTTCAGCAAATGTAGTCAGTTCAACTTTAAGTGCTAACGGCAGAAAGAAAATTAATGAAATGAATAACCAAAGTACATCAGCCATGTGCCACTTTGGTCCACAAGTGTCATTGATAGATCCAGAGCTATTACCACTATGGATGCAGAGGTAGCAGTCTACTTGAATAAAAAACAAATATGTGACCAGTCAGAGCTTAATAAGTTGCACATTGTCAGAAAATATTACTTCTACTATACTACAATATATTGTTTAATGAGTTGCTTTGCTGGGAAATTCCACATTTGGCTGAACAGTTTGTGTAACCAAAGAAAACAACCAAAAAAAAAAAAAAAAAAATAGGACATTGTTGAATGAGTTGCTTTGCTGGGAAATTCCATTGTAAATAAAGTTGGAATGTTTCTTCAAGTATGTCCAACATTCAATTATAAATAAAATGAAAAGGCTATGCTAAAATATTTTTATATTATCTTTTGGTATGCTTGAGTAATTTTATATTATCTTTTGGTTGTGTAGGGTGTTTAGTTCAAAAATTGGATTGTTTCTTCAAGTATTTGTAACTTTTAATTATAAATAAAATGAAAAGGCTATGCTAAAAATTGCAAGTTAATTGCAAGTTAAATAAAATGATTCCACATCTAATTCCAAGACAATACCTTCTATCATCACAAATCCTACAATATATTGTGTATACATATATAATGCAACTTAAGTAGTAACACATTCAAAAATATTTCAAATAATAACACAATCATAAAAAAATAAAATAAAATAACCACGCGCAACGCGCGGGTCTGCGACTAGTTTCTATAAAAACAAGAACAAGAGAAGTAGAAAGAAAGATCTATTCATTAATTAAAAAGTGCATTACATCAACTTCTATGGCAGAATGCCAGTACACAAATAATAATATATAACAATGACAAAGATGATATGCTATGAGAAGATCCTAGGTACTAAGTTTTCGTCTTTGGAGCAGGAGGGTTTACACTCTGGCTTGGCTGAGAAGTGATGCTATCCTTGGCCTTGGGATCAGTTTTTTTGTCCTTAGGCTCTGTCTCTTTGGCCTTGGCCTCACCTTCCTTGGCTTCAGCAGCATCTTTAACTATCACCAAGGGTTCCTTCTCTTCGCCACCCTTGCTCTTTTCATCGATCCCCTCAGCTCCCTGTCTTTGGTCAATTGCTTGGGTTTCCAAGGGCTGCTCTGAGGCCTCTTGAGCAAGATCGGCATCAAAGGTGGTGGCATCCTAGGCAGCACGGATTTCAGGATCGTAGTAAATGCTCCCAAGTTGTCTCCACACTGAGTCCACAGGGACACCTGCAATATTAAGGGCTTTACCCCATGATATGGCGTAATAGTCCCTGCAAACCTTAGCAAGTTCCTCGGCAAGCCTAATCTATGTTTCCTCCACGCCAAGCTGGTAGGAAGCTTGCTTCTCGGCCTCTAAGGCTTCCTTGGCTAGCTGAGCTGCCTCCCTTGCCTTCTTTAACTTGGCTTTTAGGTCCACGACCTGCTGCTTTTCTGTGGCTAGCTTGATTTCTATCAGGTGGAGTTTCTTACGCTGATCCTCGTCTTGAGTCTCAGCGTTCTTTAAGCCAGCCAGAGCGCTATTCCGCTCCCTCTCTAAGACGGTAAGCTTATTTCTAAGTTCAGCATGCTCCTCTTTGAGGGCTCCCAGGACCTTCTCAATTTCACCATGGGATTGGGCTTCGGCTCGGGCTTGATTACTTTTGCTTTTAACCCACTCCTCGGCTACAAAGACCTGTTAGGTAATCTGCACAAAGATTTTTTTTTTTTTTTTTTAAAAAAAGAAAAAAAAAAAGAGAAAGGAACGAATAAATGTTAGTGATAAACGAAGTGATTTAGGGGGAAATACTAAACATGCTTAAAACACTTATCATTGCCAAGTCCCTCTTCAAGGACAGGAAGAGCTCAGGCTGCTTGAAGCGCCTGTAAGACTCCATATCTTTTGGTAAAAGAAGGGGCTGCTCGAGAGCCTCAATGATATGGCCTGCGTGTCCCTCTTGGAAACTTTGAATCAAAGCATTGGGGAGAATAGGGGTGCCGTCTACCTCTAACTTAGGGGACCATATGAGTGGTGGTCGACGCACATCGGCGCCTTAGGAATCCTCTCTGCTCTCTACAGAGGATGCTCGTCTGTCCCTTGCGTGTTTAGGCTGCTTTGCCCTATTCTAAAGGATTAGTTCACCCTTTTTTATTTCTTGAACCTCTGGATCCTTCCTTTTCCTCCTCATTTCAGGGTTAAGGAGTAACCCGGTTGTGACCACTGGAGAAGGAGGGGAAGGTGGGAGATTGGCCAAGACTGGGCGCTTGCTAGTCTCTTTGGAGGTAGAACCTTTGCCCCTCGCGGCCATAAGCTTTCTCAAACTTTTGCTTCCTTTGTCCAAAGTCATCTCCTCTTCTTCCTCGGCAGAGCTATCTGGACGAGATATCACTAAAGCAGGAGCGCGAACGCTGGAATATCTGTCTGGATCGTCCTCGTTGTCCGAGACTGGGATCACTTGTACTCCTTGGTTTTCCTCTTCTTCGAATCGGAATTTATCAATTTCCTCGTCAAGTGAATGGTTTAAAGACGCAATCCCCTTTCTAACTGTTAAGGCTTCAGCAGGGATTTGATGGATTGGTTGGACGATCGGAGGAATGTTTTGTTGATATGGATGCGCTACTGGTGGAAGATCATACTTGGCTAAGAAATCAGGCCGAGATATGTCAATCCGAGCTAACCTTGGATCACCTGATCTTATAGCGTGGCCGACCTCCAGGAATGTATCCGAGATCGGATTAAAATCCAATATTAAGTGGACGGCTCGCAGTTGCCTATCTACACTTATGAAGATCTCGGATCTAAGCAGATAGTTGAGGGCTTGAACGTTGGTCAGATTGATCCTTGGGGCTATATGCCTCCTATCTGCGAGAACCAACAAAGAACAAGGTGCAATTAGAAAGCCGAGGTCCATTAATAAAAAAGTAAGGCGCCAAAAAGAAAAAAAGAAGAAGCAGAATAATGTCGAGATTAAAGAATCTAAATCTATTGTTAAAAGATCTAAGCCTAAGACATCCCACCTGGTTCTCCTTCTTGGACTGGGCAATGAAGTCTATCATGCCACGCCCCCTGAGGCAATCAGGTAGTCGTCTTTCATCTCCTTATTAGACTTGGGGAGGCACGATATGAGCCTGACGATATCTGATAGGGACTTAAGGTAAAACTCCACCCCTTTTTGTCTGTGGAACTCATACATGTGAACCATATCGTGCCAGGTCAGTCTTAGGTCTAAATGCTCGTTTAGAGTATTGACATTTCCTAAGATCCTAAAGAGATTAGGTGCGCATTGGTGAGAACATATCCTATGGTTAAGAAGATAATCCCTCGTAATCCTACCCATAGGAAGGGTCATTCCCCCCCCCCCCCCCTCTATGAATGCTATCATGGGGATTATGACCTCTCTCACTCTTCAGTCTGTTACTATACGCTCTGGGGAACAATATTTCAATGCGACTTCCTGAGGTATGTGGTATCTCTTCTTAAAAGCCCTTATTTTGGCAGGGGAGGCAACTAAGTGCTCAAATCTACCCATTTTAGTAAACTAGAGAAAAACTATTGAAATTGACAAGGGGATAAATGATAACTGGAAGGCCGAGAAGGTTGGCCGAGGAGAAAAAAAAGGTTTAAATATACTAGAACTTACGAAAACTAAAACAAATAGTGGTCGCTGAAAACTCTAGAGAAAATCTCCAAGATTTCTGAGAAAAACAGTGTGGAAAGCTTAGCGATTTGGGAAGTCTAGTGATTTCGAATGTTTGAGATCTTTGGGTAACTTGAAAGTATACGAAGTAAAGAGAAGCGATTTCACTCAAAGTTATTTATACGAAGGACGAAACTAGAGGAGGGTACCTCGCATAAAGCCCAAGGGAAGATGTTAGCCATTAGATGAATACCTCACCATCAAATGCAAGGGACACAGCGCCGCCTAGAGCAATTAATAACGCCTCGCGGTCTTCGAAGCATCAGTAATAATTATGAGGTGCATAAAACTGCACCCTCACACGTGTGAATTCAAGGATTTAATGTTCCTAGCTTGTAAGCAAGTCAAAACCCCACTTTCTCTCCTCGGGTGTGAGAGACAAACTGGAATTTTAAGGGGCTATTGTGGGGGTAAGGGCCCAATTTCGTATATGGTAGGCCTTAGGCCTTATCTGGGGCACGTGTTTGTGTCCGAGGAGGCCAAAGTAATAGGTAAAGACTCCAGGTCTAGAGTAATATAAGAAAAGGGCGAAAGAGGGATAGTCCGAGGAGTGATTCCTCCTCGGAAAGGACCGATATGAACCAGCTTGTTATTTCATCAATTCAGGTGACCTTCCAGGAAATTTCCACAATGAGGATGAGCCTCATGCATAAGCAGGAACGATAAGAACTTAGAAATATCTAGAGGAAAAGTTGCTACCACCGCATTAAATATATTGCAACTACTCTTCTAGCTGCATTTATGTGGAGAGGACCCTTGAATAGTGTACCCTTAGCTACCAAAACTTATATAAAGCCAAAAAAGGGTGTTTGATGGGACAGGGACTCAAGTGGAGGGTTGGATAATCAACAAGTGTAGGATCAAGATGATGAGAAGGGAGCTATATAATGTAAAAGATCTCCCATAAGAGAAGGATCAGGAAAAAGAAAAAGAAACTAACCACTGTAGCACTGAAGCAGTATAAACGTTCAGTTCTATTGATTAATAACTTATCTTGTCTCCTCGAACAACTACTTTGTTTAATTTCATATGTCTTATTTATTTATTCACCTTATAACTCCATACTAGCCGTTGTCGAATTTGCATAAAATCTAGTTCTTTCACCCACTCTCTACAAATTTATTGTATTGGGCTTATTGAGCCGATTTCCCATACCTTTTGGGCATAGGCTATAAAAATTGACCCTACACTCTGAAATGCACAATTATTTAAGGAAAAGTATTACTAATTTACTTCCCTAACATTTTTATAATATTGGCACCCTATATCTTAGATTTAAAGTTATTATTAGTTCTAATTTAAATTCATTTCATAAATTATTTTATGTTATTTTAATTAAAATTTAGGCTAAAATACAAAACTAACTTTCTAACTTTTTTCAGATTTCATTTCAATACTCTAACTTTACTTTCATTCATTTTAGTACTCTCAGTTTTAGATTTATTCAATTAAAGTTTTTTCGTTAACTTTTGTTAATTTTTTTTTTTTAAATTGAAAAATATTTTTCAATTATTAATTAAATTCTTTTAATTAAAATAATTTAAAAAAATATAGGATATCCTTAAACTGCTTGCCTACCCAAAATTTTTTTTTTTTTTTGAGAAAGCCTACCCAAATTTGTCTCTAAACAAAATCTTTTTTTTTGTTTGTTATACAATCTCAATCTCACATTTTTTACATCTTAAACAATATTATATATATTTTTACGCATTCTCATTACACATATTTTAAAAAATTACAAATGAGCTGCCCTCACCAACACCAGCTTTATTTCCGTGGAGGTGGAGGCGTGGAGCTGTTCTTTTTCTTCTTGTGATCTGCCTGTGTTGCTTCAGATCTCGCTTCCGCTGGTAAACGGTACCGCAGAGGTTGCAGATTTCCGCACCTACCTTAACACTGCCGCCGCCGCCGCCGCTCTAGTCCACTACTACCATCTCGCCGCCACTCTCTGCCAAAACCACCTGTGCCAAAAACCTAACCGTCCCGCTCATCCACGCCACCGTGGATGACACCACCTACGACTCTCTCAACTACCTCGACGACAACCCGGATACCCACTTTCTCGAACAGTTAGTGCCCGACCCGGATCAGGAAGAGAGGCTTGTAAACCCGTGCGTGCTACAGGTCACGGTGTTCAAGGGCGGTGGGTTTACTCTCGGGGCCGCACTACACCACTCGCTGTGTGCTGTACTCGGTGCCACTCAGTTCTTCAACGTTATGGCTGAGTTGGCTCGTGGGGCGACTCGGGCTTCGGTTGAACCGGTGTGGGATCGAACGAGTCTGGGACCCACGAGCAGAAGCTAGATCTGAAGCAACACTAGAAGGCAGATCATAAGAAGAAGAAGAAGAACAGCTCCACCTCCACCGGGCCCGACGGCGAAGTTGTCACCGCCGCCTCTGGCTCCACCTCCACTCCTGAACCGGACGGCGTTTGAAGTTACGGAGAGGTAATATTTGCACATCTCTTTACATCTCATTACACAAGTTTTTTCCCTTTTGAGTTTCATTGGATGCCATGGAAATAAAGTTACTAACCTTTTTGTTTGGATACAAATTTGGGTAGGCAAGCCGTTTGTTAATTTTAGATAATTAATCTTAGGAAGTCTAGTAAAAATTTGAATAAATATCTCTGGAATCAATATTGAATTCTTGACAACCTTTGTCTCTTGCAAAAGTCAAATTACAATGGTAATGCTGAAGATAAGGAGGAAGTTTATGCACCGTAGTTGAATGTCTAAGAGGTATTGAATCCGGTTGAGGTTCAAGTGGGGGAACTAATGATGGAGTAGGCTCAAAAAATATACTTCTAGCAGTATCAACCCTCTTGTTCATTACAGCTTGCGAATTTGATAGCTATGTCATAGTGAATGGCACCAGTGATTCTGTCTAGAGCTTCCATTTTTGATACAACGGGTGGATGAGTGAAGCTAGAACTAGGTGAAGCACAGAACAAGGGATGGTCAATTGCAAAGAGTTTTGACAAGGTTGTGCACAACGTCGGTGAGGTTGCACCTTGGATGTTGCCAGGTTAGGACTAGGAGGTATGCAGATTTGGTGGCACCAAAAGTGTCCACAAATGGATGGTTTGGATGAATTTTGGAGATGGGGTTTAGTGTCACAAAAACTATAGGAGCCATGTAAGGATAATTTTCATGAAGTCAAATGGTGATTGCTATTGGAGGTGAGGAATAGAACACAAAAAAATAGCCATTTGCATTTAGGAGATTCACTGTGGTGCCATCATTGTGAATGAAGGTATCAATTGAAGGGTTGAGAGTGGGATAATCTTGAAGTAGTGAAGTCAGGTGCTTTTGGATGATCCATTTTTGTTCAGGGTCTGAATATGACAGAGCAAGTGAGGTGGTGGAAGAAAGTGCAGAATCAATGAATTGGATTGAAGATGTTGTTTCCATTTTGAGAGAGAGAGAGAGAACTTTGGATGGCCAAAGATGAAATTTGGTATATAAGATTTCGTGCCAAAATGTTAGCATAAATCTTTTGTGATCTCATATGTTATTTCTTAATCACAACGCAGAGAAAAAGACCAATTCCTGTTCTTATCTAAATTTATCACAATATAGAAAGACCATAACGTTGGAGTCAATTATGAAAAGTTATCAATAGGTTTTTAGTTGCTTGGAAGCCAAGTACTTTGTTCACCTGAGGAGGTTTCCTGCTTCCTCTCCCATTCAAAGTCATTGTGACCGTGTTAAAAATTCAATATTTTTAGAAGTTTCTTTCTGCTTCTTCTTTTTAATTTTTAATACTATTTTTTTTATAATTCATGAAAATGATTTACTACAATAGCTAGTTATAGTAAAGGGCTGTGCAGAATGGAGAATATTCTAAGCATGTATGTGGGTTGAAATTTGGCAATTCCTTCCTTACTAGCATTTTGTAGACTAAAAAAACTATATGACTTGGCAAAGTGTTTTCATCTAGACTTGACTTGGGACATAACATCACTGTAGCCTTGCTTGCTCTGGTTTTTGAGTAGTTCTGACATAGTCCAACCAAAATGGTGCACTAATTAAAAACTATCGCTTGGAAGCACATCAATGAATATGACATATAGAACATATGAATACTTTGGCGGATTGAGATCCACACAGTAAGGTCAGCCTTATTTGTTAGAGTTTTCATAGAGAATAATAATATCATAGTATTCTTAAATAGTTAAGTTTTGAAGATATCATAATATTTTTGTCCACTTGAACCTTGCAGTCAACATAAAAAGATCAGAACGCTTGCATGCTAGTTCATTTATGTAAGGAATAGTGACAAGATATTTGTATATTGGTGTAAAATGTTTTGTTTTGTTTTTTTGAGAATCTGGTGTAAAATGTTTTTTTTGTTGGTAAACAACAATGAAAATAGATTAGATACAAATAAGTCTATTAGAAGCATGCTCAACTTTATCATAGGATAGCAAATTCTCCACCACAAGCGATGGGCTATCAAAATTAACATAGTCAAAAAATTGGGTGGCTCCTAACTTAGCTAGTTCATCACCACACTGGTTTGCCTCCCACTAGATGTGTTGGACTATCGATTAGTGGAATTTCCTCAATAGGATCTTGCAGTCATTGAGCAAAGACTCCATCATAAGATTATTCATAGAATTATTGGTAAGCAATTAAACAATAAGCTCAGCATCTAGTTTCACACATAAAGAGTTAATCCTAAGTTGGGTTGCTAAAATGAGCCCATCCTTTAGAACCCATAATTCTACCATCGCACCAGATGTTATGCCTAAACATCTTGCAACCCATTCTTCATTCTTATTTCATTTCAGCCCACCTCCTCCTGCCAGGCCCAGGTGTAAAATGTTTAGTACCGTATAGACAGGACCTATATATAGAGAAGTTAGAATAACTAGTAGTAAAGTAGAAATTTGGATCTATATCTGGTTAAGGTAGAGGCATAGCATAGACATCCAAAAACTTTAAGGTGGGAATAGGAAGTTGGATCACTTAACAGCTTTGTGGATTTAGTCTACAATTTTTTTGTGTAACTTTCATTTCTATGCGTTGCATTTTTATTTTTAGGAATTTTAATATAATTATTTTTTTGTCTCTTTTTCCTTTGTAGGCATTGACACCATCATTCCATATACCAGCAGTCCATTTATATACCATTGTATATTTCAGTACACCATATGTACTGGTATTACCATATATTAGCGTACATATATTTTGATGGTAGGTACATACACTAGGTATCATTACCATTTACTGAGGCAATATATCCTTGGCATATGACCATACTTACTTGGCATACGACCATGCTTAGATATCATTACCATTTACTTAGGCGATATGTCCTTGGCATATGACCATACTTACTTGGCATACGACCATACTTAGATATCATTACCATTTACTTAGGCAATATGTCCTTGGCATATGACCATACTTAGGTATCATTTCCACTTAGGCGATATGTCCTTGGCATGACCATACTTGGGTATCATTTCCATTTACTGATTTATGACCATACTTATGTACATATATGATTCAGAGTATTTTACATTTGTGGTCTATAAGGCTAAATTCCTCAATGGCAGAAAAGAGAGCATGTAAAAAGGGGGAGGGGGATCCACAACCACAAATGTAAAATACTCTGAATCATATATGTACATAAGTATGGTCATGCCAAGGTAATATCATCTAAGTAAATGGAAATGATACCAAGTATGGTCATGCCAAGGATATATCACCTAAGTGGAAATGATACCTAAGTATGGTCATATGCCAAAGACATATTGCCTAAGTAAATGGTAATGATATCTAAGTATGGTCGTATGCCAAGTAAGTATGGTCATATGCCAAGGGCATATCGCCTAAGTAAATGGTAATGATATCTAAGCATGGTCGTATGCCAAGTAAGTATGGTCATATGCCAAGGATATATTGCCTCAGTAAATGGTAATGATACCTAGTGTATGTACCTACCATCAAAATATATGTACGCTAATATATGGTAATACCAGTACATATGGTGTACTGAAATATACAATGGTATATAAATGGACTGCTGGTATATGGAATGATGGTGTCAACGCCTGCAAAAGAAAAAGAGACAAAAAAATAATTATATTAAAATTCCTAAAAATAAAAATGCAATGCATAGAAATGAAAGTTACACAAAAAAATTGTAGACTAAATCCACAAAGCTGTTAGGTGATCCACCTTCCTATTCCCACCTTAAAGTTTTTGAATGTCTATGCTATGCCTCTACCTTAACCAGATATAGATCCAAATTTCTACTTTACTACTAGTTATTCTGACTTCTCTATATATAGGTCCAGTCTATACAGTACTAAACATTTTACACTCGGGCCTGGCAGGAGGAGGTGGGCTGAAATGAAATAAGAATGAAGAATGGGTTGCAAGATGTTTAGGCATAACATCTGGTGCCATGGCAGAATTATGGGTTCTAAAGGATGGGCTCATTCTAGCAACCCAACTTAGGATTAACTCTTTATGTGTGAAACTAGATGCTGAGCTTATTGTTTAATTGCTTACCAATAATTCTATGAATAATCTTATGATGGAGTCTTTGCTCAATGACTGCAAGATCCTATTGAGGAAATTCCACTAATCGATAGTCCAACACATCTAGTGGGAGGCAAACCAGTGTGGTGATGAACTAGCTAAGTTAGGAGCCACCCAATTTTTTGACTATGTTAATTTTGATAGCCCATCGCTTGTGGTGGAGAATTTGCTATCCTATGATAAAGTTGAGCATGCTTCTAATAGACTTATTTGTATCTAATCTATTTTCATTGTTGTTTACCAACAAAAAAAACATTTTACACCAGATTCTCAAAAAAACAAAACAAAACATTTTACACCAATATACAAATATCTTGTCACTATTCCTTACATAAATGAACTAGCATGAACCCCACCAATGACATTGTATGTAATTCTATCACCACCATATGTTACAGCCATGCCATTGCTGTTTAGCAGTAAAACTCCATGGCTGGTTCCAGCTTTCACCTTTCCATCCGCGGTAGGCCACCTAACATCAATGTAAAAGGGATGGGAAACATAAAGGTTGGTATCGGTTCTCGAGCTAGGAATGTCAGCATTCCACAATGTAAAAGTCTGATTAGGAATCAACTTGAAAGTGCTCTTTGTGTGCTCTCCTAGGACTCAAGCCATACAGGAGGACCTGTTTAGTGGAAGTGAGGAAGAGAGTTGAAGGTATTGATCCTAGAAGGCCAAGAAAGTGTTGGAGTTGGACACATTGGGTGAGGTGTTGAAGAGGACATCGCCGGAGGAGCGGCGGGCCACAATGAAGCCAAAAGGGGTGGTGTTGTGGAGGGTGAAGATGAGGTCTGAGTTGGGGTCAGAGATATTGAGGCTTTTGGGTGGTGGGTTTAGAAGGTCTAAAGGTGAATGATGAGTTTGGTTTGGCAAGGGAATGATGTCTTGTGGGATCTCCCATCTTTGTTGGTCAGAATCTGTGATTCTGATTCTCAATCTATCTTTTGTTTGAAATCTGCATAGAAGTAGAGCAAGTGATCAGTGGAAATTGGTTAAGGCTTTCTTCCTAGTTATGAATAATAGGATGCTCAAAAATTCTATTCACTCATTTTGAAAATAGTAAATAGCTCCACATCAATAATTTAAACGGATAGCAAAATTGTAATGATCAACTCTTTTTATATAAAAAAAGTCAACTTTTTATTTGATGTTAATATCATGGTAAAATCTAATTCATTCAATTCAAAATGAATTATTAAGATTTTAGAAATTCTGCAATAGACTTGTTCCTAATAATTATGGAAGATCTTAAACGTAAGAAAAACTTAGCTAGTACACAAACAATAAAAAAGTCCAATTAGGGTATCTTTTGATATGCATGAATTTGGGATCAAATGTTAATTTTTGAGAATTCAAGAAAAACTATGTCTATGTGTTTGATTTTGATAGAATTCAAATGTTAATACCACAAATATTTCATTTCTCGTAGAATGTGAGAATTCATAACCTTATGATATGTTAATTCTCATATATCTCCTATCCAAAAAAAAAAAATCTCATATATCTTATATTTTTAAGAATTATTAACTTACCACTTAAAAATATATATATATTTCTTATCTATATTTTAGGGCATTTTTGTTAAAAAAAAAAAAAATCTATTATAATCAAAATTAGCACTTGGAGATCTTATAAATTAAAAACAATACAATTTTTTTAACTTTAGAATATAAGATATTTAATTAGTAATGCCACTGGACATGAAACCTCCACTAAATAAAGATTTTTTTTTTTTTTATTAAAAAAAAAAAAGTTGAAACACAATAATGTTGGAAATGTATATTGTATTATTGTGACAAAACTAAAGTATTACAATATCAGTTTATTCATTGCTATTTATCCTGAAAAGTTTGCATACGAAAAAAATGCAATCTTATTAGTAGAAGAATCAGTTTATAATAAACTTTACCTGGCAGTGAGGGTGAGATTTTGAATATCAGGTCCATAGATGGAGGAGCTGTGAATGAGGCTTAGAGAAGCAGTCAATGACTTGCCAGAATGATCAATTTTAACTGATCTAATGGCATAGCCAAAACCAACTGTTTGATTTTGGTGTTGTGCATTTGATGGTGCAAAGTGACAAATAAAAAAACAAAGTAATAAGAAAAAAAAAGTTGAATCTCATAATGAGGATGAGATGCTTTTGGTCTACTCATGTTGTTCCTTCTCATTTCTACTTTTGTGTGAGGATGATTTTGGAGCATGGTTCTTTACTACAGTGTATATTTATAGCTCCATAAGTGTTTTCTTTTATGGAAAAATGGTAATGTATTGCTAATCTAAGGAAATTAATAATATATTTTGTTCAAAAAGGAAAATGAAATAATACATTCATTCTATGTAATTGTTGTTAAAACTTAAATGCATGGTTTTACTTTTTGTCATATGACAATAGTAAAAAAAAAAAAAACACAAATTCACACAAATTTGCTATATGTTTAAGTTATTGATGAAGATAAATCTAGAACACTCCCTCGACAATAAGTTATATATTCTTTTGTATCAAAAAAAAAAAAAAGTTATCTATTCTTTCAAAAACTCTATATGAAAAAATATCCTATAATTTATTTTTCACATCTTATTCCACTTTAGTACAAAGATAACAATAAAACGTAGACTTTTAATAAAAAAATTAAAAAAAAATTTAGTAAAAGAAAAAAAAAATATTTTTCATATAAATATTTATCGGTAATATTCAAATAAATAAATCAATTACGATGGACTGTGTTTATTACACACCAAACTGTTTTACATAGTTTTACACAATCCCAAAAAAAAAAAAAAAAAAAAAAAAAACAACAACAACAACAACAACAACAACAACTAAAATCATGACCTCATCAAGTCAGGGTCCCAATTATTTTTTGAACCGTGTAAAACAGATTATGTACATCAAGTATGGGAAAACAGTGCCATTTCTCAGTTTCTTTCCATGGGCAATGGTGATCACTTCAAAACCATTGGCCTACTTGGGGTGAGAACATTCAGTTTAGTGCTCTCATTGATGACGAGGGTTTGGGTTGTAATTGCACAAAAATTGACAAATTCCCATGGGCACATAGCAGGGAGAGTTTGGCTGGGTACAGAGTATGGAGAGTTTAGAGCAAGGAGCATATATTGGGTAGCTATGGCCCAAAACTAGTATATATTTTACTATATTTGTCTAAGTGGACCGAATGGACCAGATTGGACCGAATGGACCAAATAGACTGAAATGATTCAAAGTGATCGATGTGGACCGAATGGACTAATTGGACCAAGGTGGACCAAATTAGATCAAAATACTACTCTAATGTGACTTAGCGGGAGCGTAATCAACCATAAATGTTATGTTTCAACTTTTAAAAATTATATAGATGATAAGTAAGAACATTTAAAATGGAGGAAAACTTGAACGCAACAATGATCCACTCATTAAAATTAAACTAATAAAATTGACGCGTTTTACACACAAGAAAAGTAACAGGATCAATTTGATAAAAAATAAATTGAAGTATCTCAACAGCAATTAGACCTAATAAAAATAGTGACAAGTATTCCAAATAAAAACACGATAATTCTCACACATTCTCAATATATAGAAATTATGGCTTTTTCTTTCCAAAGAATCTTGAGTTTTTCACCCTCAAAGTGCAAAAGAGATTTTTATTGCTTGTTGATTAAATTATGGTCTTAATTCCTTGTTGCCAATAGACTTAATGTAAAACTAGATATAAATATGCCGACACATGCTATCATCGGGAAGGAACCAAGTTCCCACTGTATTATTTATTGAGAAACACCCAATTATTTAATCGTTGCAATTTTCAAATTTAAACCTAATTCAACCCACTGCTTTTATACTCACTCTGTGCTCTCACTCAGTTGCTCATGGTGCCACCAACGAAGCAGTCAAAGGTGACGAAGCGCAGTGGCCATTCACACCGCGGCAGTTTACTCACATGTTACTGGTGCAGTGAGATGAAATTCAACAAGGATTCGGAGATGGAGTCCCACAACTGTTAGTTTCATTGCAAGGACTCCGAGCAATGCCGATGGTGCAGGATGGTGTACCGGTGCCGCCGCAATTTGAAGTTCCACAAGGCGACTACACATGGTGCAAAGAAGAAGACAACGGCGGAGATGTCATAGTCGAAAGCGCCCACGGAGAGCTCGAAGTCGAAAGCGATGACGGAGAGCTCAAAACATATATTTTTTATGAGCACCATTATTTAACTATGTTACTTTTGAAACTATAGGCTATACTTTGCTTCTTTTAAAATTCCTATGTTTAATTTATTAGTTATGAAATTACATGGTTCAATTTGTTATACCTCTTAACTTATAGGGTGCAAAACATATTTTTTTATGAGCACAATTCTATAACTCATGTTACTTTTGAAACTATAGGCTATACTTTCTTTTCTTTTCTTTTCTTTTTTAAATTCCAATGTTTAATTTATTAGTTATGAAATTACATGGTTCGATTTTTCATACCTCTTAACTTATAGGGTGCAAAACATATTTTTTAAGAGCATTATTACACTAACACAAAAATAAAAAATAAAAAATAATTAATTTGTTATTTTTGAAACTATAGGCTATACTTTGTTTCTTTTTAAATTCCAATGTTTAATTTATAGTTATAAAATTAAATGGTTCAATTTGTTATACCTCTTAACTTATAGGGCATAAAACATGTTTTTTTAAGAGCACCATTGCACTAACTCAAATATTTATTTAATTTGTTACTTTTGAAACCATAGGCTATCCTTTTTTTTTTTTTTTTTTTTTAATTCCAATGTTTATTTTATTTAATTTGTTACTTTTGAAACTATAGGCTCTACTTTTTAAAATCACTATCAAATCCAAAATAAAATACCCATTTAGTAAACTAATAAAGTATTGTCTTATGAAATTTTTATTTTACCAACTCAATTTCCACATGGTTCTCAAAAATAATAATAATAATAATAATAAAAAATAAAAAATAAAAACTCAATTTCCACATGCACTTTTGGATTTTGGATTATGTGTTTAATATACTCAAATTTTCATAATCTTTTTTGATAAGTACACGTGTAAGAAATTAAAAAAAAAAAAAGGATTCAAATATTTTTTCATTAACCTATTATTTTCCCCCTTACTTTATAGTATTAACTAGCATTATGCTCATGCAATGCACGGCTTAATCAAAACTTATATGTAAATAATTTTTTTATTAATTTACTTAAAATAAATAATAAAAATAAATGAATATTTTACTTTTAATGAATGCATGTTGTGTGAAACTAAGATATCATAAAATGCATATTGTAAGGTATCATAAAATGCATATTTGTGGCCAAGAAGCCTAACCTTAAGGATTTCTCAATAGTGATCTTTTTTGGGGACACCACAACTAACCCCATTCCAAATCCACTCTGATTGGATGCCCCCATCAACATGCAATTTCCAAATTGATGGCCCTCGTGGAGAAATTATCTCAACTTGTTTTCCTCCTAAGTTTTGCTCCATGTCCTCCACTTCTACTGGAGACTTAGTGAATTCTGCTACCAAATCTGCAAGACATATACTTAATAGTGGTCAAAGGCATATACTTAATGTCAAAAGCCCCTAAAATTGTTCCCCACTTGCCAATTTCTCCCTGTATAATTAGCCTTTCGAAGCAATGATTGAAAAGGACGTTGGGTTAAAACCACAACTATGTGAACTTGGAAATAATGAGGGAGTTTTCGCATGGCATGTACTACAGCCAAAATAGCCTTCTCCAGTGGCAAGTAACGAACCTCTGCTTCATGTAGTAACTTGCTCACATAATAGATTGGTCGTTGTACTACGTTGTCCACCCTTATCAGCACTAGGCTAACTACATGAGAGGCTACAACAATATAGGCAAAAAGAACCTCTTCCTCTTCGGGCCTAGACATAATAGGTGGCCGAAAAAGATAATCTTTCAACTGTTGGAAAGCCAATGCACATTCTTTTGTCCACTCAAATCCTTTCCACTTGTGCAACAATTGGAAGATAGGCTTACATCTATCAGCGGACCATGAAATAAATCGGTTCAAGGCTGCAGTCATTCTTGTCAACTTATGGACTTCCTTGGGATTCCGAGGAGGTTGTAGATTGTTAATTGCCTTAATTTGATCAGGGTTGACTTCAATTCCCCGATGAGTAACCATATAACCCGAAATTTTTCCTGCATTGACACCAAAAGAACACTTAGATCATTAAGGCGTAGTTTGTTGGTAAACAACAATGAAAATAGATCAGATACAAATAAGTCTATTAGAAGCATGCTCAACTTTATCAAAGGACAGCGAATTCTCCACCACAGGCGATGGGCTATCAAAATTAACATGGTCAAAAAATTGGGTAACATGGTCAAAATTAAGAATAGACTTAAAGTGGGTTGGAAAGGATACTGAAATTAATTGAAGCTACATGGGAGAGAGAAAAACAATGCAGTGAGCGCAGTGAAAAAGAAAAAGGGTGTAGTGAGAGTATATGAGAGCAAAGAAAATAGGGGAAATTTCTATAGTTGTGAGACGTATACAAGTGAAGATATATTTGAGGTTTTCTTTTGTATTTGGTGTGGATCTTTAGTTGGATATAAACTTAAGAGGATGTTGTGGGAATTTGATCCATGTTTTTCTCTTCAAGGAGAAAGGATTTCCACTTAAAATTTTATGTTCTTAAATATCTTATCTTATGTGTGATTGAAATTTTGGCTTGGTAACTATTGGTACCTAACATTATATACTCAAATTGGATGATTTAAAAAGTGAATGGTTTTAATTGAAACTCTTTCTAATGATTAATTTGAAACTACAATAAACTATAGAGATATTATTAAATTTACCCACATTTTTTTAACTAGTGTAATAACTTCTAATAAGGAGAGAATATTGACTTGCTGCAATGACTATCTAACCTTTATTATGTAATATAATATATGATGTCTGGAAATTAGTCTATCTAATTAAGCTTGACCAACAAATAGGGATAATATATGATCAGATCATAATTTTCTTACATGAGATCTGGGCCAGTCCTCTTGGTGCACCTGTATTAGGCTCAAAGTTGCACAAGTCCAACTTGATTAGGTCTGCTTTAAAATGCTTTCTCAAATCCAAAAAGTTGGGCAGCTCCATAGAGAGAACCCCTTTGAATATCACTGGGCTGTATGAACCACTACATTTATTAGAGCACTTAAATTAATACGTGTATAATAGAAAAATGACTACACTTAGTTAACTAAGCTCAAAATTCAGCCATATATGTAAAAATTATGGTTTTAAAAATCAGACCAGGGCAAAATTGTTGTTGCCTCCGGTTCTTGGTTCAACTTGGTTCTTGATCTGTTTTGGAGTTTTTTCCAAACCGGATTAGTGGCCGGTTTTTGGTTCAACCAATCGGACTAATTGGAAGAGTTTGGTTTTAAAACCATGGTAAAAATATATAGTTGCTATAGTGACCGTATAAATTTACATTAGCACTATGTATTTTGTTATTTAGTTTTTTATTCTTTCTTTACATATTTTAAGAATGAAGAAAGAAAGTAGATTGTAGTTTTTGTGTGTGTAAAAAGAAAAATAATTAAATTTTTTTGATATTTTAATAAAATGTAATGTAAAATAGATAATTTGATGTAAGATGTTTTGAAAAGTTAAAATGTAAAATAGAAAAAGTAGGTTTTATACTAAAATAGAAATAAATTTTTGGATGAACTAATGCAAATGCTCTTACTTTTACCTCGTACATGAAAAAAAAAAAATTAAACCTTAAAATTTTGAAGTAATATAGTAAAAGAAGTGTACCATGGGCCATGGCAATTTGAAGGGTCCTTGTTGAAGAGTTCCACTGAGTAAACTTTGACAGTTTTGTCTTATATAAATATAGTCTAATGTGGATGGTGTAAGAAGGGATTGGATAAAAGATAAGCTGAAAGTAAAGGAAATGGACAGGTTTGAGACATATTTGGGTTTACCTACATTGATAGGACGCTTAAAATATCAAACTTTTGCCTTCCTTAAAGATAGAGTCTGGAAAAAGTTACAGGGATGGAAAGGCAACGTGCTATCCAAAGCCGGAAAGGAGGTGCTAATAAAAGCAGTAGCACGATCTATTCCAACCTATACAATGGGTGTGTTTCAATTGCCTGTGAGGATTTGCAATGAACTAAATTCTATGTGTGCAAGATTTTGGTAGGGTCAGACGGATAGTGAAAGGAAGATCCATTGGAAGAGTTGGGATTTTCTTGCTCAACCAAAGAGAGAAGGCGGAATGGGGTTTAGGGATATCCTAAGTTTCAACTTGGCAATGCTAGCCAAGCAAGGATGGTGGTTACTACAAAAAAAGGAATCACTGCTTTATAGGTGTTTCAAAGCAAAATATTTCCCAAGGTGTAGTTTCTTGGAGGCAATGGACAAACCAAATGGTTCCTATGTGTGGAAGAGCTTAATGGCGGCCTATCCAATATTGAAGAAGGGATGTTGTTGGAGGGTTGGAAATGGGCTGAGATTAGGGTCATGGAAGACAAATGGATACCTAACTACACAACAAATAGGGTGCTTCACCCACCGGAGGAAGAAGAGTGGGAATGGAGGGTGTGCGAGCTGATAGCCATGGATTATTCTTTCGAATGTAACCCAATCTTTTTCTTATATTTTTCTATTTTTTAGTCATATATATTTTGTTTTGTTTCAATAATTTCAAAGCCGTGAATCATTTGATTCTTTAATATTTTTTGTTCTTTCAAAAGTTTTAATATTTGAATTTTTAAGTTATTTTTTGCAATATCTAAAATTGTCTGACAAATTTTTTGTAAGCCCTTGCACGTTCAAGCAATGACTTCTTCATCAAATTGTAACACAAATTGAAGTCATACAAGAGCAAATCATGTAATGGTATAGTTGCTTAATCAATTTAAGATTTTATAAAATTATTTTAGTCTACCTCACAAATAGGTAGGTTCCTGTGCATAGCACAAATTAGCGACTAATAATTATTAAAAATGAGATAGAAATAGTGTCTTAATTCTTAAAATTTCTTTGTGTAATTTAGGGAATAACAGTTTTCGTTGTTTAAACAATAATACACGTATTTCCACAACACTTAAACAATGTTACTAAAAATTTCTTACCAAACAGGCTCTCAATTTTTTAATTAATCTTGTTTGTTGTTGGAATTTCTTCTTAAACCCTTTTGCTATAGTTCACTAATCTAATTTCTCCTCATCGCATCAAATAGAGGTCGTGTAGGTAGAGAAAATTCAAATTTCAAGAAAAGGTTGCAACTTTAAACTATGGTTGATCGTGGTAGAGGTTGTGGGGTAGAGGAACTCAAGATTGGCAGGCAGAGATGGTTGAGATATTTTATATGATTTAAGATTT
Organism: Quercus cerris; assembly: GCA_963669245.1. NCBI lineage: Eukaryota > Viridiplantae > Streptophyta > Magnoliopsida > Fagales > Fagaceae > Quercus > Quercus cerris. The sequence continues at coordinate 84,709,076 of OY770007.1, forward strand.
ATTGTAAGCTACTGAAGCACTTCAGCGATGAGAACTGGTGAGACTCCATATAATTAAAATCTCTTCCATGATACCAGTGAGACTCCACATTGCACGTTCAAGCAATAACTTCTTCATCAAATTGTAACACAAATTGAAGTCATACAAGAGCAAATCATGTGATGGTGTAGTTGCTTAATCAATTTAAGATCTTATAAAATTATTTTAGTTTACCTCACAAATAGGTAGGTTCCCGTGCATAGCACTGATTAGCGACTAGTAATTATTAAAAATGAGATAGAAATATTGTCTTAATTCTTAAAATTTCTTTGTGTAATTCATGGAATAACAGTTTTTGTTGTTTAAACAACAATACACATATTTCCACAACACTTAAACAATGTTACTAAAAATTTCTTACCAAACAGACTCTCAATTTTTTAATTAATCTTGTTTGTTGTTGGAATTTCTTCTTAAACCCTTTTTCTATAGTTCACTAATCTAATTTCTCCTCATCGCATCAAATAGAGGTCGTGTAGGTAGAGAAAATTCAAATTTCAGTAAGAGGTTGCAACTTTAAACTATGTTGATCATGGTAGAGGTTGTGGGGTAGAGGAACTCAAGATTGGCAAGCAGAGATGGTTGAGATATTTTATATGATTTAAGATTTATTGTACGCTACTGAAGCACTTCAACGATGAGAACTAGTGAGACTCAATATAAATAAAATCTCTTCCATGATACCAGGCCCATAGAACTTGAGGCAAGAGGCTAATTGAAGGATCAAATTGGTGTGTGCAGTTGGGTTGAAGGATGAGAAATTTGAAAGTGTTTGTTCTATAGATTGGGATTCTCTACCAAATTATGATGTCTATTTTGATGATGGATGATATAGGAGTGAGTACTTCAATACATATTAAAGAACCCATTCAATAGAATAGTATGCAAGTCCCAAGAGTGATCTTTTGGATATGGAAGGCTTGCATAGGCACGTTGATTTGAATAATCCACTAGTGCTTGGTGAAATTTGCAAGAGAGAAAATTTATTGGAGATGGACACTTTCACTTGGATAGATGTGAATTTTTGTTATAAGTAATAAAACTTCATAGAAATGGTGAATAAATCATACAAAGGAACCAAAGCACACAGGCAGTGACTAAGGAAACTGCATCTAAAACTATGGTGCATGGAAAGTACAACGAGCAGAGAACCACATCTCAAGAAGCAGAAATAATTATTCAAATTTCCCCTTCCCCTCTTCTTGTAGCCAAATTTACAATGAAAAAAAAAATCTATTACAATAATATACAATATTTTGAAAACGAATAATAAAGAAAAAATGCTATGCATAAATGCTTTTCAAAAAAGAATGTCTGCCGACAATAAATTAAAATACATAAGAACAAGAATATGGTAAAGTTCAAACTTCAAAGTACAAATGAAAACTCCAAAAAAACCAATAGAGTTGCATAGAACTCTAATACTGTTTTTTATATATAATAAAACTTTATTGAATGAAAATAATCAATTACAAAGAGCAAAAGCACACAGGAAGTGTGCTGAGGTAAACATGAAAACAAACAAAATATTTTACCAAAGACACAAAACAACAAAGCAAGTTTTTGCGTATGAACATATCCACTAACTAGAACAACCACGTTTAGTTAATTTCTAAGAAAATAATTAAGCTGAGGAAAAGAAAAGAATTTTGCTGGTGACAGAAACTTACCCATGGGTAAGAGTACTTTCTTGGATGCAGAACTTGGGTTGTTGAAGAGTGAGAGAGAGGATAATTTTTCTGTTCTCAATTTATTTTGCTCAAGGATTTTATTAATATACAGGCACTGCAGTATACCATCCTGATCCAGTAGTCTTGTATTCTGGTAGGACAATCCAAATTTTGTTCAAATTTATACTAAACCCAGCAAAAAGTAATCCAATAAAAAACCATTTTTTATTTGAATAATTAGAATGATAACTAATGCCTTTCGCATCAATATTAGAAAGAACTCAAATTGAATTACCCTATTCTCCATCTATTGGTGCAATGAAAATAATTCATTAAAAACATAAGAACGAAGAGAACCAATTAGATTGTAGCAATTGAAATTGTTAAATTACCGATTGTCCTAAAAGCTTAAGCTATTAGTTAATTTAATCATCTAACCACATACCTCTAACACTCCCCCTCACGTTTGGGCTGAAACTTAACTTATCAATTGAAATATGGTAAATTTAATCATTTAACCACATATTTCTAACAAAAATGAAGAGCGCAATTCAATAAAATAGAAAAAATAAAGATTGAGAAACTGAGGCTGGGCCTTTATTGTAGCATAACTTGTCTTCAAACTACACAAGCACATCTTAAGTCAAATAGTTTTGCACACATTCACTAGCTTATTTGATGCACTTCAGATATACCAAAGTGGGGAACAAAAGAAGGATAGGGATTGGCCGGAGTAAAGTGGCTTATCTTTGGCATTTTCCATGCTAAACACGCCCATGTCAAACCCTCCACCATTATGTGTACAAAGAAAAAGGGGTAAATCATCATCTGTAACATAGATACAATTAGGTTTGATTCCATTGAGGCTCAATGCAGTCAATGACAATGATGAACTGTCACCCACAAACAATGCTTGATCACCCAAGCTATCAACACTCACCCATTTGTATTTAAATTTACTTCCCTATTGAGTACATCTTTTTAATCTTTTAACTTTGAACCCAATTGTCACATAGAGGTTTTCATTTTCATTGAAGCCTTTGTCATCAGATTCATCCATAGGGTCCTCATCTTCAACATCAACTTCAGAGTCTTCATCACTGGATTCATTTTCACTGTAGTCGAACTCAGAGGACTCATTTACCTTTGAATAAAAATGACCTCCTCGAAAGCGTCTAATCAACAAAAGGTCTCCTGATGATTCAACAACATACTTTTAGATATGCGTTTGGATGTATATACGTACTGATTCTTTCTTGAGAAACTTTAGCCCTTGGCTTTTTGTTATCATCAATGTGACAAACAGCAAGTCCACCATGATGATCTTCAGCATAAAATTTACCTTCGTAAGATGCAATGTCAGCAAAGCTCCTTTGAGAACTTTCTATATCCATCCAAGCTTTATATCCTGGTCTAGTGAAGGCCAATTGCTGATGTTCACCGTAGATTACCATGAGAATGCAATCACAATTGCAGTTGCAGCCATAGTTCCTAGGACTCTTTGACAAAACAGCCTTCTTAAGAAACATTCCACAAAGCTCTTTAGGCGTGAGTTCGAAGTCATACTAACAGCAAAAGGTAGCTTGGGATGGAAGACATAATATATGTTTAGACAATGGATGCAAGAGTTTAATTCGCAAATCAGTTCCTAGAGTGAGCAACCATCCAAAAGATGTTCCAAAGCATCTTCTTCCAGCAACCTGCGGCAACTTGAGATCATAAACTTTAGTATCTCGTAATTTGAAGAAGCTATGTGTCTCATTTTGCTTGTTATTGCTGTTATCACTTTGTTCGTTCTGCTCAGCAAGCATAAGCCAAGGACAACTAGGAGGTAATGGGAATTTCTCCGGTGAATTTAGGAGTGAGTGCCATGACTTGCATACAGCACCTGAAATGATGATATCATCATAAAATTGTCGATTCACTATTCGAAAGAAGACATCACATGGAATATCAGCCCACTTTGACATCTCAATATGTTGGTTATCCTGGAATACTGCAAAACAATTATAAACAAAACAAAAGTTAAGAATTGACATGATACTTACGTAATCCAAAATAACTTCAAAACATAAAAAGTTAAGGATAATGGTTTTAAAGAATAATATTACACATGTAATGTTCTTAATATGAATCGAACATGAATGTATATGAAGACGGATTTCCAAGTGTCAAAGTATACTAGTGCAAGAAATTCAATTATTATTAGACCACAATCTGTACAAGTTCATGTAATCATAACTGTATTAAGATCCCAATTAAGAAAGGTCATTATTTTGATGTTAGTTTCGCCAAATCTAAAGTAACAGTTGGATTAGAACATTCTAGTTGGAGGGACTACTCTCAATTATTAAAGCAAGACACTTTTTTTTTTAATAGTAGGAAACTAGATGGTAGGACCATTCGAACAACAAAATCATTCAAAGAATAGAACTTGTACAGTTCATGCAATCATAATTGAATTAAGATCACAATTAAGAAAGGTCATTACTTTAAATAGTTAGATTAGAAGTAACATTCTGGACTGCTCTCAATTATCACAGCAAGACACTTTTTTTTTTTTTGTTTTTGTTTTTGTATTTTAATAGTAGGAATTCTTAACTCCTAGGCACCTGTATAGCAGAATCTAGATGACAGGACTGTTCAAACCACAAAATCATTCAAAGAATAGAACTTGCACAGAACTCTGACAAAATAATTCAAATAATATTGTTCCCACTAACCAAAATCAAGAATGTTTGGTTTCTATGAAGTAAAACATGTTTGTATGCTAGTGACAGAGACATACCCGTGTTAAAGTGTAAAAGGACTTTTTTTTTTTTTGGAGAAACAAACACACAAAGGAGAGAAAAAGGATTCTAACACAAAAGCACACCATAACTCCATTGGACTTTGAGAAAGGAAACTTGCGTTTTATATTTTATAGATGTTGAGTGTTCAAATTCTGGTCTGACTTGGAATATAGAAATATAAAAGGAAAACCGAAAAACAAGAATTCCTAATTTGGGTTGGATTTTTTTATTGTCAATATGGGCCTATGTATTAGGCTATTCTTTCAATAAAATGGAACTGTCAAAGCCAAGCCTTTAAATTTTCATTTTTATTTTTATGAAAGAAATCTATTGAAGAAGATCTAATTAAGTTGCACTTCCTTCTCAAAAAAAAAAAAAAAGTTGGACTTATACAATATTGGGCCTAATCCACCTGAATTAAGGAGAATGGCCCGAACTCAAAGCTTCATGTAAGAAAATTCTAATTTTTTCATATATTTCATATTTGAGAGAGAGAGAGAGCTAGATTTTTTGTTTGGGGGCCAAATTTTGGTACTAATATCACAAGTTTAGATAAAATATTTTATACATCTGTAAATGCATATACACAGATATAAACATTAATATTTTGATACTAGAATAGGTCATAATTTACAAATATATTATATATAAAATTAATAACTTTCACATATTTATATTCGCAATATAATTTTTTAGGAGAACTTATTGTCTTTTAAACTCCAACGAGTATAAAAAGGTTGTTTAGTTTGATATTAAATATGCGTAAAAATTAATATTTTATTAGGGTTTGACATTGTTGCAAATTGAGATTTTAAAATATAAAATTTCATTAGAAAAATAGGATTTGTTATTAGGTAAGTCAATTAATTGTTTATTTCATTAGGAAAATATGATTTGAGTGTGTCCCAACAATGCTTGGTACTTTAACTTTTAAATAACTTCAATAATCTCTCTTGAGATTTTGGAAAATGAATGAAAAGAAGTTTGCTGGGCCTTAGGAGAAATATTCTCAATTTTAAAAAAATATATATATATATATTTTCTCACACTTGTTTTATTCTAGGACAGTAGGACTGTATTTATTAAGGATTCCTAACTTGTTATTTAAAAAAAAAAAAAAAAAAAAAAAAGATTACTAACTTTGTTAGGATTTTAACAAGTTGGCTAAATGAGTGTGGCGGCTCAATAGTGATACTGGGCCTAGATTTGTAATACGCTATTGTCACTTCTAAATTATCATTTGGGCTGCCCAATGTTGTGGACTTGGGTTGGACCAACAGTCTCAAAGCAAATCTCATTGAGTTGGACTTGTGCAAGGTTTGGGCCTACTCCAACTGCACCAAGGGGGATGGTCATGGCTTAGGCTCAAAGTTTCTGTTCAAAACAATAGAAGGTACTCATTTGACAAAGTTTCTGGGTTCATGTAAATTCTTAATTTTGAAGTATTTATTTATTGGCAAAAATGCAAAACTGGCCCTCTAACTTTCACGTTTTTTCATTTCAGTCCTCTAACTTTCAGTTTTGTCAATTCAGTCCTTTAACTTTCAATTTTTGTCAATTCAAGTCTCCGTTACAAATCCGTTACTGCTGCCGTTACAGCTGCCAAAACGACGCCGTTTTCTTTTCTTTTTTTTTTCTTTTTTTTTTCGGAATTAAAAGAAAAATCTGAAAAAAAAAAAAAAAAAAAAAAAAAAGAAAACATTAAGGGGAACGACGTCGTCGTTCCCCTTCCCTGAATCAAAACAAAAACAAAAACAAAAGGGATTCGTTCCCTTCATTGAATCAAAACCGAAAATAGGGATTCACCAAATCCCTAACTTTGAGTCCGAGAGAGAGAGAGAGTGAGCCGAACTCTGGTTCGACTCCGCCCTCAGCTACGCCCCATCACGTACGTATATCATCCTCACTTCTTCTTCTCTTTATTTTCTATAAGAATTAGAAGAAAACTCAGGATTTTCTTCTCGGTTTTTGGCTTTTCTTTGCAATGTACTCACTTTCTTGATTTTTTTCTTTAGGCTTTTAGAGAAGAAAATTCTAGATTTTGTCTCTGAGTGTTATAGGATTGGTCCTAATTTAGTGTTTATAAGTGTAAACTATCTTGGATTTTTAGGGTTTCTTGACTTTGATTTGAGGATAATCGAAATGTACTCTCTCTCTCTCTCTCTCTCTCTCTCTCTCTGAGTTCTCCGCTGTGGTTTCTGTTTGGTTTGGTTTGAATTTGAGGGTCTCTTAATTTTTTTTTTTTTTTTTAATGGGTGTTCTTAAAGTTTGATTTTTTTTTTGTCATTTTTATGGTTAGCTTTAAAATTTCTGTCATATTGGTGCTTCCATCCATTGTCTTTACTGTAAAATCACATTGTATCACGTATGAGAATAGTGTTTGTTTTATAAGCTAAAATGAAAGAATTGTTGAAGTTTCAAGACTAAAATGACAAAAATTAAACTTTAGGGATGGAAAAACAATTCATGTAGTTTGTCTGAATTTTTCTCCTTTAATTGATTTTATTTATCTTGGATGTTGTTTAGTGGACTTGATGAAAGAGGGCAGCACTGTAATATTGCTCAATGCTAAAATTGACATGTTCAAAGGATCAATGAGGCTTGCTGTGGACAAGTGGAGCCGTGTTGAAGTCACTGAACCTGCTGATTTCACTGTGAAGGAAGATAATAACCTGTCACTGATTGAATATGTGCAGTGAATCTTGTTGAAGAGTGACTTTTCTGGACAGTGTTCACCCTCACTGCTCTGCCTTGACTGAATCAGTGGTGGGTGTGCCATGAAGACTGTGAGGACTGAGGGGGTTATGACTTTGTATATGATTTTGCTTTGAACATTGGCTTGTGATTTTGCTTCATCAATTCATTCATAGACCTGAATTTTGTAATTAGCTTTTTTGATTTGGCATCTTTGAGGAAATTGTATTTGACAAATTAATATATATGGAAAATATCTCATTGTATTAATATAAATGGTTGCTACAATTTACATCAAATAGGATTTATTCCATTACAATAGGTGGGGTTTCCTCTATACTGAAGGTGAGAAATTGATGATAACTTACATTTTTACGGTTGCTTTCGTATTTGTTGATTAAAAAAATTTTAGCAGAAATTTAAAGAACAAACCCATTCCATGAAATTTATTCTGAGAAACTCAGTTGTTTTCTTAGTAAAGATGAGACCAACAAAGTTTAAATTTATACTAAAATCTTCAACCGTTGAGAAGCTTACTCTGTTAAATATAACCTTTTGGAATGTGCACTTATTAATTATATCAATAAAACTATATATCAAAGGCCTAATACTAGATTGATAATTAGTTACAAAACACAGTAACACACTATCAAAATAACCCAGATAAAAATGTCTATATTAAATCATGTTAAGAAATGTGACTCATGAAGACTCTATTTATTTATTTTTTTTTGTTTCCATTAAGACTGAAATTCTAAATCCTCTAAAAAGGGGAAGGCATGAGATTTTCTGCAGGGAAAGAAAGATTTATTTTATTTATTTTAATTTTTTTAACAAGTGAGTTAACTTTGTCCCCCCAAGGGAAAGGTATTAACCATGATTGTTTTGCAAGGAAATAGCCAATTGTCGAATCCACTTGGAATTTCATCCAACGGCCAATTAAAAAGAGTTGGAACTAGATCTAGGTGGGATAGTGATTGGTTTGCAAAATTAGGTGGGTGTGACAATGGATGGATGTCATTTGTGAGTTCTTGTGAGGGTTGATTGTTATGGGTTATGGTGGGCTGAATTATGTAGTCATCCACAGTAATTTCATATAATTGTTCATTGGCTGGGTCATCATAGTCAGAGTCATACCATTCATAATCCACATCTCCCACGGCACCATTCTCATCCTTGCCCCTAACACCATTCCCTTCATCGACTACATTATCACCCTCCTCAAACTCATCATCAGCAAGAGCCCCATCCCCATCCTCAACATCAACTTCATCAACATCATTATCATCATAATCACCATCAATGTCATCAACACCCACACCCTCCACATCAACACCACAACCAACTAAATTTGCAGCATCAACAACACTAACATCCTTGACTAACAATTGTTTTTGAACAGGGATTGCATGTTCTACATAAATGTCTATTTTAGGATCAATGGGGTCAAGACACTTAAATAATTCATGAGTATCACCATCAGTAGACAAATATCTTAAACCATTGTCAAGATCCAACCCAGGCACAAGATAATAAAACTGAACATAATCCAAAACCCCTAACTCCACACAATAATTCTTAACCTCTGGTACAGAAAAGCAATCCGAATCCACATTATCATAAACTTTCACCTTGCCACCTATATACTTCCTCTTCTTAACTGAGTGGTGCAATACTTCATTGTAGTGAAGAACTAACGTAAAATTCTGACCAATCATCTTCCCTCTGAAAGTTTAAAATAAAAAAAGTCAGCACACAACATAAGTATTTTAGCCGACGAAGACAGTCTTAAGTAACCCCACACACACCATTAGCCCAACAGAAAAATAAAGGGCTGACATCTAAATACTCCACACAGCAAACAATTCCTCCAAGTGGGGACCAAATTGTTTCGAAACAATAAAATTGCATGTGAAGATGTTCAGCAAACAAACAAAAAAATATATATTATTCACTCAAAAAAAAAAATTATATAAAGTAGATTATCCCATTCTCACCTAACAGTCAATAAAGTCCAACATAAACAAATAAAATGCAAAAAAAATACTTTCAAAAAGTCACCAACTTTATAAAATACACAGCTCATTATTCTGCTGCTACATATACCCAAAAAAAACACACTAAAACTATTCTTTGCTTATTCTTTGCTGGGTATTTATGAGAGAAGTGTTGGTGGGTGAAGATATTTATGAGATAACCCATTTATGTACAGATTAGAGGGTCACCGATTCAGAAGCTGAGTGAAGTGTTTAGTCATTAAGCTGAAAAATATACCTGCGAAGTGGCTGGGCGGCGAGCAGGGGCGGCAGGGGCGGCGACTGAGGCAGCGAGCAGGGGCGGCAGGGGCGGCGACTGGGCAGCGAGCAGAGGCGGCGAGCAGGGGCGGCGACAACTCTGCGAACTCAGTCGCTCTCTCGCTCTCTCTCTCTCTCTCTCTCAAACCGGCTCACTCTCTCTCTCTCTCGGACTCAAAGTTAGGGATTTGGTGAATCCCTATTTTCGGTTTTGATTCAATGAAGGGAACGAATCCCTTTTGTTTTTGTTTTTGTTTTGATTCAGGGAAGGGGAACGACCTTAATGTTTTTTTTTTTTTTTTTTTTTCTTTTTTTCAGATTTTTCTTTTAATTCCGAAAAAAAAAAAAAAAAAAAAAAAAAAAAAAAAAAAAAAAAATGAAAACGGCGTCGTTTTGGCAGCTGTAACGGCAGCAGTAACGGATTTGTAACGGAGACTTGAATTGACAAAAATTGAAAGTTAGAGGACTGAATTGACAAAACTGAAAGTTAGAGGACTGAAATGAAAAAACGTGAAAGTTAGAGGGTCAGTTTTGCATTTTTGCCTTATTTATTTCATTAAACATTATATAATTATAGTTTATCCAACAAAAAAAATGGTTTTTGTTATTTTAAATTTTAAAATAATGACTTATACCTTATCATGTTTATTAATTTAATAAATCATATGTATTAATAAATATAATGAAGAGGTAAGTAACTACTTATTTTTTATCTACCAATCACAACTTGACTTCTTCATAAGTTATGAAAAGAAATGTCTAAAATGATTTTAAGGGATTGTATAAATTTAGATGTTGATTCTCACATCCCTTAGTGTACACCATTATTATCCATCACTCATTTCAAAATTTTTTTTTTAAATAAATAAAGTTTCAACTTATGGCATCCAATTCTAATTATTGTGCTCTTTATTATTGGACCAAAATTTTAATCAGTTTTTGGTGTAGGCATGAATTGAACTCTAAATCTCTTATTTAACTATCAAAATTTTTACTAGTTGAGCTAACTAGAATCATCTCATTTCACGTTTTAAATGTGAACATCAATAATAATAATAAATATTTACATGGCACATGAAATTATAAATATTATGGATTACATTTATTTACATTTATAAAAAAAAAAAAAAAATGCCTATAGTTAAGAGTATTCTAACTCAACTGTTATTATTATTATTATGTTTATATTCCCTACAAAGGCCTTTACTAGACTTCTCTCTATCTTGGGGTGGTGTGATCTAAGTCATCTAAGTTAAAACACCGGTAATCAATGATTTAATATATACTAGCATCATCACATGTGCTTTGTGCATGTAATGAGACTTTTTTTTTTTTTTTTTTAAATAATAATTATTTTTTTAATAGGAACTTGGGGTAGGTTTTTTTTTTTTTTTTTTTTTTTTTTTTTTTTTTTTTTTTTTTTTAAGAATATGGAGTAGTTTTGGTTGTGTAGATGGGGTTGTGGGAAGTTTTATAGAACATGGAGTAGTTTTGTAAACATGAGTAGGTTTTTTGTTTTTAATTTTTGTTAATTTACAACTTTTAACTTTATTTTTATGCTTTAAGAATAAGGATAACTTAATTAAATTTTGGGTACTTTTGAAAGTAAAAAATAATAAAGATGCAAGGTTTTTTTTTTTTTTTTTTTTGAGAGAGAGAGAGAGAGAGAGAGAGAGAAAAGATGCAGGAGTTCTTTGTATCTATGCCTATATATTCTATTTCTATAAGTAATCTTAAATAGTAGGTACTAGGTCCTTATCAAAAAAAAAAAAAAAAAAAACAATCAAACAAACGAAAGACAGAGACGACAGCCAATGAATCTGAATACCTCAGAAAAGTTCACATACATAGGTGCCACACTCTAGACAGAAACACACCGGAAGAGAGACATAATGAGTGGAACAGAGAAGGTGGTGTGTGTAACTGGAGCCTCCGGTTACATAGCTTCATGGTTGGTCAAGCTCTTGCTCCAACGTGGATACACTGTCAAAGCCACTGTTCGTGACCCAAGTCAGTACACACACTCTCTCTCTCTCTCTCTCTTTCTCTCTCAAATTTGGTTTCTTTCAGGTTCAGTTGCAACATACACTGTTTTGGCATGCTTTAAATTCTGTGTTTGATTCAACTTTTCCATTGATGGAAAAATCACCAAGTTTTAATCCATCTTTGGATGTGTCAGAATGTTGTCTATTTTAGCTGAATAAATTATTGTCCCTTTTAATAGATACCAATTTCATAAGTAATCTATACAATTTACTTATTTCCTTCCTTTGAGTTTAAATTCATGGGATAGTTTTGAAAATTGGTAACTTTTATTTTGAAACGGCACTTTAAATGATAGTTTCTTGACAATTGGGGTTTGGGGACGGAGAGAGTATCAGGGATATTATTTTCCATTTGTTTAAAAAAAAAAGGGTTTCTGAAAAGTTGAGTGTCAAGGGTTAACCAAGGGATTGATCTAGTTTTCAGGCCATCCATGAGGTTCTGATTCAATTTTTGTTCTAAATAAGTATTTTATGATGTTAAAGTAAGACAAAAATATTGGTTTGACTGCAATAAAAAAGTAGTTTCTTGAAACCAAAATGCAAAAAGATTTGAAGTACAAGTAGGAAGGAAAAGCTTGAAAACAAAAACTTTTACTAAATTCCATTAAAGGCACCAAGGTTTCACTTTATCACTTGGGCAAGGTTATTATAACGTATCTTTGAATGTTTTGGCAATCATCTTTCAGAATTTCAAGCAACAGTTACCATTGTTTCAAACACATAATTACCTGTCATTACTTACTTTTTTTACTTGACCCTATCATTACTTTCACTTTATAACAAAATGTTAAGAATCTAATATAGTTGCTTTCTAGAAAAAGGAAAAATGCCTAAGCAAAAGAGCCAACTTTTAGAGTTTTTTTCCTTTGATGTATGTTTGATACCCAAGTAAAAAGCAATACTTTGTGCACCACAGGAAGAAAATCCTGTTATGTTATATCTGTGAGTACATACTTTAAAAAAATAAAATAAATAAATAAATAAAAAAACCCAAAGAAACCCTTCAGATGCCTTCTTTTGGTGGTGACCTAAAGGACCTAAACCAAAGTCAGCCCCTACAGGCACATCACAATTACATCTATCTGAGGAGGCAATTTAGGTTCAACTTCATGTACATTGCAACAATACCATTGTTTGTGAATTGAAGGCCTAATACCAGCCAACACTGGTAGATGTCATGAAATGGCTTGAGACCTTGCAAGTTGCAACACTTGAAATATTTTATTTGTCATTTCTCTAGTTTTTACAAGCTTGTCATATAAGAATGCACTGAAAGATAACATGCCAGACAATAGTTGTTTCCCATCACTATATAGCTGTCATGCTCAAGTATTGGCCATAATGGTAAATCTGTAATTCCAGGACTTAGAGTGTGCATATTCCACTTGTTATATGCATGAAAAAGGCTTCTGTGTTATAAATAGACCAACAAATAAGTGTCTGGTGAAAAATAATTATGCTTGATTAGTGACAAGTAGCAGTACTGCTTTTCCTAATAAGTAAATCAGTAAGGCATTTTTTTTTTTTATAGTTCTTTTCATGTATGTTACAATATGTTTACTATCCGTTTGGATATATCTGAAAACTAAAAACTGAAGACACTGTAGTAAAATAATTTTTAAATGTGTGAATAGTATCATGGGACCTATTTTTAATGAAAAAGTTGCTAAAAAGTGAAATTTGTAGGTCCATGAACAGTGCACCCGTGCACTGTTCATGGACAAAAAGTCAACAAATGCGGATACTGTTCATGAACAGTAGCCGCGTTACTCCCTCAAACGCCTGAAAAAAAAAAAAAAAAAAAAAAGTCTGAAACGCGAAAGCTGAAATGCAGACGCAGCTTTCATTGCTATCCAAACGGGTACTAAGAAATCATTTTTCCACGAGTTTCACATAAAAGGATAAAGATAGTGTGAACTCTCATTCTAAGGGTATGCTTCATCTTGATTAACCATCTTGGATGTTGAAGGAAAAAAAAATCAAAGTGTGTATATGTATATTACTTGAAAGTGTTGTTGTTGAACTTTCATAATTCACTAGTTATGTTTGTATATTCCATAGATGATCCAAAGAAAACAGACCACTTACTTGCGCTTGATGGAGCAAAGGAGAGACTTAAGTTGTTCAAGGCAAATTTACTGGAAGAAGGATCTTTTGATTCTGTAGTTGATGAATGTGTAGGTGTATTTCATACAGCGTCACCTGTTTTTCTTGCAGCCAGTGACCCACAGGTTCATCTTATAGCATTTTTTTTTCCTTGAGGCAAACTCAATCAATTAATATATTGTTCCAATTTTGCTGTAAATATGGTGATATTCACATTTTTACTTCTTTTTGTCCTGTTGGTGCTCCATGTTGCTTTAATCAATTTACAACAACTTAGAGTAACATGCATGATTACTTGATTTAGTAATCTGTGATTCTTACTTTGTGCATGTGCCTTGGCCAACATTTCAAAGGTTGTGATGTTGATTTTATTGAAGCAAATAGAGTTTGGGGGTAAAAAGTGAAAGCCAAATTGAGCAACTAGAGTTGACTTTGGAGAGAAGAATTGCCAAGCCTTAATACTGAGTAGTGTGCTAAATAAAAAAGCTCCAAAAAAGAAAAGTTATATGGTATGGTTTACTCTCCTAGTGTTGATAGATAGTGTGTAGTGGCAAAGGTCACAATGGTTTCATACTTACAAAATTCTCATTTCAAGGTGGTGGCAACCAAAACTGTTTGAAAAGTTAAATGGGATTAGTTTTGATTGCTTAATTTTCCACTTTTTCTCATGTTTCAGGCAGAGTTGATTGATCCAGCAGTGAAGGGAACACTTAATGTTCTTAAATCATGTTCAAAATTTTCTTCTATCAAGAGAGTTATTGTAACGTCTTCAATTGCTGCAATCATGTGCGTCAGAAAACCTCTTACCCCTGATGTGATTTTGGATGAAACGTGGTTTTCTGATCCAGTTACTTGTGAGGAATCAAAGGTGTGCATAGGTTCTACTCCCTGAATTCTTAGAATCCCTTGTTGTATTTATCCTGTATAGAAACTCTTATATTTTAATTTAAACACTTTAATTGGATGTTTGTTCATATGCATGAATGCTACTAACTGACAAAAATCATTCTTGTAGTCCTTCGTTCATATTGCGGATATGGTAGAATTCTTTTAGGATCTTCACTGTTTTAGATACATTTTAAAAAGATCTACATGATACAGTTAGTCATTGCAGTGAAGTTGGATAGATTCACATTCTCATTATAATATTAAACAACTTTTTAAATAGAATATAATAGATAATGCATTGTTTTTGGTCCTGAACTTAACCCTGGAAGAATCTCTCTCATTTAAAGTTCTTTTTTTTTTTTTTTTTTTGGTTTCAGCTTTGGTATATGCTCTCAAAAACCTTGGCTGAGGAGGCTGCTTGGAAATTTGCTAAAGAGAATGGGATTGACATGATAACAATGAATCCAGGGCTTGTCACTGGTCCTCTCTTACAGTCAACTACTACATTCAGTGTGGACACAATTCTGAATCTCATAAATGGTACTCTTTGCAACCCATAAGGATATTATGTATTTTTTATTCTACTACAAGACTTTTAAATGTTCAAGTATCTATTTTGCTTGATCTCAGAAAGACAACAAAAAGTGCAGAATTAGTTCTTTTGGTGTTTGAACTGCCTTATCTAATAAGGTAGTATATGTTCTAAGCATAATAAGTATTGATATAGGGCTATAAATTGTAAGTGCTGGAAAATTTTCTCTAATACTAGGAACCTTGGATCTAATATTCTAACTTTCTGGTTTGGTTGTTTGAATGAACAATAACTATCAATAGTCAAGCTAGGTAAATGTTCGTAAGTTCCTGATTTTTTTGATAGGTATAAGTTCCTTATATTTTGTCATGATAAAAGGTTTATTTCTTGGGTTACCTTATGCTACCATTGTTTCCCCTATTCATTACTGAAATCTAGTTCTAATAATATGGAATGTAAATCAATTATAAAGAAAAAAAAAAAGGTGAAATCACACCTGATTTTTTGAGAATGCACCTGAATTCAACTATTTTGACCTGCAAAGTGCCCCACCTGAAATACATAGATCAGGATTATCCTATATTCTGTGGATTGAAATAACTTGTCTCAAAATACAGTGCTCAACAATGTGCTTTTTAGCAGATATTTAAATTGTATAATCTGAGATTAACCAACTTAACTTCTGCATATTAGCAGATGCACCTACTTTTCTCCCTCCTGCACCTCCTCTCTTTTTAGCTTCAATCATTCCGCATAATTCTTCAATAATTTCCTGTATTGTTTTCTGGGTGCAGGATCGTACTCTTCTTATGATGGAAGTTATAGATTTGTTGATGTTAGAGACGTGGCAAATGCACATATTCAAGCATTTGAGACTCCATCTGCTAGTGGCCGATATTGTTTAGTTGGAAGAGTTACACCCCATTCTGAGACTCTCAAGATATTGCGTGAACTTTTCCCTGCTTTGTTCCCAACCCAAAAGTGAGTTATGTTACTTACATGGTATGGAATGTTCCTCTTTGGTGCCGTAGACAGAGGCAACTAGGTTCAGTTTGCATGTTTTACTGTTCCCTGCGAGTTTATGTTGCTTGTTTTTGATTTACTGGTTCTCTTTATATCTGACGAGCTGTTCCCATCAAGCAACAGATTAGAAAGAAGCCATGCCCAACCATTTTTCTAGATCTTTTTCGATTTCCCTCCAACATTCTTTAGCTGTCAAATACCCTGGTAACATTGAAGTTTTTTTTATAGTTTATATGATAATAATTCTGAGTCATTACAGGGAAAAGTAGCATGGGTACTTTGATCGTGGTAGCCGCATGTTATTAGGAATAGTTAGAACTTAGAACTTCTTCATTAATTTGTTAGAAGAGAATCATGCCAGGGACTTTATAAGTATAAAACTGGATATTACAACATGTCTCATAGATTAGGCACTATATTTACAAAGTTTCTGTTGATGCTGTAGAATGAAAACTACAGGAGTTGGCCATATTTCCATTGAGGTTTAGAATGGTTGAAGCAAAAATCTGTGAAATAACTTTAAGCTGTCTGAGGAAAGCTGAAGAAGGACAACAAAGTTTGGGATTGTACATAGAAAACTAGTGATGAATATTGACCCAAGGAGGAAGGCCACAATGAGTAGATTAGCCCATGGTTCAACTACCATTTACCATGGATCGTGCTGTGTGGTGAAAAGGTATTCTTGTAACGGAGCCTACCTAAGATATGATATGAGGCTCTAATTAGATTCATCAATTTGGTAGATTCATCAATTTTGTAATGTCGCTAGGATTATGATATGATTTCCAGGAGCTATGAGGTCAGTGAGAGCACAATATTTGCTTCTTTGAATGGTTTCTGTAACTTGTGATGTAACGTAGATTCTAAGACGTTTTGACCCAGAAACAGAAACCTGAAGTAGTTCCCCCCTCTTGGGATTTAATTGGTTTGCAGCTGCCAGCTTTGATGTCTAAAGCCTGAAATTTATTTCAATGCCCTGCAAACCTGTCATTCAATGGTACATGGTCTGTAAGAGTAGCATTCTGGTCAAAGGAATATTTTTCTTCTGTAGTATAATCAGTCAATATGTTTTTGAATAGAATGCTTGAGATTGTCGGATATCTTTTTAATTTGTGTATGTTGCAACTGTGTTGCAGAAAAAGTGCATGACACAAGTTATCATAAAATCGTTTGTACACTTGCAATTTTTGGGAGTATATGCGAGGACATGCGTATAGAACGATGTTTTTCAGTAATGTCTAACGTTCTTTTTTTGTAAGTAGTAATGTCTAATGTTCTCAAAGGAGTTACAATTACGATTCAACTGTCCGCATAGAAAAAAAAGGGATAAATTTTTTTTGTTTACAAATTTGCCTCTCTTGATGATGACAATGTGTTCCATTATCCACTTCGTGCATCAATTTTTTCTATACATCACAAAGTTTGAAGAATAGTAAATTGTGTCTTTTTCATGGCAGATCTGAAGACGACAAGCCTTCAGTGCCGACATTCAAGGTATCCCAGGAGAAAGCAAGAAGCTTGGGTATTAACTTCATTCCTTTGGAGGTAAGTCTCAAGGACATGATTGAAAGCTTAAAGGAGAAGGGCTTACTCAGTTTCTGAATTATGCGTTGTCTTAAAGAAAGTGATATAAGTATATGCAAATAAATGTTATCTTAACTCTTAACACTCAGTTTCCTTGTCTTGAACTTTATTTTCCCATATTGAATGTTCCATAATTTTAATATTTATATATTATTTTGGAAACTATGTTAGCTGGCACAATATGTAAATCAACTTCTCTTGAAGTTAGAATTCATGTCTTTTGTACAGATTGAACATTTGAACTAAACATTTTTTTTAGTTCCCTAGTCTAGAATCTAGACATATGGCTTGGTATGTTTGTGGATCTCACAAGTAGAAAATCATTACCAAATACCCTTTACATACTCACAAATCAAATGCTATAACCTTGAAAATATTGCCAAGGAGGGATTGCTTTCTATATTCTTGGTTTTTAGATTTAGTTAAAAAAAAAAAAAATCTGTTTCAAATTTTCAATGCTTCATTATACTTTTTCTCTTTACCATTCTTTCCAGCAGTTCCTTATTACTCATTATGCACTTTAAGATGATACACAGCCCTTGTGAATCTTTGTGATGGCAAACAGAGTGCTAGAACTTAGCTAATGACAAGCATATTCTGATGGTTGCTATTTGGACAAAGTTTTGCAGCAAACTTGTTTGTAGCTTAAGTCTACAAGTCCACTTAATATATTTTTTTATTGGATGTGAATTTTGGCTAATCCACAGTTGGATTACATTTTATTCTTATATATTTCATGCTTACAAAATTTCTAAAAAATTAAAAATCAATAGCTATGTTATCATTAAATATTTAAATTTCAAGTTTTTATAGTTTAACATTATGCGTAAAAAATAAGTTTGTAGATTGAATAGTAAATAACATCCGATTAGCATGAAATTTGATATGTGTTAGAAGAACATGAAGTAATTCAATGGTTAGATTTTCAAACTATATAATCATGTTATTTTTTTTTTAGTGCAAAGTTTATAACCAAACTGTCTTATTATTTTGACTGTCATGAGGTTCACAATCAATCCAAATCATAAACTTAATGTAATCTGAGTCCACCAAATTTTCAGATTCGCATAAAAGAAAATAGGTCCAAATTTTCAATGTCATGTCAATAAAACATACTTACCGGCCAGCGCCAGTTTTCATTTGTTTTATTTTATTTTATTAGTTTTTATCCTTGCAGATACCTATCTTTCATCTCTCATCAATTTTGGAAATGTCCTTATCAATTGCAACTATGGTACCCAACTTAAGATTTTAACAGGTTGGTAAATTAGTCCAAAATAATTTTAAAAGGGAAGAACATAAAAAGAAAGGACAATGTTTGGTTATAAGCTTGGCTACAATTCTCACTAAAAAAAATTAATATGATTATATATTTTGAAAATCTAATAGTTGGATTAAATGATCTTAATGTTCTTAACACATGTCAAATTTCGTGTCAATTGAATTTATTACTATTTCGACCCATAAATATATTTTTTATACATAATTTAAAACTACAAAAATATGAAATTTAAACATTTGATTCAAGACATAGCTATTGATATTTGATTTTCTAAAAAGTTTGCAAGCTTGAAGAATATAAGAATAAAATGTAATCTAATGATCATCCAATAAAAAAAATATTAAGTGGAGTTCTAGTTTTAGGCTACAATCGAGTTTGTAGTCAAATTTTGTCATAAAAAAATTTTTTGGGTCCCTCTTATTTGGTAATTCTAGCCATCTTCCAACAGTTATTGAGTCCATCTTCCAACAGCTCAATCGATTGAAGTAATCACACCATGGTAATACTGTGCAGCTAAATGGCTATAATTGAGCTAACATAGTAAGAATAAATTGTGCAACACTCTCTATTTCTATGTGCAAGGTCATCTTTTGAGAACCCCATAATCCTTGATAGTGTCTTAATTGGCAATACGGTAATTGAGGTACTGAAAGTGATCTTGAACTGATCTCCCAGAAAGAACTAGTTATCTGAGAAGGGTGAAAAATTGAAAGATAATTTTTTTTTTTTTTTGAGAAGAAGAGAGAAATTGTTTGATTTGGAAGGAAAATGATAAAATAATTTATCAGAGAGTTATAGTGAATTTCACTACCATGTATCAGATACATATACATCTAACACCCCAAATGCATACTATCTTTTTTCCTCACCCAGAGCATTTACATCCGAAATCTTTGAACTATTCTATTTTACCATCTCAAAAACTAATTTATCAATTATAGCATACTATTTTACAATACACCCAACATCCTATTTCTTATTTATCTCATCTATTCATTAAAATATTAATTTCACCAACTCTTTCTCTCTCTTCCTCTTCATAAAAAAATAATTTAAAATACCCACCCACCATCACTAGGAAAAAAAAAATATAAAATGTATACAAGTTACTACAGTGCCATCATAAAAATAAGATGGCACTGTAGCACAATTGCAAATTTTTTTGCAATTGCAAGACTTTGCAAGACCGGGTAATGAGGAGTTTTGAAGCACTGATGCTAAATATTACTAAACATATGACATATACAATTCTCAATGTGAATGCTATTGTAGTTAATTTTACTTTTAAGAGGGTCTTATAAAATGACTTAAAAGTTATAATAAAGGCTAATTGGAACAAGGTTTTGGTTTATAACATTGTAAAAAAACAAATGTTAAACCAACAATATTTTTACAATAAATCATAGATGTTAAGTTATTGGTTTTAATTTAAACTTATCAAAACTACTTTTTTATTCATTAATAATAACCTGTAACAACTTATCACTCAACATTTATTGAATGAAAATGTTGGGAAACTTATTATTTCGAAGAAAGTGTTGTGAAATACAGTATTTCTAAAAACAAATGCAGAGGGAGGGGAGATAGATGCTATTGGATATTCTCCTAATTAGCTTTTATCAATTTGGAGTAGCTTTTATGAATTGAATATAACTTTTAACTGTTTTTTTTCAATAAAATTTAGAAAGAAAAAAAATTACAGGCGCTACAGTCCAGAAAAATTGATCAAAATAAATTTATCATAGTTAAGAGCATCTCCAATAATTTCTCTAAAACCAATTTTGGAGAACAAACACACCAAAAACTCACTCCAATAGCTTCTCTAAAAGCAAAACTTTTCCAAATTTTTTTTGAAGTTGCTACAAAGTTGTCTTGATTTAGAAAATATTGTAGCAACTCCAAATGAATTTTTCTACTTAAAAAAATCATACAACTCAATAAAAAATAATTCTTTCTCTCACCTCTCACCACGGCTACAAACATTCACAACGGTGAATACTATGCCAAGCCGCACCTTCCACTCCAAATTGATAAAAGAAAGACAGGGAGTTGGAGAAAGAAAGAGAGAGAGAGGTTTTGGAATCAAGGAGAAAAAGAAAAAGAAGTAGAAAAAAAAAAGGGAGGATAGAGATAGGAGTGGGTATAGGTGTGTGGTGAAGAAAAACAAGAGAAAAAAAGAAAAGAAAAGAAAAGAAAAGTATGGATGAAAGAAAGGAAAAATAATATAAAGAATAAGAAATGACAATTGAGAAATCCTATCACAATATTTTTATAATAAATCTTAAGTAATAGATTGTTATTAGCTAATATTGGTGAGTAAAAAAATAATTTCAATGGTGGATTCAAATTAGAACTAGTAACAACTTTCCACATAAGATTTTGTTATGATTCTTATGAAAGTATTATTGAAAAATATTGTGAACGTAATACTTTTTATTGAAAATATATAATTGTTGAGAATAAATATGGATGCGTGCAGATTCATAGACATTGCTAGACATGCGAGACAAGTTAGCGAGTTTTTGATGTAGATAGAGGATGTTCCTTGACACCTTGTTTCTATAATTCAAGTCGATTCAGCTTACCATCAATAAAATTACAATGTTCTTTCTCAAAAAAAAAATAAAGAAAAAGAAAAGAAAAGAGGGAGAATAAATAAAGATTAAAGATGAAGAAATAATGAATGAAAGAATAATATTTAAATGAGATGAAGAAAAAATAGAATTTATTGAAAGATGTATTTAAAAAAAATAGATTATTGTAAATATCATTATTTAATGTCCAAGAATAACGTAAAATCCAACAATATAACACTCATTTCTAGGTACTAAAAAAAAAAAAAAAAAACCTAGTGGGAAAGGCACGTGCTTACCATTATATTAAATAATAATTTATTGTTATAATATTCACGTTCAGTGTATTTTCAAAAAAAAAAAAAATTCATGTTCAGTGCACAAATCTCCCTTTTTTACAAGATTTTTGGAGAAATTATGTTACAATGTTACAAAGTTTGGAGAGATTACGTTAAACAGCCTTACTCTTACACTTACTCTTACCTCAAAATCTTGTCATTGCATTGAATAACAATATAATTTCAAATATAGAAACTGTTTATAACGTAAATTGATGTGGAAGAATTATAACAGGTGCCATGACCATGACCCGTCAGCTTCTGTTCTGGCTGACGGGTCGAGACATGACGTAAGGCAAACGGGATGAAATGCATACCGACTAAATCAAGATTTAACTGACGGGCTGAAGTCCCCAAGTCCAACTGACGGGCTGAAGTCCCCAAGTCCAACTGACGGCTTTTTAAGCCCTTAGGTTACTGAACGAAGCTTGAAGACCGACGGGAAGTACAGGCTGACGTCTTAAAAGGCTGACGGTTCTGTGAAGACTATAACTTGGTCATCACGCATGGGTTTTAGAAATTGCTTGTACTCCACGCCCAGTATCAGAGTCCTATAAGGAAAGGATTCCGCAATCTACGCGCATAAGGATTCCTACAAGGAAAAGACTTCTACTCCAAGGAAAAAGGTCCACCCACTACTACTATAAAAACCCCAATACCCTCATGAGCCGAGGTACGCATAATTAACCCCTCTCTAGCACTCTAGAGTTGAAAGAAGTTCTAACTTGACCTTCGGAGGGTATTTGGCCGGCACCACACCGGTGCTCTCTGTGAGGTCCTTTCCTTTTTGTTGTGCAGGTGTTGTCTTTGAGCGTACAAGCGTCGTGCAACTCACTGGTGAGATTTTTGGCATCATCAGTTGGCGCCATCTGTGGGAAACGCTTTTAAGTGACTAAGCCACATTATCGTTTCCCGGTCTAAAGGGTTGCATGGTACTCACTCGCTCAATGGCAACTACTAATGACGTACAAAGAGAGGAACCGCCCACGACTGCCCTTGAGAGACAAGTTCAGACTCTCAGTGCCGCCGTGGAGCGTCTCACCAAACGGAACCTCGACTTGGAAGAGCAGCTGCGCCAGAGGGATACAGCACCAAATGGCCAACCAGAAGATCAGGAAGGGACTAGCGCTCCAAACAGGAATCAGGAGAGACCTGAGGGCAGCCACGCCCCAAGCAGGCCGGAAAGGCAGCATGTGAGCATGCCATCCCTCATGGATGCGACTCCACCACATATTGCCGCCGAGATGCAAGCAATGAGGGAACAGATGGAGGTCATGATGAACGCCCTCAAGGGGAGAGTCTCTAGCGATCTTGACGATTTAGTCAACCGTACCGATTCACCCTTCACTATGGCCGTGAACTCTTTCCCCCTGCCCCACAAGTTTCGCATGCCGAATATAGAAAGCTATGACGGGGTGAAGGATCCTTTGGATCACCTGGAGACTTTCAAAACCCTGATGCATCTTCAGGGAGTGGCAGATGAGATTATGTGCAGGGCCTTCCCCACAACACTCAAAGGCCCCGCAAGGATATGGTTCAGCCGACTGACGCCCAACTCCATCAGCACCTTTAAGGAGCTAAGCGCCCAATTCACTACACACTTCATTGGCGGACATAGGTATAAGAAGTCCACGGCATGCTTAATGAGTATCAAGCAAAGGGAGGACGAGACATTACGATCCTACATAACGCGCTTTAATAAGGAAGCGCTATCGGTTGACGAAGCCGACGACAAAATACTTGTAGCAGCCTTCACCAATGGGTTGCGGAAGGGCAAGTTTTTGTTTTCTCTATACAAGAACGACCCAAAGACCATGTCAGAAGTGCTCTACAGGGCTACTAAGTATATGAATGCTGAGGACGCGTTGCAGGCCCGAGAAGAGAAGCCAAGAAAGAGGGAAAGGCAGGAGGATGCGCGACCAGACCAAGGAAGAAAGAGGCCCAGAGCAGGAGACCGAAGAGACGAAAAGCGTTCCAAGCCTCCGGGAGGAAGATTCACAAGCTTCACCCCGCTGACCGCCCCAATAGATCAAGTCCTAATGCAGATTAAGGACGAGGGGGCGCTGACCTTCCCTGGAAAACTAAAGGGGGACCCTAACAGGCGCTCCAAAGACAAGTACTGCCGCTTTCATCGAGACCACGGCCATGACACCGCCGATTGTTACGATTTGAAGCAGCAAATCGAGGCCCTTATAAGGCAAGGGAAATTACAGAAATTCGTAAGCAAGGAAAGAGCGGATCCAGCACTTCCAGAACACCCTCCCCGACGAGACAATGACCGTCCAAGACCTCCCATTGGTGACATACGGATGATTGTAGGAGGGATCGCTGCCAGACCTTCAAAAAAGGCTCGAAAGACATACCTCCGGATGATCCAAAACGTCCAGTTGGCAGGTCCAGAGCAAAATGTAGCCCGTAGGGAAAGCCCCGTTATCAGGTTCTCGGAAGAAGACGCACGACGCCTTCACCACCCGCACGACGACGCGCTTGTTGTCAGCCTACAAGTAGGGGACTACAACTTGCATCGGGTGTTGGTCGACAATGGCAGCTCGGCGGACATCTTGTACTACCCAGCGTATCAGCAGATGAAAATCAGTAAGGAACAACTAGTCCCGACGAACGCCCCACTTGTCGGTTTTGGGGGTGCAAAGGTGTTTCCGTTAGGCGCAGTCACATTGGCTGTGACAGCAGGCGACTACCCCCAGCGGATCACAAGAAATGTAACATTCCTCGTAGTTGACCATTCGTCCGCCTATAATGCTATCCTAGGGCGACCCACCCTCAATGCATGGAGAGCGGCAACTTCAACATATCATTTGATGATTAAGTTCCCAACAGAACACGGGGTCGGAGAGCTACGTGGAAATCGGATCGCCGCACGCAAATGCTACGTAGCCATGATGGAAATGGATGATCACCTCCATACCATGAACATAAAAGAACGCCGGAGTGCAACGGAGCCAGCCGAAAGGCTTGAGGAGATACCTTTGAATGACTTCGTACCTAACCAGACAACAAGGATTGGGACCCTCGCGAGTCCCGCCATTCGGCGAACGCTTGCAGCATTTCTCAAGGAAAATCGGGACGTATTTGCCTGGAGTCACGAGGATATGCCCGGAATAGATCCTTCCGTCATGGCACATAGGCTGAACGTGTCACCATCTTTTCCGCCCGTTCGGCAGAAAAAGCGGGTCTTCGCCCCGGAACGAGATCAAGCAATAGCCGAAGAAGTCCGCAAGCTGCGAGAGGCAAATTTTATTAAAGAAGTCTACTACCCCGATTAGCTAGCAAACGTAGTAATGGTCAAGAAAGCTTCCGGGAAATGGAGAATGTGTGTAGACTTCACCGATCTAAACAAAGCATGCCCAAAGGACAGCTACCCCCTCCCGAGAGTCGACACTCTAGTAGACTCCACGGCTCAACATCAGCTGTTAAGCTTCATGGACGCTTTCTCCGGCTACAACCAAATTAAAATGCACGATGAAGATCAAGAAAAAACGTCCTTTGTAACTAGCCAAGGCCTGTTCTGCTACAAGGTAATGCCGTTTGGTTTGAAAAACGCAGGAGCAACTTACCAAAGGCTTATGAACAAGATGTTCGCACAGCAGATCGGGAGGAACGTCCAGGTATATGTCGACGACATGTTGGTCAAAAGTCGAAGGGAAGAAGATCATTTAGAAGACCTCAGGGAAACATTCGACACCCTTCGCTCTTACAATATGAAGCTTAATCCGGAAAAATGTGCCTTTGGGGTGACGGCAGGAAAATTCTTAGGATTCATGGTATCCCAAAGAGGCATCGAGGCCAACCCGGACAAGATCCAGGCTATAATGGAGATGGCACCACCTAGAAATGTAAAAGAGGTGCAAAGCCTCAACGGTAAGATAGCGGCGCTAAACAGGTTCGTCTCCAGAGCAACAGACAAGTGCTTACCATTCTTCCGCACGTTAAAAAGGTCTTTCGAGTGGACCGATGAATGCCAGCGAGCGTTTGAAGAATTAAAAGCTTACCTCTCTTCCCCACCATTGTTGAGTCCCTCACAACCAGGAGAAGAACTGTTTCTATATCTTGCTGTCTCTTCGGCCGCAGTCAGCGCCGCCTTGATCAGAGAAGAAGGGAAAATACAAAAGCCCGTGTACTACATTAGCCGGGCGTTGCACGGGGCTGAAGAAAGATATCCACCCATGGAGAAACTTGCTTTCGCGCTAGTTACAGCGGCACGAAAACTGAAGCCGTATTTTCAAGCTCACACAATTATTGTCTTAACCGACAGGCCGTTACGACGAGCAATGGGTAGCCCGGACGCTGCCGGACGCCTGATACTATGGGCAGTAGAACTGAGCGAATTCGACATCCAATATCGCCCGCGCACTGCTATCAAGGGACAGGCTGTGGCAGATTTCATAGCAGAATTCACAAACTGCGAAGATAAGGGGGCAGAGGAATCCCCGCAGTGGAGCATGCATGTGGACGGATCCTCCAACAGACAGGCCGGCGGAGCTGGCATCGTACTACAGTCACCCGAAGGAGACACGGTAGAGTGCATGGTCCGCCTCGCATTCCCCGCTACCAACAACGAGGCAGAGTATGAAGCTCTGATAGCAGGGCTCGACCTTGCGAAAGCAGCAGGAGCCGAGAAAGTAATCGTTTACTGTGACTCCCAAGTCATAGTTAACCAGATAAGCGGGGAATACGAATGCAAAGGCGAGAGAATGAAGAAGTATCTAGAGCAAGCAAGGAGGAGAATGAACGAGCTGCAAGTCAGAATTACGCAGATTCCCCGGGATGAAAACGAGCAAGCCGACCGCTTGGCCAAAGCCGCCTCCGCCGAACACATGGTCGCCATTAGTAATACACTCTCCTTCACGCAGCTCTCTCCACTCATCAGTGCGGTCGACATACAGGAGCTCGATCCCTAGCACGATTGGACCACGCCGTTAACCTCCTTCCTGAAAAACGGCATACTACCGAGTGATAAGGGGGCAGCAAGGAAACTGAAGGTTCAAGCGGCAAGGTTCGTCCTGATCAGAGACGTCTTATACAAAAGGGGTTTCTCCCGCCCCTACCTACGATGCTTAGGTCCTGAAGAAGCGGATTACGTCATGAGAGAAGTACACGAAGGAATTTGTGGAAACCACTCAGGTTCAAGGTCGCTAGTACACAAGTTGGTACGAGCTGGGTACTTTTGGCCGACAATGCAAAAGGATGCCGAGGCTTATGTAAAGGCTTGCGACAAATGCCAAAGGTTTAGCAACATCATCAGGCAGCCACCCGAAGAATTAACCCCAATGACGGCACCATAGCCGTTCGCTCAATGGGGGTTGGACATCATGGGACCATTCCCCACGGCAATACGACAACTGAAGTTCCTAGTTGTCGGTATTGACTACTTCACCAAGTGGGTAGAAGCTGAAGCATTGGCCACCATCACAGAAAAAAACGTACGGAGCTTCGTCTGGCGATGCATCATATGCAGGTTTGGCATTCCAAGAATCTTAGTCTCGGACAACGGAAAGCAATTCGACAATGACTCCTTCAGGGACTTTTGCTCACAGTTGGGGATACGGAACCACTACTCCTCTCCCGCCCACCCCCAAGCCAACGGGCCAGTCGAAGTTACAAACCGGTCCTTGCTAAAAATTCTCAAGACCCGGCTTGAGGGGGCAAAGGGCATATGGGCGGAAGAGTTGCCGAGCATACTATGGGCCTACAGGACAACAGCAAGGACACCAACAGGAGAGACACCATTCCGACTAACGTACGGAAACGAAGCAGTCATCCCAGCTGAAGTCGGCCTTACAAGCTACAGGGTGCACAACCACGACGAAAAAAGGAATGATGAGGCCATACGTCTGCAACTTGACCTGGTGGACGAAGTTAGAATGGCAGCAGAGCAAAGGCTTGCACGGTACCAGGATCGCATGGCCAAACATTACAACTCCCGGGTCAGACACAGAGACTTCCAGGTAGGGGACCTCGTTCTAAGAAAGGTGATGGGCGCAGCAAGGGACCCCACTCAAGGGAAGCTCGGCCCTAATTGGGAAGGACCTTACCGAGTCACGGCACGGCAGAGGAAGGGAACCTACCATCTAGAGACACTGGATGGACGGAAGCTACCACATCCATGGAATGCTGAACACCTACGGAAATACTACCAGTAGGGGCGACGTTCACATAAAGCAAAAATTGCTTTTTGGAATGACGCCAGGACCTACGGACTAAGTTCTCAAATATTTGCTACAATAAGCCCAAAGGGCAGTTTTTCTTTTCCTGCTTAAGTATTTGCTACAATAAGCCCAAAATGGGTAGATTTTGTTTTCGAATTACTTTTTATATAGATGCATGGTAATAAGAGGAACTTACTTAGAACTACTGATGTTTCTACTTGCAAATAAGGGGATACTAAAGATCGACAAATTGACCACCCACGAAGTGGACGAGATCCAAAAACTGACGGTCCATCCACAAAATGGACGGGATCAAAAAAAAAAACTGACGGTCCAAAAATGACCAAGTCCCCAACCATCAGCTCTCAAGCTGACGGTTTAAAAGATGGGTTAAACCCCCAACCATCTCAGCTCTCAAGCTGACGGTCTAAAAAGAATGACCAAGTCGGTCATTCCAGCTCTCAAGCTGACTGGCCAGTCTAACTCAGCTCCCAAGCTGACGACCAAGTCAATCATCTCAGCTCTCAGGCTGACGATTTAAAAGATTGGCCAAAACCCCAAACCATCAAGCTGACGGTTTAAAAGAAACTGACCAAGTCAGTCATTTCAGCTCTCAAGCTGACGGTCTAAAAAAAAGTGACCAAGTTAGTCATTCCAGCTTTCAAGCTGACTGACCAGTCCATCTCAGCTCTCAAGCTGACGACCAAGTCAATCATCTCAGCTCTCAGGCTGACGGTTTAAAAGATTGACCACAACCCCAAACCATCAGCTCTCAAGCTGACGGTTTAAAAGAAACTGACCAAGTCAGTCATTTCAGCCCTCAAGCTGACGGTCTAAAAAACCAAAAAATTAAACCAACGATACAAAGAAATCGATTCCACAAAGATGGGCTAAGCAACAAAATTGACGGTCTAAGTAAAGACTGACGGAGTTCATAAGACAATAACGTCAGCCATTAGGCTGACGGTCTTAAAAAGGCTAAATCTCAGTCCACAAATAGACGAGTCTATAAGGCAAGGCAGCAGGATCTTGCCAAGAAAATTTTTTAGTCATTAAGTGATCAAAAGCTGACGGGATCATTAAAATTAACCGACGGATTAACTAACGGTACAAATAAAAAGACCCGCAATCTTGGTTTCAAAACATACAAAAAAACCAAGCAAAATAAGCTACACAGAAAACTGACGGCATTATAAACAAATCCAAGCCTAAAAAAAAGGGGCGTTTACAAAGCTGTCAAAATATTACACAACGGTGCCCAAAAGGGCACTTGAATAAAATTGTCTTCTACATAGATAAAAAATAAAATAAAATAAAAATGATGATAAAAGTAAAGAGAAAACGTCACTTCAAAAAAAAAATTCCTATTTGGCGACAGGCTCCTCTTCATCAAGCAGCACCATAGGGGGAGTGGCTGCAGCCGTCGGGAGGTTCGCCGCAGGTTGGGCCAACACAACCCCATTCTTTTCAAGAGGAAGGGAATCAACAGGGTCGTCAACACCAGGGGTGACGGCATCTGTCGCAGGCGTCATGGGCCGAGCGTCATCTATGTTAATACCAGAAAGATCCAAATCAGGAAAAGCTGACGCCACCTGTTTAAGACAGTCGTCGAATCCCGTGCCATAATAACTGCCACAGGAATCGATAAAGGCATCTGACGCCTTGAATTTTTCAACAGCGTCAGCCCCTACCGTCTCCAGCTGGTCGTAAAGAGCCGTCAGCTTTCCTTCTATTTCGAGCCGCTGACGCTTCGCCTCTTCCAACTCCGCCTTCACGTCCTTCAGCTCAACGTTAAGTGTGCGCACCGCCTCTTTATATTGAGCCTGTTGGTTTCGCATAGTGGCGTTGTGATTGTTAACGCGAGTGACGACCCCCTCCTTGGCCACGCACCGATCCTGCAGCGCCTTCACACGAACCAAAGCCTAAAAAGTGACATAACCGTCAGTTAGTAAAAGAGAAAAAGTTGGGCGACAGTTAAAGAGAAAGAAGTAAAACTGACGGCTTACCCGAGAAAGGTCGAACAAGGCTGACGACCCCAGTTCCTCCGTCCCTAGCTGATCGCAAGGATCCATGTCCGTCGGCTTTATGAGTGCTTGGATGGCCTCGACGGCAAAGTCCTTGTGCATCAGCAGGCTCTGAGGTCCCTGCAGGACGGGACCAGAAGAGGTCATGACGCCCTTCCCAACTCCATGACCCGACGTAGGGGGCGACTTCACAGGAGTGACGGTTTGTCTCTTCGGCGGGCGGATGACCACTCCGTCAGTCTTTCTCTTCTGGGAGCCCTTAGCGACGGTCCTGGGGACAGATGTAGACGTCGCCTCACCCTTAGCCTTCTTCTCCTCCCGCTGACGGGCAGCAGCGGCCTTAATTCGTTCCTTGGCAGCATCCATTTCTGCAAAAGGCAAACAAAAGCAAACATAAGGGAAAGCCGACGATTAAAAGTTTAAAAGCTGACGGATAGGTAAAGACTCACGGTGACGAGCAAAATCTT
Source organism: Quercus cerris (assembly GCA_963669245.1). NCBI lineage: Eukaryota > Viridiplantae > Streptophyta > Magnoliopsida > Fagales > Fagaceae > Quercus > Quercus cerris. Next base: position 84,739,594 of record OY770007.1, read on the forward strand.
CCAACCTACGAGCTTCAGGCGTTGGTTCGGGACCCCCACAGTACGTGTAAAGAGTATCAAGGGTGATTAAGTCCCGGCACGATCGCTCTCCTATGGGTATCTCCAAAAGCCGACGGATGAAGTCTTCTTGCTCGTCAGTTATTGATGGACGAGCGAAAGCTGAAAAAAAACTTGGCTGCGTTAGTATCTTTTCAAAGATAAAAACATATATGGCAAACTGACGAGGATAAAAGGTGACGACTAAGACCTGACTCCTTAACAAACCCCCAAGTATTGTCAAAACAACCATGAGGAATTGTTTCCCATTCATCCTGACGGCACACCCAGTCCGTCCCCTCTACGAAAAAGAACCTACTCTTCCAGGCTCTATTGGAATCTGGCATTTCAGATACCAGCCTTAAATCCTTCTCCCTGACGGCGAAGTGATACATCCCTCTTGATGAAGAAAGGTGCCGAGGTCTATAACAATAGAAGAATTCATCCAAGGTAAGCTGACGATGACCTCCGCTTAAACGACCCCACAACACCTCGGCACTTATAAAAATTCTCCAGGAGTTTGGGGCAATCTGACTAATTGAGATGCCGAGGTAATCAGCTAGCTGACGGTGCAAAGCCGTCAGGGGCAATCTCAACCCGGCAGCAAACATGGCGTCATACATGCCAACGTCTGCAGTTCTTCCCGTATAACACTTCTCACCCTCCATAGGCAGACGGATGGGAATATGGTCAGGAATTTGAAAACGCGTACGTAGTTCACTAAAAATTTTGAGCGTCATCTTTGGAGAGAATTTATTCACAGCCCAGTCCTTGGGAAGGATGAAGGGACGGCTACCTTCAGGACCTACGGAATCCCCTTCGCTAGACTCCTCGACGCCTTCATCCCCGTCACTGTTCCCCCCTAATTCAACTTCACTCCCCTCGCCTACTTCTTCCTCCTGGCCGCCGTTTCCTTGACTTTCCATTTCTTCGACGGCAACATGTGCTGACGTCTCCCTCTCTGACGACCAGGAGGAACTCTCAGACTCACTACTTGAGCCTGAACCAAACACCTCGTCGTAGCCCGCTCCTTCGCGGACCGACGACTGATCACTCGACATCTACCTACAAGTGACGGGTGTAAACTAAGCACCTAGGATGACGACCTCACTTTAAAAAAGAGAAGGAAAAAATTGAAAGCAGGCGAGAAAGGAAGGGAAACTTACAAGTTCTGGAGTGACGGTTGAAAAAGCAACAGCAGGAGCGTTGGTAGAGCTGACGGAATGTGGGCGACGGATGTGCTCTCCAGGAATCAAGTGAATGAAATAGTGAAAATGAGGAGAGGGGACCACATATATATAAGCTAAAACGCACGGAAGACGAAGCGACGCCCGCGTATCCGACACGAAGCCAATCCAAGCATGCCACCTGTCCTAGCATTTAATGCTAAAAGTGTCAGCAGTAATGATTCTTGTCTTGAATCAAAATGGCAGGAAGCGACGAATACAAACTCCATAACCTGTCAGGTGAAGCCGATGGAGATATGGAGTAGGGGGCAACTGATGTGGAAGAATTATAACAGGTGCCATGACCATGACCCGTCAGCTTCTGTTCTGGCTGACGGGTCGAGACATGACGTAAGGCAAACGGGATGAAATGCATACCGACTAAATCAAGATTTAACTGACGGGCTGAAGTCCCCAAGTCCAACTGACGGGCTGAAGTCCCCAAGTCCAACTGACGGCTTTTTAAGCCCTTAGGTTACTGAACGAAGCTTGAAGACCGACGGGAAGTACAGGCTGACGTCTTAAAAGGCTGACGGTTTTGTGAAGACTATAACTTGGTCATCACGCATGGGTTTTAGAAATTGCTTGTACTCCACGCCCAGTATCAGAGTCCTATAAGGAAAGGATTCCGCAATCTACGCGCATAAGGATTCCTACAAGGAAAAGACTTCTACTCCAAGGAAAAAGGTCCACCCACTACTACTATAAAAACCCCAATACCCTCATGAGCCGAGGTACGCATAATTAACCCCTCTCTAGCACTCTAGAGTTGAAAGAAGTTCTAACTTGACCTTCGGAGGGTATTTGACCGGCACCACACCGGTGCTCTCTATGAGGTCCTTTCCTTTTTGTTGTGCAGGTGTTGTCTTTGAGCATACAAGCGTCGTGCAACTCACTGGTGAGATTTTCGGCATCATCATAAATCATTTTATATGTGAAACACCTAAATTTTTACCGTCAGTATTTTTAAAATGTGAGGAATGGAATATAAAGTTTTATTTTCTATAAATTTGCGAGTACAGAACACACTATTTCATATTTCTAAACTCAATTACAAGTACAAAAAGCCTTTTGCTCTTAAGAATAAATAGTTCATACTGCAACCCACCCTCAACTTTACCTTCATACACAGCTTTCTCCATATGTATATGTCAAAATCTACCTCTCCAAACAAGGCAGAGACGCTACAGGGAATTGCTTAAGAACTAATCATCAATGGCAAAGGACTTTTAAACAAATTATATTCATAATGATGGGACAACAAAGACTTAGATGTTCTATTGGTAGAGATTCTAACTGTTAACCTTGGTTTACTCACATCCTCGTCAATTAACAAAGAAGAGCTGGAGAAACTTCAATCAGCTCTAATGCGCCCATTGTTTTTGCTAATACCAACCACCGTTATCAATTTGAGAAGCAAAGAACAGAGGACGAGAAGCAGAAGTGAGAAAACAGAACCGAAAAAAGAATATTGGAAATGCAGCCATAGGACTAAATTGTAAATGAATGGTTTATCAAATAATCACATGTGAAGACCTGTGTTAAAATGTATGGTAAGCATTACTCACTGAAAAATAAGCCAATAACTTAAATGGGAAACAGAACAATAGGAATCTCATTTCAATTGTATTCCATAACCCGTTACAAAGCACTATATGTTTCTACATATATATATATTTTTTTAAGTGGAATTACCCAATGCTATGCTGCAGCAGTAATATGGCATGTAAAATATGATTATGCAGGTCATATGTCATCCTAAAGCAACAACTGGTTTTTTTTTTTCCCTATCTTTATTTGTTTCTTCTTGGGTTCCAATGGCTAGCCCCCTTTTGTCATGTGAATACAGGACAGGGACCCTTCTAACCTTGAATTAATTCCTATCCCTTCAAACCTTTTTCTTTTAAATGTGTGTGCAAAATCGAGAGAAGATGAATTTGGATTTTGGATAGAACTCAATCTTCTTTTGGTTAACTAACTTAATGCTCTACAAACAAAGCAAATTATTCATAACAGAAGCAATTAAGGCAACCTCTAAATACAACTTTGAGAAGAAAACATTCAGGTTTTGCATCGATTAGTTTGTGTGCATGTAAATAAAAGAAAACTATGAATATATATATATATATATATATATATATATATATTACTGGTTACCCATCGCGGCTGCATTCATGAATGTTGGATCTGCATCCAAAGTTCCAAAGCAAAAATATCATCAATAACAACATGCATGTATAAAATTATGTGTTTGTGTGTGATAGGAAGAAAAGATTAATTTTACAGTGAGGCATAATGTGAAAACTAAAATACCAAATTGAACACTGTAATTGGCTGACCAAAAAAAAAGCTAACAAAGGAATAAGATAAAATAAAATAGGGGCAAAAGACCAAAAGGTCCCAAAAGACCTATTCTCTAACTCTTTAAATTTTTTTTAAAAAAAAATTAAGGATAGAAGTGTAAACCACCTACACAGAACAAACAAACCAATCAATCCAGGTGATAAGTTTGGGAGAAAAAAATTGACTTTTGTGTGCATATAGATAAACAAAGAAACATGCAAGAACAAAAAGACAAAACACTTGCCTCTTTTACTCCTTCTTCTCTTTCTCTATCGATTGGCTTACAGCTGATTTTTTTCTTTTCTTTTTTCTCATCTCTGTATCTCACCGTTTTCTCTTTTTGCGGCTGTGAAGAAATTGAGCAGCTGAAGAAGAAAATGCCAAGGCACACACGGCAAGATTGAATGGAAAGACAGAAATACCCCCATACGATTTTACCCTACCCACAGAGTTGACTCGGACAAACACTATATGTACCTGCTATCACTCTTCACCACAAAAGCACCAACACACACACTGACACACACACAACCAAGTCAAAAGGTTTACACTCAAACACACAGACACAGAGAGAGAGAGAGAGAGAGAGAGAGAGAGAGAGTCACAGAGAGGATGAGTAGTGGAGAGAAGAAGGTGGTGTGTGTGACTGGAGCTTCGGGTTACATAGCATCATGGCTTGTCAAGCACCTGCTCCAACGTGGGTACACTGTAAAAGCTACAGTTCGTGATACAAGTCAGTGCCTCTCTCTCTCTCTCTCTCCAATTTGTATCAACCTGTTACTATGAACTGAAACTGCATGCATTTTTTTAATTTATTTAAATCTTTTAATTTTACTCGAGTTTTTAAGTTTTCTGATTAATTTTGTTAAAAAATTGCCATTAAAAAATATTTTCCGAAAAAAATCTGTAAAATTAATAAATATATATAGATTTTTTATGTGATATTTTTTTTTTTAAAAAAATGTTTTTTCATTTTAATTGCATATGTAACCTCAATTTTTTTAAATGGACTTGGATGAAAAGTCCGAATTAAATAAATTTGAAATTTAAGAAACTCAATTGAAAGAATGCAAAATTAAAAGACTTAAATGAATATCTATCATATCATATTTAAGGATACAATTTTCATTTTAGCCTTGTTATTTATTTATTTATTTTATCTATCTGTATATGGACTGTTATATTATTTTAAAATTTTAAATGGGAAGTCAGAATTGAACATTTGTTTTTGTTCTAGATTTACAAAATCTAATTTTGAGACCATGAAATGAGAGAATCCTTTTTCCTAGTATGTGTAAACTATGAGCATACCAATCAATATGGTTACTTATGGCTTTAGCTAAAATGGGAAATTGAATATAGTTTGGTTCTTAGTATGAACCCAACCAGGCCTGGCCTGACTCATCTTAGACTGACATTGATATGTGTAATAAAATTTAAGAAAAACCGAATTGACTTATACTTCGTTTGATTTGGATAAGTTTTATACACAATAAGCCGATCATGCTTTATTCAATTATAGGATTGCTTCCTTGGAATGGGAGCTACTCATGCACGCCCATATAGGTTGTGGTAAATGAACCCACCCACTTCATTTTGGGGCCAAAAGTGAGTAACATATTGTCTGCATAGATCCACTGTGAAAAATGATACACTGGAAGTCTTTAATTTTTTGAAAATTTGTAACTTGCTTATCATGTGACCACGGTGAATCTGTGCACATGAAGTGCACACAATTGGTGGTACATCAACTATTGTGTGTTGAATAAACGAATGGTCATCCTAAATGATAGCCTCGGCACAATTCATCTTGTATAGGATGAGACAGTCTATGGACATGAACTTTCATCACTGATGTAGTAAATCATGAGTGGTGGAAAAAAAAAATGGTAAATTCATGTAAAAGTAATTATCTATCACTTACAGTCAATCACATCAAAGATGTGATAAAAATTATGGCAAAAAAGTTATGAACATAGAAGAAATGTTATAGGATCTAATAGTAGATTTTTTACATGGTTTGGTCACAAACTCACAATCATATTGCATTGTAGGCACACTTATTCTTTACATTTTAATTTTTTTTTAATAATTATGAATGAGATATATTATTAACAAGTAACAAAGTACAAAACCGCACAGCTTAGCTCTGATCACTAACCAAAGGACTAACTTAAATCTTTCCAGAAACACATACAAATATCAGTGAGAGAGTACTACCTCACTCCACCAACAGCAAACACACTCAAGTTCTGTAACATAAGAAAACAGAACATCTTCAAAACAAACCACTGATCAATTCCCTGCTTAAGCTCTCTTATCAAGAACTTTTGTAGAAATACCCCACCCCAAGCATAAGCCTCTGTTTAAGGCAGAGTTTTGAAACTCCCCATAGCAAGCACGTAGTGCTTTTAACTTCACATTTTTCTTTCTTACCTTTATTTCTCATGCAGTGCTTGCTGCTAATAATTTAGCCTTCCAATTGAAATTCATGCATGTATATTCCACAGATGATCCAAAGAAAACAGAGCATTTACTTTCACTTGATGGGGCTAAAGAAAGACTTCAGTTATTCAAAGCAGATTTACTAGAAGAAGGATCTTTTGATTCTGCTGTTGATGGATGCCAAGGTGTTTTTCACACAGCATCCCCCGTTACTCTCACTGCCAGTGACCCACAGGTTCATCCTGTATTGTTATTTATTGCCTTTGTGTAATGTATAATCAATATACTGTGATAATTTCTCTGTCAATATGGTGAATAATTTAAGGATCTCATACCAGCTAAACTGTTTTAGCAATATCTGATTCTTAAATGTTCAATACGTTAAAACAATATAGTGAAACGGGGAAAATTGAGCAACAAAATAAGCACTTAAACTTAACATTTTAGGGAAGCATTCTCAAAATTATTCACAAAGACATTAGAGAAATTCTACAAAGTGACACAATAACAATATTGTTACATGATAAACTTGTCAAATGAAATGAAATGTATTCCGTTTATCCAATATTTTTCATAAATTTATTCTTATGGGACCTACTTTCACATTTTTTTATATTTCAGTCAGAATTAATTGATCCAGCAGTGAAGGGCACACTTAACGTTCTTCGATCATGTGCAAAAGTTCATTCTATCAAGAGAGTGGTTGTAACATCTTCTATGACTGCAGTTGTGTTCAACAAAAAACCACTGACCCCCGATGTGGTTATTGACGAGACTTGGTTTTCGGATCCAGTTGCTTGTGAGGAGTTGAAGGTGTGTAGATTTCCTTTCAAGCGTATCTTTAATAGGACTATTATATAGCATCAATCTTAAAATAGTTTTAATGAAAGATCTATGATAATGTTTTGATGATGATTTACTAAAAAATAGAAATGTAAGAGCTATAATATTTTGACTTTATATATCTAGTCCTATAAGTATTGTTGTTTTCTGAGAAACATTAGAGAATAACATCACAAGGTTTCTTAACTTGCATTCTCAGTAAGAAATCCATGTCAGCATCTAGGCTCTTTTTACTTTCTTGTAATCATACATTTCTCAATATAAATATATATATATATATATATATTTAATGTAATTATAGTACCTAGTAATTATTTCATGTTCTAGAATCAGATATATGTTGAATTTATAGATTTCGATGTCTCCAAACGTAAACGTAAATTTTATAGATTTCTAGGCAGCTCCTAATCAAATCATAGACATATTACATATATTTTTTTTAGTCCTACATTTCATTCCTTTTTGACCAAGAAATGTTCCCATTTAATAGTTTGGGGTTTTTTCAGCAATGGTATATGATTGCAAAGACCTTGGCTGAGGAGGCTGCTTGGACATTTGCTAAAGAGAATGGCATAGACTTGGTAACAATAAATCCAGGCTTTGTAATTGGCCCACTCATTCAGCCAACTCTTACTTTTAGTCTTGAGGGGTTTTTGAAGATCATACATGGTACTCTTTTGCAACCAATGAGGACCACGTGTATTGTGTTTCTTTCTACATAAATTATAAATATTCAAGTATGATTAGCTTATCCTATGACAAATTAAAGTCACAACTGGTTTAGCGAATGAAGCATGATAAGTGTATATAGGCCTATTCCAGTAAATTGTGAGCGCTACAACTTTTTAGAATACTATGAGTCTATGAGCATTGATCTAACATTAGAACTTAATAGGTATTTTTTGAGTGATAAGTGACCGTTTTATGAGACTTACTCCTTCTCCGGAAATTCCTTGTCCTCTTTCTCACACAAGGCTTTACTTAATTCTAGTCCTCTTAACATGGAATGTAAAAATTTCTCTTTTACTTAGAGTTCATTTGAAAACAAGGAGGTTTTAAACTTGACCTTGATCTGCAAGTGCCAAGCCCACTAATGCCACTTGAAATGTATAGGTTGTGGTTCAAACTATGTTCCATGGATAAAAAAAAGCTTCTATCTTATGATATACAGCTTGAGAGTATGCTTTCTAACTTATATATATCTTGTACAATTTGAGGACGATAATCAACATCTCGTGAATGCGGGGGGGTATACTTGCTATATAAGGTGAACTGTTTCAACAATGATCTCCAAGCATATTCTTTTGATAAAATGGTCAGCTGATCAAAATGAAAATTGTGTGTTTAACCGCATTGGCCTATTGAAAACTGTTTCAACAATGATCTCCAAGCATATTCTTTTGATAAAATGGTTAGCTGATCAAAATGAAAATTGTGTGTTTAACCACATTGGCCTATTGAAATTTACTCTCTCTAGCTATTGATTAACTTGTTCACTCCTTGCTTTGTGCAGGAACTCAAACATTCCCTGATGGAATATACAGACTTGTTGATGTTAGAGATGTTGCAAATGCACATATTCAGGCATTTGAGAATCCTACTGCAAATGGGAGATATTGTATAGTTGGAGGAGTTACACACTATTCCGAAGTTTTCAAGATATTGCGCAAATTTTACCCTAGTTTGCGGCTTCCTGAAAAGTGAGTTATTTATTTCCATGGTACTAAATGTCCCTTATTGGTGCCATTTTGTAACTGACAAGTATGACTCAAGTGGAATACATGTTTCATTTAACCAAATGATTAGTTCAATTAGTAATTTTCTTTTGTCAAATAATTTTTTTTTTTTTTTAAGAATTTGCTTTTGTCACCCATAGTAATTGTTCTTACACATCACAAAAGTTGAGGAAGAGTCAATTTTATCTTTCATTTTTGGCAGAAGTGAAGATGACAAGCCTTTGCAGCCATTATACAAGATATCCCAAGACAAGGCCAGAAGTTTGGGTATTAACTTCATTCCTTTGGAAGTGAGTGTTAGGGACACTGTTGAAAGCTTTAAGGAGAACGGCATCATCACTATTTGAATTATGTTATTAAAAGGGAAGTGATGATAATAAGTACAAATAAATTGTGTATTGCTCATCTTGACCGGTGTTTGTCGGGCTTGAATGCTCCCAATTGTATTAAGATTTATAAACCGTAATGCTTTTGGAAATATTTTAGCTGCACAACTTATAAGTCAAGTTTCACTCAATCAGAAATGAGACATTGAATTTGAAGCTCAAGTTTTCTAGAGACATTGAGCTAAAAAATTCAAGTACTCTAGTCCAGTAATTTGGGAAGTGTCTTGAATATATGAAAACTGTGAATCCCACTGGAGCCAGCCCAGGTGGCTTCCAAATTGCTCACCTTCCCAATATGATAAAATTTTGACTTCAAAACTTAAAAGGTTTGAATGTGATTAGCAAAAGTTATGATACAAAATTCCCAATTCTCCAGTAACTTTTTTATTATATAATTGAATTTTCTACCAGCAATTTCTGCCAAAGAATGATTATGACTTAGTACACTTGTAGATCATATAATACAATTTCTCTACAAAAATGCGCACATTCATTAATAAAACTATAAATATATTGTGATGCAGAGCTGCTGTTTGAAGAGCATAAAGGGTGAAAATGGCAGATAGGTTCTTTAAATAAATTGAAATATGTTCACATCTAGCCATTAGTAATAATCAATTGGTTCTTGGTGGTATTATAATTGATTTTTAAGTTTTGTTTTGAAGATTGTATTCAGCTGTCTAGTATGGTGTGGAGTATATGAGAATATAACTTTGAAATTTGTGTCCTAGGAATGTCTTAAGCTGCTTTATTAGTTGTGTTAGAAACTATCTAGCATTTATTGCGTGTCCGTTACGAGTCAGATTATGTAATTCCTTATAAGCTTCAAGGAAATTACGATGAAAGCAAGCCATCTTTGACAGAAATTATCAATATCCCAGAATTGCTCCATTTTTTGCCTTTGAATTTATTTGTTCTACGACAAACTAACAATTTTGCTACCCTATTTGGATGCATCATCTAATACCAGAGCTCGTGAGATTTATTAAGATGATTTCTGTGGTTTTGGAGTTTAACAGGACCAAAATGAAAATTAAAAAAATGATAATAATAAAAAAACTTAATGGATTAAAATGACAATCCACTAAACTTATAGGTGTAAATTGCACTTTAACCAAAATAAAAACAAGGGCAATCCCACAAATCCGTCACATGACATAAAATAAAGGAAGAAAATAATGGGAGGTATTATCTAAATATATTTCTAGCACTGATTAAGCCCCATAGATTGGAGTTGATGGACCTACTTGTTTGTCCAATACAACAACTTTTAAGAATTTTTTCAGTACAAGAACTGTGTCAGGCCTTGAAGATGAGTGGGTTTGTTGTATGATTGAGAAGGCATAAGTACCTATGGGGATTTTATATGTAGATTTTAGATATAGATCCTCAAAAACTATTCTTGTGCATTGCTCTTATTACTGCTTCTTATGTACTGTAACACTAGAACAACATGGCATATCATTAGATAAATGGAACCCAAATCACTTGTCTCCATTTATGTGAAAACCAATAGATGACCAAAAAAGTGGTGCTTTACAGCACCATAAGTTTCCAGTATATCTACAACTCTCCAATACAAAAAGGAGGGAGAAGGAATAATTCTAAACCTAAAAGTTTGAGAAATTTAATCAAAACAAAGAAAAGTTGTCAGTTTTTATATCCTTACTCCTAAGACACATCACAAGGACATAAACAAGGATGCAGGTATGACACAACGACACAAGCAATTTTTGAAAAATTATAACATGAAACGGCAGGTACGACACTAGTATAACACGAATACGACACGGGTAAGGCACCCTAAATGAAGTGTCCATATATCCTAGATTGAGAGTGCCTTCTCCACAAAAACTGCAAGTTTGTCCCCCCGCAAAAAAAAAAAATATATATATATATATATATATGTCAATTAACAAACATTGGCAAAGCCTAATACTTCAGCCTCTAAACTACAAAACAATTCAAAACAAAACTCTTCACACAAGCTTCTCAACTACCAAACGATGCACTTTCAGTGTCAAAGATTCAAATTTGACAAGTTGAATAAGAAAAAGTTCCATTTTTTAAAAGTTCAATTCGCTTTTCCACACTTTCTCAGCAACCAACAGACCACCACCAATAAAAACCAAGACCCAAATGCAAAAACTTACATTGTTGAGAAGCTTTATTGACCATTTGTTGAAGCTCTTGAAGCCCAGTGTTTTGAGGAAGTCCAGTGTCAAAAGACATATCACTTTATTGGTAGTCATTTCTCTTTGCTCGTCTCCCGCCTCCATTGCTAAGCTTCAAATTCAAAGCATTTTGTTTGTGTGTGGAATTAAAGGGCCTTTTTTTGCAATTTGACACCATTTTGCTAACAACTTTGTTAGAGCATTAGGATTGAGGAATGCAAATGCCAAATGTAAGGAGAATTTGGCATTTGCAACCCCAAATTGGTCTACATCAGAAAACTCTAAAGACAAGTATTGCAAAATTTTTTGCAATACTACTACAGTGCAATTCTATCTTTAGAATTGCACTGTAGCAATATTGTAAAAAAAAAAAAAATTAATATTATATGATGCCTTTTCCCACGAAATTTCTCTCTCATCTCTCTCATTTGGTAAAGTTCTCTTCTCTTTCTTCATTCTCTATTTCTCCATCTACTCTCTCCTCTCTTCAGACCCAAACACCATCACACACCATCCTCCATCGCTGAAGCTTCACCAAGCCTCTCACCCATCTCCATCGCTGAAGCTTCACACAGCCTCTTTCTCATCTCTCATCTATTCTCTTCCACTACCCACAAATCGACTGTCACTGCCCACACCCACTGTCACCACAGCCACAGCCACAACCACAGCCATAGCCACCACAGCCACCACCACCACCCACAACCTCAACCCCAACCACCATCAACCACTATAAACCAAAACCCACTCACCCACCCACCTGTCACCACCGTAAACCCCAACCCAAAATCAACCCACCACTAGCTACCACCACCACAAATCATACCCATGATCAACCAAAACACACTCATCCACCTACTTTCCATCACCGTGAACCCCAACCCAAAATCAATCCGCTACCAACACCATAACCCATACCCATCCACAACCAACACCCAAAGCCACTCCAATCAACCCACGAACCCAACCACAAAAATCAAATCCCACCAAAATCAATCAAAACCCAACAAAATTAAAACTCACCGATATCAAATCACAAAACCCACTGCAGCCCAGTCCAGCCACACCATAATCAACCCACGATCCATAAGGAAGATGCGAATAGAGATTCAAAAATTCCTGTTGGTATAGAGTCTGAGTAGTCGTCGGCCTTCCCACCGCAGAGACCCACGATCCACGAAAAACCACTGCAGCCCAACCACACCTAGCACCAGAGAGACCCACAAACTCGAGATGCAGTCAGGCATAGAGAAAGGGAAATGGAGGGGTAGAGAGAAAGTGACAGAGAGCATGGGAGAGAAAGTGAAAAAAAGGATTAAAAAAAAGGATGAAATTCCAGCCAAGTTTGAAAAATTGTAGCAGTTGGAAAGAAATAATAAAGAAAGATTAAAATATAATATTTTAATAAAAATAGAGTTTTGGAATGCTGGAGGTATTATAAAATGGTATGATATAATGATAAAGTGGCTTTTTGAAATAATAAAATAGAGTAGAATTAAAATTCTTCAATGCTAATGCTCTTAGGGTCCGTTTGGATACAGCTGAAAACTGAAAATACTGTAGCAAACTAATTTTTAAATGTGTGAATAGTACTGTGAGACCCATTTTTAATGAAAAAGTTGATGAAAAGTTAAAATTGTGGGGTCCATAAACAGTGCACAAATGCACTGTTCATTGACAAAAGTCAACAAGTGCGGCTACTGTTCATTGCCGCACAGTGACAGTGAACAGTAGAAAATCAGCCTTTACTCTTCGGGAATGCTGAAAAGTAAAAAAAAATAAAAAATAAAAAGATAGAAACGCAAACGCAAACGCAAAACGCGTTTCCCAAACGCACACTTAGTTAGCATGTTTTTGAAACTATTTAGAAAACTAACAACTCAATTCTAAAAACTCAAGTTGGCCGTGGGAAATTGAGTCTAACACACTCGATTTTTGCAGCCCTGAAACGATTTTTACGGATCTTAGAGAAGAAGAAAGAAGAAAGAAGGAGAAGAAGATCTGAAGAAAGGAGACCCACGGAAAACAAACGGAGAAGAAGAAGAAGAAGAAAGAAAGAAGACCCACGGAGAAGAAGGAAGAAATAAAGTAGAGAGACCCACGAAGAAGTAGAAGAAGAAAGAAGAATAATAGCGAACCTAGCACAGGAACTCGAGTTTGAGACTCTTGATTTTCTTCACCGAAGGTTTTTGGGTTTCAGAGTGAAAGAAAGAGTTTTTTTTTGCAATTTAATACCAAAATCCAATTGAAAGAGAGAGAAACCATTGTTTTGACATGGAAGCACCTAAATTCCTTCGAATAGGACCGGAAAATGTATTGATGGAGAGATTTAGGAATTCAATCTCACCAACTAGAAAAGGAATACGTCCTCCAAAGAGGTTGGAACTCAAATCCACGAATGCATTGGGAGCTACATTTAATGGATTTGGTAGCTGGCCATGTAATTGATTGAAAGAAACATTTAGCAGTGCTAAATTAGAAGTAGTTTCCCAAAACCAGCTGGGATGGAACCTGAAATGCTAGCGTATGAGAAGTCTAGATGCTTTGAGCTTCTTCTGTGATTTAAGCCAAGCTGGAATTGAAGTACCCAAATGACAATTACCCATACAAAGATCCTGGAGTTGGAATGGAGGGACCCAATTGGGACCCAAGTGTAAAATTTTCAGCTTAGTTAGCTTTGAAAAATGTGATTCTGTGAGAATTCTTGTCAATTTTTTAGAAGAAACATCAAAATTGACCAACTCAGAAAGTTGTCCTAAACTATCTGAGAGAGTCCCATTAAGAAGGTTACAGGCTAGATCAAGATCAACCAGATTTTCAAGCTGACCCAACCAATTTGGTAATGTACCATACAATTGATTAGATGGCAATGCCAAGTATTTCAGACTAGACAGTGGGCTTTTAGAGAGGCAGTTTTTTTTTTTTTTTTTTTTTTGATATATCATTTGACACAATTTAAGTACATTAAAATAATTAATAGCATTAAGTTGAAAAAAAGAATTAAAACATTTGCTCTGAGTGTACTTCACTTGACAAAGTTTCAAAGATTAAAATTCTAATTGTGAATTCCTCAAAAATAAAAATTTCTAATTGTGAATAGGTTGATGAGGGTGGTTTAGCTTCATGTTAGATGATTATTTCATTTTAAATATTGATTAATTGCTAATTTGAGTGAATTAATCAGTTTTTCTTTTACTAAAATTGGTAAATTCTAACTGAGTGCAAAAATTACAATATTTTATCCATAGAAGACTCTAAAAGTTTTTAGTGAAATTATGATATGCCTTTGTGTTAGAATCTCTTTCCCTCTCATTTATATGTGTTTGTTTCTCCAAAAAAAAAAAACATTTCTGCTTTCTTGTAGAAATCAGTTACTTTATCTTTAATGGCATTAGTATTCTTGCATGACTTTCCCTTATGAGTTGGCAGACTTCATAAACGTTAGTGGCCAATAAAAGCGTATGATATAACATGAAGAAGATTCAAAAATTAAATTTGACGAAGTTTACTATTCAATTATAATACAACGTTAACTTTAATAGGTATAATTCATACATATGCAATTATTAATGCATACCCTTAGTGCAATAGTCATTTTACAAATATAAGTGCTAGTGAAGTGTGAGAGACAAAGGTCAGGGTTTAAGAATCAAATGTCCAGGAAGGAACTTTACATACTCGTACATTTAGATTAGGCTAGAATAAAAAATTATTTCAACTTATCATTCCCATTAATCATGAATTTTTAGGTGGGATTCTTTAGCCTATATATGCAGCCAACATGTCCGGCTATATATATGGTGGGGAAGATCAAATTTCTTACCATTACCATTTTTATGTAAAGAAAACTCCAAGACTCCCTACATACTAGCTTAGTCAAAAATTTTAGTCAAAATTTTACTTTCATGAAAATAATTTATCCTTCTATATATTATATATTTTTTTATAAGAAAAGTATTATTTCAAGAGCATATTCATTTTACAAAACACCTTACATCAGATTATATATTTTACACTATATTTCATTAATATCATTTTAAATTTTTTATTATTATTTCTTTTTCTCCACACACAACAATTTATATCCTTCTTTATATTATATCAGTTTTATTCTTAATACTATCATTTCTATTTATATTTTTTTACAAGATTTACTTTTAGGCCACTATGCCACAAGAAATAAAATGGAATATTACAGTTGATCAAATATAATTTATTCATTTAGTACACAAAGTATTTATGAATTGTTAGATTTTATTTTATTTTTAATGGAATGAATTGTTAGATCTGACCTCTAAAAGTATGGATTAAATGAAATTTTTAATGGGTATTTGTACAACACACTATCAATTTCATTTTAATCAATACGTACATTAAAATGCTTAAATATAGTAATTAAAATTTACAGAGTAAATTGTCACATGTTCAACCACAAAAGGCATTGTAAGTTCCTCAAAATAAAAATGATTATTTGTTTGAATTGATTCGTTAAATTTTTAAAAATTTTGACATGGCATCAATAAATTAATTATCATATCTTTTTTTGATGAACCAGCAATTTTATTAAACAAGGAACAAAACTACGCAGGCAAGGAAGGAGCCTCAGCTCTAATAACAGAAACAAAGCAATGTGGCCCTGACCCCACATCAAAAGAGCCAAAGTAGTTGTTTGACAAAGACCACTTGGCTAAAACATGAGCAGCAACATTTGCTTCTCTAGCCACCCAACTGAATCTACAATATGAGAAATTCAACTTTAAGGCTAAAACATCAGTACAGATGGTTTTTATTCTCCAAGGAACATCCGGGTTAGGACCTCTCAGTGCATCAATGCAGGACTTTGAGTCACTTTCGATGGAAATGGAGTCGACATCCAAGTTTACTGCCAAGATGAGGGCCCAAATTATAGCTTCAGCCTCTGCTTGGAGAGGGAGAGTGGTGTTCACTCTTTTAGAACAAGCAAACACCACTTCCCCTCTCCAATCTCTAGCTACAGCTGCAATGGATGAACTCACCGAGTTGCAAGCAGCATCTACATTGATCTTAATAGTGTCCCTATCTGGATTAGACCAAGCTGATTGAATCCTATTGCTTGTTGACCCCATCGGGATATCAAGAACCTTCCAAAACTCAGCAACAGATCTGGAAATCTTTAACAAAATCCCATCCAAATTTGGAGAACCTCCCGCAAATTGAACTTGGTTTCTTAACTTCCAGACCACATCACATATCACTGCACCGTATAGTAAAAACTCTGCCTTGTTAGTTGAATTCAACCCAACTGTATCTGGAGGGGAGATTAAGGTTTGAATGAATTGGGAAGAGGAAGAGAGACCCAAACCATCAAACCTAAACCCCCAATGGCTGTTGAACCAAATAGCTTTAGTCAAAGGGCACATAACAAATAAATGGAGACAAGTCTCTTCTTCCATGCCACATAATGAGCAAGACATGTCTCCAATATTTATATATCTAGCCAAAAAGGATTTAGTAGGGAGAAGATTTGCTGCAATCCTCCATAAATGCATTTTTAGTCTCTCATGAATCTTGGTTTTCCAAATTTCTCCCCTTGATAAATCTTGACTAGTAGGTGGGTTCTCTCTCCAGCCAAGCCAATAAGCTGATTTCACTGATATTTGCCTATTAGAAGTGGCAGTCCATATCCACCTGTCTTCTTGTGAGTGAAAGGAAATAGGAATTCCTTGAATAGCTTTGATAGTTTGTTCATCAAATAAGTTTCTGAGCTTATGGCAACCCCATCCTTTATGACTTGGATTAATGAGTTGAGATACAATCAGTGCACTGTCTGGATTAGAGCCTTCCTTTGGGCGAGGGATGAAAGAAGGTAAATCAGGAATCCACAGATCCGACCAGGTTCTAATAGAATTCCCATTACCAACTTGTAAGCAAGCACTTTGAGCCATAAGACGTTTTGTACCTTCAATGCTTCTCCAAGTGGGAGAAGAGCTACCCGCTGTTTGATGGTTCAACCAATTGGATCTAACCTTATATTTTGCTCTCAATAACTTAACACAAAGACAGTTTTTTTCTGACAGTGTCCACCAAGCCAATTTGGAGAGGAGAGCTTGGTTGAAATCCCACGCCTTCCTAAAGCCCAAACCTCCTTCCTTCTGAGGCCAACATAAGGACGACCACGCCATTGGGGTCAAGTATTGTCCCTCGCTTGATTTTGGGTTCCACCAGAACCGTTTTATCACCCCATCCAATTGCTCACACAGAGCTTTAGGGAATTGGATGGTTGACATGTGATAGGCTGGAATGGACTGAGTGACTGACTTGATAAGGGTGGCTCTCCCTGCCCATGATAGGTTTTTACTTTTCCAGCCACTCAATTTATTTTCCAATCTTTCCTTCACTGGTTGGAGATCTTTGCATCTACTGGAAGTGAAGAAAAGTGGAACCCCCAGATATTTTGAATTGGGTGGGAGCCTATTGAGACCCCAGCATGATTTTATTTGATTTAAGAATTGTCGACTAACCCCTTTAGAGGGAAAAATTCCAGATTTCTCCACATTAACTTTCTGCCCTGACCATGAGCAGTATTTCTCTAGGCAGATCTTGAGAGAAGATAATTCAGACATCTTGGCCTTGGAAAATAAAATGACATCATCTGCATAGCACAATTATCACATTAGTTTGTAGATCTTTTTGCTTTTGTATCATATTTGATAGTAACTTTTAACGTTTTCTTTGGATATAATTATTTCTCAATGATTCATTTTAGTATTTTACTCTCAAAAAGCCAAACGTACACAATGCTTCAAGTTCAACTAATATGACTTATTATCAAACTCAGAGAGACCATGATAATGCCCCATCTGATTTTGCGGGAAAGTACTCACATTTTTTCAAGAATATTCTTGATGAGACTCTTTGTGATCAAAAGCTTGTAAGAATACTTACATCTCTCTCTCTCTCATTTTTATTCGAAAAATTTGATGCTACTTAAGAAACATAGACTTGACTGGCTAGCTGCAGCTTGTTTAATTTGGATAGTACTATGTATATATATGATGATCACCCTGCTAGTATATTTATTTATGAATTTGGAAAACATGTGACTTTGTGTGTTTTTATTTTACAAAGCTTGCATTTCATTTGCATGTAAAATTGACCAGAGATTCTTAATTTGTAGATGATTCCAAAAATGTTTATAAGGAAATATGGAGAAAATTTGTCAAGCCCTACATTTCTTAAGCTTCCAAATGGTGCAAAATGGAATGAAGAATTGACATACCACAATGGTGAGTTTTGGTTACAAAAAGGGTGTAAAGAATTTGCTGAGGGTTGCTCTTTAAAGCAAGGACACTAAATAGACTATCCTTCCTATAGACCCAATAGTAATGAGCAAGGTAAGGTTGATGAAGAATGTGAGAGTGAAAGTTCTGTTCAAATCTTATTTGACTCTCCTCAACACCCAAAAAACAAGGGATATATCATTAATCTCACAGTGTCGAGGGCAACCTGACAAGAAGAAGATGAAACGATTGAATGGCAAAGAAAAAGCTGAAGCACTTAAGAAGGCAAGCGGGTTCAAATTGAAAAATCCTTATTTCATGGTAGTCATGCAACCATCTTTCGTTAAGGTATGGTATATGGTAAGCTTTCAATTCAAAGCTTGCATACTATTGGGTCTAGTATGCAAGCTTTGAAAAATCGAACCATATAATTTAAAAAGAAACAAAGTATAGCTTATAGTTTCAAAATAACAAATTAAATATTTGAGTTAGTGCAATGGTGCTTTTAAAAAATATGTTTTGCACCCTATAAGTTAAGAGGTATGAAAAATCGAACCATGTAATTTCATAACTAATAAATTAAACATTGGAATTTATTAAATAAAAAAAAAAAAGTATAGCCTATAGTTTCAAAAGTAACATGAGTTATAGAATTGTGCTCATAAAAAAATATGTTTTGCGAGGTATAACAAATTGAACCATGTAATTTCATAACTAATAAATTAAACATTGGAATTTCAAAAGAAAAAAGTATAGCCCATAGTTTCAAAAGTAACATAGTTAAATAATGGTGCTCATAAAAAAAATATGTTTCACGCACACTTTGTAAGTTAAGAGGTATAACAAATTGAACCATGTAATTTCATAACTAATAAATTAAACATTGAAATTTAAAAAGAAACAAATTATAGTGTATAGTCTCTTCATGCTGGAATAAATTGTTTGATCATATTGAATACTGTTTACGTGCTTTTTCTTTTTTTGGTCAAGTGATCAAAAAAGAAATGATTTTATTCACCACAATCCACATTTTTTTTTTTGAAATCTATGTCATCGTCGGAAGACAAACCATGTAATTTCATAACTAATAAATTAAACATTGGAATTTTAAAAGAAACAAAGTATAGCCTATAGATTTAAAAGTAACATAGTTAAATAATGGTGCTCATAAAAAAAAAAAATGGTATACGTACACCCTGTAAGTTAAGAGGTATAACAAATTGAACCATGTAATTTTATAACTAATAAATTAAACATTGAAATTTAAAAAGAAACAAATGATAGTGTATAGTCTCTTCTTGCTGGAATAAATTGTTTGATCATATTGAATATTTAACTGCACTTGCTGAACTTTTTCAAAATAGTGTATAGTTCTCTCACTCTCACTCGTTACTCTCACTCGTCGTTTGTAGTTCGCACAACTCACAATTCACAAAGCTCTGTTTCATTCCGCTCCGATGGCCTCGGACAACCGATCCAAAGAGATGAAGAGGTTGAAAAACTCCAGCAGCCGTATCCATCATTGCTGCTACCGTTGCAGACAGAGCTTCGCGACGGAGTCCGAAATGGACGCACATAATCGGCTTGTTCTCCACAATGATAAGAAGATCTGCAACCTCTGTGGTACTGTTTACCAGCGGATTTCGGCTGAGTAATTGAAGATTAATAAGTTTTATGTAAAATAATTAATTCAAATTAAATATTTATATTGTATTCTTAATATTTTTTAGCTTATTCGTGTGTGATGAGATCATTTTTATATTTTTTTGAAATTTTTAATCTTTTAAACATTTGAATTTATATTTCAAATAAATAACTTCTTTATTACTCAAAATACTAATAACAACCTTATGGAACACACTAAACTCCTAGTCATAGCATAAATATCAACTAACTGACCCACAGATACCAAAGCAACAAGGCAATAATATATTTACCATTTAAGAGCATTATGGCTCAACTAATTCTAATTGGCACCTCCTCCTCAAAAAAAAAAAAAATTCTAATTGGCACCTCCTGGTATGTTTATGAAATCCTGAGTTCAAATTCTCCTGTTTTTATTGTTTCAATTGACAGCTTATGTGATTTTGCATTTTTTTTTTTTTTTTGGGTCTCAAAGATAAACAAATTAATTCTATAAAGTAAGGGGGAAAAAAATAGGTTAATGAAAAAATATTTGAATGCTTTTTTTTTTTTTTTAATTTCTTACCCGTGTTCTTATCAAAAAAGATTATGAAAATTTGAGTATATTAAACACATAATCCAAAAGTGCATGTGGAAGTTGAGTTTTTTTTTTTTTTTTTTTTTTTTTTTTTTGGAGAACCATGTGGAAATTGAGTTGGTAAAATAAAAAATTCATAAGACAATAATTTATTAGTTTACTTAATGGGTATTTTATTTTGGATTTGGTAGTGACTTTAAAAAGTAGAGCCTATAGTTTCAGAAGTAACAAATTAAATAAAATAAACATTAGAATTTAAAAATAAATAAATAAATAAAGTATAGCCTATAGTTTCAAAAGTAACAAATTAAATAAATATTTGAGTTAGTGCAATGGTGCTCTTAAAAAAACATGTTTTATGCCCTATAAGTTAAGAGGTATAACAAATTGAACCATTTAATTTCATAACTATAAAGTAAACATTGGAATTTAAAAAGAAACAAAGTATAGCCTATAGTTTCAAAAATAACAAATTAAATATTCTTTTTTGTGTTAATGAAATGGTGCTCTTAAAAAATATGTTTTGCACCCTATAAGTTAAGATGTATGAAAAATCGAACCATGTAATTTCATAACTAATAAATTAAATATTGAAATTTAAAAAGAAACAAAGTATAGCTTATAGTTTCAAAAATAACAAATTAAATATTTTAGTTAGTGCAACGGTGCTCTTAAAAAATATGTTTTGCACCCTATAAGTTAAAAGGTATGAAAAATCAAACCATGTGATTTCATAATTAATAAATTAAATATTGAAATTCATAAAAAAAGAAAAGAAAAGAAAGTATAGCCTATAGTTTCAAAAGTAACATGAGTTATAGAATTGTGCTCATAAAAAAATATGTTTTGCACCCTATAAGTTAAGAGGTATAACAAATTGAACCATATAATTTCATAACTAATAAATTAAACATTGAAATTTCAAAAGAAAAAAGTATAGCACATAGTTTCAAAAGTAACATAGCTAAATAATGGTGCTCATAAAAAAAATATGTTTTACGTACACTTTGTAAGTTAAGAGGTATAACAAATTGAACCATGTAATTTCATAACTAATAAATTAAACATTGAAATTTAAAAAGAAACAAATTATAGTGTATAATCTCTTCATGCTGGAATAAATTGTTTGATCATATTGAATACTGTTTACGTGCTTTTTTCTTTTTTTGGTCAAGTGATCAGAAAAGAAATGATTTTATTCACCGCAATCCACATTTTTTGTTGAAATCTACGTCATCGTCAGAAGACAAAGAAACAGAGCCAGTAGAGGACTCCAAATTGAAAGTCGAGCCAGTAGAGGAGGCATTGGACTTCGAGCTCTCTATCATCGTCTTTTTCTTTGCATCATGCGCATGCACCTTGTGGAATTTCAAATCCCGGCAACATCAGTACACAGTCCCGTAGAGTTGGCATTGCTTAGAATCCTTGCAATGAAAGCAATGGTTGTTTAGTTTAGTTAGATCTACTACTATAACTGTGTTTATAGGGCGTGTCGAGTGTTCAAAAATCTAGTCGAAGTCGGACTATAGTATTTTGGACAAATACGGATTCCTAATTTAGGTCGGATTATTTAACAAGGTCTGGGTCTATATATTCAAAGCCCAGTAGGTTTTGCCTTTGTCTTGAGTTTAATGGATCGTACATCCCAATGATAATATTCAGGGTCTCCAACATAATGTTACTTTGAATATGCCATGACCCATGCTTGTGCTAGGGTTGTTCACAGTTCGAGTCTAATCAGGTTTGGGCTCAATCTACATCTGACCCAAACTGATTTGGTAGAGGTACTATCAACCCGCCACCAACCGGAAGGATCATAGGATCGGGCCAGTAGGAGCTTCAACGAATGTCAGGCGAATCAGTCAGGGTTGAAATTTTGAAAAATGGTGAGAATCCACCTAAGAAAAGATGAAAAACAACCGAAATCCAATGAGAACTGGTGAGACTCCATATAAATAAAATCTTTTCCATGATACCAGGCTTATAGAACATGAGGCAAGAGGCTAATTGAAGGATCAAATTGGTATGTGCAGTTGGGTTGAAGGATGAAAAATTTGAAAGAGTTTGTTCTATAGATTAGGATTATCAACCAAATTATGATGTCTACTTTGATGACAATGATATGGGAGTGAGTACTTCAATACATATTAAAGAAACCATTCAATAGAATAATATGCAAGACCCAAGAGTGTTCTTTTGGATATGGAAGGCTTGCATAAGCACGTTGATTTGAATAATCCACAAGTGCTTGTTGAAATTTGCAAGTGAAAAAATTTATTGGAGATGGACACTTTCACTTGGATAGATGTAAATTTTTGTTATAAGTAATAAAACTTCATTGAAAAGGTGAATAAATCATACAAAGGAACCAAAGCACACAGGCAATGACTAAGGAAACAGCATCTAAAACTATGGTGCATGGAAAGTACAACCAACAGAGAACCACATCTCAAGAAGCAGAAATAATTATTCAAATTTCCCCTTTCCCTTTTTTTGTAGCCAAAATTTACAGTGAAAAAAAAAATAATTCTATTACAATAATATACAATATTTTGAAAATGAATAATAAAGAAAAAATGCTATGCATAAATGCTTTTCAAAAAAGAATGTTTGCCGACAATAAATTAAAATACATAAGAACAAGAAATAGTAAAGTTCAAAGTACAAATGAAAACACTAAAAAAACCAATTGAGTTGCATAGAACTCTAATACCGTTTTTTATATGTAATAAAACTTCATTGAATGAAAATAATCAATTAAAAAGAGCAAAAGCACACAGGAAGTGTGCTGAGGTAAACATGAAAACAAACAAAATATTGTGCCAAAGACACAAAACACCAAAGCAAGTTTTTGTGTATGAACATATCCACTAACCAGAACAACCATGTTTAGTTAATTTCTAAGAAAATAATTAAGCTGAGGAAAAGAAAAGAATTTTGCTGGTGACAAAAACTTACCCGTGTGTAAGAGTACTTTGTTGGAGGCAGAACTTGGGTGGTTGAAGAGTGAGAGAGAGGATAATTTTTCTGTTCTCAATTTATTTTGCTAAAGGACTATTAATATACAGGCACTGCTGTATACCATCTTGATCCAGTAGTCTTGTGTTCTGGTTGGACAATCCAAATTTTGTTCAAATTTATACTAAACCCAGCAAAAAGTAATCCAATAAAAACCATTTTTTAATTGAATAATTAAAATGATAACTAATGCCTTTTGCATCAATATTAGACAGAACTCAAATTGAATTACCCTATTCTCCAAATATTGGTGCAATGAAAATAATTCATTAAAAACATAAGAATGAAGAGAGCCTATAGATTGTAGCAATTAAAACGAAGAGTGCAATTCAATAAAATAGAAAAAAATAAAGATTGAGAAACTGAGGCTGGGCCTTTATTGTAGCATAACTTCGCTTCAAACTACACAAGCACATCTTAAGTCAAATAGTTTTGCACACATTCACTAGCTTATTTGATGCACTTCAGATATACCAAAGTGGGGAACAAAAGAAGGAAAGGGATTGGCCGGAGTAAAGTGGCTTAATTGTGGCATTTTCCATGCTAAACACGCCCATGTCAAACCCTCCACCATTATGTGTACAATGAAAAAGGGGTAAATCATCATCTGTAACATAGATACAATTAGGTTTGATTACATTGAGGCTCAATGCAGTCAATGACAATAATGAACTGTTGCCCACAAACAATGCTTGATCACCCAAGCTATCAACCTTCACCCATTTGTATTTAAATTTACTTCCCTATTGAGTACATCTTTTTAATCTTTTAACTTTGAACCCAATTGTCACATAGAGGTTTTCATTTTCATTGAAGCCTTTGTCATTAGATTCATCCATAGGGTCCTCATCTTCAACGTACTTCAGAGTCTTCATCACTGGATTCATTTTCATTGTAGTCGGACTCAGAGGACTCATTTACCTTTGAATAAAAATGACCTCAAAAGCGTCTAATCAACAAAAGGTCTCCTGATGATTCAACAACATACTTTTGGATATGCGTTTGGATGTATATACGTACTGATTCTTTCTAGAGAAGGCACAAAAACTTTAGCCCTTGGCTTTTTGTTATCATCAATGTGACAAACAGCAAGTCCACCATGATGATCTACAGCATAAAATTTACCTTTGTAAGATGCAATGTCAGCAAGCTCCTTTGAGAACTTTCTATATCCATCCAAGCTTTATATCCTGGTCTAGTGAAGGCCAATTGCTGATGTTCACCATAGATTACCATGAGAATGCAATCACGATTGCAGTTGCAGCCATAGTTCCAAGGACTCTTTGACAAAACAGCCTTCTTAAGAAACATTCCACAAAGCTCTTTAGGCGTGAGTTCAAAGTCATACTAACAGCAAAAGGTAGCTTGGGATGGAAGACATAATATATGTTTAGACAACGGATGCAAGAGGTTAATTTGCAAATCAGTTCCTATAGTGAGCAACCATCCAAAAGATGTTCCAAGCATCTTCTTCCAGCAACCTGCGGCAGCTTGAGATCATAAACTTTAGTATCTCGTAATTTGAAGAAGCTACATCTCTCATTTTGCTCGTTATTGCTGTTATCGCTTTGTTCATTCTGCTCAGCAAGCATAAGCAAAGGACAACTAGGAGGTAATGGGAATTCCTCCGGTGAATTTAAGAGGGAGTGCCATGACTTGCATACAGCACCTGAAATGATGATATCATCATAAAATAGTCGATTCACTATTCGAAAGAAGACATCACATGGAATATCAGCCCACTTTGACATCTGAATTTATTGGTTTATCTTGGAATACTGCAAAACAATTATGAACAAAACAAAATTTAAGAATTGACATGATACTTATGTAATCCGAAATAACTTCAAAACATAAAAAAGTTAAGGATAATGGTTTTAAAGAATAATATTAGACATGTAATGTTCTTAATATGAATCGAACATGAATGTATATGAAGACGGATTTCCAAGTACCAAAGTATACTACTAGTGCAAGAAATTCAATTATTTTTAGTCTACAATCTGTACAAGTTTATGTAATTATAATTGTATTAAGATCGCAATTAAGAAAAGGTCATTACCTTTATGTTAGTTTCGCCAAATCAAAAGTAACAGTTAGATTAGAACGTTTTGGTTGAAGGGACTGCTCTCAATTATCAAAGCAAGACACTTTTTTTTTTAATAGTAGGAAACTAGATGGTAGGACCATTCAAACAACAAAATCATTCAAAGAATAGAACTTGTACAAGTTCATGTAATCATAAATGAATTAAGATCACAATTAAGAAAGGTCATTACTTTAACAGTTGGATTAGAATTAACATTCTGGACTGCTCTCAATTATCAAAGCAAGACTTTTTTTTTTTTTTTTTTTGTATTTTAATAGTAGGAATTCTTAACTCCTATGCTCCTATATAGCAGAATCAAGATGGCAGGACTATTCAAACAACAAAATCGTTCAAAGAATAGAACTTGCATAGAACTTTGATAAAATAATTCAGAGAATATTGTTCCCACTAACCAAAATCGAGAACATTTGGTTTCTATGAAATAAAACATGTTTGTGTTTTATATTTTATAGATGTCGAGTGTTCAAATTATGGTCTGACTTGGAATTTAGAAATATAAAAGGAAAACCGAAAAACAAGAATTCCTAATTTGGGTCGGATTTTTTTCATTGTCAAGGGTATGGGCCTATGTATTAGGCTATTTCTTTCAATAAAATGGAACTATCAAAGCCGAGCCTTTAAATTTTTATATTATTTTTATGAAAGAAATCTATTGAAGAAGATCTAATTAAGTTGGACTTATACAATGTTGGGCCTAATCCAGCTGCATCAAGGGGAATGGCCCAAACTCAAAGCTTCATGTAAGAAAATTCTAATTTTTTGATATATTTCATATTTGAGAGAGAGAGAGAGAGAGAGAGAGAGAGAGAGAGAGCTAGGATTTTTTGTTTGGGCGGGCCAAATTTTGGTACTAATATCACGAGTCAACATAAACTATCATACACATGCATAAATGCACACACACAAATATAAACCTTAATATTTGATACCAGAATAGGTCATAATTTACAAATATGTTATACATAAAATTAACAACTTTCACATATCTATGCAAAAAAAAAAAAAAAAAAAAAACAACTTTCACATATGTATATTTGCAATATAATTTTTTAGGTAAAGTTTTCGTCTTTTAAACTCCAACGAGTGTGAAAAAGTTGTTTAGTTTGATATTAAACATGTACAAAAATTAATTTTTTATTACAGCTTGACATTGTTGCAAATTGAGATTTTAAAATAAAAAATTTCATTAGAAAAATAGGATTTGTTATTAGGTAAGTCAATTAATTGTTTTTTTCATTAGGAAAATATGATTTGAGTGTGTCCCAACAATACTTGGTACTTTAACTTATAAATAACTTCAATAATCTCTCTTGAGATTTTGAGAAATGAATGAAAAGAAGTTTGCTGGGCCTTAGGAGAAGTTTTCTCAAATTTTTTTAAAAAAAATTATTTTCTCGCACTTGTTTTATTCTAGGACAGTAGGACTGTATTTATAAAAGGATTCCTAACTTGTTATTAAAAAAAAAAAAAGGATTCCTAACTTTGTTAGGATTTTAACAAGTTGGCTAAATGAGTGTGGCAGCTCAATAGTGATATTGGGCCCATATTTGTCATACGCAATTGATACTTCTAAATTAGCATTTGGGCTGCCCAATGTTGTGGACTTGGGTTGGACCAACAGTCTCAAAGCAGATCTCATTGAGTTGGACTTGTGCAAGGTTTGGGCCTACTCCAACTGCACCAAGGGGGGATGGTCATGGCTTTGGCTCAAAGTTTCTGTTCAAAACAATTGAAGGTACTCATTTGACAAAGTTTCTGGTTTCATGCAAATTCTTAATTTTGAAGTATTTATTTATTTCGTTAAACATTATAGAATTATAGTTTATTCAACAAATAAATTCTTTTTGTTATTTTAAATTTTAAAATAATGACCTATACCTTATCATGTTTATTTATTTAATAAAACATATGTTTTAATGAATATAATGCAAAAGTAAGTAACTACCGATTTTTTATCTACCAATCACAACTTGACACCTTAATAAGTCATGAAAAGAAATTTCTAAAATGATTTTAGGGAATTGTATAAATTTAGGCAATGATTCTCACATCCTTTAGTGTACACCATTATTATACATCACTCATTTCATGTTTTTTTTTTTTAATTTTTAACTTTTTTATTTATAAATTTTCATCCTATGGCATTCATTTCTGATGATTGTGTTCTTTATTATTAGAACAAGACACCAATCGGTTTTTGATGTAGGTAGAAATTGAAACTTAAATCTCTTATTTAACCATCGAAAATTTTACAATTGAGTTAACTGGGACCACCCCATTCACGTTTTAAATGTGAACATTATTAATAAAAAATATATATTGACATGGCATATGAAATTATAAATATTATACATTGCATTTATTTACATTTATAAAAAAAAAATTAAAAAAAAAAAACCAAAAAATACATATAGTTAAAAGCAACTGTTTTTTTTTATTATCATTATTTATATTCCCTGCGATGGCCCATACTAGACTACTCTGTGTCTCAGGGTGGTGTGATCTAAGTCCTCTATAATTAAGCTTAAATAGTAGATACCAGGTCCTTACCAAAAAAATAAATAAATAAATAAAAAATACCAGGTAGCATGTGTTATTTACGTACATATAACTACCACACTACACACACAAACACACGGGAAGAGAGAGATAATGAGTGGAACAGAGAAGGCGGTGTGTGTAACTGGAGCCTCAGGTTACATACATAGCTTCATGGTTGGTGAAGCTATTGCTCCAACGTGGATACACTGTCAAAGCCACTGTTCGTGACCCAAGTCAGTATACACACACACTCTCTCTCTTTCTCTCTCAAATTTGGTTTCTTTCAGTTTTCAGTTGCATCATACACTGGTTTGGCATGCTTTAAATTCTGGGTTTGATTCAACTTTTTCATTGATGGAATAATCACCTAGTTTTAATCCATCTTTGGATGTGTCAAAATGTTGTCTTTTTTAGCTAAATAAAATGTTGTCCCTTTTATTAAGCTAATAGATACCAATTTCATAAGTAATCTATACAATTTACTTATTTCCTTCCTTTGAGTTTAAATTCATGGGATAGTTTTGAAAATTGGTAACTTTTATTTTGAAAACAGTACTTTAAATGATAGCTTCTTGAAAATTGGGGTTTGGGGACGGAGAGAGTATCAGGGATATTATTTTCCATTTGTATATATATAAAAAAAAAAAAAAGGGTTTCTGAAAAGTTCAGTGTCAAGGGTTAACCAAGGGATTGGTCCAGTGGTTTTCAGGCCATCCATGAGGGAGGGTCTGATTCAATTTTTGTTCTAAATAAGTATTTTATGATGTTAAAGTAAGACAAATATATTGGTTTGACTGCAATAAAAAAGTAGTTTCTTGAAACCAAAATGCAAAAAGATTTGAAGTACAAGTGGGAAGGAAAAGCTTGAAAAGAAAAAATCTTACTAAAATCCCATTAAAAGCACCAAGTTTTCACTTTATCACTTGGGCAGGGTTATTATAACGTATCTTTGAATGTTTTGGTAATCATCATTCAGAATTTCAAGCAACAGTTACCATTGTTTCAAATTTACCTGTCATTACTTACTTTTTTACTTGACCCTATCATTACTTTCACTTTATAACAAAATGTTAAGAATCTAATATAGTTGCTTTCTAGAAAAAGGAAAAATGCCTAAGCAAAAGAGCCAACTTTTATAGTTTTTTTTTCCTTTGATGGATGTTTGATACCCAAGTAAAAAGCAATACTTTGTGCACCACAGGAAGAAATTCCTGTTATGTTATATCTGTGAGTACACACTTAAAAAAAAATAAAAAAAAAAAAACCCTTCCGATGCCTTCTTTTGGTGGTGTCCTAAAGGACCTAAACCAAAGTCAGCCCCTACAGGCACATCACAATTACATCTATCTGAGGAGGCAATTTAGGTTCAACTTCATGTACATTGCAATAATACCATTGTTTATGGATTGAAGGCCTAATACCAGCCAACACTGGTAGATGTCATGAAATGGCTTGAGACCTTGCAAGTTGCAACGCTTAAAATATTTTATTTGTCATTTCTCTAGTTTTTACAAGCTTGTCATATAAGAATGCACTGAAAGATAACATGCCAGATAATAGTTGTTTCCCATCACCATATAGCTGTCTAATTGTGAATTTTTGGGGCCAGCATTCATTTCATGCTCAAGTATTGGCCGTAATGGTAAATCTGTAATTCCAGGACTCAGAGTGTGCATATACCACTTGTTAAATGCATGAAAAAAGCTTCTGTGTTATACATAGACCAACAAATAAGTGTCTGGTGAAAAAATAATTATGCTTGATTAGTGACAAGTAGCAGTATTCCTTTTCCTAATAAGTAAATCACTAAGGCATTTTTTGTATAGTTCTTTTCTTGTATGTTTCAATACGTTTACTAAGAAATCATTTTTCCACGAGTTCACATAAAAGGATAAAAGATAATGTGAACTCTCATTCTAAGGGTATGCTTCATCTTGATTAACCATTTTGGATGTTGAAGGTAAAAAAATCAATGTGTGTATATGTATATTACTTGAAAGTGTTGTTGTTGAACTTTCATAATTCACTAGTTATGTTTGTATATTCCATAGATGATCCAAAGAAAACAGACCACTTACTTGCGCTTGATGGAGCAAAGGAGAGACTTAATTGTTCAAGGCAAATTTACTGGAAGAAGGATCTTTTGATTCTGTAGTTGATGAATGTGTAGGTGTATTTCATACAGTGTCACCTGTTTTTCTTGCAGCCAGTGACCCACAGGTTCATCTTATAGCATTTTTTTTCCTTGAGGCAAACTCAATCAGTTAATGTATTGTTCCAATTTTGCTGTAAATATGGTGATATTCACATTCTTGCTTCTTTTTGTCCGGTTGGTGCTCCATGTTGCTTTAATCAATTTACAACAACTTAGAGTAACATGCATGATTACTTGATTTAGTAATCTATGATTCTTACTATGTGCACGTGCCTTGGCCAACATTTCAAAGGTTGTGATGTTGATTTTATTGAAGCAAATAGAGTTTGGGGGTAAAAAGTGAAAGCCAAATTGAGCAACTAGAGTTGACTTTGGAGAGAAGAATTGCCAAGCCATAATACTGAGTAGTGTGCTAAATAAAAAAGCTCCAAAAAAGAAAAGTTATATGGTATGGTTTAATCTCCTAGTGTTGATAGATAGCGTGAGGCAAAGGTCACAATGGTTTCATTCTTACAAAATTCTCATGCCATGGTGGTGGCAACCAAAACTGTTTGAAAGGTTAAATGGGATTAGTTTTGATTGCTTAATTTTCCACTTTTTCCCATGTTTCAGGCAGAGTTGATTGATCCAGCAGTGAAGGGAACACTTAATGTTCTTAAATCATGTTCAAAATTTTCTTCTATCAAGAGAGTTATTCTAACGTCTTCAATTGCTGCAATCATGTGCAGCAGAAAACCTCTTACCCCTGATGTGATTTTGGATGAAACTTGGTTTTCTGATCCAGTTACTTGTGAGGAATCAAAGTTGTGCATAGGTTCTACTCCCTGAATTCTTAGTATCCCTTGTTATATTTATCCTGTATAGAAACTCTTATATTTTATATTGTTCATATGTATGAAAACTACTAACTGACAAAAATCATTCTTGTAGTCCTTCGTTCATATTGCGGATATGGTAGAATTCTTTTAGGATCTTCACTGTTTTAGATACATTTTAAAAAGATCTACATGATACAGTTAGTCATTGCAGTGAAGTTGGATAGATTCACATTCTCATGATAATATTAAACAACTTTTTAAATAGAATATAATAGATAATGCATTGTTTTTGGTCCTGAACTTAACCCTGGAAGAATCTCTCTCATTTAAAGTTTTTTTTTTTTTTTTTTTTTTTTTTTTTTTTTTTTTTTTTTGGTTTCAGCTTTGGTATATGCTCTCAAAAACCTTGGCTGAGGAGGCTGCTTGGAAATTTGCTAAAGAGAATGGGATTGACATGATAACAATGAATCCAGGGCTTGTTATTGGTCCTCTCTTACAGTCAACTACTACATTCAGTGTAGACACAATTCTGAATCTCATAAATGGTACTCTTTGCAACCCATAGGGATATTGTGTATTTTCTATTCTACTACATGACTTTTAAATGTTCAAGTATCTGTTTTGTTCGATCTCAGAAAGACAACAAAAAGTGCAGAATTAGTTCTTTTGGTGTTTGAACTGCCTTATCTAATAAGGTAGCATATGTTCTAAGCATAATAAGTATTGATATAGGGCTATAAATTGTAAGTGCTGGAAAATTTTCTCTAATGCTAGGAACCTTGGATCTAATATTCTAACTTTCTGGTTTGGTTTTTTGAATGAACAATAACTGTATCAATAGTCGAGCTAGGTAAATGTTCGTAAGTTCCTGATTTTTTTGATAGGTATGAGTTCCTGATATTTTATTATGATAAAAGGTTTATTTCTTGGTATACCTTATGCTACCATTTTTTCCCCTATTCATTTCTGAAATCTAGTTCTAATAATATGGAATGTAAATCAATTATGAAGAAAAAAAATAAGGTGAAATCACACCTGATTTTTTGAGAATGCACCTGAATTCAATCATTTTGACCTGCAAAGTGCCCTTCCTGAAATACATAAATCAGGATTATCCTATATTCTGTGGATAGAAATAACATGTCTCAAAATACAGTGGTCAACAATGTGCTTTTTAGCAGATATTTAAATTGTATAATCTGAGATTAACCAACTTAACTTCTGCATATTAGCAGATGCACCTACTTTTCTCCCCCCTGCACCTCCTCTCTTTTTAGCTTCAATCATTCCGCATAATTGTTCAATAATTTCCTGTATTGTTTTCTGGGTGCAGGATCATACTCTTCTTATGATGGAAATTATAGATTTGTTGATATTAGAGACGTGGCAAATGCACATATTCAAGCATTTGAGACTCCATCTGCTAGTGGCCGATATTGTTTAGTTGGAAGAGTTACACCCCATTCTAAGACTCTCAAGATATTGCGTGAACTTTTCCCTGCTTTGTTCCCAACCCAAAAGTGAGTTATGTTACTTACATTGCATGGAATGTTCCTCTTTGGTGCTGTAGACAGAGGCAACTAGGTTCAGTTTGCATGTTTTACTGTTCCCTGCGAGGTTATGTTGCTTGTTTTTGATTTACTGGTTCTCTTTATATCTGACAAGCTGTTCCCATCAAGCAACAGATTAGAAAGAAGCCATGCCCAACCATTTTTTCTAGATCTTTTTCAATTTCCCTCCAACATTCTTTATCTGTCAAATACCCCAGTAACATTGAAGTTTTTTTTTTAGTTTATATGATAATAATTCTGACTCATTACAGGGAAAAGTAGCATGGGTACTTTGATCGTGGTAGTCGCATGTTATTAGGAATAGTTAGAACTTAGAACTTCTTCATTATTTTGTTAGAAGAGAATCGTGCCAGGGACTTTAGGTATAAAACTGGATATTACAACATGTCTCATAGATTAGGCACTATATTTACAAAGTTTCTATTGATGCTGGAGAATGAAAACTACAGGAGTTGGCCATATTTCCATTGAGGTTTAAAATGGTTGAAGCAAAAATCTGTGAAATAACTTTAAGCTGTCTGAGGAAAGCTGAAGAAAGACAACACAGTTTGGGATTGTACATAGAAAACTAGTGATGAATATTGACCCAAGGGCAGAGGAAGGCCACAATGAGTAGATTAGCCCATGGTTCAACTACTATTTACCAGGGATAGTGCTGTGTGGTGAAAAGGTATTCTTGTAACTGAGCCTACCTAAGATATGACATGAGGCTCTAATTAGAGTCATCAATTTGGTAATGTCACTAGGATTATGATATGATTTCCAGGAGCTATGAGGTCGTGAGTGAGAGCACAATATTTGCTTCTTTGAATGGTTTCTGTAACTTGTGATGTAACGTAGATTCTAAGACGTTTTGACCCAGAAACAGAAACCTGAAGTAGTTCCCCCCTCTTGGGATTCAATTGGTTTGCAGCTGCCAGCTTTGATGTCTAAAGCCTGAAATTTATTTCAAGGCACTGCAAACCTGTCATTCAATGGTACATGGTCTGTAAGAGTAGCATTCTGGTCAAAGGAATATTTTTCTTCTGTAATATAATCCGTCAATATGTTTTTGAATAGAATGCTTGAGATTGTCGGATATCTTTTTAATTTGTGTATGTTGCAACTGTGTTGCAGAAAAAGTGAATGACACAAGTTATCATAAAATCGTTTGTACACTTGCAATTTTTGGGAGTATATGCAAGGACATGCATATAGAACGATGTTTTTCAGTAATGTCCTAATGTTCTTTTTTTGTTCGTAGTAATGTCTAATGTTCTCATAGGGGTTACAGTTAACTGTCCATATAGAAATAAAGAAAAAAAAGGATAAATTTTTTTTGTTTACAAATTTGCCTCTCTTGATGATGACAATGTGTTCCATTATCCACTTCATGCATCAAATTTTTCTATACATCACAAAGTTTGAAGAATAGTAAATTGTGTCTTTTTCATGGCAGACCTGAAGATGACAAGCCACCTGTGTCGACATTCAAGGTATCTCAGGAGAAAGCAAGAAGCTTGGGTATTAACTTCATTCCTTTGGAGGTAAGTCTCAAGGACATGATTGAAAGCTTAAAGGAGAAGGGCTTACTCAGTTTCTGAATTATGCGTTATCTTAAAGAAAGTGATATATAAGTATATGCAAATAAATGTTATCTTAACTCTTAACACTCAGTTTCCTTGTCTTGAACTTTATTTTCCCATATTGAATGTTCCATAATTTTAATATTTATATATTATTTTGGAAACTATGTTAGCTGGCACAATATGTAAATCAACTTCTCTTGAAGTTAGAATTCAAGTCTTTTGTACAGATTGAACATTTGAACTAAACATTTTTTTTTCAGTTCTCTATTCTAGAATCTAGATATATGAAGATGTCTCAATAACTAGCTTATTAGGTTAATGAAAAATCTGCCAATTCACACTCTGACTTCTGGGAATGTACATTTTTACGTAAGTGGGAGATTAATTTGCAAAAACATTTTGAAGGAAATGTTCCCATATGGATAGTATATGCAATTGAACCAGAGACTAAGAAAATCCACTTTAAGAGAGATGATCATATGGCTTGGTTTGTTCGTGGATCTCACAAGTAGAAAATCATTACCAAATACCCCTTACATATTCAAAAATCAAATGCTATAACCTTGAAAATGTTGCCAAGGAGGGATTGCTTTCTATATTCTTGGTTTTTAGATATAGTTTTTGAAAAAATGCTGTTTCAAATTTTCAATGCTTCATTATGCTTTTTCTCTTTACCATTCTTTCCCGCAGTTCCTCATTACTCATTATGCACTTTAAGAAGATACACAGCCCTTACGAATCTTTGTGATGGCAAACACAGAGTGCTAGAACTTAGTTACTGTTGGATTACATTTTCTTCTTATATATTTCATGCTTACAAAATTTTTAGAAAATTAAAGATCAATAGTTATGTCATCATTAAATATTTAAATTTCAAGTTTTTATAATTTAACATTATACGTAAAAAAATAAATTTATAGATCGAATAGTAAATAACATCTGATTAGCATGAAATTTGATATGTGTGTTAAAAGAACATAAAGTAATTTAATGGTTAGATTTTTAAACTATATAATCATGTTAAATTTTTTTTTAGTGCAAAGTTTATAACCAAACTTTGTCTTATTATTTTTACTGTCATGAGGTTTACAATCAATCCAAATTATAAACTTAATGTAATCTGAGTCCACCACAATTTCAGATTCGCATAAAAGAAAATAGGTCCAAATTTTCAATGTCATGTCAATAAAACACACTTACAGTTACCGGCCAGCACCAGTTTTCGTTTATTTTATTTTATTTTATTAGTCTCTATCCTTGCAGATACCTATCTTTCATCTCTCGTCAATTTTGGAAATGTTCTTACCAATTGCAACTATGGTACCCAACATAAGATTTTAACAGGTTGGTAAATTAGTCCAAAATAGTTTTAAAAGGGAAGAACATAAAAAGAAAGGACAATGTTTGGTTATAAGCTTGGCTTCAATTCTTACTAAAAAAAATTAATATGATTATATATTTTGAAAATCTAACAGTTGGATTAAATGATCTTAATGTTCTTAACACACATGTCAAATTTCATGTCAATTGGATTTATTTACTATTTCGACCCATAAGCATATTTTTTATGCATAATTTTAAACTACAAAAATATGAAATTTAAACATTTAATTCATGACATAGTTATTGATCTTTGATTTTCTGAAAAGTTTGCAAGCTTGAAGAATATAAAAATAAAATGTAATCTAATGGTCATCCAATAAAAAAAATATTAAGTGGAGTTCTAGTTTTAGACTACAATCGAGTTTGTAGCCAAATTTTGTCATAAAAAGAATTCTTGAGTCCCTCTTATTTGGTAATTCCAGCCATCTTCCAACAATTATTGAGTCCATCTTCCAACAGCTCAATCGATTGAAGTAATCGTACCATGGTAATACTGTGCAGCTAAAAGGCTACAATTGAGCTAATAGTAAGAATAAATTGTGCAACACTCTCTATTTCTATGCGCAAGGTCATCTTTTAAGCACCCTATAATCCTTGATAGTGTCTTAATTGGCAATACGGTAATTGAGGTATTGAAAGTGATCCTGAACTGATCTACCAGAAAGAACTAGTTATGTGAGAAGGGTGAAAATTTGAAAGAGAGAAATTTTTTTTTTTTTTAGGAAGAAGAGAGAAATTGTTTGATTTGGAAGGAAAATGATAAAATAATTTATCAGAGTTATAGTGAATTTCACTACCATGTATCAAATACATATACAACTAACACCCCAAATGCATACTATCTTTTTTCCTCACTCTGGGAGCATTCACATCTGGAATTTTTGAACTATTCTATTTTACCATCTCAAAAACTATTTTATCAATTATACCATATTATTTTACAATATACCCAACATCCCATTTCTTACTTATCTCATCTATTCATTAAAATATTAATTTCACCAACTCTTTCTCTCTCTTCCTCTTCATAAAAAAAATAATTAAAAATACCCACCCACTATCACTAGGAAAAAAAATATATAAAAATGTATACAAGTTGCTACAGTGCCATCATAAAAATAAGATGGCACTATAGCACAATTGCAAATTTTTTTGCAATTGCAAGACTTTGCAAGACCGGGTAATCAGGAGTTTTGAAGCACTGATGCTAAATATTACCAATATATGGCATATACAATTCTTAATATGAATGCTATTGTAGTTAATTTTACTTTTAAGAGGGTCTTATAAAATGACTTAAAAGTTATAATAGAGGCCAATTGGAACAAGGTTTTGGTTTATAACATTGTAAAAAAAAAAGGTGTTAAACCGACAATATTTTTACAATAAATCATAGACGTTAAGTTATTGGTTTTAATTTGAATTTATCAAAACTACTTTTTTATTTATTAATAATAACTTGTAACAACCTGTCACTCAATATTTATTGAATGAAAATATTGAGAAATGTATTATTTTGAAGAAAGTGTTGTGAAATATAGTATTTCTAAGAACAAATGCAGAGGGAGGGGAGATAGATGCTATTGGATATTCTCCTAATTAGCTTTTATCAATTTGGAGTAGCTTTTATGAATTGAATATAACTTTTAACTGTTTTTTTTTTTTTCAATAAAATTTAAAAAGAAAAAAATTGCAGGCGCTATAGTCCAGTAAAATTGATCAAAATAAATTTATCATAGTTAAAAGCATCTCCAATAAGTTCTCTAAAACCAAATTTGGAGAACAAACACACCAAAAACTCACTCCAATAGCTTCTCTAAAAGCAAAACTTTTCCAAATGTTTTTTGAAGTTGCTACAATAGTTGTCTTGATCTAGAGAATATTGTTACAACTCCAAATGAATTTTTCTACTTAAAAAAACCATATAACTCAATAAAAAACAATTCTTTCTCTCTCCTCTCACCACAGCTACAAATATTCACAACGGCGTTTATTGCGGCCTTTTGCTTCAAATTGATAAAAGAAAGAGAGAGAGCTAGAGAAAGAAAGGGAGAGAAAGGTTTTGGAATCAAGAAGAAAAAGAAGAAGTAGAAAAAAAAAAGTGAGGATAGAGATAGGAGTGGGTATGTGGAGAAAAAAAAAAAAAAAGAAATGTATGAATGAAATAAAGGAAAAATAATATAAAGAATAAGAAATGACCATTGAGAAATCTTATCACAATATTTTCATAATAAATCTTAAATAATAGATTGTTATTAGCTAATATTGGTGAGTAAAAAAATAATTTTAATGGTGGGTTCAAATTAGAACTAATAACAACTTTTCACATAAGATTTTGTTATGATTCTTGTGGAAGTATTATAAAAAATATTGTGAACGTAACACTTTCTATTGAAAAATATAATTGTTAATAATAAATAAAGGAAGAATAAATAATGAATAAAAATTAATATTTAAATGGGATGAAGAAAAAATAGAGAATTTATTGAAAGGTATAAAAAAAATAAAAAATAGATTGATCGTAAATATGACCGTTTAATGTTCAAAAATAACGAAAATTTAGACATAAAAAAATTTAAAATTTAGACCTACCCGCAGGATCGCAGATGCTCTTAGAATATGGGTTTTACTAAAACAATATAACACTCATTTCTAGCTACTAAAAAAAAAAAAAAACACCCATTTCTATGGGGTCGGTGTCGGCACCTTTTCATTGTAGTAGGACATTCTAGGCACAAGCAAGTTCAATCATTTTGCTCAAAAAAAGAAAAAAAAAGGTCACTTCAATCATTAACCAAAGCCACTCATGTTTCTCAACAACAACAAAATAAGGCCACGCATCACTCGGTCCTGACTCGGACAAACACTATACCTGCTATCACATTCACTCCTCACCATAAAAGCACCAACACACACTGATACACACACACAGACACAGAGAGAGATAGAGAGAGAGTCACAGAGAGGATGAGTGAAGAGGAGAAGGTGGTTTGTGTGACTGGAGCTTCGGGTTACATAGCATCATGGCTTGTCAAGCACCTGCTCCAACGTGGGTACACTGTAAAAGCTACAGTTCGTGATACAAGTCAGTGCCTCTCTCTCTCTCCAATTTGTATCAACCTGTTACTATGAACTGAAACTGCATGCACTTTTTTAATTTTTCTTTTTGGCTAAAATGTAAATGATATCTTTTGAATGAAATTTATTTAAATCTTTTAATTTTACTTGAGTTTTTAAGTTTTCTGATTAATTTTATTAAAAAATTTCCATTAAAAAATATTTTCCAAAAAAAATCTGTAAAATTAATAAATATATATATAGATTTTTTATGTGATATTTTTTTTTTTCAAAAAATGTTTTTTTTTCATTGCATATTTAACCTTAATTTTATTTAAATGGAATTGGATGAAAGTTCGAATTAAATAAATTTGAAATTTAAAAAACTCAATTGAAAGAATGCAAAATTAGAAGACTTAAATGAATATCTATTATATTTAAGGATACAATTTTCATTTTAGTCTTTTTATTTATTTATTTTATCTATCAGTATATGGACTGTTATATTATTTTAAAATTTTAAATGGGGTGTCAGAATTGTACATATTTTTTGTTCTAGATTTACAAAATCTAATTTTGAGACCATGAAATGAACGATATTTGAAATGAGAGAATCCTTTTTCCTATTATGTGTAAACTATGAGCATACCTATCAATATGGTTACCTACGGCTTTAGCTAAAATGGGAAAATGAATAAGGTTTGGTTCTTAGTATGAACCCAACCAGGCCTGGCCTGACTCATCTTAGACTGACATTGATATATGTAATACAATTTAAGAAAAACCGAATTGGCTTATACTTCGTTTGATTTGGATAAGTTTTATACACAATAAGCCGATCATGCTTTATTCAATTATAGGATTGCTTCCTTGGAATGGGAGCTACTCATGCACACCCATATAGGTTGTGGTAAATGACCCCACCCACTTCATTCTGGGGCCAAAAGTGAGTAACAAATTGTCTGCATAAGGTTCTGTTCAAGAGAGACCTTTTATTTTGTATCAAGATCCGCCTGTGGATCTTTTGGAGCTGTTAAGCTCAGACAGATCTGGTTTGTATGTTAACAGGACCGTTGCTGATCCTCCCCTTCCCCCTTAGTTTGTTTGTTTAATGAAATTTTCCTTTCTACCAAACAAAAAAATTGTCTGCATAGATCCACTGTGAAAAATGATACACTGGAAGTCTTTAATTTTTGAAAATTTGTAACTTGCTTATCATGTGACCATAGTGAATCTGTGCACATGAAGTGCATACAAGTGGTGGTGCATCAACTATTCACTATTGTGTGTTGGATAAACTAATTGTCATACTAAATGATAGCCTTGGCACGATTCATCTTATATAGGATACATAGACATGAACTTTTGTTGCAACTTTGATGTAGTCAATTATGAGTGGTGGAAAAAAAGTGGTGGATTCATGTAAAAGTGTTTGTCTATCACTCACAATCAATCACATTAAAGATGTGATAAAAATTATGGCAAAAAAGTTATGAACATAGAAGAAATGGTATAGGATCTAATAGTAGATTTTTTACATGGTTTGGTCACAAACTCACAATCATATTGCATTGTAGGCACACTTATTCTTTACATTTTAATTTTTTTTTAATAATTATGAATGAGATATATTATTAACAAGTAACAAAATACAACACCACACAGGTTAGCTCTAATCACTAACCAAAGGACTAACTTAAATCTTTCCAGAAACACATACAAATATCAGTGAGAGAGTACTACCTCACTTCACCAACAGCAAACACACTCAAGTTCTGTAACATATATAAGAAAACAGAAATCTTCAAAACAAACAACTGATAAATTCCCTGCTCAAGCTCTCTTATCAAGAACTTTTGTAGAAATACCCCACCCCAAGCATAAGCCTCTGTTGAAGGCAGAGTTTTGAAATTCCCCATAGCAAGCACATAGTGCTTTTAACTTCACATTTTTCTTTCTTACCTTTATTTTTCATGCAGTCCTTGCTACTAATAATTTAGCCTTCCAATTGGAATTTATGCATATATATTCCACAGATGATCCAAAGAAAACAGAGCATTTACTTTCACTTGATGGGGCTAAAGAAAGGCTTCAGTTATTCAAAGCAGATTTACTAGAAGAAGGATCTTTTGATTCTGCTGTTGATGGATGCCAAGGTGTTTTTCACACAGCATCCCCCGTTACTCTCACTGCCAGTGACCCACAGGTTCATTCTGTATTGTTATTTATTTCCTTTGTGTAATGTATAATCAATATACAGTGATCATTTTTCTGTCAATATGGTGAATAATTTAAGGATCTCATACCAGCTAAACTGTTTTAGCAACATCGGATTCTTAAATGTTCAATTCGTTAAAACAATATAGTGAAACGGGGAAAATTGAGCAACAAAAATAAGCACTTAACATTTTAGGGAAGCATTCTCAAGTCTTAATCCAGAAGTAGAGAGGACATTGAAGAAAATTGTTTTTAGTGTAGGTTTCTCTAATGCAGGGACTTTGGATGGGATTCTCTTTTTTTTTTTTCTTTTTTTTTTTTTCTTTTTTTCCTGATCATAAAGATTGTCAAAGAACTACTTCTATTTGCTAAAGGACTCCTCCACTCCTAAGAACGATACCTAATTCAATACCTTCCGAAAAAATTATCAATTTGTATTCTAACTGCAGCTCAAAGAAACAGGATGTTTCATGCTTTCAACATTGTTGTCTGCAATTACATTTGTTTCTCCACATTGTTGCAACTGGAAAATTTTGAAAGTACTGTTTTTAGATTTAATTGCTGGATTGTTTCTAGAAATTATTCACAAAGACATTAGAGAAATTCTACAAAGTGACACAATAACAATATTGTTAAATGATAAACTTGTCAAATGAAATGTATTCAGTTTATCCAATATTTTTCATAAATTTATTCTTATGGGACCTACTTTCACATTTTTTATATATTTCAGTCAGAATTAATTGATCCAGCAGTGAAGGGCACACTTAACGTTCTTCGATCATGTGCAAAAGTTCATTCTATCAAGAGAGTGATTGTAACATCTTCTATGGCTGCAGTTATGTTCAACAAAAAACCACTGACCCCTGATGTGGTTATTGACGAGACGTGGTTTTCGGATCCAGTTGCTTGTGAGGAGTTGAAGGTGTGTGTATTTCCTTTTAAGTGTATCTTTAATAGGACTATTATATAGCATTAATCTTAAAATAGTTTTAATGAAAGATCTATGATAATGTTTAGATGATGATTTACTAGAAAGTAGAAATGTAAGAGCTATAATATTTTTACTTTATATATCTAGTCCTATAAGTATAGCTGTTTTCTGAGAAACATTAGAGAATATCATCACAAGGTTTGTTAACTTGCTTTCTCAGTAAGAAATCCATGTCAGCATCTAGGCTCTTTTTACTGTTTCTTGTAATCATACTTTTCTCAATATATATATATATATATATATTTTAATGTAATTATAGTACCTAGTAATTATTTCATGTTCTAGAATCGGATATATGTTGAATTTATAGATTTCAATGTTTACAAACGTAAACGTAAATTTTAAAGATTTCCATGCTGCTCTTAATCAAATCATAGACATATTACATATATATTTTTTAGTCCTACATTTCATTCCTTTTTGACCAAGAAATGTTCCCATTTAATAGTTTGGGGTTTTTTCAGCTATGGTATATGATTGCAAAGACCTTGGCTGAGGAGGCTGCTTGGACATTTGCTAAAGAGAATGGTATAGACTTGGTAACAATAAATCCAGGCTTTGTAATTGGTCCACTCATTCAGCCAACTCTTACTTTTAGTCTTGAGGGGTTTCTAAAGATCATACATGGTACTCTTTTGCAACCAATGAGGACTACGTGTATTGTGTTTCTTTCTACATAAATTCTAAATATTCAAGTATAATTAGCATATCATATGACAGATTAAAGTCATAACTGGTTTAGTGGATGAAGTAAGTATGATAGGTGTATATAGGCCTATTCCAGTAAATTGTGAGTGCTACAACTTTTTAGAATACTATGAGTCTATGAACATGAGCTAACATTAGAACTTACTAGGTATTTTTTGAGTGGTAAGTGACCGTTTTACGAGAGTTACTCCTTCTCCGGAAATTACTTGTCCTCTTTCTCACACGAGGCTTTACTTAATTCTAGTCCTTTTAACATGGAATGTAAAAATTTCTCTTTTACTTAGAGTTCATTTGAAAACAAGGAGGTTTTAAACTTAACCTTGATCTGCAAGTACCAAGCCCACTAATGTCACCTGAAATGTATAGGTTGTGGTTCAACCTATGTTCCATGGATAAAAAAAGCTTCTATCTCAACATACACAGCTTGAGAATATGCTTTATAACTTATATATATCTTGTACAATTTGAGGACGATAGTCAGCATCTACTGAATGCACGGTATACTTGCTATATAAGATGAACTGTTTCAACAATGATCTCCAAGCATATTGCGTGTTTAACCATATTTGGCCTGTTGAAATTTACTCTTTCTAGCTATATCATTCCATATAATGCTATTGATTAACTTGTTCACTCCTTCCTTTGTGCAGGAACTCAAATATTCCCTGATGGAATATACAGACTTGTTGATGTTAGAGATGTTGCAAATGCACATATTCAGGCATTTGAGAATCCTGCTGCTAGTGGGAGATATTGTATAGTTGGAGGAGTTGCACACTATTCCGAAGTTTTCAAGATATTGCGCAAATTATACCCTAGTTTGTGGCTTCCTGAAAAGTGAGTTATTTATTTGCATGCTATTGAATGTGCCTTATTGGTGCCATTTTGTAACTGACAAGTATGACTCAAGTGGAATACATGCTTCATTTAACTAAATGATTAGTTCAATTAATAATTTTCTTTTGTTAAATAAATTTTTCTTTTAAGAATTTGCTTTTGTCACCCATAGTAATTGTTCTTACACATCACAAAAGTTGAAGAAGAGTCAATTTTATCTTTCATTTTTGGCAGAAGTGAAGATGACAAGCCTTTGCAGCCATTATACAAGATATCCCAAGACAAGGCCATAAGTTTGGGTATTAACTTCATTCCTTTGGAAGTGAGTGTTAGGGACACTGTTGAAAGCTTTAAGGAGAACGGCATCATCACTATTTGAATTATGTTATTAAAAGGGCAGTGATGCTAATAAGTACAAATAAATTGTGTATTGCTCATCTTGACCGGTGTTTGTTGGGCTTGAATGCTCCCATTGTATTAAGATTTATAAACTGTAATGCTTTTGGAAATATTTTAGATACACAACTCACTCAATCAGAAATGAGACATTGAATTTGATCTTTGCGGTTTGGATTTGATCTTTGTCATTTGGGTTTGGTCTTCGTGGTTTGATCTTTCTGGAGCCTTTGTTGTTTCTTCTTCGTGGGTTTGATCTTCGTTTCTTTGTGGGTTTGATCTTCGTGGTTCGTGATTTCTATTTGGGTTTGTTGTTTCTTCTTCGTTTCTTTATGGGTTTGATCTTTGTGGTTCGTTGGGTTTGATCTTCGTTTCTTTGTGGGTTTGATCTTCGTGGTTTCTATTTGGGTTGTTCTTCGTGGTCTTTAGGGAACTTGTCCACATTGATAATTTTTCCACCTTAGCTCTGCCAGCACATGGAACTTGAGT
The DNA here is from genome assembly GCA_963669245.1 of Quercus cerris. Classification (NCBI taxonomy): domain Eukaryota; kingdom Viridiplantae; phylum Streptophyta; class Magnoliopsida; order Fagales; family Fagaceae; genus Quercus; species Quercus cerris. The sequence continues at coordinate 84,784,125 of OY770007.1, forward strand.
CTTAGAGACTTGAGTTGCTACAGCAAACTTGGTTGGAGGGGTGGAAAAGTGGGGGATGAAAAATAGGGAAATTATAGAAAGTGAGAAGATAGAATAGTTTTTAGTTTTTTCTCGTGGTGTTTGGTTTGAGAGTAGAAAAGTGGAGAAATAGAAAATATAGTTTATATAAATTTACTTTTATGCACCTAATAAATAAAAAAATAACAAGTAAGAAAAAAAATACAGATGAAAAAAAATAAAATAAAAGCACAAAAAGTGTACAGAGAAGGACAAAAAAAGCTAAAGAAGGAAATTTATAAAAAAAGTAAAACGACAAAAAAAAAAAAAACTAAAGGAGATTAAAAAAAGGAAAAGGACAAAAAAAAACTAAAGAAGGAAATTTATTAAAAAAAAAGAACAGCTGACACGTAAAAAAAAAAAAAGACGAAGACAAAACGTGTAAAAAAATATGACGAAACGGAAAATGAGAGCAAGGAAAAAAAAAAAAAAGATTGTGAACAGTACCTAGCACGTTAGCAGGGGGCGTTTTTTGTCCAAAAATTTTCTTAGCAGGGGGAGTTTTTTGTCCAAAAATTTTCTTACCATTTTGAAAATATAATTTTTTGGTGGCATGGGGAGAAAACTAAAGAAGGATATTTATAAAAAGAAAAAAAAAGAAAACAATTGACCAAAAAAAAAAAAAAAGACAAAACGAGTAAAAAAAATATGACGAAATGGAAAAGAAAGCAAGGAAAAAAAAAAAAAAATAGACCATGAACAGTACCTAAGAGCATCCCCAGCCGGCCTTAGAAATGTCAAATGCAAGCAACATTTGGCATTTAGGCCCAAAATACACTCAGCAGCTGGAAGGCCAAAAGTGAGAAATGCCAAATTTTTTTGGCATAGTGCTACCATCTTACATGTAAGATGGCACTATAGCACTATGTCAAAAATAATACTAATATTTAGTTCAGTTTTTTTTCTCTCTCATCTCTCATCTCTCATCTATCTCTCTGTCTTTCTATCTCTCACACTTTCCTCTCTTTCTCCCTCTTCTCTATCACACTCTCATATACTCCATGGCATTGAGCATCACGCACCACATCAGAGCTCTCACCGAAACTCCGAGCCGATCTCTCCGTGACACAAGCCGAGACACGATGGACGTGTGGTGGGGATTGGTGGAGTGAGAGGCTGCTGGATCGTACAATTGGGGTGGGTATGGATTAGTGCAAATTGGTGGGTTTCTCGGTGGAGATTGGTGGGTTGCCAATGTCGCCGATCATGGTTTCGCTTAAGATCGCTGATGATGGTTTCGCTCAAGATCGTCGATGTCGCCGATGATGGTTTTGCTTGGTGGATGTGGCAGTGATCTGGTGGGTTTTTTTTTTTTTTTCCTTAATTTGGGTTTTTGGTTCCGGTGGGATTTTGGTGGGCATGGTGGCGTGGTAGGAATGGTGGTGGTGGTGTGGTGACGATTGGGTTGCTTGGTTGTTGAAAGAGGGACAAAGACCCAGAGAGGCAGGGATAGGGATGAAGAGAGAGGAGTGACAGATAAATTTTAAATATTATTTTATTATATAATTTATATTATTTTAGTGTGTAGGATTGTAAAATAAAAGTTGGGATGTTGGAAGTATTAGAAAATGGTATGGTATAAGTAGTAAAAGTAGTTTTTTGGGATGGTAAAATAAGATGAGATGGCTTTTCCGGCTGTGGATGCTCTAACATGTTAGCAAAGGGGACTCTCTCAAAAAAAGAAAAAAAGAAGGTTAGCAGATGGGAGTTTTTTTGTCCAAATCCTCCATTTTGGAGAGAACTTTTTAGTGGATTTAGGGAAAAAACACCCGGACCACACCATTTATTCTCCTTTCTCCCTACCTAACCATACACAATCCAAAAAATTGTTCTTTCCTATTTTCTCTCAAAAGTATTTTATTTATTCTATTTCACCTCCAAACAAACACAACCTAAGAGACTTGAGATGCTAGTTTCCTAAATAGTTTGAAAATTTTGCTAACTAATGAAATTAATAGCAAAATGATGTTATTTTGCAAAAAAAATGAAATAAAGGGGTTTTAGGAGTTTGTCTTTTAGAGTTTGATTAGCTTGTCATTTTTTTTTTCTTTTTTCTGATTTGCTTATCGTTTTTGGTCGTTGTTCACATATCTATGGAATGGAATGAAAATTATTATAAAGTTGTAACTTAACAAAAAAATTATTTGAAAAACCAAAACCAAATAATTAATTAAAGGTGGATAATAATTGGTTTCTAAAAATTTTCTACAATAAAATATATTTAGTTTTGTGCAAATTTATTTTAGAGAATAAAAGTATATACTATAAAGAAGTGATAAGTGAGCAATTCAATGTATTTTAGAACTTAACAATAAGTAATGTTTTTTTTTAATACTTTTATTTTAGAGAGTTTTAATATATAACGCCTGCTCTTTATGATTACTTTATAATAGAATTTGGAATGAGTTTAAGATCTATATATTTTTTAATAAAGTTGGATTTATAATGAGTACTCTTAAGTCTTATCCTAAACATGTCTTTTTCTATTCTAACATAAGTGCACCGAAATGGAGAGGAACAAATATTGAATAGACCGAGCTAGACAAAATTGACCGAACTAGACAAAAATAGATTGACTGAATTAGACTGAATTAGTTTATTTCTATTAGTATTTTTATTTAAAATGAAATAACATTTTTGTTATAAAAAAATTATGTAGGCTATTAAACTATATATATATATATATATATATAATTATTATTACATGTATCCGGTACTCCTGTTGTAGATTTTTTTTTTTTAAATTGACATGGTGATTGATTATCCCACACCCGTACCCGCACCAGATGCTTCCTAGCTCCTCGCTAGAAAATCACCAACTGACACAAAACAAAGTCAAAGCTTCTCACCTCACACACAACTTCAGAGAGAGACAGAGAGGATGAGTAGAGAAGAGAAGGTGGTGTGCGTGACTGGAGCTTCGGGTTACATAGCAGCATGGCTTGTGAAGCTCCTACTCCAACGTGGGTACACTGTAAAAGCTACAGTTCGTGACACAAGTCAGTGTTCTCTCTCTCTCTCTCTCTCTCCAATTTATATCAACCTGTTACTATGTACTGAAAATATAGGCCCTGTATTGTGTATCCATTTCAAAATTCATTCTTTCAGATTTCATTTTTTGGATCTAATCATGATTTTTTTTTTTTTTTTTGGGATTGAATTTGTAAAGTTTAATCTTTACCATGAAATGGACGAAATGGTCAATGCATATACCTATCAAAATGGTTATTTTGTAGTTGACTTTAGGAGAAATGGAAAATGGCATATAGTTTGGTTTGGCCTGACTCATCCCCGACATGAAATTGATGTATGGAATACTATTTAAGAAAAAACCGAGTTGACTTATACTTCATTTGATTTGGATAGGTTTCACACCCATATAGATTGTGGTAAATGACCCCACCCACTTCATTTGTTGACCAAAAGTGAGTAAAATTTTTTCTTCAAAAATCCACTGGGAAAAATGATACACTGGAAGTCTTTATTACCTCAGACAATTTGCCACAACTCAGATGTGAGATCGACTATAAGTGGTTGAGAAAAAGTTGTAGATCCATGTGAAAATGGTTGTCTATCACTCACAATCGACCATGTCCAAGTTGTGGTAAGTTATGTCACAAATAGAAGAATTGAAATAGGATCTAAAAGTAGATTTACAAACTCTGAATAATATTGCATATGTAGTGCATTGTTATTCTTTTTTTTTTTTTTTTTTTAAATTTTTTTATTAATGACATATTATTAACAAGTAACAAAGTACAAAACTACACAGCTAAAGAGCTCTAATCACGCCTTCATAGCCTCAGGACAAAGGCTAACTTAAATCTTTCTGAAAACACACACAGATATCAGTGAGACAGTACTGCCCCACTCCACTAACAGCAAAAACGATCAAGTTCTGCAACATAAGAAAATAGAACTTCTTCAAAACAAACCACTGATCAACTCCCTGCTTAAGCTTTTTTATTAAAAACTTTTGTAGAAATACCCCATCCCAAGCATAAGCTTCTGTTTAAGGCAGAGTTTTGAAATTCCCTATGGCTGGCACATATTGCTTTTAACTTCCCATTTTTTTCTCTCCTTTATTTTTCATGCAGTGTTTGGTACTAATAATTTAGCCTACCAATTGAAATTTATGCATATATATTCCACAGATGATCCCAAGAAAACAGAGCATTTATTTTCACTTGATGGAGCTAAAGAAAGACTTCAGTTATTCAAAGCAGATTTACTAGAAGAAGGATCTTTTGATTCTGCAGTTGATGGATGCCAAGGTGTTTTTCACACTGCATCCCCTGTTATTCTTACAGCCAGTGACCCACAGGTTCATCCCGTATTATTATTTATTGCCTTTGTTTAATATATAATCAATATGGTGTGATCATTTTTCTGTTAATATGGTGAGTGCATACTTTGTTTTAAATGATTTATAACAACTTTTAAGGATCTCGTACCAGCTTGCCGATTTAAGCAACATTTGATTCTTGCTTTGAGCATGTGTCTTGGCCAATTCAATCCTCTTACATGTTCAATACGTTAATTAAACATAGTGAAATGCAGAAAATTGGGTAACAAAAACTAGAAACATTTTAGAGAAGCATTCTCAAGCCTTAATCCAGAAGTAGAGAGGACATTGAAGAGAATTGTTTTCAGTGTAGAGTTCTCAAGCGCAGGTTCATCTTTTTCTTTTTTTTGGTCAATGAACTACATCTTCTAGAGGACAAATCCAATCATAAGAAGGATACATAAGTCAATGCCTTCCCAAAAAACAATCAATTTTTATTCTCATTGTAGCTCAAAGAAACTTGATGTTTCATGCGTTCAACATTATCATCTGCAATTGCATTTGTTTTCCCACATTTTTGCAACAGGAAGTTGTTGAAAGTATTGCTCTTAGGTTTAAAGTAATGTAAGTTAAGGCTAGATTGTTTCTAGAAATCATTTACAAAGACATCAAAGAAATTCTACTATGTGGTACATGATAAACTTATCGGATGAAATGTATTCAGTTTGTCCAATACTATTATACTTTGTCCAATACTGTTATACTTTTGATAGCTTAGTTTCATAAATTTGTTCTTTTTTGATAAGTTAGTTTCATAAATTTGTTCTTATGGAGCCCACTTTCACATTTCTTATATTTCAGTCACAGTTAATTGATCCAGCAGTGAAGGGCACACTTAATGTTCTTCGATCATGTGCAAAAGTTCCTTCTATCAAGAGAGTGATTGTAACATCTTCCATGGCTTCAGTTATGTACAACAAAAAACCCCTGACTCCTGATGTGGTTATTGATGAGACTTGGTTTTCAGATCCAGTTGCTTGTGAGGAGTTGAAGGTTTGTGTATTTCAGTAGCTATTATATCCTTTTAACTGTATCTTTAGTAGGACTATTATATAGCATTAGTCTTTAAAATACCTTTAATGAAAGATCCAAGGTAATGTTTTGATGATGATGTTACTAGAAAGTAGAAACATAGAGCTATAATATTTTGACTTTATATATCTAGTTCTATAAGCATATTTGTTTTCTGAGAAACATTGGAGAGAATATCATCACAAGGTTTGTTAACTTGCTTTCTCAGTTAGCATATCCATGTTAGTGTCTAGGCTCTTTTTACTATTTCTTGTAATCATATTTTTCTCAATAATTTTTAACGTAATTAATTAAAGTACCTAGTAATTATTTTTGTGTCTAGAATCAGATAAATGTTGAATCTGTAGATTTCGACGTTTCCAAACCTAAATTATATAGATTCCAATGCTGCTCATAATCAAATCAGAGACATTGCACTTTTTGTTTTTATTCCTACATTTCATTTGCTTCTGACAAAGAAAGGTTCGAAGGTTCCCATTTAATAGTTTTGGGTTTTCTCAGCAATGGTATATGCTTGCAAAGACGTTGGCTGAGGAGGCTGCTTGGACATCTGCTAAAGAAAATGGCATTGACTTGGTAACAATAAATCCAGGCTTTGTAATTGGCCCACTCATACAACCAACTCTTACTTCTAGTATTGAGGCGTTTCTGCAGATCATACATGGTACTCTATTGCAACCAATGCGGACTGCGTGTATTGTGTTTCATTTTACATAAATTCTAAATATTCAAGTCTGATTAACATTTCATATGACAAGTTTAAGTCATAACTGGTTTAGTGGATGAAGCATGATAGGTGTATATAGGCCTATTCCAATAAATTGTGAGCACTTCCACTCTTTAGAATACTATGAGCATAGATCTAACCTTAGAATTTACTTGGTATTTTTTGTGATAAGTGAAGAGACTTCTTTGGAAATTCCATGTTCTCTCGCACACGAGGCTTTACTTAATTCTAGTCCTCTTAACATGGAATGTAAAAACTTCTCTGTTATTTAGAGTTCATTGGAAGACAAGGAGGTTTTAAACTTGACCTTGATCTGCAAGTGCCAACCCCTCTAATGCCACCTGAAATGTATAGGTTGTGGTCCAACCTGTATTCCATGGATAAGAAATCTTCCATCTCAACATACACAGCTTGGGAATATGCTTTATAACTTATATTTATCTTGTACAATTTGTGGACGATAAGCAGCATCTGCTGAAAGCAGGGTATACTTGCTATATAAGGTGTACTATTTCAACAATGATCTCAAAGCTTTTTTTGTGTGGATAAAATGGTCAACTAATGAAAATGAAAATTGTGTATTTCACTATATTGGCCTACATCATCCATATAATGATATTGATTAACTTGTTCTCTCTTTCTTGTGTTTAGGAACCCAAGTTTTCTCTAATGGAATTTATAGACTTGTTGATGTTAGAGATGTTGCAAATGCACATATTCAGGCATTTGAGATTCTTGCTGCTAATGGGAGATATTGTTTAGTTGGAGGAGTTACACACTATTCCGAACTTTTTAATATATTGCACAAATTTTACCCCAGTTTGCGCCTACCTGAAAAGTGAGTTATTTATTTGCATGATACTAAATGTCTCTTATTGCCATTGGTGCCATTTTTGTAACTGACAAAGTGTGACTCACTTGGAATAAATGCTTCGTTTAACTGAACGATCAGTTTAATTTTGAATTTTCTTTTGATAAGAATAATAATAATAATAATTTGGTTTTATCACCCATAGCAATTGTTTTGACACATAAAAACAAGTTAAAGAGGAGTCAATTGTATTTTCCATTTTTGAATAAGAGTCAATTGTATTTTTTATTTTTGACAGAAGTGAAGATGACAAGCCTTTGCAACCATTATACAAGATATCCCAAGACAAGGCCAAAAGTTTGGGTATTAGCTTCATTCCTATGGAAGTGAGTGTTAGGGACACTGTTGAAAGTTTCAAGGAGAATGGCATCCTCACTGTCTGAGATGTGTTATTAAAAGGGAAGTGATTCAAATAAGTACAAATAATTTGTGTATTGCCCATCCTGACTAATGTTTGTTGGGCTTGAAGGTTCCCGTTATGTTAAGATATATGAATTGTAATGCTTTTGGAAATATTTTAGCTGCAAACTTTAAAATCAAATTTTACTCAATTAGAAATGAGATATTGAATTTAAAATCCAAGTTTTCTAGAGTTATTGAGCTAAAAACTCAAGTCCTCTGGGAAATGTCTAGAATATATGGAAAGTGTCACTTCAAAATTTCAAAGGGTTGGATGTGATTTGCAAAAGTTCTCATACATTCCCAATCCTCTATTAACTTCTTCTTTTCTTTTTTTTCTTTTTCTTTTTTATTTTTTTTATTTTTTATTTTTATATATAATTGAATCTTCTACCACCAATTCTTGCCAACAAATGGCCAAAATGGCCAAATATCACTTTTTTTGAAAATATTTTGTAATCTACCACCGTTTGGTAAATATTTAACAATTTACCACTTTTTCTAAACTCAATTTTGTGAACTCGAGTCACATAAAAAAGTTTCAAAATTTTTTCATGTTACTCGAGTTCTCGAGTACCAGGGAAAACTTGATTTTTACAAAATTGTGTTTAAAAAAAAGTGGTAGATTGCTAAATATTTCACAAACAGTGGTAAGTCCATACATATTTTCTCAAATAGTGATATATGGCCATTTGGGCTCCACCCAAAGAATGGTTATGACTCAGTACATTTGTTGATCATATGATACAATTTCTCTACAAAAATGCACACATTTGTGTCTAAAACTATAAATATATTGTGATGCAGAGCTGCAGTTTACAGAGCATAAATTGGTTCTTTGTGGTATTAGAATTGATTTCGAAGTTCTGTTTCGAAAATGATATCCAACTGTCTAGTAAGGTGTGGAGTATATGAGAATATGACTTTGAAACTTGTGTCCTAGGAACTATCTAGCATTTATTGTGGGTCTATTACAAATCAGATTATGTAATTTTTTATAAGCATTAAGAAAAATATGATGAAAGCAAGCATCGCTTGATAGAAATTATCAATATCCCAAAATTGCTCCATTTTTTGCCTTTGAATTTATTTGTTCTATGACAACCTAACAATTTTGCTACCTTAACTGGATGCATCATCTAATATCAGAGCTCGTGGGATTTATTGAGATGATTTCTGTGGATATGGAGTTAAGGGGACTAAAATGAAGAAAAAAAAAAAAACACAAAAAAAAAAGGACTAAACTTATAGGTGTGAATTGTACTTTAACCAAAAAAAAAAAACAAGGGCGAATGCCTCACATGACATAAAATAAAAGAAGAAAATGATGGGAATGCCTCACATGACATAAAATAAAAGAAGAAAATGATGGGAGGTATTATCTAAATATATTTCTAGCAATGATTAAGCCCCATAGATTGGAGTTGATGGACCTACTTATTTGTCCAATAAAACAACCTTTAAGAATTTTTTCAGTACAAGAATTGTGTCAGTCCTTGAATATTAGTGAGTTTATTGTATGATAGAGAAGGCCTAAGGAGTACCTAAAGGAATTTTATACGTAGATTTTAAATATAGGTCCTCAAAAACTATTCTTCTTCATTGCTCTTATTACTGTTTCTTATGTACTGTAATACTAGAACAACATGGCATATCATTTGTCTCCATTTATATGAAAACCAATAGATGACCAAAAAAGTGGCGCTTTACAGCACCATAAGTTTCCAGTATATCTACTGTTGAAGGAAATGATGATCCAGGTGCTAAAGTCCACAGACCTGGGTCTTGCTTCACAGATATGAAGAGAAGAGAGATTGGTTCTTCAACGCATCGTTTCATTAAACCAATGCGCACCGTTTCACTTAATTGTTGTTACCACAGAAAACCAAACGATGTCGTCTAGCAGAGAGAGGTTCAAATGACAATCAGAGTAGGTGGGAATGACAGTTATACATTATTGGTGTTCTTCCTAAAATCACGGAGCTAGATCCGCATAATTTGGATCTTAATCTATTCTGTTAGAGTAGAGATTTGTGCTATATATATAGAGAACAATCACACTGTTGTAATTAAGCAATCAATTCAGCTCTATCATCAATATAGATTTCCTTTCAATCTCTCTTTCTCTCCCTTCTCTTGCTTCTACATTTTCTCTCTCTGATTCTTATTTTCTCATCGTTTCTCACTGATTTTCTTGGTTCACAATCTTGTTTCATTACAAAGACCACAAAGATATTATTTCTTCACAACTCTCCAATACAAAAAGGAGGGAGAAGGGATAATTCTCAACCTAAAAGTGTAATCAAAACAAATAAAAGTTGTCAGTTTTTATGTCCTTACTCCTAAGACACATCACAAGGACAGCCAGGCAAGTAAATAGGCTTTTATAATCTTCATCTTCAAATATCATATGCTTGGAGCAGCTTGTAATTCAAACACCAAATCTATGGAAACAAGAATGAGTGCTTGAAATACTGCAATGCTGTTGCAAAGGAGCTTTCCTCAATAACCACCCTTGTTCCGGAGAAAATTGCTTTTTGCCCCTTTCTGGAAAAAAATCCAGCATTTTGCCCTCTTTCTCAAACTAATTAGGGAAATGCCCCTCTTTTGAAAATCGAGTTTCTGAAAATCGATTTAGGCCCTATAGCGGCGTTTTTAAGGACCCTATAGTGACGTTTTGTAACTCGATTTTCATAAAGTCGAGTTACATGCAATTTTTTTTTTCTATAGGTCCTTAAAACGTTACTATAGGGTCCTTAAAAACGCCGCTATAGGGCTTAAATCGATTTTCAGAAACTCGATTTTCAAAAGAGGGGCATTTCCCTAATTAATTTGAGAAAGATGGCAAAATGCTGGATTTTTTTTCAGAAAGGGGCAAAAAGCAATTTTGTCCTCCTTGTTCCTAGTTCTTCGATTAATTATTCTAGTGCAGTGCATATCGATCAATAGCTCCACACTAATAGAAGTTTCTGAATGACTGTGATTTGATATTTCAATCATGTATTTTCCCTCGATTAATCTGATCCATCCATAATTTCAATACTATCTTTACCGCCGGAGGTTAACCATCCAGGCTCCATTCAACGACAGCATAAACCTATCCAATCTATATCTATCTATATATATCTAAAAGCTGAAGCGTAGAGTTTAATGTTACTGTGCTCCTGTTGAGCCACATCAGCGCCACACCAACACCACATCATCAATCTATTTTTAATATTTTCTCTCTCTTATTTTAATTTTTTTCTCCTTATTAATTTGCCATTTTATAATTACACATTTTCCAACATTTACTTATTTTAACATTTTTATACCCCCGCTACTCTACACCTTGACCTTCCACTTTCTCCATCCATTCATCTTCCTTTTATTTTGACTCTTCTTCTCCCAATTTTTTTACTATAAAAATTTGTTATTTCTCTTCCATTCAATCCATATTTTGCTCATACCAAAAGGTGAATACTCTCTCTCTCTCTCTCTCTCTCTCTCTCTCTCTCTCTCTCTCTCTCTCTCTCTCTCTATATATATATATATATATATTCTTTATTTTGGTGGATGTTTGATTCTTTAGATTGATAAATTTTTATGTTTTACTCTACTTTAGATTGATATGATTTGGTTATATTTTATTTTTATTTTCTTTACTTGTTACATGTTATCCTTTGAAATTATAGAATGATTTACAATTCTATTACATAGCATGACTTGGATAATTTGGTGTTTAGAAGTATACATTTTTCTTTTAAATATTTTTCTACTCATCTTATTTTATATAATTTTATTATTTGTCTCACATTCTCTTCCGAAAAAGGTGATTGCTCTCTCTCTCTCTCTCTCTCTCTCTCTCTCTCTCTCTCTCTCTCTCTCTCTCTCTCTCTCTCTCTCTCAATTATTAATTCTTTCTTGCAATTGTAAATTTAGATTAATGAATTTATTTGTGTCTCTACTTTTGGACGATACACTTTGGTGGTGTGTTTTTTGAGTTATTTATCACATGTACTCTTTATCTTATAGTTTTGGTTTGAGTTAATTTTTAGATATTTAAGAAGTGAGATGATTATGTATTTGAATGTCTCTATAAATTATTTGAGTAATATCAATTATAAATTTGTAATGAGGTTTGAATATCATGATAATCTTCTTAAGAGAATGAGAAATTCAAATAATTAATTTTGGAACTTAAAAATTTTAGTTGTAGAAAAAAAAACCATAACACACTATACAAAAGTTTGAATAAAATAGATCACTTGAAAAAAAAAATAGTATTTCTATCTTTCATCTCAAAAAATATAATAGGCTAATATCAATTGAATGCACCTAAGTTTTTAAATCATAAAAAAACTCAAGATAATAGAATGATATATTTGAAGAGATGGAGAGATGAAGAATAATTTTAGAAATAATATCTCTAGTACGTTTTATAGAATAAATCATATATTATAAAATGTTACAAAATAGTTGTATATTCCAACGTATCGCGTGGATCTGTGACTAGTATATATCTAAAAGCTGAAGCGTATAGTTTAATGTTGTCGTGCTCTTGTTGAGCCACATCAACGCCACACCAACACCACATCATCAATCTATTTTTAATATTTTCTCTCTCTTATTTTTAATTTTTTTTCTCCTTATTAATTTGCCACTTTACAATTACACATTTTTCAATATTTACTTATTTTAACATTTTTATCTCCCCACTACTCTACACCTTGACCTTACATTCTCCATCCCTTCATCTTCCTTTTATTTTAACTCTTCTTCTCCCCTTTTTTTAACTATAAAAATTTGTTATTTCTCTTCCATTCAATCCATATTTTGCTCATACAAAAAGTTGATTACTCTCTCTCTCTCTCTCTCTCTCTCTCTTTCTCTCTCTCTCTCTCTCTCTCTCTCTCTCTCTCTCTCTCTCTCTCTCTCTATATATATATATATATATTCTTTATTTTGGTGGATGTTTGATTCTTTAGATTGATAAATTTTTATGTTTTACTCTACTTTAGATTGATCTGATTCGGTTATATTTTAATTTATTATCTTTTAAATTTTATTATCTTTTTTTTGTTAATGATTTACTATTATTCTTTTACATAGAATGATCACTTGGATAATTTGGTGTTTAGAACGATACATTTTTCTTTTAAATATTTTTCTACTCATCTTATTTTATATAATTTTATTATTTGTCTCACATTCTCTTCCAAAAAAGGTGATTGTTCTCTCTCTCTCTCTCTCTCTCTCTCTCTCTCTCTCTCTCTCTCTCTCTCTCTCTCTCTCTCTCTCTCTCTCTCAATTATTAATTCTTTCTTGCAATTGTAAGTTTAGATTAATGAATTTTTTTGTGTCTCTACTTTTGGATGATACACTTTGGTGGTGTGTTTTTTGAGATATTTATCGCATGTACTCTCTATCTTAAAGTTTTGGCTTGAGTTAATTTTTAGATATTTAAGAAGTGAGATGATTATGTATTTGAATGTCTCTACAGATTATTTGAGTAATATCAATTGTAAATTTGTAATGAGGTTTGACTATCATGATAATCTTCTTAAGAGAATGAGAAATTCAAATAATTAATTTTGGAACTTAAAAATTTTAGTTGTAGAAAAAAAAAAAAAAACCATGACACACTATACAAAAGTTTGAATAAAATAGATCACTTAAAAAAATTAGTATTTCTATCTTCATCTCAAAAAATATAATAGATAATATCAATCGAATGCACCTAAGTTTTTAAATAATAATAAAAACTCAAAATAATAGAATGATATATTTGTAGAGATGAAGAGATGAAAGATAATTTTAGAAATAATATCTCCAGTAAGTTTTATAGAATAAATCATATATTATAAAATGTTACAAAATAGTTATATATTCCCACTCATCGTGTGGGTCCGTGACTAGTGATATAATAAATCCCAACTCAGGTATCAAAATGACCAAAGAACAAAACAAAATAAATATACAAAATGTCATTATATATATATATATATATATATAGCATACCCCATCTGCATGGCTTGGAAGGTACTGTTTCAACTTTTGTGTTTAGATATCCTAAGAATGGATATATCCATCCTTGGCAAAACCCAAGAATGGATGAGTGCCACAATTTTGTTAGTTAGCAATGTTTCCAAACTATTTAGAAAACTAATATCTTGAGTTTTTTAGACTCGAGTTTATTGTAGCAACTCGAGTTTTAGAAACTTGAGTTCCAGGTGCTAATAGAGTTGAGGTGGAAAATTATCCGCGTGGAACTCGAGTCTTTCCTAAACCTAAAGACAAACAACAAAACTTCAACAAACCCAAAGACCAGAGATGAAAATGAAGGAACAACTTCAACAAACCCAAAGACCAAAGAAGAAAACGAAGGAACATTAACAAACCTAAAGACCCAAAGAAGAAAATGAAGCCTTCGCCACCACTGCTGGAGCCTTCGCCACCTAGGTTCAATCACCTTCACCGTCGTGGTTTGATCTTCGTTGTTTGGAAACAATCTTCGTTGTTTGGGTTTAATCTTCCTTGTTTGATATTCGTGGTTTGGGTTTAATCTTTGTTGTTTGGGTTTGATCTTCGTGGTTTGATCTTCCTAGAGCCTTTGTTGTTTCTTCTTCGTTCGTGGGTTTGTTGTTTCTTCTTTATGGGTTTGATCTTCATTTCTTTGTGGGTTTGATCTTCATGGTTCATGGATTCTGTTTGGGTTTGTTGTTTCTTCTTCGTGGGTTTGATCTTTGTTTCTTTATAGGCTTGATCTTCGTGGTTTGTTGGGTTTGATCTTTGTTTTTTTTTTGTGGGTTTGATCTTCGTGGTTTGTGGTTTTTGTTTGGTTTGTTCTTTGTGGTCTTTAGGGAACTAAGACTCGAGTTTCACATGGATAATTTTTGCACCTCAGCTCTGTCAGCACATGGAACTCGAGTCTTAGGGACTTGAGTTGCAACAGTAAACTCAAGTCTAAAAGACTCGAGATGCTAGTTTCCTAAATAGTTTGGAAATGTTGCTAACTAACAAAATTATTAGCAAAATGATATTATTTTTCAAATAAATCCTAAAAGAAAGAGGTTTTAGCGGTTTGTCATTTAGAGTTTGATTTGCTTGTCATTTTTTTTCCTGATTTGCTTGTCGTTTTTGGTCAATGTTCACGTTATCTATGGAATGGAAGGAAAATTATTATAAAGTTGTAACTTTTAAAAAAATATATTTGAAAAATCAGAATCAAATAATTAATTATAAAGGTGGATAATAATTGGTTTCTAAGAATTTTGGACAAAAAAATATATTTAGTTTTGTACAAATTTTGATTAGAGAATAAAAGTATATACTATATATATGAAATGATAAGTAAGCAATTCAAAGTATTTTAGAACTTAAAAATAAGTGTCAGGGTCACTCCACAAATATAAGTGCTTGTGGGGTATGGGAGGCAAGGGCCGGTGTTTAAGTCTCCAGGAAAGAGCTTCACACATATATACACTTAGATTAGGCTAGAGTAGAAATTCTATATTGTAAAAAGAAAAAAAAAAAAAAAACCCTTAACAATAAGTAATTTTTTTAATACTTTTATTTTAGAAAGTTTTAACATACGACGTCCGCTCTTTATAATTACTTTTTATTATTAGACCAATAAGTAATGTTAAGTTAACTAGAACCCACAACAATAAGTAATGTTAAATTTTCTCATTTTAAGCAAAATAAAATAAATAAATAGATGTGTTTAAAATGAGTTTGGATTCATTAAATATATATGGAACAAGTTTGAGATTAAAGTACTAAACTTTAATAATAGTTGGAACGAGTTTAAGATCTATATTTTTTAATAAATTTGGATTTATAATAAGTATTCTTAAGTCTCATCTTAAACATGTCTTTTTCTATTCTAAAATAGTGCACTGAAATGGAGCCGAACAAATACAGAATAGACCGAGCTAGACAAAATGGACCGAACTAGACAAAAATAGACTTATTGAATTAGACCGAATTAGTTTATTTCTATTATTATTTTCATTTAAAAATGAAATAATATTTTTGTTATAAAAATTTTTTGTAAGCTATGAAATATATATATATATATATATCTCCCGCCATACTCGTGTTGTGAATTTTTTTTAAAACTGCCATGTCGCCATTCTGTATCTGGCCCTGTACGGCTGTACCCGCGCCAGTTGCTTCCTAGCTCCTCCCTAGAATATCACCCAACAACTCATACAAAACAAAGTCAAAGATTCTCACTTCACATCACCAACTACCCACAAAAAACAAAGTCAAAGATTCTCACTTCACGCACAACGAGGATGAGTAGAGAGGAGAAGGTGGTGTGCGTGACTAGAGCTTCGGAATACGTAGCAGCATGGCTTGTGAAGCTCCTACTCCAACGTGGTTATACTGTAAAAGCTACAGTTCGTGACACAAGTCAGTGTTCTCTCTCTTTCTCCAATTTATATCAACCTCTTACTATATACTGAAAATATAGGCCCTGTATTGTGTATCCATTTCAAAATTCATTCTTTCAGATTTTATTTTCTAGATTTAATCATGATTTTATTTTTTTGGATTGAATTTGTAAAGTTTAATCTCTACCATGAAATGGACGAAATGGTCAATGCATATACCTATCAAAATGGTTATTTTGTACTTGACTTTAGGAAATGGAAAATGGTACATAGTTTGGTTTGGCTTGACTCATCCCCGACATGAAATTGATGTATGGAATACTGTTTAAGAAAAAACCGAATTGACTTATACTTCATTTGATTTGGATAGGTTTTATACACAATAGAGTGATATATAGATCATGCTCTATCATTCACACCCATATAGATTGTGGTAAATGACCCCACCCACTTCATTTTGTTGACCAAAAGTGAGTAAAAGTTTTTCTACAAAGATACACCGTGAAAAATGATACACTTGGAAGTCTTTATTACCTTGGACATGTACTGTTTCAAAAGCCTATAAATTGCTTATCATGTGACCATAGTGACTGTGCACAGGAAGCTCACAAAAAGGTGGCACACAAACTGGGTAAACATGTTTTTACCCCAAAAAATTGTGTTGAATAATCAAATTGTCATCCCAAATGATGGGATATAAACAGTTTATGGACATAAGTTTTGCCACAAATTAGATGTGAGATCGCTAAATTATTAGTACCAAACACCGCATGAAAAATAAAGGTGAGAAAAAAATGGGAAGTTAAAAGCACTATGTGCCTGCCATAGGAGATTTCAGAACTCTGCCTTAAACAGAAGCTTATGCTTGGGATGGGGTATTTCTACAAAAGTTTTTAATAAAAAAGCTTAAGTAGGGAATTGATCAGTGGTTGAGAAAAAGTAGAAAATCCATGTAAAAGTGGTTGTCCATCACTCACAATTGACCATGTCCAAGTTGTGGTAAGTTATGTCACAAATAGAAGAATTGAAATAGGATCTAATAGTAGATTTACAAACTTGAATAATATTGGATATGTAGTGCATTGTTATTCTTTTTTCTTTTTTTTTTAATTTTTTTTATTAATGACATATATTATTAACAAGCAACAAAGTACAAAACCACACAGCTAAAGAGCTCTAATCACCCCTTTGTTACCTCAGGACAAAGGCTAACTTAAATCTTTCCAAAAACACACAAATATCAGTGAGACAGTACTACCCCACTCCACCAACAGCAAAAACACTCAAGTTCTGCAACATGGGAAAATAGAACTCTTCAAAACAAACCACTGATCAACTGCTTAAGCTTTTTTATTAAAAGTTTTTGTAGAAATACCCCATCCCAAGCATAAGCTTCTGTTTAAGGCAGAGTTTTGAAATTTCCTATGGCAGGCACATAGAGCTTTTAACTTCCCATTTTTTTCTCACCTTTATTTTTCATGCAGTGTTTGGTACTAAAAATTTAGCCTTCCAATTGAAATTTATGCACATATATTCCACAGATAATCCCAAGAAAACAGAGCATACTTTCACTTGATGGAGCTAAAGAAAGACTTCAGTTATACAAAGCAGATTTACTAGAAGAAGGATCTTTTGATTCTGCAGTTGATGGATGCCAAGGTGTTTTTCACACTGCATCCCCTGTTATTCTCACAGCCAGTGACCCACAGGTTCATCCCGTATTAGTATTTATTGCCTTTGTGTAATATATAATCAATATAGCGTGATCATTTTTCTGTCAATATGGTGAATGCATACTTTGTTTTAAATGATTTATAACAACTTTTAAGGATCTCATACCAGCTTGCCAGTTTTAGCAACATTTGATTCTTGCATTGAGCATGTGTCTTGGCCAATTCAATCCTCTTACATGTTCAATACGTTAATTTAACATAGTTGAATGCGGAAAATTGGGTAACAAAAACTTAAAACATTTTAGAGAAGCATTTTTTTTTTTTTTTTTCCTTTTGTCAATGAACTACATCTTCTAGAGAACAAATCCAATCATAAGAAGGATACATAAGTCAATGCCTTCCCAAAAACAATCAATTTTTATTCTCATTGTAGCTCATAGAAACTGGATGTTTCATGCATTCAACATTATCATCTGCAATTGCATTTATTTTCCCACATTTTTGCAACAGGAAATTGTTGAAAATATTGCTCTTAGGTTTAAAGTAATGTAAGTTAAGGCTAGATTATTTCTAGAAATCATTCACAAAGACATCAAAGAAATTCTACTATGTGGTACATGAGAAACTTATCGAATGAAATGTATTCAGTTTGTCCCATACTATTATACTTTTGATAGCTTAATTTCATAAATTTATTCTTATGTAACCTACTTTCACATTTCTTTTATTTCAGTCACAGTTAATTGATCCAGCAGTGAAGGGCACACTTAACGTTCTTCGATCATGTGCAAAAGCTCCTTTTATCAAGAGAGTGATTGTAACATCTTCCATGGCTTCAGTTCTGTACAACAAAAAACCCCTGACTCCTGATGTGGTTATTGATGAGACTTGGTTTTCAGATCCATTTGCTTGTGAGGAGTTGAAGGTGTGTGTATTGCAGTAGTTATTGTATCCCTTTAACTGTATCTTTAATAGGACTATCATAAAGCATTAACCTTAAAATACCTTTAATGAAAGATCTAAGGTAATGTTTTGATGATGATGTTACTAGAAAGTTGAAACATAGAGTGATAATATTTTGAATTTATATATCTAGTTCTATAAGTATAGTTGTTTTTGAGAAACATTAGAGAGACTATCATCACAAGGTTTGTTAACTTCCCTTCTCAGTGAGCACCATGTCAGTGTCTAGGCTCTTTTTACTATTTCTTATAATCATATTTTTCTCAATATTTTTTTTTAATGTAATTAAAGAATCTAGTAATTATTTTTATGTTCTAGAATCAGATATATTGTATAGATTCCAATGCTGCTCTAAATAAAATCAGAGACATATTACACTTTTTTTTAAGTCCTATATTTCATTCGTTTTTGACCAAGAAAGGTTTCCATTTAATAGTTTTGGGTTTTCTCAGCATTGGTATGCGCTTGCAAAGACCGTGGCTGAGGAGGCTGCTTGGACATTTGCTAAAGAGAATGGCATTGACATGGTAACAATAAATCCAGGCTTTGCATTTGAACCGCTCATACAGCCAACACTTACTTCTAGTATTGAGGCGTTTCTGAAGATCGTTAATGGTACTCTATTGCAACCAATGAGAACAACGTGTATTGTGTTTCATTCTACATAAATTCTAAATATTCAAGTTTGATTAGCATTTCATATGACAAGTTAAAGTCATAACTGGTTTAGTGGATGAAGCATGATAGGTGTATATAGACCTATCTATATCTATATCTATATATTACTAAAAGCTGAAGCCTAGTATTTATTGTTGCTACGCTCCAGTTGAGGCACGTCATTGTCCATGTCATCTTTTTATTTTTTATTTTTTCCTTTTTTGTTAATTTATTCCTTTTTTAAAAGAATGCAAAATATATGATGACTTTACATATTCTCATGACTTTACACATTCTAAATAGTCTTAATTCTTTTGCTTTGCTACATATTCTCCTGACTTTAAATATATCATGACTTTACATATTCTCATGACTTTTTTGCATTAAATTATGCTATTCTCCTATTACTCGAAACCTTTTTTTTTTTTAAAACCCAACTATCCATTGAATGTTTTCCTATTTTTCAACTTCCTCAATTAATTTTTTTTGGATAGAATATGTATAATCCTTTCCATAATGAATGAGTGCAACCCACTCATCTTCCCCATTTACTCCATTAAACCCAACCGGCTAACTATTCCAATTCTTAATTAACCGTCCTCCTTGGTCTCTCTCTCCATCAAACAAAGGGATAATATCACCCCACTTTTCCACCACCTTATTAAATCCATTTTAACCTCAATTCAGCACTACTTCAATTCTTTGATCTCAACTCCTATTCTCTCTTTATTGATTTATTTTCTTTATATATTGCAGTTGCCCCCTCTCCACTTCTGTAGAAGCTGCCGAAACATCGTCGGACTTAGTAATACTACGGTCCTTTTTGCTCTTCTTCAATCAACCAGGTAACCAATTTGTCTCTCCTAATTTCTATATCATGCTCTCGGTTCCTCCTTTCTCCATCTAATTTAATCTATTGAGAAAACCAGAGAACTAGACAGTGCAAAAACAAAAGAGACATATTGAAAAAGAGATCAATCTTTAGACCTGATTTTTTGTCAATTATTTTTTCTCCTTTTTGTCACTAAAAACATTTTAGTTGTCACCCATTCAATTTTTTATCCCATGTGGAAGGTCGATAATTTTTTTTTTTTTGGTTATTGTTGCATGACATATACTTGAAGAAATTTCTTTTAGATGTGTGGTAGCAGGTAATCAATGGGGAGAATACTTTTGAACACTATTTCTAAACTTAGGCACCCTATTCTCCTTTGAGCTTCAAATGTTTTTGTGGCATGTAATGGTTGGGAGAAGTTTCTTAAGTTTATGTCCATAAATGCCATCTACATATTGCATGAATTATAGGCATACAGCTCCTTACGATGAGGGTTTCGATTTTAATATTTTTGTCTCTATTGCTTTTGTTTCTATTGGCCACATTTGCATATGCACTCTCTTTTATTAGGGTTTAACTTACCTCTAGTACTTTTTTAATTGAATATCTCCTTTTATTTTAAATACACAATAGCAAGTAATTGCAAGAATAAGATTGAAGGGGAAAAAGACCTGCTTTGTTAGTAGTAGAAATAAGATGTTCGATGTGGGTATGTGGGTTTGCAACGTTCGATAGTTGTAAAACTATATTTTACACTTTTTGTATAATTTTATAGACATGACTTGAAAAGCTAAAAAGCTATAAAAGTTTCTAATTATAAAAATAAAAAATGACCAAACTATACAAGTAATTTTTTTTGTTGATGAATTGCAAGATTTTATTGAAGGAAAAAAAGCAAAAACAAACACAACAGAGGGACAATTGCCAACATCAAAAGAACCAAAAAATTTGATTTGAAGCAACCAATGTTCCTTTTAAACTAATTTATAAATGTTTTGTTGTTGGAAACAATCAAGCTCAATCAGTTATTGAAGTTTATGAATTTTTGTTGGCACTTATTATTATTCCAATTATCCTTATATCTAGCCCCTTAGATTAATTTTTGGGGGTACAAGACTTAAAGTGATACCCCACCAATAATGACATCCTTTTGTGGTATCCCATTATTTACTTAAATATTTCATTTAACATTTTTGAATTAATTTTTTTTTCATTTTCTCATTTTAGTCTCTTTGCAAGTTTTGAAATTGCATAACTTCTATTACAACATTTAGCACTAGCTAAAGCACTGCACCACATAAACTTCTCAATAGTGTTGGTTTCTATGATTAAATCATTGGTATTTGTAATGCAAGCCTAAGTGGAGAATAAACTTTGAGATTCCATAACTATATACAACACATGGAACAAGAGGTTGAATTTATCTGTACAAAGTTTTGAATAATAATGTATTAAACAATTTTGCATAACTACTCTACAATCGTTTTAGTTTGTATATGCCAATGTCATCTTCATTCTGAAAAGTGAGAAACCAGGAAAATTAAAGAGAAAACTCACATAGTTGATAGTGATTAACTATTCCTTAATTAATTCCTCTCGGTTGAACATGTACACTCTCCAGAAAAAAAAAAAAAATAAAATAAAAAAAAATCTTGATCTCAATGTTGAGGGCAGTCTACAGAATTCTCTATCATATGTTACCTTTTAAAGATCTTATCAACTGTATAGATGGTACTTTTGGTTTATGAGACAAGATCAACAAATCGATGGTTTTATATGATTATATTTAGATGACTTTACAACGCCTTGATGGATGGGTTGGTCTCATTTTACCATATAATGCAAGTAATCATGTAATTCATCTATGAGTTTCAAGGGCAATATATTGTGGGATTTTTTCATATGTTGTAATTTAAAACACCATTTCAAATAACACATATTGACTTTCTAAATATATACACTCTATATTATATTAATTCAATAATATTCCAATAAAAAGTAATTATATCAAATTTTCCCGAGTCTGCGACTAGTTCTAGTAAAATGTGAGCACTGCCACTATTTAGAATACTATGAGCATGTATCTAACCATAATTTTACTAGGATTTTTTGTGATAAGTGATAGTTTTATGAGACTTTACTTAATTCTATTCCTCTTCACATGGAATGTAAAAATTTCTCTGTTATTTAGAGTTCACTGGAAAACAAGGAAGTTAACTTGACCTTGATCTTCAAGTGCCAACCCCTCTATTCCCTGGATAAGAAATCTTCCATCTCAACCTACACAGCTTGGGAATATGCTTTATAACTTATTTTTATCTTGTACAATTTGAGGTCGATAATCAGCATTTGCTGAAAGCAGGGTATACCTGCTGTATAAGGTGAACTATTTCAACAATGATCTCCAAGCACATTTATTTTGATAAAGTGGTCAACAGATCAAAATGAAAATTGTGTATTTAACTATATTGGCCTATTGAAATTTACTCTCTCTAGCTACATCATCCATATAATTTTATTGATCAACTTGTTCTTTCTTTCTTTGTGTAGGAACCCAAGTTTTCTCTAATGGAATATATAGATTTGTTGATGTTAGAGATGTTGCAAATGCACATATTCAGGCATTTGAGATTCTTGTTGCTAGTGGGAGATATTGTTTAGTTGGAGAAGTTACACATCATTTTGAACTTTTTGATATATTGCACAAATTTTACCCCAGTTTGCGCCTACCTGTAAAGTGAGTTATTTATTTGCATGATGCTGCATGTCCCTTATTGCCATTGGTGCCATTTTTGTCACTGACAAAGTATGACTCACTTGGCGTAAATGCTTCGTTTAACTGAACGATCTGTTTGATTAAGAATTTTCTTTTAATAATAATAATAATAATAATAATAATACCCATAGCAATTGTTTAGACACATAAAACAAGTTTAAGAGGGGTCAATTTTATTTTCCATTTTTGAAGAAGAGTCAATTGTATTTTTCATTTTTGGTAGAAGTGAAGATGACAAGCCTTTGCAACCATTATGCAAGATATCCCAAGACAAGGCCAAAAGTTTGGGTATTAGCTTCATTCCTATGGAAGTGAGTGTTAGAGACACTGTTGAAAGCTTCAAGGAGAATGGCATCCTCACTGTCAGAATTATGTTATTAAAAGGGAAGTGATTCAAATAAGTACAAATAATTTGTGTATTGCCCATCCTGACTAATGTTTGTTGGGCTTGAAGGTTCCAATCATGTTAAGATGTATAAATTGTAATGCTTTTGGAGATATTTTAGATGTGAAACTTCTAAATCAAGTTTTACTCAATCAGAAATGAGATATTGAATTTAAAGTCCAAGTTTTCTAGAGATATTGAGCTAAAAACTCAAGTCCTCTAGGAAATGTCTTGAATATATGTAAAGTGTCAATCCAACTAGTGATTGGTGGTTTCCAAATTGCTCACTTCCCTGGTATGGTAAGATTTTTGACTTCAAAACTTCAAAGGGTTGGATGTGATTTGCAAAAGTTCTCATACATTCCCAATCCTCTAGTAACTTTTATTATTATTATTATATATTTGAATCTTCTACGACCAAATTCTGCCAAAGAATGGTTACGACTCAGTACACTAGTAGATCATATAATACAATTTCTCTACGAAAATGCACACATTTGTGTATAAAACTATAAATATATTGTGATGCAGAGCAGTAGTTTGAAGAGCATAAATTGTGGACATTCTGGCATTTTACCTCCTTTTATTTTTTTAATTGGCAAAATGCCCCTGTTTCGAAACTATATAGGTGCGTGTCTCTGTTTCGATACTCGATGACCCTAAAATTGAGTTACTTAAAGTACTCGATTGGTTTAAAATCGAGTTATGCCCGATCAAACTTAAAAAAAAAAAAAAAAAAAAAAAAAATCATGAAACTCGAGAAAATGGAAATCGAGTTCCAAAACGTCACTATAAGACTTAAAAACGTCACTATAGGGATAAAAAACGCCGCTATAGGGCCACTGAAACCTGGTATAAAAAAATTTTCCAAAAAAACGCCACTATAGGGCTTAAAAACGTCACTATAGGGCTTAAAAACGCCGCTATAGGTCTTCCTGAATATTGCCCAATCACACTTGTAAAATTTTTTTGCATGGAACTCGATTTCCCTAAGCTCGAGTTACATGCAATTTTTTTTTTTTTTTTTTTTTTTTTAAGTTTGATCGGGCATAATTCGATTTTCTACAAATCGAGTATTTCATTGAAACTTGATTTTAGGGTAATCGAGTATTGAAATAGGGGCATATCCTTATATAGTTTCAAAATAGGAGCAAATTGCTAAATAAAAAAATAATTAGGGGCAAAAGGCTAAAATGTCCCATTGTATTGTATCCAACTGTTTTGAAAATGGTATCCAACTGTCTAGTAAGGTGTGGAGTTTACGAGAATATGACTTTGAAACCTGTGTTCTAGGAACTATCTAGCATTTATTGTGGGTCTATTACAAATCAGATTATAGAATTTCTTATAAGCATTAAGAAAAATATGATGAAAGCAAGCCACCTTTGACAAAAATTATCAATATCCCAGAATTGCTCCATTTTTTGCCTTTGAATTTATTTGTTCTATGACAACCTAACAATTTTGCTACCTTAATTGGATGCATCATCTAATATCAGAGCTCGTGGGATTTATTAAGATGATTTCTGTGGATATGAAGTTAAGGGGACTAAAATGAAAAAAAAACAAAAAACAAAATGGACTAAACTTATAGGTGTGAATTGTACTTTAACCCAAAAAAAAAAAAAAAAAAAAGGGGCGAATGCCTCACATGACATAAAATAAAAGAAGAAAATGATGGGAGGCATTATCTAAATATATTTCTAACAATGATTAAGCCCCATAGATTGGAGTTGATGGACCTACTTGTTTGTCTAATACAACAAACTTTAAGAATTTTTTTAGTAGAAGAACTGTGTCAGTCCTTGAAGATTAGTGGGTTTGTAGTATGATTGAGAAGGCATAAGGAGTACCTAAGGGAATTTTTTCATTGCTCTTGTTACTGTTTCTTATTTACATGTCTTTTTTCATTCTTAAATAAATGCATTGAAATGGATTGAATGGACCAAAATTAATCAAAATGGACCGAATGAGACCACATAGATTGAAGTGAACTAAATTAAACCGAAATAGATCAGATGGGATTGAATTATACCGAATTAATTTATTTCTATTATTATTTTTACTTAAAAATTAATTTGCACTAAAAAAATAGTAAATTTTTAAAAATTTACATGACAAATAAACAAAACAAAACAATCAGAGAATGACAACGATATATTTCAGCCTCCACGTTGTTAAAAAAACAAAGGCGACCAAAAAAAAAAAAAAACCAGAGTACAAAATAAACAAAACTACTTCCTCGTTTGGTTCTACCATTCAAAATGGAGTTATTCCAGAACTGAGTTTCGTTGACCACAAAACTCAATCCTCTGAAGAACACAATCAAACCAAACCAAACCCATGTCTAATTCCAACTCCCTCTTTCTACTTTTGATTCTCACACTCACATTGCTACTACCAACAGCTTTAACTTTATCACAGCCAAAACCAATACAGGCTTTGCTCAAACACTTGGACTCAAAGAGGGCATCTCCTTCTGTTCAAGAAGCTGCAGCCAAAGCTGTTCTCAAGAGATTGCTTCCTGAGTGCTATGTACCCAGTTTCCAATTCAAGATTGTCCCTCGTGTAATGTCCCATTTTTGGCGTTTTGTTCATACTTTGAATGCTTTATTTTTGCTTTGTTTCATCTGGGTGTTCTTCAATTTTTGTATTCTTGTATGCTGTACTGTGTTCTTATATACTGCTTTGGTTCTAAAAGATGAAGCTTTGCTTAAAACTCTCATGTAAGTTTTGATTGTTGCTTATTTCATCTGGGTGTCCTCAATTTTCTGTGTCTTTGTTTGCATGCAATGCTTAGAATTGGAAAATCCAGGAAAAGAATAGAAAGTTAAGTTATTTAACTCTTGATGGTTCATTTTTGGTTAAAAAGGTCTCCTTCTGTACCTTATTTTTATTTTTATATTACAAAAATTTTCCTTGCATCCTAGTGCTATGAGAATAGAAAGGGGGATTTTATGTTTTTCCCTTGACTTTAAAGAAAGAAGAAGAAGAAGAAAAAGTACAACCAATTGCTCATTAGTCCATTTGGCCTCTTTTGAGAATTTTATCTTCAAAACTTCAACTCTTTTACATTTCTCTATTAGACTGCTTTATGAATGTATGGCTTAATTTCTATAAATTATTCTTGGCAATGAATCATCATAATAATTTTGCTGACAGTTTCAATTTCAAATATCAGGATGTTTGTGGTGGACAAAGTTGCTTTTTGATAAGTAATTACAACTCCTCAAGCAAGAATGGGCCTGAGATCATGTACGTTGGATATGATTCTTGCTGAAAATTTTATCCCTTTATAATATTTATTTGTTTTGTTATTTATGGATCTTTATTTGTCCATTTCTAGCAATTTTCATCTTCAAGAATGTTATGGCTGATATCATTAATCCCTCCCATTCCCCCTCCTCTTGGGCTCATTGGATGAACTGATTTGAAGTTTAAGTTTTGAACCTTGAAATTTATTGTTTTGTGCATCGGAAGATGTCACCATTGAAAGAGTTATTTTTTAACCCCTTCTAAAGGATAGGTAGGTATCTGGCTATGAAAGATTCCTGCTGGTTTTTCTTTCAGTCATATCTTCTGCTACCCCCTTCTCCCCCAAATGAGAGAAAGCAATATATATATTCTGTGATTATAAATTTTGCATTTCTCTTTCAGGATTAAAGGAACCACAGCTGTAGAAATTGCATCTGGCCTCTATTGGTACTTAAAGTATTGGTGTGGTGCTCATGTTTCATGGGACAAGACTGGTGGAGTTCAGATAGCTTCCATCCCCAAGCCAGGATCACTGCCTCTTGTAAGTGGGGTAATGATTCAGCGGCCAGTCCCATGGAACTATTACCAGAATGTTGTTACATCTAGTTGTGAGTATTGAATCTTTGCTTACCTTTTCAGTTCTACCAAAATTTTGGAACTAAATGTGCTATTCTTCAGATTTAAGTGATTGAGAGGACAGGAACTGTAAAATAGATTATATATTAATTAGGAATTCTAGAATTCACCTATTATTCACTTTAGAGAATGATAGTGTACTATTTTGTTACTTCAGCTAATCTTTGTTGTAGTAAATTTGCTGGTAAGCTCTGACTCAAATGTCAATACCTCCTTACACAAGAATGGGTGAAGAGTGAGGTCATGGGTTAAAAAACCCAATGGGTGTGCATGCAATTTACCAATCCAAAAACCAGAGTTTATTGCAGAGAATTCCTTAGGTAATTTCACATTTTTTTCTTTGCAGATTCCTATGTTTGGTGGGACTGGGAAAGATGGGAGAAAGAGATAGATTGGATGGCTCTTCATGGGGTGAACCTGCCTTTAGCATTTGTCGGCCAAGAAGCCATTTGGCAGAAAGTTTTCATGGTGAATGATTAAATGCATCATTATCGGTGTCAATGGTATTCACCCATTTGTTGTGTGCCACGTTATAAGCCTCCCACTTTGTACCAACTTGTACATAGAATTCATATATATCTTATAGCTTGACTGTTAAGAGTTTAAGTTATTTGGGTAAATTACACCAAACTTCCTTGAGGATTGGAGAAATGTCAGAAACCCTCCCCTATTTTCATAAAAAAACACTCCACATTTGAGGTTTTGATTTATATAACAAATAACCCCTACATCCATTTTTGTGTCATTGGAAATTGAGTTAAGATACATTTTTTTCAAATTAAATTTTCACCCATAATAACCTTAAAATAAGTAAATAAATAAAAATACCTTCAAGGGGCTAAGTGTCAAATTGACTGCCAAAAAAAGTTTACTTATCCAAAAAAATGATCTTTGTTATGGAAATATGAATATGATGTTCAAGCCTACAGCACGTCGCAGAAAATTGAAATTCAACCCAGAAGGCTCTACTCCATGAAATGTATCACTAAATAACTTTAACGAATATGCTCCTCTGCTTATATGATGTGGAGAATCACTGTATTATATATATACACACATTGAAGAACATGCGATGTGTATTAGCTTTGAGGATGCCAATGAACTGAGAACTAATTCCATATTCTGTTAAGAATTTTATATTATGAATACAAACCAGTGTGCTTTCTTTTTTATATAAGTACAGAAGCCTTGTAGATCTGGTCTTGTCTTCTCTTTAAGCTTTTGAGATAAAAGAGGCAGTGTCTCTATTTGTAAAAGATGAATTAATTACTGCTATTTTTCAATTTTTTAATATCATGAGTTGTTATATTGACTGGTATTTGTTACTTCCATATATGTTAAGTTTGACTTCTACTTCTGATTTTTGCCATGTGACTTGTATTTTTTATTGTAGGATTTTAATATTAGCAAGGATGATTTGAATGATTTCTTTGGTGGACCTGCTTTCCTTGCTTGGGCTCGCATGGGAAATTTACATGGGTGGGTTTGCATGATATCTATTGTTTGTCTAGTGGTGTTTCCTTAGCAAGTACTTGAACTGTGGACGAGAGGATGATGTTGGGTCAACAATCCTGTATTACATTTTAAACATTTATGTCAATCATTTGGATGCCTTCCTCTAGAATCATGCTTATGGGAGATTAATTAGGATATTTAATTAATAGTTAGTTTTAACACATACATATAGACATACTGACATTTATGGGTGTGCATTTTTAATCATCTGTGAAAAACCTCTGAAAGATGTTGATAAATGATTAAAAAAAAATGTGGAGAGTTGTCGTTGGGGTTCTGCTTACATCATAACCATATCTCACTTAAAACCTTAAACCTTGCATACAATTCTTCTGATTGGTCTTCCACCCGTGCTCATGGTCCCCTTATACAGGTTGCTGTGTAGCTGTGACATGAGTTCATGATTAGTTCAGCAGTCCAATTGATTATTAAGTGATACATTTGGGGCAAGTGGAAATTAATTGTACCTGTTTCAAATTTTACACAATGTTATTTTCACTTATGGATGATATATTCTGTGGATGAGAAGCATATAGATCTGTCATGAATCTTGGGATAGTATCGCAAATTTGAAATTTTGAATTCTACTTAGTTGGATGCCGTATATGAGTATCAATGATGATGTTGTCATTTGAAGTTTGACAATAAGACTGCCAGCTGGTGACTGCCAGTAAATCATATATCATGTGACTCGTTCATAAGTTTGCCATATTAAGATGGCACTACATGTGACTCGGGTAAGGGTGTCCCCACTGTGTGATGAGTGGAGCCTTATAACATATAGCTAGGTGTGGTTGCCTAGTTGAGTGATGGTTGCAATTCTTGTCCAACAAAGGTACAAAGCATCAGATTCTGTATAGGAAACATGCAGTGTTTATTTGAAGTCCCTTAAAGAAGGATGATTAATTGTTATACTCTCAGCTCTCAACCAAATAAGAGAGATCATTATTGCTCCTATTTTTTCCTGATTGGTTTTAGAGGTGTAAATTTTTATGCATATAACTTACGAAGTTGCATGTTTTGAGATTATGCATGTACATGAGATTCGTGAAATGCATTTTAACATCTTTTGCTGGACAGGCTGGATGTTATGCTGTTTGTTGTCTTTATCATCTTCCTTAAGTTTATAAAATCTAATATTTATTCTATCACAGGTGGGGTGGACCCTTAACTCAAAATTGGTTGGATCAGCAATTAGCTCTACAGAAACGGATATTATCTCGGATGCTAGAGCTAGGAATGACGCCTGGTATTGTTACCATAACTGAATTCCACAGCAACTTTGCCTGACCATAATTTTTTGGGAGATGTTTTTTAGTTCTTGATTCTTAATTAGATAAAAAGGTTTTTTTGAAGTGACAAATTATTCATTCTCAATTTGATGACGTGGCTAATCAAATGTAATGTCTCTTTGTTTCAGTGCTGCCATCATTCTCTGGGAACATTCCAGCAGCCTTGAAGAAGATATCTCCTTCAGCAAACATAACTAAACTTGGAAACTGGTAATTCATATTTCTTGTTCTTTGATATGCATTGTACACCTTTGTATGACTTGTGGTCTATGAATTCCAATTGTCTGAATTATTTTATATTAGACAACATGAATTAGACAAATCATATTCGGGGTTCCTGAATATCTTCCATCTGATTTGGAGTCTGTTGTGTGAAAATGTCATACTATTCAATATGTTGAGGTTTTCCATCTTTTCTCATTAGGAACTCTGTTGATGCTAATTGTCGTTGGAGCTGTACTTACCTTCTGGATCCCTCTGATCCTTTATTTGTTGAGATTGGGGAGGCTTTCATCAGGCGACAAGTTAAAGGTGCTCCTTTTTTCTGTAGATCGTTTACTTGGAATAGCACTATTCTTCACACTATAGCATTAACAAAGTTTTCCATATATATGCGTGTGTCCTTTAATCACTTCATTTTAGTCCTTCACGACTGCAATGGAAAAATGATTTTAGACATAAAACTCAAATCATTTAATAGAAGATGATTTTAATCAGAATTTATTCACTTTTAAAAAAAAAAGGTTGTACCTTGTGCACAAAGCTCCCACTAGAGGTCATGGTAGGCAGTCTTACCTTGGCCATTTTTCTTTTTGTTGGAGAGAATGTATTCATAGTCTATGAGTTTCAAATTTAGTTCAATTTCTAGTCTTCTTGGTGACTTAGTGGACCATCAGTTGATTCACTTTTTTGCTGCCAAGTAGCACATGAATGGATTTGCAGTCTTTCAAACCTTTGGCATTGTATGGAGACCTTGGGATTGGACTGAGTTTCATTGGTATAATGATTATCTGTAGAAACTTGGAAGTGGGTTACAGTTTCACAGTGATTGATACTATGAACGTGTATCAACCTTTCTGTAAATGATAATAATGATGGTTTAAAAAAAGTTGTTTTAGTTACTAAAGGATGATGCCAGAGTTAATCTCCCCCCCCCCTTCCCCCCCTCTACATTGAGTACAGATGCTTTAAGCTTCATCAATGATATAATTTTAACATTTCAGTTGTATATGAAGAGTTACTCTTAAAAGATGACTTGTATGGACTAAAGTCATATTTTTTTTCCTTTACTGATTATGTTGGTCATGTTTGTATGCATTGATTACAGAATATGGGGATGTGACAGACATTTACAACTGGTAATTTCTCTCATTCAGATTTTTAGTAGAATGTTTCTTAACTTTTTGGATATATAATTGAACGCGG
Organism: Quercus cerris; assembly: GCA_963669245.1. NCBI lineage: Eukaryota > Viridiplantae > Streptophyta > Magnoliopsida > Fagales > Fagaceae > Quercus > Quercus cerris. Next base: position 84,815,349 of record OY770007.1, read on the forward strand.
TTTCTCCAAGTTACCTAACTTTTTTTTGCATTAAGTTGATTTTCTGTCCCCCCCCCCCCCCCCCCCCCCCCAATTTTAGGAAGCAGTTTTATCAGTAGTTTATTTTGGCTAATATGTGTGTGTGTGTGTGTGTGTATTGTTTTGGCAAATATATTGTTTAGTTTAGGACAAAAACAAAATTCATGAAAACTTTAGGTATAGAAGCAATAACTTAGCCCTTTTTTATTTATTATCTGATGTATCTTTAGCACTCTCACTTGTTACTGAAACTTTTTCAGAAGTGCAAATATATGAACATGAAACAGATGTGACCAATTTCTTAGGATTGGTAGAAAAATAAAAAAGATAATTTGATAAGTAGGTTTTATCAAGCCAGAGATTTTCTATGCAGCATTATGCTCCTATAAATGACAAACCTGTGATACATGTACACAAGTTGTTCTCATGATCACTATGTCAAACTGAAGCTTGGGCATTTGTATTATCAAATTCTGGCATTCCGGAAGTTTTTATTTGTAATTAATATAACCAGTTTTATAGAGGGTGAATGAAAAACTGAGGAATTAGGAGCCTTTCTTATTTTTGTGATTATATACATGAACAATCTTGTGTCTTGTTGGATGGTGTGAGTCTAGTGGCAATGCTTTTTCTTGAAGGTTTCAAATTGTAAGTCTTGGCATTTAAAAGTTGGGTTTAAGAGCGATTAATCGTTGGGTTCTTTGAAACTTGCATTCTTAGAGTTTATCAGTTAGAATTAACCATGTCCAGAAGAACAAAACTAGTATCTCTTATACTAAAATTTTGTTCTCTGGAACCCAAGGTTTGAAAGATGATGTAGTCAGTGATCTAACTAGGAGTAAGATTCATAAAGCAGTTCTTAGAGAAGCTTTTCTTTTCTTCTTCTTCTTCTTCTTTTTTTTTTTTTGTGTGTGTGTGGCCTTTTTCTGTTGAAATGGTTTTTTAAGGCCAACAAATTAATCTTAGTTACCAAATGTCTATGGCTTTAATGGGACTTGAAAAAATGTAATTCACTTTGATATTTTCATTTCACAGCTTTGGCTTCATAGTTATAGTTCATATTTAGACCTGTTTCGTTGTGGACCTCCTATCCAGATCATTATCGTGTTCTTCTATGCGGCCCGTTGTGCATCCTATTTCTTCTTTATGCTTTATTTAACAGTTGAAATAAGGCAATTTTTTCCCAAACAATTGGGGGAATAATCTTACTAGCAATTATTAGATTGTTCTATGCCCTTTTCTTCTTTGGTGTGTTCATAGCATACTTGCTAATTTGGGTCACTGAATCACCTCTTACCATGTCTTCTATTTAGTGATACATTCAATGAAAATTCCCCACCTACAAATGATCCAACATATATATCGTTGCTCGGAGCTTCTGTCTACAAAGCAATGTCCAAAGGTGACAAGGATGCAGTGTGGTTAATGCAGGTAAGCTCCTCAAGTTACCAACCCACCCTCCCCCCAAAAAGGCTTATTGGAAATTTTGTTGGAGTATGTTATGTGATTTACTTTGTCATGTTTAGTCATTTACTCAATTGATATTCAAACCTTAAGAACCTCATTGTTCAAATGATGTAGCAAGCTCAGAATGATTAGTGATTGTGATGGTGACATTGTTTTCCTATCATGCATTCTGCCTGGTTTGCTTAGTGTGTAATGTGTCATAATAAAATGTTTAAAGAGATAACTGGGTTTGTAAAATAATACCCCTTTACTAGATGCACTAAGGGCTTCTATATAACTTTCAGTTTCTATATAACTTTCAGTTTTATTGCACCTTTACTTGCCTACTAAAATATGTGAATGTGCATTGGATATGCACATTTGTGTGTATTTTATCAATGTGTTGCTCTCATGCTTATCAGAACTTTTTCTATTAACTAGTTAAAGCATGAAAATAGAGGTCAAATGTAGAATATCTTTGGAACCAAAGAAGAAAATCAATTCAAATGATTATTCCCTCTTTAGTTAAAATACTGATGCTTATCATTTCGAAGTTTCATCTTGTTAAATGTGCTACCCAAATGCCCACTCTCGGTTGCTGTACTGAACAGAGGTTTTCTTTTTGCTGATTCATAAAAATCAACTACAAAATCTAAAGTAAATATATATGGTGGTTCAACAAGTGGTTCATGTGAACCTTGACATTGTATAATCATAGATATTTATAGTTGACAGTTCTATGAATGTCCAGGGTTGGCTCTTCTCTTCAGACTCTGCATATTGGAAACCACCCCAAATGAAGGTATGTATGTACATAAGATGAACTAAATTCTAAGCATTCTGTTTTTCTTAGTTGTGATAAAGATGTTTTTTGTATTAAATGGGGTGCTGCAAACAGAATTCTAAAATCATTTTTATTTCTAAAGTATGTGTGATTGTGTAATTTATTATTTGGTAGTATGTAAAGATTATCTCTTTTTCCACGGCAGTCTTACATTGTTTCCTAAATCAAGTTGCAAAGCCTTCCAGATGGCTAATCGAGAGTCTAAGCTCTCTTGGGCAAGTTGAGAAGTATCAGCAGATAAAAGGTTATTGTGACATTTTGTTTACTGTTCTGACCCATCTTCTTTGGGGGATATAAAAACTGTTATTCTGCCAAGTGCCAGTTTGTTTGCTTCTTTAGAGCAGCGACTTCATGCATTCATGCTGAAGGTTCAAACTCTATCCATATTACTCCTACTGTGACCCTGCTTCTCACATTGCATAATTATATTCTTTGACAGAATGGATGTAGCTTCCAATTTAGAATCACTTGGCAGTCCAATAATCTTAGGAAATTCATTTTTTGGAGGTTCATTGTATATTTGTAATCTTTGTCTCAAATCTCTATGATAAAAGTGCCCCATGATTGAAATCATCAGAGTTAATAATCTTATTCTCTAGTATGCTATTGTTCCCCGTTGGAAGAACTTAGGATAAAACTGTGATTAAGAAGTACATATAGGAGGCAATAATGCCAAAGAATGGCCTGCAAAACTGTCTGTCATTTAAGATTTATACCAAGAATGGTATTTAACTTCTTCAAGGGTGTTTCTAGTTTCTAATCACACAAAACCTGAGTACAATGGCCTGAGAGACCAGTAAAAAATTATGCTGATGAACACTCGAAGTGTTCAACAGCACTTCCATGGAATAAGACAGGGCTTTGGTATGGCAGCACCAGAGTAAAGAGGGCATTGGTATTAGTGAAAATAATGGAGAACAGCTGTCCTATAAAAGAATTATGGGGATAGGTTGAAAAGGTACCCAAAGAGTAGTTATCAAAAACCTTCAGGTTTTGTATAAAGTGGTTTTGAAAATGGGATCTGATGATGCTATTTTCCTTAAGTTTCTGAAATATATTTGTCGCTCAACTTCTTCGATTTTTACATTACACTCACTGATCCCAGAGAAAAATGATATTGTGCTATAACTTCTATTCCTTTTGCATTGGGGTGGTTGCTAATGTTTTCTGCTGCCACACACGTTTTGTGTGTGTGCTATAACTTCAATTATGGTGATTAACTTTCAACTTGGTGATATCTGCAGGCACTTTTACATTCTGTTCCATTTGGGAAAATGATAGTTCTTGATTTATATGCTGATGTCAAACCAATATGGAAAAATTCATCTCACTTTTATGGTACTCCTTATGTCTGGTATGTAGCTCTTTAACATAGTAGCTGTTATTTAAATCTCAAAGTAGATATTTAATCTTCATGAGATCTCACCCTGGAGATTTAATTTTATAGTAAATATGTATACTTTTAATACGCTCCAGGTGTATGTTGCATAACTTTGGTGGAAATATTGAAATGTATGGCATCTTGGATGCGATCTCCTCAGGTCCAGTTGATGCCCGTGTCAGTAAAAATTCAACCATGGTATGTTCTACTATTGTGAAATCCAAATATTGTTCCTAGCATGTATAACTTGAAAGCCTAAACTGCAGGAATTTTTCTTTTTTATTTTGATCTAGACTTTCTAAAATTGTAGTAGATTTGGAAAAGTGGTTCAATTGCTAGTTCATATTTTATACAGCAGAGTATCTGATTCATAATGTTTGCTATCTTCTTGCTTAGTGTGCATTTGGCATTGGCTTAAAAAATTAGTTTTTTTTTACTATTTAGCTTATTTTTGCTACTATTCATGGGTCCCATTGTACTTTTTGGTACTATTTATAGGTCCTATTGTATTATTTCAGCTACCTTTTAGATTTATATACAGTACTTTCAATAAAAAATTTTCAGTTTCAACTAAATAAGCTGTTCCAAACATACTCTTAATCTGCACTTACATCCACTGAAAAGAACACTGGTTGTGAAAATTATAAAACTTGGTACATGTTTCTTTTGTTACTGTAGTTTTGTGACTTTTTTAGAGCAGGTTGACTTAAAAACTTATTGTAATAGGTTGGTGTTGGTATGTGCATGGAAGGGATAGAGCAAAATCCAGTTGTTTATGAGATGATGTCTGAAATGGCCTTCCGGAGTGAAAAAGTTCAACTTCTGGTAATTATAGATTTTCAACTTCTTTTAATTACTTGTTTTGGGCAGGACTGCTATTCAATACTTATTTTAGCAAGGACTATTCAGTAATTAGAATAGAAGGGTGCAGAAACTTTTTAAGATTCACACAAGTATTAAAAAAGTTTCTATACTCTTCTGTCCCCCTTATCTTGCTTCACCATTGGTTCTTTCTGTATGTTACTCTAATAGTCTAATGTTATTTCCTCTCTTTTTACTACGAAGTAATCTATCCTCCAGGTTATGTCAGACTGTGAATGTATAGCAGGATTAATATTGGATCATCATCAATTCCAAAAGCTTAAGCTGTTAGGAAGTGGGCCAACATTGTAAATTATTCATACCACATGCTTACTCTCTCCTGCACATGCAGGCCCACCCAATACCCCTCAACTGATTTGTGGGCCTTGCGCATGCAGTCAAAAGAAATAACCAAGAAGAGAGACACTAAAATTGGTAAACAAGACCAAAAGGACCAAGGAAGCTTACCATATTGGTAAAACATAAATCTTAAAGCTTAGGTTGTTAGGAAGTAAGAAGAAAATCTTTATCAAGCCTACCATCAACAGGTATAGAATAAGGATTTATTTAACTTATGTGTTTTACCTCCTATACTGTTTTGACAATTATTTTTGAATACATAATTGGGCTAGATTATGTGGCTACTTGGCATTTTTTTTTTTTTATAAAATTTTTAACTTTTAATTTTAATTTTTAATTACTCACAAACACATTTGCACATGAAAAATGCATGCTAGATTCAGATGAGTGAAAAAAATGCTTCTACAATACTTATCAAAAAAGAAGAAATGCTTCTCTGATGGTTCATGATTGCTGACATTTTAATGCTGTATGGTTGTAATTTAATGTTATTACTATTGTAGGAGTGGTTGAAGTCCTATTCCCACAGACGCTATGGCAAAGCAATTCATCAAGTTGAGGCAGCTTGGGAAATTCTTTATCACACAATTTACAATTGTACGGATGTAATAGAAGTATGTTTTTATTTTTATTAAATTTATTGGATAGGATATCTCAATGTCATTCTTATCCCTAAGAATAATTTGAAAAAGATGACTAGAAAGGGAAACATAATATAGTGTTCTTTAATCTTTTGGTTCTTAACATAACAAATTTGTGTTGCAAACAGCAACCACCAAGCCATAGTCCCAAATTTTTGGGGTTGACTATGGATCATCAACAAATTAGTCAAGGCCACATTTTTTTCGCCATTCTAGTCTATCCAAAGTTATGGTGGTGGTTGTTAAATTTACAACTTCTAGTCAAGGATATCCATTCCATATTTAGTTTCTTTTGAGAGCATATAGACCGAAATGTAGTAATGAATCCTTGAAAGAAGAAATTTTAGCGTTGTTCTCTAAACTCGTGGAACGAACTATATAATATTTCTTGTCAAGAGATGAATACCAGTAGAGAAAGGTGACCTTCATTCACAGCTTAATTTTATTTGCAATAATCAAAACTTTGTTGATTGCTGCTAGTTACTTCTCTTCTCTTAAGGGCCTAAGGCCTTATCCCTGAAGTAATTTTCTCTTCTTACAAATGCTTTAACATGACTTTCATTCTAATAGAGGATTTGCAAGAATTCCCTATGATGTTTGCTTGTGAGTTCACTGTAATTGTACCAAAAAATTTCACCATGCACCAAGAAATATGATGTTCCTTTTGTTGCTGCAGAAGATATTCAATAATATTCCTATCAAAATAATTGAGCACCAAGAAAGCACTTGTCTACTTCTCTGAAGAAATGATTTTAAAAGTATCTTCGAGAACTGTAAATAAAGAGTAATCTGAGGCTGATTCTTTTTCCTATGAAAATATTCTAAAGTTTTAACGTCATGAAAGATTCTTTAGTGAAAATTTCTCTACGACTTATTATAGTTCTCTGTGTAGGTGGTCTATTGCTTTTATGTTTATGGTGTCTTATAAACATAAAAAAATAAAAAATAAATAAAAAATAAAAAATAAAAAAAGAAGAAGAAGAAGAAGAAAAAAAGATGCTAATGTTGCTGTGTGGACCAAGAATTAAAGTATTATTTGGTTATGTAAATGTATTGTGTTTTCTTCTGCTAAATATTTTAGTGATTCTATGATCTTTTTTAACATGATCATTTTGAAGTATACTTTTATGAAATGAGCGTTTGCTATAATATGGATATTCATTCAACATTCCAACTTAATAAATTACATTCACCAGCTATGAGCTGTTGATAGCTTTTTGGCTCCTGTAGTTAGGACAGCATCTTACTAAATGCTTATTACGTGACCTTTAACTCATTGCAGGATCATAACACTGATTTCATGGTCAAATTCCCAGATTGGGATCCATCAAATACCAGCTCTCCTTTGCCTCAGGCACATTTATGGTATTCTACTCAGAAGGTGATCAAAGCCTTAAGACTTCTAATTGATGCTGGAAATAAATTTGCTGGAAGCATTACATACAGGTAAAATGGAAAAGATTATATATCCATAAGTTGCAATATTCTTCTCTTTCCCTGGCATGATCATGACAATCCTGCATAAAGTGAATTCTTTTGAATTGATCCTTCTGTTTCCATTCCCTAATCAATATGTTTTATTTTATTTGGTCATAAAAGCTTGAAAACATGCCATATTTGTGATGTGGTTCAGTTGGATTAACTCTTTTTATATTATGCTACATTCTTATGATACAAAATACGTGGTAACTAATCTTAACTTGCGTTTATCGACTTGTGATAGTGTCATTTTCCCCCATTTTTGAAGAGTGAAGAGATAAGCAGAATAAATGAGCTACGGTGCATAAATACTACTTAAACCTGAAATTCTAAGTCACTAAGTAGCACTTTGCACATTGGATCTGATATGTGAACCTTTATGGTATCAGTGACCCAACAAAAACTGCTCAGAGTTTCTCAAACTTAGGTATGGATCTATGTAAAGTGTATCTGCACAAATTTAAGCGGCCTCTAAAAAACCACTCAAATTTGAAGGCAACCTCTACACAAACACAAGCTGCCTAATCTAGAACTCTCTAAATATATAATTGGAGTTTTATGCAGCTTAAGCTATTCTATTGGCCCCCTTCAGGTGCTGAATAATGCCATGTGGTCTTTACAATTAAGCTGTAAGTGAGCACGCCTCATTGTTATGTATGAATTAATTTTCTCTTCCTTCATGCTAAAGTCAGGTCCCTCTTCAATATGTACATTAATGGATATCACGATTCGATTACATGGATACCATTGGGTTTGTGGTTTTTGTGTCTTTGATCAATATATCTTTTTCTTTTCTGAAAATTCCTTCATACGCAAAATCACTTAGAATTTAACATGGTTAGAAGTTATTTTGAATGTCATGTGCATCTAAGAATCAGCATTGTATTGTTGTCTTTTACAAACAGTGCTTGTAAGATGGTGATGCTAGGTTGCGTCCATAATAAATGAACTGTGGCAGGATATTTCTAGTTGACTCTGATGATTGAAAGGCCAACTCTTGACCTAGATAGAGTATAAGAAAATAATTATTAGGCAAAGAAAGAATCCATTTTAATTATCCATGGAATTTTGACAGGTATGACTTGGTGGACTTAACACGGCAAGTACTGTCAAAGCTAGCAAACCAAGTATATTTGGATGCTGTGACTGCTTTTCGACAGAAGGATTTAAAAGCTTTAAATCTTCATAGCAAAAAATTTATTCAGCTCATAAAGGATATTGATATACTTCTTGCTTCTGATGACAATTTTTTACTTGGAACGTGGCTCAGAAGTGCAAACAAGTTGGCAAAGAATCCTCATGAGTTGAAGCTGGTGAGAAAAGATATCCTTATTGGCATTTTACTTAGCTAGAGCATAATTGAATTTAATTGGGAATAATAACATGTTTCAACTTCATACATATTGACAATCCACAAGATCCTTAGACCTTACACAAGGTATGGAGGTCAGCTATACATTTTCCCTTTTTTTTTTCTCTCTCTTTTTTTTTTTTTAATCTGAGGATTGTTGGGCCTATGCGCTATACTGGGGGGGTAGCCTTCTCTCTTCCCATCTATTATACAGTGTCATGAGACATTATCAGTTGAACCAATTTGCACCTTCTAGGCTTCTATACATTTTTGTTTTACCATATCTGATCTATCTAAATAGGATTAAATATTTGGTTAAGTAAAAGGTATCCTTGTCTCTTTGCATGAGTTATCTGCACAATATATTTCCCTTGCCCACAAAGCTCCTTCAATAGAATTGTACCACTCATGTTCAATGATTTTTACTGCGCATTACAAATCTTTGCCAACTTCAGGCACCTAACAGTCTCTCTTGCTTCTTTTATTTGACTAATAGAGAAGTGCTTCTGTCTTGTCTCTAGTAATACCAGCATTTTTTAGAAACACTTGGTAGATAAGATGATTTTGATTGATTCAATGTACTTTCCAATGCTCTCCTTCAGTATGAGTGGAATGCAAGAACGCAGGTCTCAATGTGGTTTGATAACACAGGAACCATACAGAGCAAACTTCATGATTATGGTAATCTTTATATTCCATCATATATTACTACTTTTAATGGTTTTTATCGGATGTCCCTGAAGAGACTGTCATATATTACTTTTGTAATGCTTCATCATTTTTTTACGTAACATTTTTGCTTGGCCCTAATCAGCAAACAAATTCTGGAGTGGACTACTTGAAGGCTACTATCTACCTCGAGCTTCAACCTATTTTGATTATTTGTTAAGAAGCTTGAGAGAAAAAGAAAACTTCAAGATGGAGGAATGGAGAAAAGAATGGATTTCGTTTTCGAACAAATGGCAAGCAAGCCAAGAGCTTTATCCGGTGTCGGCTGAAGGAGATGCACTAGCTATTTCTAGAGCCTTGTATGAGAAATATTTTGGTAAAAAGAATTGGAAAAAGAATAAGTATCATTTTGAAACAAGCGGCAAGCGGGTACTGCGCTTCACCCAGTGAGGCCAATGGATTGCACGTGCCATTTCTAAAGCCTTGTATGAAAACATTTTATGTTACATACTTGGGGGATTCTTTATAAGGTCAAATATGAAGAAAGGGTGATGCAAATTGTTAAATAATCAGATATGTTCTTGATAATCTTTATTTAGTAATAATCTTGCTCTAAGCCCTTCAAAATCTGGGGCTAGTAATTAACTCTCATTGTCATCTATTTTTGTAACTTGATAGGACAATATGAGCAAATTTCTGAGATTATTGCATAAGATGTGTTTGTAGAGGTTTTATAAAGAGTGTAGCCTACAAAGGGGTTTAGTAAGTCGTTGACTATAGTAATTGTTCTTTATATATATGGCATTGTTCAATTTGAGAGATTCACGTTTTAGTATTCCACTCTGTAAACAAATTGCATGATTATATTATTTGTTGCCTTTTTGATTTGGTTTATTGGATACCTGTGGTTTATATCATATTGATCTGCTGGATTTCTTTTTAAAGGTGCGTTTGGTAGTTAAATTTATCAATTCCACTTTATAAAACAAGTAGGGTCTGAACTAGTGTAAATTTTCATTATTGTTATGATTTTAGTGGGGACAAATTGTCCAGACTCTCAATTTCTTTTCACATGTGAATATGTGATGCTGGGGTTTTAACAACTCTCAAATTGTCCAACTGGATGTCATGACAAAATGTTTTGGCTTTTAATACAAAAGCTCTGTAAATAGATTCTTTATAGATTGTGATTGCCTTTACCTTTTGAAGTGGCTTTTTATAAAAGACAGACCTCTATTATTAGATTACACCAATTCGTGGACCCTTTTTGCTTTTTGATGCTTCTCTTTTTTTTCTTTTTTCCAGTTTTGCTGAGGGATACTTTACCTTTCAAATACACAATGTGAAAAGGAAAAATTTGTGGTTCCTTTTGCTTTTTGACACGTACTTTTTACACGATGTGAAAAGGGAAAAGGAAAAGGCCTTAGGAGCCTTTACATGATTAAAAAGGAGGAGAATGACGATTCTGGCCAAGAAAATTTTCATTATGTTAAATGCTAAATTTTAACATTAAGATTGTAAAATGCACTAAAAAGTTTGGTACAACCAACATGCTAAATTATAAATAAATAAATAAATAAAAATAAAAAGCAGCTGAGCTACAGTGAGCTTTCATCTTTGAAAGCTCACTGTAGCTCCAATCTTAAAAAAAAAAAAAAAATTTATTATTTTAATATTTGTGGTGGAAAAGGTGATTTTCATAGTTATTTTTTATTATTTTAATGAGTAGTTTATATTATTTTAAACGACATGGTAAAAAATAAAATCTTTGATGTTAAGTGTATTATAAAATAAGTTGTTAAAATTAATAAAATAACTTTTTGAGATGTTAAATACTAAAATTTTTAAAATCTTTAACGGAAATGCTCTAACAAAACAGAATACTTTTTTATAATCTTATTAATCAGAGTCCACAGCACAATTATGATTTTGCTTTTATCTTATATATATCCTGATCTTACCAAATGATAATGGAGAATTGCAAATGTTACAACTCTGAATTGTTAGTTTATTATATTCAGCAAAACATGCAATTTGTCATAGACCATATGTTATGCAAACCTTACTCTTTTTCTTTTACTGAACAAAAAATATGAGGTCCCTGTATGGATTTATCAACCCAATGTCATGTGACGAGAATGAATGAGTAAAGTGGTATGAGTACTTTTTTTTTTTTTTTTTTCACGCGTTTCAGTCCACTTTTTTTACTGTTTATTACTGTTGCGCAACATTTGAATTTTTCATACAAATTTTACTGTTTATGGACCCACAAATTTCACTTTTTAGTAACTTTTTCATTAAAAATGGGTCCCACGGTAGTATTTACACATTTAAAAATTATTTGCTACAGTGTTTTTCAGTTTTTAGTTTTCAGCTGTATCCAAACGAACCCTTAAGTCACACTTTTATGATCTCTTACTTTTGCGTCATATGATCACAAGTCAAAGTTTTTATAAATTTGAAATCAATAGAATAAACTACTCTAAGGTGAATTAGCTCCAAAATAATTTGAATATTAATACGAACGGAAGTGTGAAGTACATGAGGGCCAGGCCAGTTCCGACAGCCCATGTGATGCTTTTTTGACAAGTCATACATGGCATATAGATTATAGACATCAATTAGGTCAGCTTGACCGTATTTTTCAAACAAGTTTCTTCTTTTTTTGGAAATAGATACAATTTGTCAATTATTTATGAGTTCCTTAACTGTGATTAGATTGATAGATTCTCCGTGGTGATACTGTTACCAATTACCACTAAACACTTGATACTCAAGTTTGGTGCAACTCTAGCTTTCTATAAACTAATCTTGGTATAATCCTCGATTTGTTTAAAGTAGAAAGAGAAAATGAATGTGGCAAGTAAAGAATGACAAATTATAATGGAGTACAACCTGCTAATGTATGCATCCAATTTAGTAATTTACCAACACGTATACCATGCACATGCATTGTATACTAATATTAAGGGGGTGTTTGGTACACCCACTCAAACACACATTTTTAATTTTTAGACAATATTACATGCATTTTCATACATTTTTTCATTCACACGTATTTTCAAACAACAAAACACATGTACCAAATACTCCTTAAAGAATTAAGATTTCCCTTGCTCCTCACCAAAGCCAAAGGACGATGCTGATGTGAACTCATCAAAAGCATAATTCGTGCGCTCTCCATTTATTCATTTTGATTTACAACTGTACAATTCATTCATTTTGGTCACCTTTCAGTGTTTAACTCTTTCATGTTTGTGAATTGTGCCTTTGGCTTTGGACTACAGCTAATCTAGTCAATTGAATTAGATTTTTTTTCTTTTTTTTAATGGTTGTGTTGTCTAAGTCTTGTCTCATTCTCTCATGTCATGTCTGTGGAGGCAGTGGAGTTGAAACTTTATTGGTTGTGAAGCCCTTAAATAGTCAAATTGCATACGAAGGCTGAAGTTATTGTCTTGTCTTGTCTTGTCTTGTAATTTATTGACTATTGCTTCGGTTTTGGTGCTTTGTGCTTTATGCACCTAGTATCATAATGTAGTTTAAATATTTTTTTAGCAAATTTTTTTTAACGAGTCAGGTTATGAGTTATCCGGATTGGATCGGTTGACTTGTAAAAAAATCGAGTCGGGTCACGGGTCAACTCATTTTTATTTCGAGTTAAAAAAATTTGAGTTCGAGTCAAATATTTTTTGGGTCAAGTTGGGTTAGAATTTTTTGACCCGTTTTGCCATGTCTACAAATTGTCCAACTAGATGTCATGACAAAATGTTGTGGCTTTTAATACAAAAGCTCTATAAATAGATTCTTTATAGATTGCTATTGCCTTTGCCATTTGAAGTGTCTTATTGTAAAAGACAACCCTCTATTATTTTTTATTTTTTGGTTTCAATAGCGTTTTTTCAAAACTTTCCACCAGAGACTAATCATTGTTCGTGACAAGTGGCCCATAACGGAGTAAATCGCTGGCCCAAGAAATTCTTTCAAAGTGCTGGTGCCCGGACTTAAACTAAGGAGCTCCTAGTAAATCCAAGACAACCACATTGAGACTAAGTATCCAACCACTTGGCCAACCCACTGAATTCAAATCTCTATTATTAGATTACAACAATTCATGGGAAAAATTATATTATGCTTCGAGTGTATATGACATCTCTCTCACAGCAGCAAACACGATATACTATCTCAATTCCTGGACCTTTTTGCTTTTTGATACTTTTGTTATTTATTTTTTCCATTTTTTCTGAGAGATACTTTACTTTTCAAATACACAATGTGAAAAGGAAAATTTTGTGGTTCCTTTTGCTTTTTGACACATACTTTTTACGCAATGTGAAAAGGGAAAAGGAAAAGGACTTAGAACCCAAAGATAATATCTATTTTAAAAAAAATTATATTTAAAAAAAAAATTATACTAAGAATGATAATAAATATTGTCATCTTTTAATAATAAATAATTAAATTTTGATAAAATATTGTCATAATATTTAAATTTTTGCAATAAATGATGACGTGTTACAATTGAAACTCTTCATCAAATTAAATACCTACAATTATTTGCAATGAATATTTTGTTATTCATACTTTATTCTTTATCATTATATTTTATGAGCCTAATTGCAATGCTTAGCTTACTTAATTTTAACAAACACATTTTTAAGAAAGAAAACAAATAAAAAAAATAACAAAATAACAAAAAACACATGTCATTGAAGTTTCTATTAGATAAAATTATAAATTTAGAAGATTTAAATCACTGATAAATTAGTGTTCTCTAGGTAACAAATAGAATAATACCATACATCACCATTTTTACTTTCTAAGTATGACTAACACATAAAACTCAAAACACACAAAGAAAATTTTTGGGACATTAAAATTTAGTGAGGCATTTTAAATATTACACACTGAAATTTTCTAGGAACCATAAGATTTTGTTAGGGTTTAACTAAGAGAGTAACAACAAGGACTATATACTTTGCTACAAAATATAAATGTGGAAATTATTCAACTTTAAAGTTGGGGGATGAAACTACCCTAAACATAAAGGGGGAAAATACTTTTTTCCATGATTCTTTTCTAAAACTATGTGTTTTTTTTACTTTAAATAGTGTGTAAAAAAAAAAAAAAAAAAGTTAGCCCAAGAAAACTGTCCGTAAAATTATGAATTTTGGCTTAACAAATTGGCTAAAAAAAGAAGTTGGGAATACAATAAATGTCATGATATTTTCTCAATACCTTTATTTTAGCTATGGTGGGCCCTGGTATGATATTTTATAATTTTATTTTAAAATAATACTATATTCACAACATTTTCACAACAAACCTTTAGTGGTAAATTGCTATTAGACTTTAATTGGGACAACCACTTTAAACTATGCATTAAAAAAACAACAAACAAAAAACCAACAGAAAAAAATTGTGTGTGAATCAGTAAATTTTTGTTCACCAAATTTGACTAAACCAAAAAAAAAAAAAAAAAAGTCTAAGAACACAACAAAATATCACAATATTTTCACAATACCTTTATTTTCAGCTGTGGTAAGTTTTGGTCTAATATATTATTATTTATTTTATAGAAATACTATCTCCATAATACTTTCATAACAAATTCTAGAATGACAAGTTGTTACTGATTTTAAAATGAACTCATAACTGATATCACTTTTTTATCCCTCAATAATAGCTTACTTATGATTTGTTGTGAAATTACTATGAAAATGTTAAGGACTTAGCATTTTTTTATTTGATTTTTAAAAAACTGAGATCTCAACAATTGTGAAAATATTGTGATAACAATAAGTGTTACAACATTTTCACAAACACATTTATTTTCAATTATAGTTAGTCACAGTTTTATATTTTATTATTTTATCTTAACTTATAAGAAATTGACATTCAATTATGAAAATATTGTGAAATTTAACGTGTTATATAATAATATATATGTCAGTTCATATAAATAATAATAAAAAAAGAGAGCACAAACAGATGAGGGCTGTGCAGTGGGCTAGAGACCCGATCAAACCGACCGAATCCGACCGAACCGAAGTCCAACAGGTGGATCCAAATGGCCTGGTTGGTCGGGTACGGGTCTACTTTCTTTGAAAACCGAAATTTTGGTTCGGGTGGCGGGTTGAAGAATCAGAGACCCGCATAAACTGACCCAACCGAAGTGCATTTGAAATGTGTTTTAAATTTCTCTCTCCCCGGGTGTCTTCCTCTCATTGGTAGAAAACCTACCACCTTATCTCCAAAAATATTTTTTTCAGCCCTCACTGGTTTTAAGGCAAAGTGATGAGATCGAAAAAATTTCCAGCACATGTCTTTCTCTCATTGGTAGAAAATCTACCACCTATCTTCAAAATTTTATTTTATTTTTTTCATCTCATTAGTTCTTAGGTAGGTGGAATACAGCTGGCTTGCACTTTTTTTTTTTTTTTTTTTTTTTTTTTTTGAGAATCCGGCTTGTTAGGGCTTTTATTGAACAATATTGGCTAAATCAGCCTGAAATACATCATAAGAAAGTGGAGGGACAGACTCCATCCATACTACATAATCTAAAACATGAATTGCGTGTCTAGCTAATCCATGAGCTACCTTGTTACCTTCTCTCTTTGTGTGAGAGTAAAGTAATGTACGAAAACTAGCTGAAGAAACTTTAATATCCTCCACCAACAACCCAAGCGGAGATAAAGATTGTACCCCCCTCATTAAAGCTAGATGGACAATGCTTGAGTCTCCTTCCAGAATAGCATCATTGATTCCTATTTCCCTTGCAAACTCCAACGCCCTATTAGCAGCAATAGCCTCCATATCTGCTGCCTTATACGCACAAGGGATCAGCTGTGACAAAGAAGCAATAGCTGCACCGTGCGAGTCTCGGATAATGACTCCTATCCCAGACTTTCCGTCATGCTCGAAAGTGGCTGCATCGTAGTTGATTTTGTACAGATCACTAGGAGGGGGCTGCCAGGAAGCATGTGGGTTACGTCGAGATGGGCCGCGCTGAGAGGGGCTTGCAACGAGTTGAACGAGTTGGGCTGCGCTGAACTCGTCCATTCTTGCTTTTGCCGAGGAAGCAATCTGAGACAGTGAGCTGTGTGGCTTGTTAAGTCGAGCTTGGTTCCTCTGAGTCCAGATCGACCACACCATCATTGCGAATAGCTCGGCATTCCTCTGTTCTTGTATCACCCATGAGAGCAATTCTTTGAAGTCCAAGAACCTCCTGTTGTAGCGAAAACCCCACTTGACCGAATCTGTCCAGACCTCATCCAGCTTAGGACACGCCCACACAGCATGTAACATTGTCTCAGGGAGCTGCTTGCACCGATCACACAGTGGGTTTGAGATGATAGTGCGCTGCATCAGGTTTTGTTTTGTTGGCAGAGAGTCACGGCATGCTCTCCATACGTGATGCTTGACTTTGTTAGGAACTTCCAGCGTCCATACCTTCTTCCACAGCTGGGTTTCAAGTGACTCCTGATTCCTTTCATGAGCTGGTTCTGCTTCTTCCTTTAGAAAGCGGTAACCTGACTTGCAAGTGTACCGGATCTTTAGTAGGAAACTTGCACACAAAATAAAAACATCAATCCAAACTAAAAATAAAAAAATCCGGATCTTTCTCTTCCTGCCTTTATTTCCGCTTTTCACTTCTCACTTTTCAAGCTCTCTCCAGTCTCGAGACTGTTCTCCAGCTGCCTCTGTCATCAGATGTGATGGTGGGCTCTCAAATTGTCCAACCAGATGTCATGACAAAATATTGTGGCTTTAATACAAAAGCCCTGTAAAAGATTGCTATTGCCTTTGCCTTTGCTTTTGCCATTTGAAGTTAGGCGAAAAGCACATTTTAGTCCCTACATTTTTAGGCGATTTCTATTTTAGTCCCTAAATTTTATTTTTACCGCTTTTAGTCCCTATCCTGAAAAACGGTTTCATTTTGGTCCTTGCCGTTACATCAGAAACGGATATTGCTAACGTGACAAACATCAATAATAAATAATATTTGTTTAATGTCCACGTGGCCTAATTAATAATAAAAAAATATTTTTTGACATTAAAAAATGCCACGTCAGCATATAAATTAAAAAATAATAATTTCTCAATTTAACAAAATAAAAAACAGAATTAAAAATTAAAAAGTAACAAAAAAAAATTAAAATCCAAAAAATATATCAATTTAGATCTATATTCATCTTCAACAAGAACACTAAGGAACACAAACCCAGATTTTAGACATAAGATCACATGCCCAGATTTTCTCACATTTTCTTGCCCTTTCTTGTCAACCAAACGTAAGAACACAAACACAAACACAAATCGATCTCCAGCAAGAACACAAACACAAAACCAACAGCAGATCTTCTTAGATTTTCTCAAACCAAAAAACTCAGATTTTCTCAAACCACAAAACCCAGATATACAAAATCACAACTCAAACCCAGATTTTCTCATTTTTCCAAGAAACCAACACAAAATCAACTTAAACCAAACACAAACTGATCTCCAGCAAGAACACAAACATAAAACCAACAATAGATCTAGAGCAAACCCACAAATATCACCTAGAAAACAAATTAACCCATAAATTTCAGAACTAGAAAAATTTGAAACAAACAAAGACCATTAGAGCAAAATCCCTTCAAACCCAACCGATCCTTGCAACTTCCCAATACAAACAAACCCATAAGAAACTAAGAACCCAAACCCATGTAAAACTAAAACCATGATCGAAGATCTGAGATTTTGAACCTAAGAAGCCGAGTCTTCAAGTGGAGGTGTCGAAGTCTTCGATTTCAGCGTGGTTGGCCGCCTTCACTGGTCCATAAAGCTCCATCGTTGAAGAGAGCCCAAGTTTGAGATTCGATCTAGACGAAGTCCCATTCTCAAGCACTCAATCAGTTAAGGAAAATAGAAAGATCAAAGACCCATAAATCCATAAACCCGAACCAACCACCAAAAAACAAACCCAGAAAACTAAAATACCATAAATGAAAATCGGCTTCTGTGAGAGAGAGAGAGAGAGAGAGAGAGAGAGAGAGAGAGAGAGAGAGAGAACATATGAATGTTCTTTGGGAAGAACTTATTCTTCCAAAAAATCTAATTAAAAACCTGCATGTGGCATCCAACCCATCGATTAGTGCTTGGCAATTGGGAATTGGGAGATGTACCCACGTGTGGCAAAATGAACTTATTCTTTTTTTTTTTTTTTTTTTTTTGAAACTGTGTTTTTTCTTTCTTTGTTCTTGGATCTGGAATTATGTTCATTTTGATCTTCTTCAAGGTATACTTTGATCTTAGGGTTTGGTTTTTTTTTTTTTTTTTTTTTTTTTTTTTTTAATTTCTGGGTTTATGTAATTGGGTTTAAGTTTGTGTTCTTGTTCAAGACACACTTAAATCTCAATTCATAAAATTTTTAATTTTTTATTCTGTTTTTAATTTTTTTTATTTAGTTAAAATTAATAAATTATTTTTTTTAATTTATATGCTGACGTGGCATTTTTTAATGTCAAAAAATATTTTTTTATTATTAATTAGGCCACGTGGACATTAAACAAATATTATTTATTATTGCCGTTTGTCACGTCAGCAATATCCGTTTCTGATGTAACGGCAAGGACCAAAACGGAACCGTTTTTCAGGATAGGGACTAAAAGCGGTAAAAATAAAATTTAGGGACTAAAATAGAAATCGCCTAAAAATGTAGGGACTAAAATGTGCTTTTCGCCTTGAAGTTATTGTAAAAGACAAACCTCTATCTATTATTAGATTACACCAATTCGTGGACCCTTTTTACTTTTTGATTTTTTTTTTTTTGCTGAGAGATACTTTTTACTTTGCAAATGCACAATGTGAAAAGGAAATATTTGTAGTCCCTTTTGCTTTTTGACACATACTTTTTACATAATGTGAAAAGGGCAAAGAGAGCAGGATGACAATTCTGGCCAAATAACAAAACGAAATACTTTTTTAGATAATCTTATTAATCAGTGTCCACGGCACAATTTTTTTTTTTTTTTTTGAGAGGAGTCCACAGCACAATTATGATTTTGCTTTTATCTTTTATATATCCTGAACTTACCAAATGATAATAGAGAATTGCAAATGTTACAACTCTGAATTGTTAGTTTATTATGTTCAGCTAAACATGCAATTTGTCTTAGACGGGCAGATTCAAGATTTTAAGCTAGTGAGTTTTGGAGTATAAAGAGGAAAAAATTTCTGAATAGGCATGCATATAATATTAAAAAATTATAAATACTTAAAATTGTTGTTTCTAAGCACATTAAGTGCTCCTTTGGCTGGCATGTTTCTGAATCACGTTTTACGTTTGCGTTTTGTCAGCCTTTTTTTTTTTTTTTTTTTTTTTTCACGTCTTTTCAGCTAAATTTTACTGTAGCAGCACTGTTGAACAGTAGCTGCAGTAGTTGACTTTTCAACACAAATTTCACTGTTTATGAACCCACAAATTTCACTTTTCGACAACTTTTTCATTAAAAATGAGTCACACGGTACTATTTACATATTTAAAAATTATTTGTTACAGTGTTTTTCAATTTTTAGCTATATCCAAACGGATCCTAAAATTTTAGCAATTAGCACCTTAAAAAATTATTTCATTTATTTTACTACCTCACTTTATAATACATTCAATATCAATTTTTTTTTTTATTACTTTATCTAAAATAATATAAACAATTCATTAAAATAAAAACAAATTAAAATTTTTAATTGAAAAAAAATGTAATCCACCAGAGTGAAGGGTTAATCTATTCTGTGAAAAGTTCAAGAAAATGTTTTGGGTTTTTTTTTTTTAATTTTTTTTTTTCCTGCCTTTTTTGCTGTCACAGTTAATGCTCTGGATGCATGACTTTACTTCACGCGGTTTCAAAAGTCAGGTTCAGATGGTCCAGAAAGAGCCGTTGGCGCCATTTAAAATTTTCATTAAATACAGTAAATGCAACGCGCAAACATTAATTGCTTATTGGTTGCTTTATTCGTTGAAGTCCTTTGCACCGGAAAGAGCCGTTGGCGCCAGCAGATTTTCATTAAATGGAGTAAATGCTACGCGCCAAGGTTCACAGTTTAATTGGTTGCTTTATTCAAATGAAGTCCTTTGTGCCGGAAATAGCCGTTGGCGTCATTAAACTTTTCATTAAATGAGGAGACGTAACAGTTGGTAGGGCTCAAACTTTACGAGAATGCCACTCTACTTGATTTTAGCTGAAAATGTGTATATATATATATATTATTTATTATTTTATTTTAGCAAGCTGTTAAAATAAAATATTGTACTTTATTTTAACAATTTGTTATAATTTATTGGTATTTATACTAGTTTATAGTAATTGTAAAAAATTTAGTTTTAACTTCTCTAGTAACTCTCATGAGTTTTTGGTTCTTTAATGGTAAAATAATTTTTTTTTGCTAAAATACTTGTGAATATTTTTATTATTTTTTAAAATTTTTGAGTTGGATAGTTGTTATTTAGATGAGTCTATCCAGACTTGTTGAAAAGGAAGTCCTAAGATTTTGGAAGACGCCTGACTACAAATTTTTTTTTTTCTTTTTTTGGACCCTGGGGCCCGAGCCCCTTTGGGGACCCAAGTCGGGCCCTCACTTGGGTCTGTCCTTGGTCATAGATTATATGTGACAAGAACTCCATTGTGCAAATCTTACCTTTTTTTTTTTTTTTTTTTACTAAACAAAAAAAATGAGGTCTCTGTATGGATTTATTAACCCAATGTTACGTGACAAAAATGAATAAATAAAATGTTATGAGTACTTTTACCATTATGGTCTCTTACTTTTGTGTCATATAAAAGTAAGAGAATAAGAGGCTATTTTTTTTTTTTGATAAGGAATAAGAGGCTATTTGATTTTTGTTTATATCGTCCATAACTCTTTTTTTTTTTTTTTTGCTCAAAAATAATTTGAATATTAATACGAATGGAAGTGTGAAGTATATAAGGGCCAGGCCAGCTCCGACAGCCCATGTGATGCTTTTTTTGACAAGTCATAATGGGGCATATGGACATATACTGTTACGTCCAAGTTATTTATTTATTTATTTTTATGGGACCTACGTCCAAGTTATTGTTCTTGTATATATTGATCACTCTGCCTAAGCCATGCTCCTCACAAACCATTGCTCTCATCTTACCTACCTTTAACTGTTTCAAGTATTCATTTCATTCACCTCCATTGAGAAATGGCTGAAGGAGCTCTCTTCAACATGGCTGAAGGAATCATTGGCCAACTGGGCAAACTAGCTCTCAAAGAGCTTGAACTGCTCTGGGGAGTCAAAGATGAGCTTGAAAAGCTCGTGAACACTGTTTCAACCATCAAAGCTGTCATTCTGGATGCAGAGGAGCAACAGGCGCAGAATCATACCATCAAGAATTGGCTGGGAAGGCTGAAAGATGCACTTTTTGAAGCGGACGACTTGCTGGATGACTTTTCCACTGAAGTTTTACGACGGGAAGTGATGACTAGGAATAAGAAGGCGAAAGAGGTACGCATCTTCTTTTCCAAATCGAACCAACTTGCATATGGTCTTAAAATGGGTCATAAGATTCAGGCCATTAGGGAGAGACTAGATGCTATTGCAGAAGATAGGAAGAAGTTCCACTTAGATGAACGTCCTAGGGAGACACAAGTCACAAATCCGATTAGGGAGACTGATTATTTTGTACTTGCTGAAACTGTTGTTGGAAGGGAGAATGATAAGAAAGTGATCTTAGAACGTTTATTGGATTCCAATGTTGAAGAAATTGTTTCAGTTTATTCAATAGTTGGAATCGGAGGGCTAGGCAAAACCACATTAGCTCAATTAGTATTCAATGATGAAGAAATCGAAAAAGAATTTGAGAGAAAATTTTGGGTGTGTGTCTCTGAAGATTTTGATGTAAATATAATTGTTAAGAAAATCCTAGAATATGCAAAAGGTAAGAAACTAGAAAACCTTGAAAGGAACGCATCAATAAATGATCTTCAAAGAGAAATTAATGGAAAGAGATTTTTACTTGTATTAGACGATGTGTGGAATGATGATTCAAAAAAATGGGATAAGTTAAAAGAAATTTTACTGGCTGGTGCAAGAGGCAGTAGAATATTAGTGACTACACGTGAGAAAAAGGTTGCGGAGAGTTCAAAAACTATTGAAACACACCGTTTATTAACTTTAGACAATGAGGACTCTTGGTCTTTATTTAAGCAAAAGGCATTTGAAAAAGGACAAGAACCAGAAAATTCAAAATTTAAGGAAATTGGAATGGAAATCCTTATTAAGTGCAAAGGAAATCCACTTGCCATAATGACTATAGGAAGCCTATTGTACTTTAAAAAATCTGAAAAAGAATGGTTGTCCTTCAAAAATAATGAATTTTCAAAAGTAAATGAAAATGATATCCAACCAACACTTAGGTTGAGTTATGATCATCTCCCACTACATTTGAAACAATGTTTTGCTTATTGTAGTTTATTTCCAAAGGATTATGAGTTTGAAGAAGAGGAATTAATTAAGCTATGGATGGCACAAGGGTTCATTAGGCTATCAGGTCAAAACCAATGCTTAGAAGATGTTGGTCATGAGTATTTTATGGAATTACTTTGGAGATCATTCTTTCAAGAAGATACAAAATCTATATTCAAAATACATGACCTCATGCATGATCTTGCGATATTAGTAGCGGGACTAGAGAGCACCACTTTTGAAATAAATGGGAAAAACATTGAAGAAAAAACTCATCACGTGTCATTTGGTTTTAATTTAGACTCATCAAAGCAAATTCCAACCTCGTTGATTAAAGCGAGTAGGATAAGAACATTTCTTTTGCCATGTCAAGATTGGGATTCAAATAAAATGGTATGGAACAAGTCAACTTGTGATGCATTTGTTTCAAGTTTTAAGTTCTTGCGCTTGTTAGATTTGAACTGCACTGGCATTAGAAGTGTTCCACATTCTATCGGAAAGTTGAAGCATTTAAGACATCTTGATATTTCATACAATGACATAAAGATGCTTCCTAATTCAATTACAAGGTTGCAAAATTTGGAGATACTAAATCTCTATTACTGTCGTAAACTTATAGAATTGCCAAGAAATATTTCTAGATTAGTCAATCTTAGGCATCTTATCATTGAATATTGCCATAGTTTGACTCATATGCCACGTGGACTTGGGCAATTGACTAATCTCCAATCACTAGCTGAGTATGTGTTGAGTACGGACTCTAGGAGTGGTGGTGAGTTGAAGGAACTTCACGGATTAAACCAGCTGAGAAAAAATCTAAGGATTAACAATCTGAGACACAAGAAAGATGGTGAATTAGAATATAAGGCATGTTTGAAAGAAAAACAACACCTTGAAGGGTTGGCGTTAGAGTGGATAGAAAGAGAAGGGGATGTTGAGTACGATGAGATGTCAGTCGAAGCTTTGGAACCAAACCAAAATCTTAAGAGTTTGGAATTAAAAGGCTACGGGGGAGTGAAATATCCTAGCTGGCTTTCTTTACTCAAAAATCTTGTAAGCCTTACGTTAGATTCAATGAAGAATAGCCAAGATGTGCTACCAATGCATCAATTTCCTTCTCTCAAAACACTCCATTTGGCAGATGCTCCTTCTCTTGAGTACGTGTCTCTGGTATCAGAGAGTTTTAAACTTCCACCCCTAGAATCCCTCTATATTTGGGATTGTCCTAATCTAAAGGAATGGTGGAAGAGGAGGAGCGACTCTATCGAGGAGGACGAAGATGACGCCGATAATTACGGTGAAATATCGACGATAACAGCAAAGAATCATTCTCTGCTTTCATTTTCTCGTCTTTCCAATCTACACATTTTTGGTTGCCCTAAACTATCTTCCATGCCTTTATTTCCTTATCTTGAAAGTCTATATCTGGATGACTCTAATTTGAGGCCATTGGAGCGAACAATATCGATGGGAATGATAAGTACGGCATCTCAGGAAAACCCAACAGCAGCAGCAGTAGCAGAGTCAACCTCTTCTGCTCCTTCTTCTTCTTCTTCAACACTTGCCGCCTCATTCACCCCTCTCTCCAAATTAAAATCTTTGGAGATTCATATGGTAGAAGGCAGTGATGGTCATGTCCTTCAATCTATACAACATCTGACTGCACTTGAGGAATTTAAGTTATATAATTATAATGGGGATGGGATGGAATTGGAATGGCAAGGGCTGAGGAAGCTTCAGTATCTAAGATTATCTGATCATCCAAAATTGGCCTCTCTTCCGATGGGGCTTCAACAGGCCACCTCTCTGCGAAATCTCGTAATTTCGAATTGTCCGAGTTTGACGACATTGCCGGAGTGGATCTGCGAAATCATATCTCTGCAATCACTCGATATTTCTAATTGCCCCAATTTCAGTTCATTGCCTGCCCTAACGTCTCTGCAATCACTCGATATTTTTAATTGCCCCAATTTCACTTCATTGCCTGCCCTAACGTCTCTGCAATCACTCCATATTTTTAATTGCCCCAATAATTTCACTTCATTGCCTGCCCTAACGTCTCTTCAATCCCTCCATATTTCTGATTGCCCTAATTTCACTTCATTGCCTGCCCTAACGTCTCTTCAATACCTCCATATTTCTGATTGCCCCAATAATTTCACTTCATTGCCTGCCCTAACGTCTCTTCAATCCCTCCGTATTTTTGATTGCCCCAATTTCACTTCATTGCCTGCCCTAACGTCTCTTCAATCACTCGATATTTGGTATTGCCCCAATTTCACTTCATTGCCTGCCCTAACGTCTCTTCAATCCCTCGATATTTATGATTGCCCCAATTTGACATCATTGCCTGCCCTAACGTCTTTGAAGACACTGGGTATTCAGGAGTGTCCCATCTTAGTAGAAAGTTGCAAGAGCCAGGATTGGCTTGCTCGCATCGAAAACTTGAGAGGAGATCTAGCTCCACCAAAAGAAGAAGATCCAGGTATTGAATTTCATTATGCAAAACAAAATTATTCTTCTTCACCATCTTTAACTGTATAGCTAATATTTTCCCGGCTATTTAATTTCATTATGCAGAACAATCTGAAACGGATGAGGAATATGAACTTAAAACTCGGGGCTTTACCAAAATTTTTGGGCGTTGCAGTGGTTCAACAAGTCAATAGCTCAGTGGTGAATAATTATAATTATCTAGAGGTGGTTTCTTGTTTTATTTATCTTTGCCTGTAGAATTTTCATTCCTCACATGCATGCTTTCTTCACATATTAGGAGAAAGAATATGGAATTCTTTCCTCTGTTTCTTTTTGTATCTCAAACCAAGTTGATTTGGTGATGTATTTTGGATGTTTTTCTTCTCATCTTGTCAGGTGAGGATCATCAATTGCTGATAAGGAGATAATATTTGTGGGGAGAAGTATATCTGGCAGAAGAATTAGCTTATGCAGGTATTTTTTATGCTTCGGTTATAAGCTCCACCGTGTTTTTTTTTTTCCTACAATTGAATAAAAAAATTTCTGGCTTGTGCAGGTATGAGTTGTTTCATACTGAATCACTAATGTTTCTTTCCTATCTTTTTTTTGTCTTGCTTAGCTTGCGTTGGATTTAGATCATAAGTTGATATTCATGGTAGCAACACTTGGATAAAGGACAAGTGGTTGCTTATTGGCTTTCTCCTTGAATTCAAATGCTACAGAGGTAAACAAATAATAGTCTTTTATTTACTTTTACATTATCATTCTTTGTTCGAAGGGGAAAAAAAATAAAGAAAAAGATTTTCACTATGGCAGATTCTTCATAATGCTTAATAGTTTATGATCAAAGTTCGGATCCAGTGTTTGTTTATTACTACTCTTATCCGTATAGATACAAGTATTGCCAACAGAACTAGATGCCTCATTTTCAAATGTGTGCTTTAGGCTCTATCATCTTCATTTATAATTGCAACTTCTCTAACAATCTCTGGCTTGTAATCAATTTTGGTTACTTTGGTTCTTAGAAGTCTTCTAGTGACCAAAATAAAGGGTAAGTCATTAATCATATATTAGGTTTCTCGACCTTTCCAAGAACTTTGAAACCAGTTAATAAATCACTCTCCAGAAGTCCATTTTTCTCCTGTTTTCTATGTTTCTTCTCCAAACAAGAACCTGCTTGACATTAAACTGTATGTCAATTTATCTGGGTATTTGGGGCTATCTTCTTACATACTAAAAGTGGTTCAACAAGTCAATAACTCAGTGGTAAACAATTATCTAGAAGTGGTTTCTAGTTTTCTTTTTCTCTGCCAATAGAATTTTCATTCCTCACATACTTGCTTTCTTCACATCTTTCTCTGTTTCTTTTTTTTATCTCAAATCAAGTTGGTTTGGTGATGTATTTTGGATGTTTTACTTCTCATCTTGTCAGATAAGGATCAGCACTTGGTGATAATGAGATAATATTTGTGGGGAGAAGTATATCTGGCAATAGCACTGCAGTATTAGCTTGCACAGGTACTTTTTATCATTCAATTACAAACTCCACCATGTTTTTATTTCTACAATTGAATAAAAATATGGTTTATGTTTTTTTTGGGCTTTTGGAGGTATGAGTTGTTTCATACTGAATTGCTAATGTTTCTTTCCTATCATTTTTGGCTTGCTAAGCTTGCATTGAAAACACAATATATACCATCTTTCATCTTACTTTTTATTATTATTAATTTTTATATGGTAGATTGCATTGGATTAAGACCATAAGTTGATATTCACAGTAGCAATTCTTGGATGAAGGAACTTGTCCCAAGTGGTTGCTTATTGGCTTTCTCCTTGAATACGAATGTTACAGAGGTAAACAAATACTAGTATTTTATTTACCTTTACGTAATCATTATTTGTTTGAAGAGAAAAAAAAAATAAAGAAAAAGATTTTCATTATGGCAGATTCTTCATAATGCTTACTGTAGATATGATGAAAGTGGGAATCAATGTCTGTTTATTACTACTCTTATCCATATAGATACAAGCACTATACTTATCCATATAGGCATTGAGTCTATAGTGACAATAGAACTACATGCCTCATTTTTATATGTATGCTTTAGGCTTTGATCAACTTCATTTATACTTGCAACTTCTGTAACAATCTCTGGCTTGTAATGAATTTTGGTTATTTTGGCTCTTCTAAATCTTCTAGTGACCAAAATAAATAAAGGTTTCTCGACCTTTCCAAGAATCTGAAACAAGTTAGTAAACTGCTCTACAAAAGTCAAATTTTCTCCTGTTTTCTATGTTTCTTGCTTCTCCAAACAAGAACCTGCTTTACATTAAAATTGTACTTCAATGTGGGTATCCAGGGCTATCTTCTTACATTGTAAAAGCAGTTCTCTTTTTATTGTACAATAGATGAAATGAAGATCGAATGTGTAAAAGTGGCCTTTGGCAGTGGTTCTTATCACTTCTTTTGTTAGTGGTGAGCCCAAAGATTTATATAACTTAATGGTTTAATTAATGATTATGCATATTTAAGTATATGAAATTTACTGTCAGTAACTTTTATTTGATAGAATATTTTGCATCAAAACACAGCTTAGTTTTTTTTCTAGAAATGATATATTTTAGGGATGGTATTCATTTTATGCCCTTGGTCAGTGAGGAACTTTGGGAAGACAATAATTATAAAATCTTAACTTCTATTTTTTCTTTTAAGCCAAAATTGATAAGCATCCTACTGAATTCATATTCAAAAAGAGGAGCTTAAATTCTGAAATCCATAGTGGTACTTATTGAATGATACCAGGTGAAAATGCTCCGGTATGACTTGAGACAGCATATATCACCATGAGGCTGAATTGAATTTAAAAGGCTCCATCAGTACTCCATAAAAAGGTTGAGGGCCACAATTCGGTTTGTTAATTTACAAGCTATTTTGATTTTTGAGTTCTAAACTTTCTCATGTTGGATAATGAGCAATCAATATCATCCCCTAGAGGTGTGAGCTAGCCAACCCAACAGTAGAAGGGCTCATTTTTTTTTTTTTTTCCCTGTAGTAGAGTGGCAAATAAATGTTAGGTAAACACTTACTATCTAACTTTATCAACTTCTTGTTTCTCTTTAGATGACCAACTTCTCACATGATTACCTTTTATATGCAGGCATTCAGCAAACATTTTGGTTCAGGAAGTTACGTTACTTACGTAGTAGATAGGCACAACCTAAATGCAACACATGGTCACTTGTGAAATGTAGAAAAAAGTAGCAATTCATGAGAGGGGTGTGGAAATGAAGGAGAATTCTACAATGTGCTTGGATATGATAGCCTTCCTTGAGTGTCAGTGGCTATACCACTTACGGCTACGATGACAGAGGCAAACAGGAAAAAGTTGGCATAAGCCTGTTCTCTTATAATTGATAGTGGAACTGTATTTGTGAGAACAATATTCAGAATTCGTTGCATCTTCGACTTCTTTTAGTATGTATGTCAATCATTAACTGAGATCCTTCATAAACACATATATTCTAGTATTATTTTTCAAGGATAAAACACAAGAATGAAATCTCAATTCTATGCTTTCTTTTTCGTATTCTTTATAAGCATTCTGATATTTTGAGTATTTTAAACTTGTCTGATTTCATATGCTGTATTTTCCAATTTGTTACCCTGCAACTTTGCAATACATTGAAATTACGTTTCTTTACTTTCATATGATAATTATTCATCCTGAATTTGGTTTCTTAACACATGATTTGGAAAAATATGCTGGCTGAATTAATACCTGACTACTTATTATTTGGATTACAAAATGATCATTGCTGCATGATCTTTCTCTTATTGGGTGTAATCTATACTTATTGCCTATCTCATATTTTTGTTGTGTTTAAATCCTGGTTTTTGTTTATCTTTTGTTGGCTTATCCAATCTGAAACAAGTTCAATGTTAGTTCGTGCAGCAGTTAATGACACCAGTGGTGGCAAATATCTCTAGTTCATTGCTGTGGTGTTTTTCAAAATATTAGCCATTGAAGTTTGACATCTCCAGCACTGTTACCTGCATGTTTCATATCTTCTTTTACCTTTTTTTTTTTTTTTTTAAAAAAAAAAAATTTCTACAAATGGTTGCATCATCACATATTAAATAAAAGAATAATTAAGTTTTATTTATAATAGACCACAATATTCCTGCACTATAATTCCAACCTCATTCTCATAAGTATTCAATACAAATCTTGCTTTACTATGTTAGGATTTTATAACTTTCAAATTTAGGTCACATTGACCTATATGGACATTATTGTGGTCTAGTTGGGTTCTTACTACGAGTGCTTGAGTTCATGGATATAAATTCAGTGTGTTTATTGGAAAGTTTTGAGTTGTTTTCAAGTTTATTCACTTGGTTCTTTGATTATCAAAGGGAAATGTAGAGACAAGTAGCAATTCAGGAGATGGTTGGGGAAATCAGGGGGGATTCTGCAATATGCTTGATTATGATAACCTCACTTCTTTAAAGAGATCGGGTATCATTGACGGAATCAAGTTGTTGCTAAGATGGTAGAGACAAACAAGAAAGATGTGGCATGAACCTGCTCCCTTTTATTTGACAGTAGAACTGAATTAATGAGAACCAGATTCAGAATTTACTGCCACTTTGACTTCTTTAGGTATGCATGTCAATCATTAACCTAGATCCTTCATAAAAAGATATGTAGCAATCTTGTTTATTATGTTAATAAAAAAATTAAAATGTCAATGCTATTCTTTCTTTTCAATGTTCAAAGGATTCTCCTGCAACATGCTGTAAGATGACAACTTGGAAATTGTGTCTCATTACTTTCATTATCATAATTGTCCTTTTCGCATTTATATGAGATGAAATAATATGTAAAATGTATTAGTACTTATTTTTTGGTTTTGCCAATTTCCTTTTACTTAATAAAAAAAAAAATGTTACTTGAGTTTTTATTCAGAAGTGTGCCAAGGAGGTGACGTATTTGGCTTACTTTGTTGATCTTTTCAAAGGTATAATGATAAGATGGTTGGAAATTCAAAGCTGGCAACTATAGCATAGAGTACTCCTGGAATCAGCATCTTAAACAATGGGCTTGTAATGATCTCAAAGATCAAAATGCACTCAGAGTTCAAATGGCAGTACACAGGTAAAGGGAGGATCTATAGATTTTTGTGAAAGAAATGCTCCTATCACATTGTTGTTGAAAAGGACTCAATTGCTCCTATGTCATCCTAATTCCTTTTTGCCTTGATTTTAAATTTTGGCTTCTAGATTCAATTTTCCCATGTGCTTCTACTTCCATTGTGCATCAAGATCATCCTCTTTTCTTTGGACCCCCTCCCTGCTAAAAAAATCTTATTCAGCAACAGAGTCCAATGAGGGAGTTCTAAACTGAATCTAGTTTTGAGCCTCATTGAGGATACCAAGGAAAGAGGCAAAGCTAGAAGAGGTGCCCCCCTAATGAGGTATTTGAGTAATCATCCCCTTTTCACTAGACACCCCAATGAGCCTCATTTAGATTAAATTAATGCACTATTTTGACATTTCAAGTTAGACAAAAAAAAAAAAAAATTAGTGATGTAATATTTAAATTCATTCTCCATTTGGTTAGAGGAAAAAAAGTATGAGGAAAGAGAAGAGAAAAAAATTGAAATAAGAAAGTCTTAAATTCTTTATCAGTGGGAACAAGAAACTACAGTGAGTACTCACTTGTAATGATGAGTTCATTTT
Organism: Quercus cerris; assembly: GCA_963669245.1. NCBI lineage: Eukaryota > Viridiplantae > Streptophyta > Magnoliopsida > Fagales > Fagaceae > Quercus > Quercus cerris. The sequence continues at coordinate 84,846,085 of OY770007.1, forward strand.
CTTTTAGTCAACAAAACATCATTGTACATCTCTTTCTCTCACTTATCAGGCAAATGCCAGGCATTAATGGGCAAGGTTCATACATTATATGAATCCATGTGACTGTTCAAATCCTAGACATAGAAACTAAGACCATAAGGATCTAAAACTCCTAATACTTCTATAGGTTCATTCATATCATTTTAAACTCAGTCCTCTATAAATTTCTCAATTATAATTGCACAACTTCACTGCTGTTTTTTGTTTCAAGTATTTCTGATTTTTATTATATCTGATTATGCCTATTCTTCCAACTGGGTTGGTTCCACAGTTATACATGCAAAAATAGAAAAAAATTGAAAAAGAAATGCCTGATACTTTAGTGGCTTAAGTTCCTTAATGAAGATGTGTGCATGCACAACATATGAATGTATGTGTGCAAGTATTATGCCTTGTTTCCTCTTTTTCTTACCACATGGATGTTTCAGGTCCTTGGCCTGGTGGCTTCCTACACAAGTTCATTTTCTTCTAGATGAAACTACAGACTTTAAGATGTATGAAACCATTAAAGAGGAAGTCAGACATTGATGCTTATGACGCAATAGGAAAGATATTAGATGACCTAAATGTAGATACAGAAGTTAATTATGTTTATTTCAATCAATTAACTTTATTGAATCAGCAAATATATTTAATTGATTCTAATTGTATATCCTAGCTGGCAAAACTTGAGCTTTGGTTGGACAAATCAAAAGTGGGAAGCCAACAGTTGTCAGTTATCCAAATTAATACAATGATCTTCAGGTGGGCAAAGCTTTTATGGATAATATAAATCTCAAAAATTTTCAGATTAAATGGAGTTGGGGAAATTTGGTCTTGTCAGCCAATTGACTAAAAGTTCAAAAGACAATGTTAATACTTTCAGCATTACTGTTTGACCTTTTCTGAAAACATAGACCTAAGTAGCAAAAGACAAAGCTTTTGATGCTTCCTTATTAGCAATGACAGATTCAGTTAAACATTGATCTAAGTAATGAGTACAGGATGAGCTTCATCATGTAAGCTTTAGATATCCAACTAGGCTGGATATTGAGGTTTTCCAAGGCCTCAGCTCTGCAATTCATTTTGGCAAAGTTAAATTTTATTTTCAAATTGTGTTTTACCTCCTTTTTACTTCTATACAGCTTTAGCACCAAAGCAGTGCTAGATCTTTTTTTTAAATGATCAAGTCATAATTGAAAAAAAAAAAGATTAATTCAGTCATAATTGTATTGTTGTCACTCTCTTCCTTCAGAAAGTCACAGTTGTTGGAAACAATGGAAATGGGGAATGCATAGTGACTACAATATTTCAAAGATCTTTTGATCCTAAATCAGGTCACACGATGGAATTGAAAATTGAAAGGTTAAATTGAAGTAGATGAGTTGGTAGATTGGTCTTGTCAGTCAAGAATAATTTTTGTTCAATGACACATCCATGCCAACACTGCATATGAGAAAGAAGGAAATGCAAATGAGGTGGAAAGCAAAGCTACATCAAAGTTACAAGTGCGCAAAGGTTTGTTAGTAGCTTCCGACAGGTTAGTACAGTAAAATATTCTCCTAAACTCATCCTTCGATAGTTCTTAATGATCCAAGTTACTAAGTCAATTGAGCTACTTTAGAGTAAAATAACATTAAATAGCTTTCAATGGATAAAGCAAAAGTGGAAGCATTATTACTTCAATCTTGTTCCTCTCCACAGTTGATAAATGTAGGATTATAAATTTTTATTTTTTTAGGAGTTTAGCATTTTCTTGTGAGTCTTACAGACTCATTGGACCATACTGCTTCATTTAGTTTCTATCAAATAAAATGCAGGACTATCATATCATGGTAATACTATGAGGATTCCAATTATCCAACAGGCGGAAGAAATGGGTAGCCACTAGATGTCCAAGATACTGCTTTAGACAAGGCTACAAATACTCTCAAAGCTGAATCTGAACAAATAAATCAAGATGTACTGAACCAAGTGATGGTGAACCAGGCTACAACTGTTATAACCTGTCCATCAGAGAGAAAGGAGAGCTTGAGATTTTGATTGTGAATTTGCCACTTGACAAACTGAGAAGGGCCAGTGTTTTCTGCTGCAGAGTTGCAAATAATAATAAGGTAGAAATTAATTAGAAACAACTCTATCAAGTACTTTTTAAATGATTGATCCTATGTAACATGCAACTTGTCTCATGGTTGAATTTCAGGTCCAGGCATTTCACAAACATTTAGGTCACGTGTCAAGCGGATATGAAGTTAATTGCTATCACCTAGTGGTGCAATCGGATGCAGACAAATTTGTTACTAGCTTAATGGAAATTCATCTACTATCAATGTTCCTGCACTTCAATTCTGTAAGAGAGGGAAACTATATACCTAGTTGTTAACCTAAAAGCTAATGAGGAACAACCAGAGATTAGATCTCATAGTCTTGCATGTGTTCAACAAAAGAAAAGCTCCTAGTACACTCTGCAGAGGCACCGTCCCACAACCAAGTGCAGAGCTAAACCTGAAAAAATGTCTCAGCCTTTCAGGGGTAACATTAGGTGTCTTGTCTACATAGCATTGTAGTACCACGCAGGCAGAGGAGAGAGGACATTGAGGGAGCAAAATGTTTCGTTCGCATGTAACAATGGCCTTGGCCAATAGAATTTTACCTGATGTGGTGTACGCTCTTAGCCTTCCATTTATATAAGAAGAAGGAAAACTTGTATTAAGACATACCTTAAGAAAATAGTGCACAAGAAGACTGGCTTGAGCCCGTGGTTTTTCTCTCTGTGTTCCTTTTCACAGAGAGTTTTCCACGTAAAAAATTGTTGGTTGCTCTCGTTTTCCTTCGTTTTTCATTTATTTTTCATGTTACTTCGCATTCTCCTACAAGTCATTGGAATTTGGACGTCCAAGACATTGCTATATAATGCTACAAATGCAATAAATCACTCAATTTTAATCACGGTGGTTAAAAATAGTGTTACAAAATATAGAAAGGGAAGCTTGAAACTTTGAATATGCTACAAAATAGTGTTTCTCTATAGTAGTGGCAAATAATGGTAATGTGATTATTAATTAAATACTTATTATTTTTTAGATAAGTGATTATTGTACCTAATGTGCAACTTGTCTCATGATTGTCATTTTGGTCCAGGGATTTTTAGCAAACAATATTTTAGTCGTGTTCAAGAGAATATGAAATCCACAGTTATGAGTTGTGATTTACGCTCTGTACCATTTTTTACTTCATCTAAGAAGCTTTATTTCCAGGCAGCTTGATTCCAACTTCCAGTTGCCAAAATCTACTATTTCTCTAAACCATTAAATCCCTTAAAAAGGCACATATTAAATTAAATCCCCAAAATAAATATATTAAATTAAAGAAGAAAATTTTCATTGTTTGATCTTTAGTTGATTTAGAGTTTCTTGATATTGCAAAAAATTAAAAAAGATAAATTCTAATGTTATTTTAAATTATTTGATATGTTAATTTGGAGTTTCTCAATCTTAGATTTTTTTTTTTTTTTTTTTGGTGATAGCCTCAATCTTAGTTCAATCGATACCTTTTATGTTTTATTAATTGTACAATAGTTTCCAAAAGTAATAAAATATTTGTCCTTTTTTTTTTTGTTCCACTTTATGCACCACCAATCACAGTTTGTCATATATAATTTTTTTTTCTTTCATTGTAAGTTATGATTGGTGAAGTATAAGGTAGATTAGCTTATACTCCTAGTCCTAGCATCTCTTAGTGTTTCCAATAGAGTTGGAGATGAAATTTTTGTCTTTTTCCCTCCAAATAAACAATTTATGCATTTTGTTATTTTTCAATGAAAATTATTAAGTATTTCTAGAATGAATAGTTATTTCATTTTCAAAATATGACCAATAATGGATCCAATTCTTGCTAAAAAAAAAAAATCAAATAAAATAATGAATCCAATTGGAGTATTTTTGTCTCAACTTGATTTATTGGTGTTATTCTAATAACTTAAATGACAAAAATAGATTTAGTGTTCAGCATAGTGTAGTTGAACATATTAATGATTGAGGGGCCTCTCAATTACTTTTTTTCTTTTTTCTTTCAAAAATCACAATTATTTAAAATTTTTATAAATTAAAGTAATGATGAAAAGAGTATGTTTGATAAATAACTCAAAAAGAGTGATTCCTCCTACTCCTTTTGCTTTTTGTTCTTCAGGTTGCAAATAAAATACACAACAGACTGCAATGTTTTGGGCATCATAAGCAAATCTTGAATATGCAATTCTAGAGTCCCCTTACAATAGTGTATCTTTCCTAATTGTCAAATAGAAAAATCAATTGAAATCTATAGTTTGTTATCTTAAAAAGAGTTATCTTGAAAAGAATATATATATATATATATATATATATATATATATTGTAGAAGCTAAGGTTTCTAACAGGTGGTCTTTTATAATTTATAAATTCACCTCATATTTTTGTACACAACATAGGCAAATTGAAAATTCCTCACATATTAATAGCTTGAACAACTCGATGATTAGAGATGATTGGATAATTGTTGTAGCTGCAACCTATTATTCCACCAGCGTGGCACTAGAGAAGTTTTTAATCCAAAAGCTAGCAAAAAAACATTATAAGACTACAATATAATATTGATTCCTGCAGTCATAATTTTTCTTTTTCTCTGGTTGATTTTCCATTTTAAAGCATGTTCAACCGTAAGCTAGACCATGAGCATTCATAATAAGTTGTTTATTTCTTCTTTAATTTAAATCATTCAGATTTTGTTTAATTTGTTTTTTGTATTTTATTATTAGTATATGTGTTATTGTATTATCAAATCGTGAGGAGAGTAGAGAATGATATCTGTACAATTTAAAATTAGTCTCTTAGAGATTAGACAATATTAACAATGGCTCTAATAAGTAACAAGAGGGAAAGAAACATGAATATGAATATGGATACGGATATGATATGATATTGTAACTTTTGCACTTTAAAATAATGGGCTTTAAGTTCAGAGGACCCAGGTTGAATGGCTACATGAAGTGGTTTTTGTGTTATCATGGACCTTATGGTAGCTTGAGTAATTGACTTGGGCTTTATAAATGGGCCTTCATATCACAGTTGCACTACCTCTTCAATAAGCAATTGAGCTTTAGTTGAGTAATTGAAATAATGAATGCAAGCATCTTGAAAATGATGATAAGTAGGAAACACCGAAAGTAGTACGAAATCATAGAACATTTTCTAAGTAGCCCAAAAAATAACAAATAATTAATTGAAGGCTTTTGTGAATGAATATTCCATTGCACTCGTAAAAAACAAATAGGTGAGTCCAACTTTATTGGAATGTTGTAAAAGTTAATTAACAAATAGTGGGTTCTAGTTAGCTCAACTAGTGGGTTTCAATTAACAAATATCTCTTTTAACTGAAAGCTCTTCCTCAAAAAAAAAAAAAAAATATATATATATATATATATATTCTCAAAATTATAGGGAATCAAATTATTTTCTCAAAAAATAGGTTTGTCTAAATGCTATATTAAATAAGGAATATATTTGTCAACTTCTTTTTACCTTTGTGTATATATAAATAAGAAAAAAAAAATATTGTTTTCATCCCTAAAGTTTTCATATCATTTTTCTTTTGTTCCTAAACTTTAGATAGTTGTTTTTTATTTTTTGTTTATAAATTGTTGAAAACGTTACACATTTTCTCCTTAAGCTTTCATACCATATGTCACTGACTCACTAGTATATGGTTTCGTGCTACTAGTTCACCTCCAGTGTCTTTTTTTTTTTTTTTTTTTTTTTAAAATGTAATGTAATGAAGGGATCATGTAGGAAAAACGTGTTAAAATCTCTAATGCTAAAGATAATGCTACTTATTTGACATGTAGGATTAAAGTTAACAAAATTCGACAGAAGCTAGAACAAAAAGTATAATGTTTTCTATAATTTAAGGGCAATAAAAAAAAAAATTAAAATTTAGGAACTAAAATCAAACTTCAAGCTCTTTATATGGACTAAAATATATTTTAGAAGTATAAATATAACAACGACGTTTTCAATAAGAAGAAAGGCAAGTTTTGCTTCACTGAATTTACTGTCCTCAGATACAAGGGTATATTATGTTATTCAATTAAATTCAAATATATATTTGTATTAAATTTAATTATTCTTAGAAAAGATATAATTGTTTATATTTTATTGGTTAATGAAACCATGTATTTGAATTTGATTGAAAAACTTAATATATTACACCTAAATTTTGCCATAAATATAATGAGGAGTTTGTTACTTAATAGAAAGGCAAGTTTTGCTTGACTGAATTTACTACAATTAAGAGAAAAATCATACTAGTACCCCCAAAAAAGATCAGAGGCAAAATGGATAGGTAGAGTGTTCTTAAAGGACTCCTAAGCATGCAATTGGTGATAATGATCAGCACAAGTGATGCTTCACCAAATTACTTTGCTCCTTCACTTTCAAAAATAAAATTGCATGCATTTGAAATATATCTTAAGGGTTACATTTTTAACCTATGAAAATGTAATACAAATCTTGTGTTACAATAAACCATAACACGACTATATACAGTAGATTAAATCTTAAACTAATTAATAGACTTTTTGTACAAGTAGGAGTCTTAGTTTGCATACGTAGAAGGATACGAATTGGCTCTATGCTATGGTTGGTTAACTAAATGAGAGCTACCAACTAAATGAAAGCCATTCCAGGATTAACACCAAACCAATAAGTTGGACAAATCAGAAATCACCAGCCCACCACATCCTAACTGTGTGTCTTAATTCTTACGTTTAATCTTCAACCATTTTAGTATTATTGCAATTAGTTGTGAGCTCATGAAGTTAACTGGTACTTCCTAGCATTTATAACAGAAACTTCTAACTATTCATTTTACATATTAGCATTGATATACAATGTTGAATAAGCTAGAATAAATACAAAAGTGGAAGCAAAAAATAGAAAACACAAGAATACACAAAGATTACGTGGTTTAGGTTAATGGCTACATTTTCAACATATGAGAGTGTATTACAAACCAACTTCTAGTTGCCAAAATCAACTTTTTTCTGAACCATTAAATCCCTAAAAAGGCACATATTAAATTAAATCCCCAAAAAACATATATTAAATTAAAGACGCTAATTCTCATTGTTTGATCTTTAGTTGATTTAGAGTTTCTTGATATTACAGACCAAAAAAAAAAAAAAAAATTAAAGAGCAAATTCTAATGTTATTTTGAATTATTTGATCTGTCATTGATTTGGAATTTCTTGATCTTAGTTTAATTGATAATTTTTGGTGTTTTCATCTGAAATATTTAAGGTTCAAATCTCTTATCTCTTGACATAATTATTAAATTATTATTTTTTAAGAAAAAAACAAAAATAAAAAACCAAAAATTAGAAATTGGGCCATTTATTCAGCCCATTTCTCAAATTCATCTAAAACAGAGCCCAATACATTTTTTTTTTCTTTCACCTACCTATAATAAGAACCGGTGCAAACAACTCCTAATATTAAACATGGCCCTTTTTTTTTTCCTGCTAGTGCAGGTTTGAGTTGTCTCATACTGAATTGCTAATGTTTCTGTCCTATCTTCAGTTTGCAATGAAAACAGAATGTAGAACACTTTCTTCTTAATTTTTTTAATCAATTCTTATATGGTAGATTGCGTTGGATTCAAACCATAGGTTGATGTTCATATTAGCAAGTACTGACAATGGACCTTGATAACTCATTTTTATTTGTAAGCTTTAGGCTTTGATCATCTTCAATTACAATTGCAACTTCTCTAAAAATCTCTAGCTTAACAGGTTGATGACTTGGCCTTCCAAAAATATCATCTATTGCAAATGATATTGCACTTCACTACTTCACAGAGAGAGAGAAATTCTTAATTTAGTTTTGAATGCAAGAGTTTGTAGGTTTTGCTTTTTGCAATATTAATGGACGGACTCTATATATTAAGGGCTCCATGTTCAAAGGCCTTAGGAGTTAGGACTAATGGTTACATGGTGCAGTATTGGTATTGTCATGGGCCTTACGGCAGCTTGAGTAATGAACTAGGCTTTTATAAATGGGCCTTCACGTCCTAATTGCACTTCACTACATCTTGAAAATGATGCTAACTGGGAAACATCGAAAGCATATGATTAGATCAACTTGAATAGGTAATTTGTACATAGTTGTCCTAATGGAAAATGCTAAAAGAATGAGTAATTTTATTTTATCACTAGGAGTGTATGCTATAGGTTAAAAATATCTCTAAAAAGAATTAAAATAAATAAATAAAACTTACAAATTGATGTAACAATAAACGTAATTAGTAAGCTTCATCAAGTACCCAATAAATGAATTTTTAAATTATTTTTTTATAGTTTTTGGCATATCAATTTATAAGTTCAATATAGTAAAGATTGTAATACCCCTAGCATAACTTTGTCCTAAATATTGCCAATATGAATTATGTTTCTTCCATCGGGGTCGGTCCTACCACTAAGCCAATTAGGCAGCCACCCTACCTCCCTAAGTGGAACAAGGCCCCCAAATTTGAATCAATAGGAAAATTTCTATACCAATAAGAGTATTAATTAGGCCCAAAAAATTAGATAATAGATTAAAAAAAAGTAATGATGTGGACCCAACAAAATGTTACAATAATTTTACAACATGCCTAAATTAACATGTCAACCCATTCATGGGCCACCACAAATCTCTAATTAAAATTTCTTGCTATACTAATTTAAGAATGTTGTGACATTTTGTTGAGTCCCTAACATTCCTCAAAAGAAATTGTTTTTTAAAGACAACAACAACAAAAGAAAAAGAAAAACCTAAGCCTAGGTGGACGATGAACCACCATCCACTCATTTCTTTGTTCTTTATTATTATTTTTTTTTAAATTTATCTTTGTAGTTATACACACACACTAGTTGTTAACAACAACAAAAATTTAGTTTTGTGAAAATTAATCAAGTCTCAAAAGGGTTCTCTAAATAATTTGTTGTTAGCATTGAACACAATATGATAAAATATATATATATATATATATATTTAAATTAGGTGAAATCTCACAAATGAATAAGAAAATTTTCAGAAAACTTTAGATGAACAACTCACAAATGAATAAGAAATTCAACAACAAAAACTAAAAACTTTTGCATGTAAACAAATTAGAAGAATTTAAAATATATATATATATATATATATATATATATATATATATATATATATATAAGCTTCAACTTACATGTTGCCTGAGGCCCCAAAATCCCTTTGGTTGCCCTATCTTCCATGCATGATTTTTGTTTTGCAATAGCTAGCAAATCCAATGAGAGAGAAAGAGGCAGAGATAGAGATTTGAAGGGTTTTTCTTTTCATCTTATTTCATTTTTACTACTTTTAAAAAATAAAATAAAATATTTGTACTTATATGGTAGATTGCGTTGGATTAAAACCATAGGTTGATGTTCATATTAGCAAGTATTGACAATGGACCTTGATAACACATTTTTATTTGTAAGCTTTAGGCTTTGATCATCTTCAATTACAATTGCAACTTCTCTAACAATCTCTGGCTTAACAGGTTGATGACTTGGCCTTCCAAAATATCATTTATTGCCAATAATATTGCACTTCACTACTTCACAGAGAGAGAGAGAGAGAGAAATTCTTAGTATGCGTTTGGCATTGGCTTAAAAAGCCTTTTTTTTTTTTTTTAATACATTCAGCTTATTTTTGCTACTATTCATAGGTCTTATTGCATTTTTTTGTACTATTCATGAGTCCTACTATACTATTTGAGCTACTTTTTAGTTTTATCTACAATACTTTCACCAAAAAAATTTCAATTTCAGCTAAATAAGCTGCTACTTAGTTTTTAATGCAAGAGTTTGTAACTTTTGCCTTTTGCAATATTAATGGACAGACTCTATATATTATGGGCTCTATGTTCAGAGGCCTTAGTAGTTAGGACAAGTGGTTACATGGTGCGGTATTGGTATTTTCATGGGCCTTATGGCAGCTTGAGTAATGAACTAGGCTTTTATAAATGGGCCTTCATGTCCCAATTGCACTTCACTACATCTTGAAAATGATGCTAACTGGGAAACACCGAAAGCATATGATTAAATCAACTTGAATAGGTAATTTGCACATGGTTTTCCTAATGGAAAATGCTAAAGAAATGAGTAATTTTATTTTATCACTAGGGGTAGATGTCATAAGTTGAAAATATCTCTAAAAAAATTGAAATAAATAAATAAAACTTACAAATTGATGTAACAATAAATGTAATTAGTAAGCTTCATCAGCCACCCAATAAATAAATGTTTGAATTATTTTTTATATAATTTTTGGCATATCAATTTATAAGTTCAATATAGTAAAGCTTACGCCTATCATAACTTTGTCCTAAGTATTTCCAATATAAATTATGTTTCTTCCACTAGCGTCGGCCCTACCACTAGGCTAATTAGGTAGTCGTCCAAACTCCCTAAGTGGAACAAGACCCCCAAATTTGAATTAATAGGAAAATCTCTATACCAATAAGAGTATTAATTAGGCCCTAAATATTAGCTACTCCATCCGTCCCACTTTGTTTGTCCCGTTTGAAAAGTCAAACTTTTTAAGGAAACATCATTTATTGTCTTGTCTATTTTTTAAAAATGTATAAGTTTCCAAACTATCCTTAAATAAATTTATCAAAAAATTGAATTAGTAAATTAATAGGGGTATAATAGGAACATTAGTAAATTAATGACTTTTATTTTTAGAAACAAGACAATATTTTGGGACATCCCAAAATGGAATAGAGGACAAACAAAGTGGGATGGAGGGAGTAATAAATTAAAAAAAAAAAAAAAAAGTAATGTGGACACTATAAAATGTCACAATAATTTTACAATATTCCTAAATGAACATGTCAACCCATTCATGGGCCACCACAAATCTCTAATTTAAATTTCTCGCCTTATGCTAATTTAAGAATGTTGTGACATTTTGTTGAATCCCTAACATTCCTCAAAATAAATTGTTTTTTAAAGATGGCGACAACAAAAGAAAAAGAAAAAAAAAAACCTAAGCTTAGGTGGACAATGGACAACCATCCAGTCATTTCTTTGTTCTTTATTTGTTTTTTTTTTTAATTTTTTTTTTAAATTTATCTTTGTAGTTATTATATATATACTAGTTGTTAACAACAACAAGAATTAAGTTTTGTGAAAATTAATCAAGTCTCAAAAGGGTTCTCTAGATAATTTGTTGCTAGCATTGAACACAATATGATAAAAAAAATATAAATAAAAATTAGGTGAAATCTTGCAAACAAATAAGAAATTTTTAAAAAAAAGTTACAAAAAAATTTAGATCAACAAATCACAAATGAATAAGAAATTCAACAACAAAAATTAAAAAATTTTGCATCTAAAAAAATTAGAAGAATTTTGTTTTTTAAAAATTAAATATATAAAAGCTTCAATTTTAATGTTGCCTGATGCCCAAAAATCCCTTTGGTCGCCTTGTCTTCCATGCATGATTTTTGTTTTGCAATAGCTAGCAAATCCAATGAGAGAGAAAGAGACAGAGATAGAGATTTGAAGGGTTTTTCCTTTCATCTTATTTCATTTTTACTTATTTTAAAAAATAAAATAAAATATTTATACTTAATTGGGGCACTCTTTTGTTTCATTTTTTTTTGAGCAAATAAAAATATTTTAACTAAAAAAATAAGTGTTCCCTCAAAATTATAGAGAATCAATATAGACTAATTCAATATAATAAAATATTTATACTTAATTAGAAATCTCTTGATAAAAAGTCAAGATATTTCTCTTTTTATAATGTGAAGTTATCCATTTTAATCGGCTCCATTTTCATCATTAGGGGCGAAACTAAAATTTTAAAAATGAGGGGTCAAAATAATAAACAAAATTTTGAATTTAACCAATTTAATTTAAGGTATTCATAAAAGAAATATGAAGAGTTCTAGGGAGGAGGGAAACATATATTTGTTAATTACAGGGTGAAAATTTAATTCTTGAAAAGTTTGGGGGGCCTTCCAGATAGTTCCACCCTTGCACATAATCTTAGAAAAACACTCTAAATCTTCAAGGTGAAATGCACTAAGGAAAAAGAAATAAGAAATGTATTTGACAACTTCTTTGTACTTTCACATGTTATGACTCATACATGGCCAAATGGGCATAGAACTGTTGTGCCAAAAAGTATTGTTTGTTCTTATTAAAAAAAAGTATTGTTTGTTTACTATGTTTTGAGATTTAGATTCGGCAACTTTTTGTACAACAATTTGTGCAACAACTTGTAATAAGTGCACTCTAAACCATTGTTTTCATGATTTCGCATCTTACGATCACCAGTCAAAGTCACCATGTACTTGACAACCATGTACTTGACAACGGGTTTCACTCATTGGAGTAGACGGCGAAATAGTCTAAACTTGCTCAAGTTATTATATATATATATATATATATATATATATATAGATTCTATATTTTATATTTTGTTTGGAAAGAAATTTACCTCCAAACCATTTTGTTGGAAAATTCTTCCAATTCGTTGCATGATTGTAAGTAAAACCATCAATCATGGTTGTCAAAATAGCGATCCGGATCGTAAAATTGTGCAATTTTATGATCTCACCTCACCAAAAAGTTTAAAATCGTAGCAGGATCGCAAAAATGGTAGGATCATATGTAGGATCGTGTAGAATCATATAGGATCGTAGGATCGTATGGGATCCTACTGATCCCACCATTTGGCTTTATTTTTTTTTTAAGTGGGATTCATTTGGGTAAGATAATCCACCTAAACTCACAAGAACAATGGGTTATCAGAAACCCAATAAGGAATTGAAGTCCCAAATTTACCCCTATGTCAACATAAAATCTCAAAAAAACCTATAGTACTTAAGTTTAACTTTTTGGATGTTGATACTAGGAAGGATATAGATGATGAAATGGGATATGGCAATGACAGTGATTATATTAGAAGAACCATAGAATGAGAATTCTCTTTTGGATTTCATATTTGTAATTAGCTAGTTTACCTTAGATTATGAATTCTCTTTTGGATTACATATTGTAAATTTGTAGTTAGCTAGTTTTTATATGCTAACTAGCCTAACTTATTTTGGATTTGGAACTTAGAATTTGGAAAACATTTTCCATATGTATAGATAATATTTCGGTACTTAGTTGCTAATTAAACATGTACTGAACTTTTTAGATACATTATGTCAAAAATTAAATATATTTTGTTTCATTAGAATGACATAAGAATGATGTAGTGTGTGCGAATTACATTTTATGATGCAATTTTTTTTTTAATAGATGGATTCATATTTTAAGTGATTATATAACATACAAAGTCACTATCAATAGGTTTTTTGCTTAAAATCTGAAAATAGGTAGGATTTTACGATTTATGATCTGATCCTACAATCTACGATCCTACCTACCTCTCACAATCCTACGTAGGATCTTAATTTTGACAACCTTGCCATCAACATATGCTTTATGTCACATGAACCTATCAAATTGTATTATTAAAAAAAATAATAATCATATCATTCTTAAATTATAAATCTTTGAAGCAATATTGTACAGGAATGCTATTGAAGTTTAAAGTTTAAACCCACACTTCATTTGGTAATTTTCCCCCCTTAAATTAAAGCTATAATACTCAAAATAGTAAAATTTGATGCCATTTATGTCTCCAATGAGAAAATTAGAAAAGCACAAAACTAAAAGAAAAAAAAGAAGAAGATGAAGAAGTTAATACAAATTATACCCTTTAACTTTGCTCCAAATTTAATTTAGTACTTTTAATTTATTCATTTCAACCTTATAATTTTTACACGTGCGCATTTTACAAAAAAATTAAGAATTTTATTTTTTGGACAAAATTAGAAGGTGTAATTTGTAATTTAACAAAAAAAAATGGCAAGGGACAAATTGGACAATTTTCTTTTCTTTTCATTTTATATTTACTGATTTGAAAGTTTAAATAAAACATTTGATTTCTTTTTTTGTTGATAATTTCATAATATAATAAGGAGGAGGGATTTGAATCTTAAAAGTGGTATATGGCCATTTTGGCCTTTCTTTGGGTCCTTTTCAATGGGTCTATTAAGTGGACTCATAATCTCAATTATTTTCTATAGATTATACTATTTTGCCTTTTTTTTTTTTTTTTTGGGTAGCATGATTTATCTAAATTTGGACAATTCCACTCTTTTCTTTGGTGACTATGATGGTCATGGGGGTTAGCATATGGCTTTTATTTAGTTTTCCATATTTTCTTCCCACCTCATTACAAATTTCTTCCAATTAAAAAATGCTATCAAATTGAAGTGTTTGTCCTTTTTTGCTGGTGTAGGCAATCTTTTTGGAAATTAATACACTGTTTCGGATGATATTTAGATTTGCTAAAAATCTTAATTCATTTGCTTAGAAATATCAATTCATGGGGTCTTTAGTGGTTGGCTATGTTGAAACACAAAAATTGTTTGGGTTCAACAATAGTTAGGAGGAAAAGTTGAAAAAATAAACTCATAAAGTGTCAAATTGTAGGAAGAGTAATAGCACTCACACACAGAGAACTTGACACTTAATTTTTATTTTTATGGGAATGCCACCAATTAATTTAATTCAAAAATTCCACTCTTTCAACCTGGAAAGATAATGCACTAAAATACAAAAGTCATTGAAAAAAAAAACCCAAAATTATTTATTTAAAAAACAAAAAGGAACTAATTAAAACAGATAAACAAACATATACTCTTTGGAAAGGAAAAAAGAAAAGTTTAATTTTGATTATTTGTTTGACTAAGAACAGCTGTGTACAAATTATGAATCTTTCTTTTAAATAACTAGTGTTTCTATTCACGTCTTTAGAACTCCATGTCTTGTAGATCGAGTGGACGAGTCATCAAACTTAATCAATATCCATATCCGTAGCCGAATCTGAATCCGAATCCAAATCCATATCCGTAACCGAATCAACATCCGAGCCCAAATTCAAACCCGAATCAACCCCGACGAAAACGATTTGAGCCCGAATAAAAAACTTGAACGCGATACGGACCGAGATGAACAACAAGTATAGGACAAAATAAAATGGACCGGTCTACGCGGACCCAGATGGGTTGATGTTGATGGATACCTCTTCCTTCTTGTTGATGACGCACATCATGTCTTCCAGTTTCTTCTTCTTCTTCTTCTTCTAGAGGCATAGCGAATCGGCAAAGAGGACACGATCTGCGAACGCGTAGCCAATTTTCGATACACGCAGAATGAAACTTATGCTTACATGGCATCTCTCTGGCCTCACTACCGACCTCAAACTGTTCCAAACAGATCGAGCAGTCTTGAGACTCCTCCGCCGTCACTGTCACACTCGCCATGGACTTCCAGCGAGTTGTCATGGTAGTCAGATGTAGAGAGAGAGCTTTGTGAATTCAGAGAGAAAAAAAAAAAAAAAGGTTTGCCGTGTTTTTATAGAGTCGGAGAAGTTTCCGAATTGAATAAGGATTTGGAAAAGTATAAAATATTAATGGGTTTTTTTTTTTTTTTAATTAATAATTTTTATATGGTAGATTGCGTTGGATTTAGAACTTGTCCCAAATGGTTGCTTAGTGGCTTTTTTCTTCAATCGAATGTTACAGAGGTAATCCTTGTATGTTTGAAGGAAAAAATAAATAAATAAAGAAAAAGATTTTAATTATGGCAGATTATTCATAATGCTTACCGTATTTTATAATGAAAGTAGGGGTCAGTGTCTGTTTATTTCTACTCTTATCAATTAGAACTAGATGCCTCATTTTTGTATGTATGCTTTAGGCTTTGATCATCTTTCATTTATAATTGTAACTTCTGGAACAATCTCTGGCTTGTAATGAATTTTGGTTAGTTTGGCTCTTATAAGTCTTTTAGTGACCAAAATAAATATGTAAAAGTGGTCTTTGGCAGTGGTTCTTATCACTTCTTTTGTGAGAGGTGAGCCCAAAGATTTTAATTACTTAATGGTTTAATTAATGACTATGCATATTTAAGTATATGAAATTTAGTGTCAGTAACTTTAATTTGATAGAATAGTTTGCATCAAAACACAGCTTAGATTTTTTTTTTCTAGAAATGATATATTTCAGGGATGGTATTCATTTTGTGCCCCTGGTCAGTGGGAAACTTTGGGAAGACAATGATTATAAAATCCTAACTTCTATTTTTTTTCTTTTAAGCCAAAATTGATAAGCATTCTACTGAATTCATATTTGAAAAGAGGAGCTTAGATTCTGAAATCTATAATGGTACTTATTGAATGATGCCAGGTGAAAATGCTCTGGTATGACCTGAGACAGCTTATATCACCATGAGGCTGAATTGAATTTAAAAGGATCCATCAGTACTCCATAAAAAGTTTGAGGGCCACAATTCAGTTTGTTAGTTTACAAGTTATTTTGAGTTCTAAACTTTCTCGTTTTGGATAACGAGCAATCAATATCATCCCCTAGAGCTGTGAGCTTGCCACCCCAACAGTAGAAGGCCTCATTTATTTATTTTTTCCCCTGTAGTAAGTGGCAAATAAATGTTAGGTGGATACTAACTATCTAACTTTATCAATTTCTTGTTTCTCTTTAGATGACCAACCTCTCACATGATTACCTTTTATATGCAGGCATTCAGCAAACATTTTGGTTTAGGCAGATACGTAGTACATAGGTACAACCTAAATGCACCACATGGTCACTTGTGAAATGTAGAAAAAAGCAGCAATTCTTGAGAGGGGTGTGGAAATGAAGGAGGATTCTACAACGTTCTTGGATATGATAGCCTTCCTTCTTAAAAAGAATGAGTGTCAGTGGCTATCCCACTTATGGCTACAATGGCAGAGGCAAACAGGAAAAAGTTGACATAAGTCTGTTCTCTTATATTTGATAGTGGAACTGTATTTGTGAGAACAAGATTCAGAATTCGTTGCATCTTCGACTTCTTTAGTATGGATACTTTAGTGGCTTAAGTTCCTTAATGAAGATGTGTGCAACCACAACATATGAATGTATGTGTGCAAGTATTATGCCTTTATTCCTTTTTTTTCTTACCACATGAATGGTTTAGTTTAGGTCTCTCGGCCTGGCGTCTTCCTACACAAGTTCATTTTCTGTTGGTGTATGCTTACACAAGTTCATTTTCTGCTGGATCAAACATTGATGCTTATGACGCAATACGAAAGATATTACATGACATAAATGTAGATACAGAAGTTAATTATGTTTATTTCAATAATTTAACTTTATTAAATGAGCAAATATATTTAATTGATTCTATTTCTATATTCCAGATGGCGAAACTTGAGCTTTAGTTGGACAAAGCAAAAGCGTGAGAAGTCAGCAGTTCTTCAAAGTGATACAATGATCTTCAGGTGGGCAAAGTTCTTATGATTTATATTAATCTCAAAATTTTCAAATTAAATGGAGTAGGGAAAATTTGGTCTTGTCAGCCAAGAACCCTTGTTCTTTTTATCCACCATCAAATATAATATTGCACATGGAAAGGTGGTGCAAGAATTGAAGAAAAAAGAGCTGCACCTGAACTTGCCTATGCTGGTCTTTTACTGATACATTGCTTGAGGTTCTAACTTCTGGTCTATGACTGTACTTTAGATGATCCTTTCATCTTGATAATCATCTAAGTTGTTAATATATTTTGGAAATTTGAAATTTGCAGCTGAGTGGACTCCATGGGTGGTGAAGCACAACACTTATTTGTCTTGTGGATTTTAAGTTTTAAATGCAGCTGAAAGTGCATTTGATGCTGGTTTCTATTGTTCTGATTGCTTATCATTTGAGTATGATTAAGAATGCCAATAAGATTGATGTCTTTCATATACAATAGATGGTTGAAAAAAATAATGTTAAAAGTATATTCATAACATACTCTCTTTAATCACATCTTGAGCCATTTTCATGCGTCTCAACCAGTAATTTTATTTTCTATAAACTATAGTCTTTGTTCACCACAGCGGCAGAGTATATCTTTTGACCTAGGTATATGAATTCTGATTTTACATTTTTACAAAAAGAAATTATAATATTGCATATAATTATCATATTGAAAGCATTTCTTTTTTTCTCCCAAACTTTTATATGAAGTAACTCAATTGACTAAAAGTTCAAAAGACAATATTAATTCTTTCAGCATTACTGTTTGACCTTGTCTGAAAACATAGACCTAAGTAGCAAAAGACAAAGCTGTTGATGCTTCCTTATTAGCAATGATAAATTCAAAGTTAAACATAGACCTAGCTAATGAGTCTAGGATGACAATGAATCATACAAGGGAAAAATTGACCTTCGTCATGTATGCTTTATATATCCATCTAGGCTAGATATTTAGGTTTTCCAAGGCCTCAGCTTTGCCACTCATTTTGGCAAAGGTAAAATTTTATTTTCAAATTGTGTTTTACCACCCTTTTACTTCTATACAGTGTTAGCAACAAAGCAATACTAGTTTTTTTTTTTTTAATTGATCAAGTGATAATTGAAAAAAAAAAAAGATTAATCAAGTCATAATTGTAATGTTGTCACTCTTTTCTTTCAGAAAGTCATAATTGTTGGAAAAATTGGAAATGGGCAATGCATAGTGACTGCATTATTGCAAAGATTGTTTGATCCTAAATCAAGTCACCTGATGGAATTGAAAATTTAAAGGTTAAATTGAAGTGGATGAGTTGATAGATTGGTCTTGTCAGCCAAGAATCAGTTTTGTTCAATGACTCATCCATGCCAACACTGCATATAAGAAAGAAGGAAATGCAAACGAGGTGGAAAGCAAAGCTGCATCAAAGTTACAAATGCGCAAAGGTTTGTTAGTGGCCTATGACAGGTTAGTACAGCAAAATATTCTCCTAAACTCATCATTCAGTAGTTCTTAATGATCCAAGTTACTAGGTCAATTGAGCTACTTTAGAGTAAAACAACATTTAATAGCTTTCAATGGATAAAGAAAAATGGAAGCATTATTACTTCAATCTTTTTCCTCTCTACAATTGATAAATGTAGGATTATAAATTTTTGTTTAGGAGTTTAGCATTTGCTTGCAGACTCATTGGACCGTACTGCTTCATTTAGGATCATATCATGGTAATACTATGAGGATTCCAATTATCCAGCAAGCAGAAGAAAGAGGTATCCATTAAATGTCCAAGATACCAAATACACGCAAAGCTGAATCTGAACGTATAATTGAAGATGCACTGAATCGCATGATGGTGAACCAGGCTACAATTGTTGTGGCCTATCCATTATCTGCATGGTGATCAAAATAGAATTATCATAGAGAAAGGAGATCTTGAGACTTTGATTGTGAATTTGCCACCTTGACAATGCGAGAAGGCCATATGTTTTTCTACTATAGAGTTGCAGATTATAATAAGGTAGATATTAATTAGAAACAACTCCATCAAGTACTTTTTAGATGATTGATCCTATGTAACATGCAACTTGACTCGTGGTTGCATTTCAAGTCAGGCATTTTGCAAACATTTAGGTCACATGTCTAGCAGATATGAAGTTAATAGCTATCATCTAATGTTACGATCAGATTCTCAGACACATCTGTTAATAGCTTAATGGAAATTCATCTACTAGCGGTGTTCCTGCACTTCAATTCTGCAAAAGAGGGAAACTCTATACTTATTTATTAATCTAAAAGTTAGCGAAAAGCGTTATTAGGACTACAATATAATATTACGACCTGATCCTTCCTTACTAAAGTCATCTGCAAAAAATTTCCTATACCAAAATTCTGTTATATTTCAGGAGCTAAACTTGCAATCCTGATTTTCTTTTTTCTCTGAATTGGTTTTCCATTTTGGAACATGTTCAATTGTAAGCTAGACCATGAGCATTCATAAATTAATTATTTCTTCTTCAATTTATATTATTCACTTTTCTTTTTATTGTGATTGTTTTATTAAATCATGTTGAGAATTAAAATATGTATAATTTTAAATTCATATATTGAATCTCTGAATCCAATCAGCTTGATTTTAACTCATACTTATCAAAATCAATTATAATTTCTTTTTCTTTTTGAAAATTGTTGTTGGGTTCCAAATCATTCATGCAGTAAGTGGCAACTAGAAATACCAACGACAGTATGATCCTTGGTATAGGCAAAAATCATAAGAAGAAAAGTTGATTAATATTAATTTCAATCATGGTCACACTTGAAGGAACAACAAGATTTTAAAATTACTATTTTTTCTTTTTCACTTTTTCAAGAGAACAAATAAAAGATCATTTTTATTTAACGAGTTAGGGGTTTCTTTAAAGTTGTAAAAGGAATTTTGTTGAACTCTAAAGTCATACTCCATTTAATAATCTTTATTATTAAATTAATGTTATTTAAATAAATACTCAAAATAGTGACAATTGATTCAAGGAAAATTAAAATAAGATGTTAGAAGTTGAAAATTTTTCACATATTAATATCTTGAACAACTTGATGGTTATTCCACCTGATTTTAATCCAAAAGCTAGCAAAAAACATTATAATGACTACGATATAATATTACTATCTACAATCCTGATTTTTCTTATTCTCTGGTTGGTTGTCCATTTTTAAGCATGTTCATGGCTGTCTTATCAGCAAGAGGCCCTTACATTGCTAGCAGCGAAGAGGGCGAGGTGTTAGCATGTCGGAAAGCCCTTGAATTTTCTGTTGATGTTGGGTTTAGGGAGATCGTACTTGAAGGTGATAATGCTACAGTTATGAAGTCACTCACGTGGAGGCGGGTTAACAGGTCCAGATTGGGACATATTTACGAGGATATCCGCACCTTAGCCACGAGTTTTAGAAGCCTGACTGATAGTTGCATCAAACGTGGGGCCAATGCAGTGGCCCATTCTTTAGCCTGGTTTGCGGACCAACTAGATTCTGAAATTATATGCCTAGAAGATTCACCCCCACCAGCTCTTGAAGCACTGTATTTAGATTGTATTTCACTGAATAATTGAATGACAATTGCTTCGTTTTCAAAAAAAAAAAAAAAAAAATGTAAACTAGACCATGAGCATTCATTTGTGGCTTTTGCCCTTTGCAATAATGGGCTTTAAGTTCTGAGGCCCTAGGATGAATGGCTAAATGAAGTGGTTTTGGTATTATCATGGGCCTTATGGCAGCTTGAGTAATTGAATAGGCTTTATAAATGGGCCTTCACGTCACAGTTGCACTTGAAAATGATGGAAACACTGAAAGCAGATTAATTTTCAATAGACAGAAAGAGACATTTAAAAAACAAAAACAAAAAAGTGGAAATTGGGCCGTTAATTCAGCCCATTTCTCGAATTTACCTAAAACGGAGCCCAAGACCTATATCATGAGTTAGTCTGTAAGTGGACATGCGTAAGATCCTTTCACGTTTACAGTGCAAGGGAGATTTGTCAAAAAAATTAAAAAAAAAAAAAATGCAAGGGAGATTGAAGGAGTAAGCATTATTGGATTAATTGAAATATTTCCAAATGCATCTTGAAATTCATAAACCATTTATGGAATTATGTACTAAAAATTCGTACTGCATTTTAGGTTTTATTAATTGCATAGTAGTTTTCAAAAGTAATAAACAGTTTGTGTCTCTTTTTTTATGTTTCATTTTATATTCCATCAATCACAGTTTGCTACTTATAATTTTTTCTTTCATTGAAAAATAATAAAAGTTTAAAATAGATAAAATTCAAACATATAATAAGTTGTAATTGGTAAAATATAAAGTAGATCAGTTATACTCTTAGTCCTAGCATCTCCTAGTGTTTCTATTTCCAATAGAGTTGAGGATGAACTTTTTGTTTTTTTCCCCCCAAATGAAAAATTTATGCATTTTGTCATTTTCAAGAAAAATTATTAAGCAATTCTGGACTGAAATAGTTATTTCATTTTCCAAACATGAACAAATATGGATCCAATTCTCGCTAAAAAAAATAAAATAATGAATTCAATTGGAGTTTTTTTTTTTTTTTTTTTTTTAATAGCAAAACTTAGACACAATACTTGGATGTTGTTCTTTAAGTTTTCCATTTAAGATTCTGCCATGTGGATTTTTTTAGATTTTGTCATGTTGATTTTTTCTCAGGAGATAAAAGTGTATTTTTTAGTTAAGTAGCTACATAGCGGAATCTTAAGAAGAGAACCTAAGAAACAATACCTAAGGTACTATACCTAAATTTTGTCATTTTTATTTTTATTTTTTTATTATCTAAACTTGATTTATTGATGTTATTCTAAAAACTTAAATGACAAAAATAGACATGGTGTTCAGCATAGTATGGTATCAACTATCAATTACTAGTTGAATTTATTAATGACCGAGGGGCTTCTTAATTAGTTTTTTTTTTTAATTTTATACAAAAATCACAATTTTTATAATTTTTATAAATTAATAAAGTAATGACAAAAAGAGTATGTTTGATCAATAACTTACAACATATGCTACGGAAACTTATTCAAAGAATAACTCCTAGAGTTTCTATGATAGATAAATTCAACTCCCTCAAGAAAGTATGGTTGGCAACCTAATGTGTTGGATAAAAATTGCTTTCTGACCATCATATACTAAAAGAATTCTATTGGAATGAAATTCCTATTTTTCTATGTACATGTTTTAATTTTTTTCTCAAAAAAAAAAAAAAAATACATGTTCTAATTAAAAATTAATCTTGTTAAGAAACAATAGAAATCTCCTGGAAAAAGTTTCTGAACCAAGAAATACTTTGACGAGCAAGCAATGCCAGCCAAAACTGTCACAAATATATTATTCTCTGAAAGCACCTTTCAAAAAAAAAAAAAAGTCGTCTTTGGGCTCAAATTCAAGTTCAAGTTGGTGCATGTTACAATATTTGTTCTCAAAAGTTGAAATCAGTTTCAAATGATGTTGCATTTGATGTTTACATCTTTTTCCAGAAAGAATCTAGTTAAAAATCAGTAAAATAACCATGTCAATCAACTGATAAGTTAAGTGATTATATTCATTATTTCTTAATTACTTAAATTTTTAGGAGAATTTAAAATGTTGAAAATCTCACGTCTTGGACACGCCTTTAAGATAATGGTTAAGTCAAAAGTGAGAGGAGTTTTGGAATTATAATAAAGTGATTAAATTCACAATTTTTAAATAGTTTAAACTTTTGAAAGAATTTTGTTAATTTATCAATGAAACACAAACACACAATCAAACTTAATTAGCTATAACACCTAAATGAAT
The DNA here is from genome assembly GCA_963669245.1 of Quercus cerris. Taxonomy (NCBI): domain Eukaryota; kingdom Viridiplantae; phylum Streptophyta; class Magnoliopsida; order Fagales; family Fagaceae; genus Quercus; species Quercus cerris. The sequence continues at coordinate 84,869,388 of OY770007.1, forward strand.
TGCACCAAAGTTTTTCCCATAAAACACAGTTTATCATCAAGATTCCAAAGTAAAATTCTGGTGCTGAATATTGATGCATTTTCTTTCCTCATCATGTTCTCTAATTGATTCTTTTTTCCTCCCCTTCCCCTTCCTTCTTATTGACTTTCACATTTTTTTAAGGCCCTTGATATAATTATGTAAATTATTTGCATCTGCCATAAGAAATGTATTATTTATTTATTTATTCTTTCACCCACCGATAAGAACAGTCGAGCAGCTCTCTCTTTTTTTATTTTTTTGCCTGATAATTTTAGTTCTTTAAATATTGGAGAAAGGGTCATTGAAACAAAGAAAATCTAATTCTTTATCCGATCAGAACTCATTGTCAGCTGCAGAACCTTGACAATAGAGATCCTGCAGAAATTTGAACGAGTTTATACTTTATACTACTCGTGGAGGTCGTATATAGGAGTAGTACTTAAACAAGTTGCTTATATCATAACCTAGTCTTTTCATTATAAAGACTATTTTATAGGAAGTGGTCACTTGCAAAATTGAATTTGAAAAAAAAAAACTGGGAACCTGTACAGTATGTAATATTTCCAATTGGGAAACCTAGCACTCAAAGAGATTGGATTGCTCTGGGGTGTCAAAGCTGAGCTTGAAAAGCTTGGGAACACGGTTTCAACAATCGAAGCCGTGCTTCTGGCTTTTCCACTGATGTTTTACGACAAGAAGTAATGACCCAGAACAAGATGACAAAAGAGGTACGCATCTTCTTTTCCAAATCAAATCAGCTTGCATATGGTTTTACAATGGGTCATAAGATTAAGGCAATTAGGGGGAGGTTAGATGCCATTGCAGCTGATAGGAGGTTCCACTTAGAGGAACATCCAAGGGAGACACAAGTCAATAGGGTAAGGGAGACTCATTATTTTGTACGTGTTGAAGATGTTATTGGGAGAGAGAACGATAAGAAGGTGATCATGGACTATTTATTAGATTCCAATATTGAAGAGAATGTGTCAGTTCTTCCGATAGTTGGAATTGGAGGTTTAGGGAAGACCACATTAGCTCAATTGGTATTCAATGAAGAAAAAATGCAAAAATTGTGGGTGTTCGTCTCTAATGATTTTGATGTAAAAATAATTGTTGAGAAAATTTAGAATCTGCAAAAGGAAAGAAACTAGAATAATCATAAGTTGAATTATTTCCATTTAAAACAGATTTTGGATGCATGTTTGATTCAATAACTTAGGAAAAAAATAATTAATAGGAGTTTCTTTGAATATATAATGTTGAACCTATGACTATAAATAGAATCATGCACATTCTGTCTGTCAGTATTTCTGAGCACTTCTTCAAATATATTGTTTTCTGATTCAATTAAATGAGGAGAGGAAGAGACAAAGGAGGGAAGAGAAAGCCGCAATTCTGAAGTTTTGAAACCGTGAAAGATAGGAAAGAGCAAAAGGAGGGGAAATATTGATGAGGTATGAAGGAGTGATTTACTTAAATAAGGAGAGGAAGAGACGAAGGAGGGAAGAGAGAGGTTGGCGTTAGAAAGCTGAAGGTCTGAAGTTTTGAAACTGTATGTGGAAGAGAGAGAGGTTGGCATTAGTCAAGCTAAAGGTCCGTAGAAGAAAGGGTTGGCATTAAAAAGAATAAAGGGTTGGGTTTTGGGCTTTATGGTAGACAGCAATGTAATATTCATGTTTTGGTCTTTACAGTGGACATAATTGGAGCTATAAAGATTGGGCTTTATTGTGGAGATTTAGCTTAAAATTTTTTTTTTTTAATAATAGTATTTTGAAATTAGGAAAAAGTTTAGTAAAAGTAATTAAAAATTATAGGAAAAATTCAGAAAAAAAATTAGAAATGACATAATAATTGATGTGGCTCAACGAGAGAGTAACAATATTAAATGCTACGCTTCAACTTTTAATAATAAAATAAAATATATAGATATAGATATAGCCGAGGCAAGGTCAGTTTTGACGGCTCATGTAATGCTTTTTTGACAAGTCATTCGTAGCATACAGCCATCTAAACTGTTACGTCTAAATTATTTTTCTTGTATATATTGATCACTCCGCCCAAGCCATTCTCCTCACAAACCATTGCTCTCATCTTACCTACCTTTTACTATTTCAAGGATTCCTTTCATTCACCACCATTGAGAAATGGCTGAAGGAGCTCTCTTCAACGTAGCTGAAGGAATCATTGGCCAACTGGGCAAACTAGCTCTCAAAGAGATTGGACTGCTCTGGGGTGTCAAAGATGAGCTTGAAAACCTCAAAAACACGGTTTCAACAATCAAAGCTGTGCTTCAGGATGCAGAGGAGCAGCAGGCGCAAAGCCATGCCATCAAGGATTGGGTGGCAAAGCTGAAAGATGTACTTTTTGAAGCAGACGACTTGCTGGATGACTTTTCCACTGAAGTTTTACAACGGGAAGTGATGACCCGGAATAAGAAGGCAAAAGAGGTACGCATCTTCTTTTCCAAATTGAACCAGCTTGCATATGGTCTTAAAATGGGTCTTAAGATCAAGGCAATTACGGGGAAGTTATATGCCATTGATGTAGATAAGAATAGGTTCCACTTAGAGGAACGTCCTAGGGAGACACAAGTCAATAACAGGGTGAGAGAGACTCATGGTTTTGTATGTGTTGAAGACTTTATTGGAAGAAAGGTTGATATGAAAATGATCAAAGAACGTTTATTGGATTCCAATATTGAACAGTATGTTTCAGTCCTTCCTATAGTAGGAATCGGAGGACTAGGTAAGACCACTTTAGCTCAATTTGTATTCAATGATGATGAAATTAAAAGTCATTTTGAAAAACAATTGTGGGTGTGCATCTCTGACGATTTTGATGTGAAAATGATTGTTGAGAAAATCCTAGAATGTGCAAAAGGTAAGAAACCAGAAAAACTTGAAATGAGCACATTGATAAATGATCTTCATAAAGAAATTGATGGAAAGAGATACTTACTTGTATTAGATGATGTGTGGAATGATGATGCAGAAAAATGGGATAGGTTAAAAGGAACTCTACTAGGTGGTGCAAGAGGCAGTAAAATATTGGTGACTACACGTGAGGAAAAGGTTGCTAAGATTTCAAAAACTATAGAACCACACTTTTTAAGGGGTTTAAATGAAGAGGAGTCTTGGTCTTTATTTAAGCAAAAGGCATTTGAAAACGGACAAGAGCCAGAAAATTTAAGAATTAAGGAAATTGGAATGGAAATAGTTAGAAAGTGCAGAGGAATTCCACTCGCCATAAAGACTATAGGAAGCCTATTGTGCTTTAAAAACTCAGAAGACGAGTGGTTGTCCTTCATGAATAAAGAATTTTCAAAACTAGATCAAAAAGAAAATGATATCCTACCAACACTTAAACTGAGTTATGATCATCTTCCATTACATTTGAAACAATGTTTTGCTTGTTGTAGTTTATTTCCAAAGGGTTATCAAATTGAAAAGGAGTTATTGATTAAGCTATGGATGGCACAAGGGTTCATTAAGGCATCAGGTCAAAACCAATGCTTAGAAGATGTTGGTCATGAGTATTTAATAGATTTACGTTGGAGATCATTCTTTCAAGAAGCAGAAGGAAATAGGTGGGACGATGTAACTAAATTCAAAATACATGACCTAATGCATGATCTGGCAATATCAGTAGTGGGGCTAGAGAGCATCACTTTTGGCATAAATGAGGAAAAAATAGATGAAAAAACCCATCAAGTGTCATTTGGTTTTAATTTAGGCTCATCAAAGAAAATTCCAACCTCATTGTTTAAAGCAAGTAGGATAAGAACATTTCTTTTGCCATGTCAAACTTGGGTTTCAAATCAAATGGTATGGAACCAGTTAACTTGTGATGCATTTGTTTCAAGTTTCAAGTTCTTGCGCTTGTTAGATTTGCACAAAACTGGCATTAAGAATGTGCCACATTCTATCGGAAAGTTGAAGCATTTAAGGTATCTCGATCTCTCATACAACATACACATTAAGATGCTTCCTAATTCCATTACAAGGTTGCAAAATTTGGAGACACTAGATCTTTCTTATTGTGGAGAACTTACAGAATTGCCAAAAAATATTAGTAAATTAGTCAATCTTAGGCATCTTAACATTGATAGGTGCTATAGTTTGACTCATATGCCACGTGGATTTGGGCAATTGACTAATCTCCACTCACTAACTCTGTATGTGTTGAGTATGGACTCTAGGTGTGGTGGTGAGTTGAAAGAACTTTACGAATTAAACCAGCTAAGAGAAAATCTAAGGATTGAAAATTTGAGACACAAGAAAGATGCTGAATTAGAATATAAGGCAGCAAATTTGAAAGAGAAACAACAACTTAAAGGCTTGGCGTTAGTGTGGATAGAAATAGAAGTGGAGGTTGGGTACGATGAGATGTCAATCGAAGCTTTGGAACCAAACCAAAATCTTAAAAGTTTGGAATTAAAAGGCTACAGGGGAGTGAAATATCCAAGCTGGCTTTCTTTACTCAGAAATCTTGTAAGCCTTAAGTTACTTTCAATGAAGAATAGCCAAGATGTGCTACCATTGCATCAATTTCCTTCTCTCAAAACTCTCTATTTGATTGGTGTTCCTTCTCTTGAGTACGTATCTCTGGTATCAGAGAGTTTTAAACTTCCACCCCTAGAATCCCTCTATATTTGGAATTGCCCTAATCTAAAGGGATGGTGGAAGAGGAGCAGCAACTCCATCGACGAGGACGAAGATGACGCCGATAATTATGGTGAAATATCGACGATAACAGCAAAGAATCATTCTCTTCCTTCACTTTCTCGTCTTTCCCATCTAGACATTTCTGGTTGCCCTAAACTATCTTCCATGCCTTTATTTCCTTATCTTGAAAAACTATATCTACATAACTCTAATTTGAGGCCATTGGAGCGAACAATATCGATGGGAATGATAAGTACGGCATCTCAGGAAAACCCAACAGCAACAGAATCAACCTCGTCTGCTCATTCTTATTCTTCTTCAACACTTGCCACCTCATTCACCCCTCTCTCCAAATTCAAATATTTGAATATTGTTATGATAGAAGGCAGTGATGGTCATATCCTTCAATCTATACAACATCTGACTGCACTTGAGGAATTTAGTTTATCTAATTATAATGAGGATGGGATGGAATTGGAATGGCAAGCCCTGAGGAAGCTTCAGTATCTAAGATTATATGATCATCCAAAATTGACCTCTCTTCCTGTGGGGCTTCAACAGGCCACCTCTCTGCGACATCTCGAGATTCGGAATTGTCCGAGTTTGACGACATTGCCGGAGTGGATCTGCAAAATCATTTCTCTTCAGTCACTCCATATTTCGAATTGCCCCAATTTGACTTCATTGCCTGCCCTAACGTCTTTGAAGACACTACATATTCGGAGATGTCCCATCTTAGTAGAAAGTTGCAAGAACCAGCATTGGGTTGCTTGCATCGAAAAATTGTGGCTAGATCTAGCTCCGCCAAAAGAAGAAGATTCAGGTATTGAATTTTATTATGCAAAACAAAATTCTTCTTCACCATCTTTAATTGTATAGCTAATCTTTTCCTGGCAATTTAATTTCATTATGCAGAACAAACTGAAACAAATAAGGAATATGAACTTAAAACTCGGGGCTTTACCAAAATTTTTGGGCGTTGCAGTGGTTCAACAAGTCAATAGCTCAATGGTGAATAATTATAATTATCTAGAGGTAGTTTATTGTTTTATTTATCTTTGCCAATAGAATTTTCATTCCTCACATGCTGCTTTCTTCACATATTAAGAGAAAGAATATGGAATTCTTTCCTCTGTTTCTTTTTGTATCTCAAACCAAGTTGATTTGGTGATGTATTTTGGGTGTTTTTCTTCTCATCTTGTCAAGTAAGGATATTCAATTGCTGATAAGATGAGAAGTATATCTGGCAAAAGAATTAGCTTGTGCAGGTATTTTTTATGCTTTGGTTATAAGCTCCACCATGTTTTTTTTTTTGGGTAAACTATATAAATAGTTCTTATCATTTACACTAAATGTCAATTTAGTCCCTAATCTTTTAATTGTATCAATTTGATCTCTAACTTTTCAATGTTAGGTCATTTTGATCTCTACCGTTATCTATTGGATGAAAAAGTCTGATGTATCAAATGGAATAATAAAAAGTTAATTTACTTCCATATCAGCCAACAACAGTATAGCCACATAATATTAATAACATTATATTTATTTATTTTAACTAAATAGTTGTTCTCACGTGAGTTAAGTTGTTGGGGAAAAAAATTAAAATCCCTAACTCTCTCTCGTCAAACCCTCTCACCATCCTCACTCTCGCTCCCATCTGTCCCAAATCCCTAACTATCTCTGCTAAAACAAAAGTTGTAGATGACAGCGACAAGGACCAGTGGTTGGTTGCAACAGAAGTTTCAGCTCCCTCTTTCTTTGTCAAAAGGCCCGTCACTAACAGAAATTGACTAGCTCATACTCTTTTTCAATGAATCCCCAATTTGGGTCTTTGCATAAATTGGTTAGATATCAAAATCTTGAGCAAACAGAGCTTGAGAAATTGAAGAGCAGAGACCAACCAAATGTCCATAGTTTCAAGCACTTCTTCTCCAGAAACAGTCAAACTCCCAATAAGCCTTCAAAGATCCCAACTGTGACCTTAACAAAGACGAAAATAGCTTGCAAGGTCAGCCTTCTCAAAACCCAAGTCAAGGTTTATGGAACCATAATATGGTGATAAAGCAAAATTTGGCAGCAGAGAAAACCCAGTTGGGGAATTCAAATACCAGCAGCTCTAATAGGAATTCAACTAGTGTGGCTTCCCCAAGTCATAAAGTTAGTGTTGATAATCCACGAGAACTTGAATTTGTTAACTCACGTGACAAGAATTTTTTTTTTTAATTTTAATTTTAATATGATGTGACTGTCCAGTTGGCAATTAACAAGCAGGTAAATTAATTTTTTATTATTTCGTCAAACTCTATCATTCAAAAGTTAACAGTAGGGCTTAAAATGACACGATATTGAAAGGTTATAAACTAAATTGAAATAATTGAAAAATTAAGAATCAAATTGATATATAATGTAAATGATAGGAATCATTTATGTAGTTTACCCTTTTTTTTTTCTACAATTGAATAAAAAAAATGTTTTATGTTTTTTTTTTTTTTGGCTTGTGCAGGTATGAGTTGTTTCATACTGAATCGCTAATGTTTCTTTCCTATCTTTTTTTGTCTTGCTTAGCTTGTATTGGATTTAGATCATAAGTTGATATTCATGGTAGCAACACTTGGATAAAGGAAAAGTGGTTGCTTTTTGGCTTTCTCCTTGAATTCAGATGCTACAGAGGTAAACAAATAATAGTCTTTTATTTACTTTTACATTATCATTCTTTGTTTGAAGGGGAAAAAAATAAAGAAAAAGATTTTCACTATGGCAGATTCTTCATAACGCTTAATAGTTTATGATCAAAGTTGGGATCCAGTGTCTGTTTATTACTACTCTTATCCATATAGATACAAGTATTGCCAACAGAACTAGATGCCTCATTTTCAAATGTGTGCTTTAGACTCTGATCATCTTCATTTATAATTGCAACTTCTCTAACAATCTCTGGCTTGTCATCAATTTTGGTTACTTTGGTTCTTAGAAGTCTTCTAGTGACCAAAATAAAGGGTAAGTCATTAATCATATATTAGGTTTCTCGACCTTTCCAAGAACTTTGAAACCAGTTAATAAATCACTCTCCAGAAGTCCATTTTTCTCCTGTTTTCTATGTTTCTTCCTTCTCCAAACAAGAACCTGCTTGACATTAAATTGTATGTCAATTTATCTGGGTATCTGGGGCTATCTTCTTACATACTAGAAGTGGTTCAACAAGTCAATAACTCAGTGGTAAACAATTATTTAGAAGTGTTTTCTAGTTTTCTTTTTCTCCACCAATAGAATTTTCATTCCTCACATGCTTTCTTCACATATTTCTCTGTTTCTTTTTTTTTTTATATCTCAAATCAAGTTGATTTGGTGATGTATTTTGGATGTTTTACTTCTCATCTTGTCAGATAAGGATCAACACTTGGTGATAATGAGATAATATTCGTGGGGGAGAAGTATATCTAGCAACAGCACTGCAGTATTTAGCTTGCACAGGTATTTTTTATCATTCAATTACAAACTCCACCATGTTTTTATTTCTACAATTGAATAAAAATATGATTTATGTTTTTTTTTCCGGCTTGTGGAGGTATGTGTTGTTTCATACTGAATTGCTAATGTTTCTTTCCTATCATTTTTTGCTTGCTAAGCTTGCATTGAAAACACAATATACCAGCTTTCATCTTACTTTTTATTATTATTAATTTTTATATAGTAGATTGCATTGGATTTAGACCATATGTTGATATTCATGGTAGCAATTCTTGGATGAAGGAACTTGTCCCAAGTGGTTGCTTATTGGCTTTCTCCTTGAATTCAAATGTTCCAGAGGTAAACAAATACTAGTATTTTATTTACCTTTACGTAATCATTATTTGTTTGAAGGGAAAAAAAAATAAAGAAAACGATTTTCATTATGGCAGATTCTTCATAATGCTTATTGTAGTTATGATGCAAGTGGGGATCAATGTTTGTTTATTACTACTCTTATTCATATAGATACAAGCACTATACTTATCCATATTGGTATTGAGTCTATATTGACAATAGAACTACATGCCTCATTTATATATATATATATATATATATATTTTTTTTTTTTTGAGAATTTGCCTCATTTTTATATGTATGCTATAGCTTTAGGCTTTGATCAACTTCATTTATAATTGCAACTTCTGTAACAATCACTGGCTTGTAATGAATTTTGGTTACTTTGGCTCTTATAAGTCTTCTAGTGACCAAAATAAATAAAGGTACGTCGTTAATCACAGGTTTCTCGACCTTTCCAAGAATCTGGAACAAGTTAGTAAATCGCTCTACAAAAGTCAATTTTTCTCCTGTTTTCTATGTTTCTTGCTTCTCCAAACAAGAACCTGCTTTACATTAAAATTGTACTTCAATGTGGGTATCCAGGGCTATCTTCTTACATTGTAAAAGCAGTTCTCTTTTTATTGTACAATAGCTGAAATGAAGATCGAATGTGTAAAAGTGGCCTTTGGCAGTGGTTCTTATCACTTCTTTTGTGAGTGGTGAGCCCAAAGATTTATATAACTTAATGGTTTAATTAATGATTATGCATATTTAAGTATATGAAATTTACTGTCAGTAACTTTTATTTGATAGAATATTTTGCATCAAAACACAGCTTAGATTTTTTCTAGAAATGATATATTTTAGGGATGGCATTCATTTTATGCCCCTGGTCAATGAGAAACTTTGGGAAGACAATGATTATAAAATCTTAACTTCTATTTTTTCTTTTAAGCCAAAATTGATAAGCATCCTACTGAATTCATATTCAAAAAGAGAAGCTTAAATTCTGAAATCCATAATGATACTTATTGAATGATACCAGGTGAAAATGCTTCGGTATGACCTGAGACAACATATATCACCATGAGGCTGAATTGAATTTAAAAGGCTTCATCAGTACTCCATAAAAAGGTTGAGGTCCACAATTCAGTTTGTTAATTTACAAGTTATTTTGATTTTTGAGTTCTAAACTTTCTCATGTTGGATAATGAGCAATCAATATCATCCCCTAGAGCTGTGAGCTAGCCAACCCAACAGTAGAAGGGCTCATTTTTTTTTTCCCTGTAGTAGAGTGGCAAATAAATGTTAGGTAAATACTTACTATCTAACTTTATCAACTTCTTGTTTCTCTTTAGATGACCAACTTCTCACATGATTACCTTTTATATGCAGGCATTCAGCAAACATTTTGGTTCAGGTAGATATGTAGTAGATAGGCTCAACCTAAATGCAACATATGGTCACTTGTGAAATGTAGAAAAAAGCAGCAATTCATGAGAGGGGTGTGGAAATGAAGGAGAATTCTACAACGTGCTTGGATATGATAGCCTTCCTTGAGTGTCAATGGCTATCCCACTTATGGCTACAATGACAGAGGCAAACAGGAAAAAGTTGGCATAAGTCTGTTCTCTTATATTTGATAGTGGAACTGTATTTGGAAGAACAAGATTCAGAATTCATTGCATCTTCGACTTCTTTTAGTACGTATGTCAATCATTAACCGAGATCCTTCATATACACATATATTCTAGTATTATTTTTCAAGGATAAAACACAAGAACAAAATCTCAATTCTATGCTTTCTTTTTCGTATTCTTTATAAGCATTCTAATATTTTGAGTATTTTAAACTTGTCTGATTTCATATGCTGTATTTCCCAATTTGTTACCCTGCAACTTTGCAATACATTGAAATTACGTTTCTTTACTTTCATATGATAATTATTCATCCTAAATTTGGTTTCTTCACGCATGATTTGGAAAAATATGCTGGCTGAATTAATATCTGACTACTTATTATTTGGATTACAAAATGATCTTTGCTGCATGATCTTTCTCTTATTGGGTGTAATCTATACTTATTGCCTTTTGTTGTGTTTAAATCCTGGTTTTTTTCTTATCTTTTGTTGGCTTATCCAATCTGAAACAAGTTCAATGTTAGTTTGTGCAGCAGTTAATGACAACAGTGGTGGCAAATATCTCTTGTTAATTGCTGTGGTGTTTTTCAAAATATTAGTCATTGAAGCTCTGACATCTCCAGCACTGTTACCTGCATGTTTCATATCTTATTTTACCTTCTTTTTTTTAAAAAAAAAAAAAAATCTACAAATGGTTGCATCATCACATATTAAATAAAAGAATAAGTAAGTTTTATTTATAATAGACCACAATATTCCTGCACTATAATTCCAACCTCATTCTCATAAGTATTCAATACAAATCTTGCTTTACTATGTTAGGATTTTATAACTTTCAAATTTAGATCACATTGACCTATATGGACATTATTGTGGTCTAGTTGGGCTCTTACTACGAGTGGTTGAGTTCATGGATATAAATTCAGTGTGTTTATTGGAAAGTTTTGAGCTGTTTTAAAGTTTATTCACTTGGTTCTTTGATTATCAATGGGAAATGTAGAGACAAGTAGCAATTCAGGAGATGGTTGGGGAAATCAAGGGGGATTCTGCAATATGCTTGATTATGATAACCTCACTTCTTTAAAGAGATCGAGTATTATTGACTGAATTAAGTTGTTGCTAAGATGGTAGAGTCAAACAAGAAAGATGTGGCATAAATCTACTCCCTTTTATTTGACAGTGGAACTGAATTAATGGGAACCAGATTCAGAATTTACTGCCACTTTGACTTCTTTAGGTATGCATGTCAATCATTAACCTAGATTCTTCATAAAATGATATATAGCAATCTTGTTTATTATGTTAATAAAAAAATTAAAATGTCAATGCTATTCTTTCTTTTCTATGTTCAAAGGATTCTCTTGCAACATGCAGTAAGATGACAAGTTGGAAATTGTGTCTCATTACTTTCATTATCATAATATGTCCTTTTCGCATTTATATGAGATGAAATAATATGTAAAATGTATTAGTACTTATTTTTTGGCTTTGCCAATTTCCTTTTACTTAATAAAGAAAAAAATGTTACTTGAGTTTTTATTCAAAAGTGTGCCAAGGAGGTGATGTATTTGGCTTACTTTGTTGATCTTTTCAAAGGTATAATGATAATATGGTTGGAAATTCAAAGCAGGCAACTATAGCATAGAGTACTCTTGGAATCAGCATCTTAAACAATGGGCTTGTAATGATCTCAAAGATCAAAATGCACTCAGAGTTCAAATGGCAGTACACAGGTAAGGGGAGGATCTATAGATTTTTGTGAAAGAAATGCTCCTATCACATTGTTGTTGAAAAGGACTCAATTGCTCCTCTATGTCATCCTAATTCCTTTTTGTCTTGATTTTAAATTTTGGCTCTAGATTCAATTTTCCCATGTGCTTCTATTTCCATCGTGCATCAAGATCATCCTCTTTTCTCTGGCCCCCCTCCCTACTAAAAAATCTTATTCAGCAACAGAGTCCAATGAGGGAGTTCTAAACTGAATCTAGTTTTGAGCCTCATTGAGGATACCAAGGAAAGAGGCAAAGCTGGAAGAGGTGCCCCCTAATGAGGTATTTGGGTAATCATCCCCTTTTCACTGGACACCCCAATGAGCCTCATTTAGATTAAATTAATGCACTATTTTGACATTTCAAGTTAGACAAAAAAAAAATTAGTGATGTATTATTTAAATTTATTCTCCCTTTGGTTACGGGAAAAAAAGTAGGAGGAAAAAGAAGAGAAAAAAATTGAAATAAGAAAGTCTTAAATTCTTTATCAATGGGAACAAGAAACTACAGTGAATACTCACTTGTAATGATGAGTTCATTTTCTTTTAGTCAACAAAACATCATTGTACATCTCTTTCTCTCACTTATTAGGCAAATGCCAGGCATTAATGGGGAAGGTTCATACATTATATGAATCCATGTGATTGTTCAAATCCTAGACATAGAAACTAAGACCATAAGGATCTAAAACTCCTAGTACTTCTACAGGTTCATTCACATCATTTTAAACTCAGTTCTCTATAAATTTCTCAATTATAATTGCACAACTTCACTGTTGTTTTTTTGTTTCAAGTATTGCTGATTTTTATTATATCTGATTATGCCTATTCTTCCAACTAGGTCGGTTCCACAGTTATACATGCAGAAATAGAAAAAATTTGAAAAAGAAGTACCTGATACTTTAGTGGCTTAAGTTCCTTAATGAAGATGTGTGCATGCACAACATATGAATGTATGTGTGCAAGTAATATGCCTTTTTTCCTCTTTTTCTTACCACGGGGATGTTTCAGGTCTTTGGCCTGGCAGCTTCCTAATTTTCATCTAGATGAAACTACAGACTTTAAGATGTATGAAACTATTAAAGAGGAAGTCAAACATTGATGCTTATGATGCAATAGGAAAGATATTAGATGACCTAAATGTAGATACAGAAGTTAATTATGTTTATTTCAATTAATTAACTTTATTGAATCAGCAAATATATTTAATTGATTCTAATTGTATATCCCAGCTGGCAAAACTTGGGCTTTGGTTGGACAAATCAAAAGTGGGAAGCCAACAGTTGTCAGTTCTCCAAATTGATACAATGATCTTCAGGCGGGCAAAGCTGTTATGGATAATATGAATCTCAAAAATTTTCAAATTAAATGGAGTTGGGGAAATTTGGTCTTGTCAGCCAATTGACTAAAAGTTCAAAAGACAATGTTAATACTTTCAGCATTACTGTTTGACCTTGTCTGAAAACATAGACCTAAGTAGCAAAAGACAAAGCTTTTGATGCTTCCTTATTAGCAATGACAGATTCAGTTAAACATTGACCTAAGTAATGAGTACAAGATGAGCTTCATCATGTAAGCTTTAGATATCCAACTAGGCTGGATATTCAGGTTTTCCAAGGCCTTAGCTTTGCAATTCATTTTGGCAAAGTTAAATTTTATTTTCAAATTGTGTTTTACCACCTTTTTACTTCTATATAGCTTTAGCACCAAAGTAGTGCTAGATTGTTTTTTTAAATAATCAAGTCATAATTGAAAAAAAAATATTAATTAAGTCATAATTGTATTGTTGTCACTCTCTTCCTTCAGAAAGTCACTATTGTTGGAAACAGTGGAAATGGGGAATGCATAGTGACTACAATATTTCAAAGATCTTTTGATCCTAAATCAGGTCACACGATGGAATTGAAAATTGAAAGGTTAAATTGAAGTAGATGAGTTGGTAGATTGGTCTTGTCGATCAAGAATAATTTTTGTTCAATGACACATCCATGCCAACACTGCATATGAGAAAGAAGGAAATACAAATAAGGTGGAAAGCAAAGCTGCATCAAAGTTACAAGTGCGCAAAGGTTTATTAGTAGCTTCCAACAGGTTAGTACAGTAAAATATTCTCCTAAACTGATCATTCAATAGTTCTTAATGATCCAAGTTACTAAGTCAATTGAGCTACTTCAGAGTAAAATAACATTAAATAGCTTTCAATGGATAAAGCAAAAGTGGAAGCATTATTACTTCAATCTTGTTCTTCTCTACAATTGATAAATGTAGGATTATAATTTTTTTTTTTTAGGAGTTTAGCATTTTCTTGTGAGTCTTACAGACTCATTGGACGATACTGCTTCATTTAGTTTCTGTCAAATAAAATGCAGGACTATCATATCATGGTAATACTATGAGGATTCCAATTATCCAGCGGGCAGAAGAAACGGATAGCCACTAGATGTCCAAGATACTACTTTAAAGAAGGCTACAAATACTCTCAAAGCTGAATCTGAACGAATAAATCAAGATGTATTGAACCAAGTGATGGTGAACCAGGCTACAACTGTCATGACCTGTCCATTATCTGAAGGTGATCAAAATAAAATTATCAAAGAGAAAGGAGAGCTATAGATTTTGATTGTGAATTTGCCACTTGACAAACTGAGAAGGGCCAGTGTTTCCTGCTGCAGAGTTGCAAATAATAATAAGGTAGAAATTAATTAGAAACAACTCTATCAAGTACTTTTTAAATGATTGATCTTATGTAACATGCATCTTGTCTCATGGTTGAATTTCAGGTCTAGGCATTTCACAAACATTTAGGTCACATGTCAAGCGGATATGAAGTTAATTGCTATCGCCTAGTGGTGCAATCGGATGTAGACAAATCTGTTACTAGCTTAATGGAAATTCATCTACTATCAATGTTCCTGCACTTCAATTCTATAAGAGAGGGAAACTATACACCTAGTTATTAATCTAAAAGCTAACGAGGAACAACCGGAGATTAGATCTCATAGAGTCTTGCATGTGTTCGACAAAAGAAAAACTCTCTGTAGAGGCACCCTCCCACAACCAAGTGTAGAGCTAAACCTGAAACAATGTCTCAGCCTTTCAAGGGTAACAGTAGGTGTGCCTTGTCTACATAGCATTGTAGTACCACGCAGGCAGAGGAGAGAGGACATTGGGGGAGCAAAATGTTTCATTCGCATATAACAATGGCCTTGGCCAATAGAATTTTACCAGATGTGGTGTACACTCTCTGCCTTCTCTTTATATAAGAGGAAGGAAAACTTGTATTAAGACATACCTTAAGAAAATAGTGCACAAGAAGACTGGCTTGAGCCTGTGGTTTTTCTCTCTATGTTCCTTTTCATGGAGAGTTTTCCATGTAAAAAATTGTTGGTTGCTCTCATTTTCCTTTGTTTTTCATTTATTTTTCATGTTACTTTGCATTCTCCTACAAACCATTGGAATTTGGACGTCCAAGACATTGCTATATAATGCTACAAATGCAATCAATCTCTCAATTTTAATCACGGTGGTTAAAAATAGTGTTATATAATATAGAAAGGGAAGCTTGAGACTTTGATTATGCTACAAATAGTGTCTCTACAGTAGTGGCAAATAATGGTAATGTGATTATTAATTAAATACTTATTATTTTTTAGATAAGTGATTATTGTATCTAATTTGCAACTTGTCTCATGATTGTCATTTTGGTCCAGCCATTTTTAGCAAACAATATTTTAGTCATGTTCAAGAGAATATGAAATCCACAATTATGTAGTTTTGATCCTAAGAGCTAGTAGCATAGAGCACATCTGACAAAATTGCCTATTCTAAATTTTGGTCATCAATAAGAGTTGTGATTTACACTCTGTGCCATTTTTTACTTCATCTAAGTAGCTTTTTTTCCAATTGGCTTGATTCCAACTTCTAGTTGCCAAAATGGTAAAATCAACTGTTTCTCTGAACCATTAAATCCCTAAAAAGGCACATATTAAATTAAATTCCCAAAACAAATATATTAAATTAGAGAAGAAAATTCTCATTGTTTGATCCTTAGTTCATTTAGAGTTTCTTGATATTGCAAAAAATTGAAAAAGAAAATTCTAATGTTATTTTAAATTATTTGATATGTCCTTAATTTAGAGTTTCTTGATCTTAGTTCAATCAATACCTTTTATGTTTTATTAATTGTACAATAGTTTCCAAAAGCAATAAAAAATTTGTCTCGGTTTTTATGTTCCACTTTATACATCACCAATCACAGTTTGTCATATATAATTTTTTTTTTCTTTCATTGTAAGTTGTGATTGGTGGAGTATAAAGCAAGGAAGTCAATACCGTACCGGAGGCTGTACCAGTTTGGCCAACGGTACGATATATTTCAGGTACCGGTCAATACCGGTGTACCGTTTCAGGTTTACATCTATATATATAAAATTCTATATATATATATATATATATTTTTTTTTTTTCTGAATTTAAATCCTATCTCTTTAAGTATATTTAGGCCCAATTCATTATTATCTTTATCCTTCTACAATGGCCCAATCCATCACGTATAAATCTAAATTATTTAATCATTATATAAAAAAAAAAAAACAAAAAACAAAAAACAATTGTAAAAGGTTCAAACAGTCAAAGATCCCACCAAACTCACGTGAATTCTGATAGAATTCAATGCCTTACAGCCTTACTTTAACTTTTACCACAACTAGGGGTGTGCAAATTATCACCGGAGCCGACAACACCGACTGGCACCGACCCTCCCGCACCGCCATTGGCACCGACCGACGGAGTCGATGCCGGCGATCGGAACGATAATGGAGCTCCGATGCCGGTGCGGTGAGGACATCGGAGACGTAAATCACGCATCGAGTAGAGCCGAACCGAACCGATACAAACACAGAGAAATATTTTTAGTTCAGATTGGGGGTACAACGTCGTTTAGGTGTGTCTCTATTTTAAATTACTTTAGTAAAACGGCATCGTAGTGGGTTATTAAAAAAAAAAAAAAAAAACACAAAACGACACCGTTTATGTAGGTTTTCAGACACATACCTCAGTAACCTCACTATAAATCCATCCTATTCACACACATGGGACCCTTAACTCTCTCTTGCTCTCGCCCCAGTCGCCTCGCCTCTTGCCTCTTGCCTCTCGCTCGCGGTCTCACCGGCCTGAGTCGCGCCTCACAGCAGCAGCAGCTCCCCGTGGCAAACCACGGTAAGCCATCAGCTCAGCCCCTTTCTTTTGGTTTTAATGGAAATGGAGTGAGAGAGATTGTGTTTGACTGTTTGTAGTTGTGCGCGTGAGTGTGACCATGTGAGTTGTTGACTTCTTGGGTTCTTGTTGTTCAATGTTCATTGTTCAGTAGAGAAGTGAGTTAGAGACTTAGAGTTAGAGTTAGAGATGGAGATTGGAAAAGGTGTGCGTGTGATGTGAGTGTGTTGACTGACTGACTCAGTTAGTTCATTTATTTAGTTATTTATGTGTGTGAGTGTGAGTTGTGCGTGTGACGGTGTGAGTGTGAGTTGTTTGTAGTTATTTATTTATTGAGTTTTTATTTAGTTAGTTTTTATTTAGTTATTTATTTATTTATGGGTTTGTCACGTTTGTGTTTCTACTTTCTTGTTGTCCTGGGTTTGTGTTTCACTGTTTCTTGTTATTTTACTTACATGCTACAAGCTTTGTATTGTACTCTGTTTTAACTTTTATGAGAAAACACGTTGTTGGTCCAACGTGTCTAATAGAGTTAAATGGACCCAGCAAATATTAAGTGTCTAGTAGATATTAAGTGTTAAAAATATTAAGTGTCTAACAGACCCAGCAAAGAAATGTTAAAAATCAAAATGACCCACTTAATTAGCTGAATTTGTGGTTTATTTGGCAGGTGCAGACAGTTTCAACTTTCAATTGTTATCTCTATCATTTATGTCTTGTTAAGTGTTAACTATAATAATTTATAAGTAACATGAAATCTTGAACAGGTTGATATATTGATATTGGGCTTGAAAGCCCAATTTTTTTATTATTAAAAAAAACAGTTTTTTTTTTTTTTAATATTTCAAACCGACCAAACCGACTAAACCGCACCGCAAAAACCGCACCGCTATAGGTCGGAAAACCGACCCTAGGCGGTGTGCATCGGTTTCAATTATGAAAAAACCGATCTCTATCGGTTCGGTAATAAATTTGAAAAAAAACTGCTCCTACCGAACCGCGCACACCCCTAACCACAACCACACGTTATTTTCAAAGAGAATAAACACAGCCACATGTTTTGAAAACACATTGAGAAGCCAAACGCTCAGAGACAAGAAGGCTGGTGTTAAGCGAAGAAGAGGAGAAGAAAGAAAAAAAAGTAAGAACGAGAGATGCAAATGAACAGAATGAGGCCATGATGCAGCGGCAGTCTCCACCAAAACTTCGTCATTGTCTCAGTGTCACGAATCTACAGGTTTTTGCAGTGGTAGGCTCTGCCGGAACTTTCAGCCCGGTATCCATTTACCGGCCAAAACAGCCGGATTTCGCCGGTACGGCCGGTACTTTGCCGGTACAGCTGGTATTTTTTCCAGTACGAAACAAGGGAGGAATCTGTACCGGTTTACTGGCCGGTGCGGTATATACCGGCTGTTTCGGCCGGTACGGTACGAAATTCACCACATTGGTATAAAGTACATTAGTTTATACTCCTAGTCCTAGCATCTCTTAGTGTTTCCAATAGAGTTGGAGATGAAATTTTTGTCTTTTTCCATCTAAATAAACAATTTATGCATTTTGTCATTTTTCAATGAAAATTATTAAGTATTTCTAGAATGAATAGTTATTTCATTTTCGAAATATGACCAATAATGGATCCAATTCTTGCTAAAAAAAATCAAATAAAATAATGAATCCTATTGGAGTATTTTTTTTTTCTTAACTTGATTTATTGGAGTTATTCTAATAGTGTAGTATCCACCATCAATTACTTGCTGAACATATTAATGAATGAGGGGCCTCTCAATTAGTTTTTTTGTTTTTTCAAAAATCATAATTTTTTAAATTTTTATAAATTAAAGTAATGAAGAAAAGAGTATGTTTGATAAATAACTCAAAAAGAGTGATTCCTCCTACTCCTTTTGCTTTTTGTTCTTCGGGTTGCAAATAAAATACACAGCAGACATAAGCAAATTTTGAATATGCAATTCTAGAGTCCCCTTACAATAGTGTATCTTTCCTAACTGTCAAATAGAAAAATCAATTGAAATCTATAGTTTGTTATCTTAAAAAGAGTTATCTTGAGAAGAATATATATATATATATATATATTGTAGAAGCTAAGGTTTCTAACAGGTGGTCTTTTATAATTTATAAATTCACCTCAGATTTTTGTACACAACATAGGCAAATTGAAAATTTCTCACATATTAATAGCTTGAACAACTCAATGATTAGAGATGATTGGATAGTTGCTGTTGCTGCAACCTGTTATTCCACTAGCGTGGCACTAGAGAAGTTTGTAATCCAAAAGCTAGCAAAAAAACATTATAAGACTACAATATATATAATATTGATTCCTACAATCCTGGTTTTTCTTTTTCTCTGGTTGATTTTCCATTTTAAAGCATGTTCAATTGTAAGCTAGACCATGAGCATTCATAATAAGTTGCTTATTTCTTCTTTAATTTAAATCATTCAGATTTCGTTTACTTTGTTTTTTGTATTTTATTAAATTCTATTATTAGTATATGTGTTATTGTTTTATCAAATCGTGAGGAGAGTAGAGAGTAGAGAATAATATTAGTACAACTTAAAATTAGTCTATTAGAGACCAGGTAATATTAACAATGGCTCTAATAAGTAACAAGAGGGAATGAAACATAGATACGAATATGGATGCGGATATGATATGATATCTGATGTTGTAACTTTTGCACTTTAAAATAATGGTCTTTAAGTTCATAAGACTCAGGTTGAATGGCTACATGAAGTGGTTTTCATGTTATCATAGACCTTATGGCCGCTTGAGTAATTGACTTGGGCTTTATAAATGGGCCTTCACATCACAGTTGCACTACCTCTTCAATAAGCAATTGAGCTTTAGTTGAGTAATTGAAATAATGAATGCAAGCATCTTGAAAATGATGATATGTAGGAAACACCGAAAGCAAATCAACTTGAATAGGTAAATTGCACATGGTTGTCTATGTGCACAAAATTCACATTTTTGCGAGGTCTGGAAATCATAGACCATTTCTAAATTGATGCATAGTATGAAATCATAGACCATTTTCTAAGTCCCAAAAAATAACAAATAATTAATTGAAGGCTTTTGTTAATGAATATTCCTTTGCACTCATAAAAAACAAATCAAGTGAGTCCAACTTTACTGGAATGTAGTAAAAGCTAATTAACAAATATCTCTTTTAACTAAAAGCTCTTCCTAAATATATATATATATATATATATTCTCAAAATTATAAGGAATCAAATTATTTTCTCAAAAAATAGGTTTGGCTAAATGCTATAATAAATAAGGAATATATTTGTCAACTTCTTTTTACTTTTGTGTATATATAATGTAGGGTCTATTTTTGTAACCCAAGCCCAAAAGATATGGGTTAAAGGCCCAACGAACCCAAAACAATGAATTTGTAGAGAGTGAGCGAAAGAGCTGGGCTGGTTATGAAGTAAACAATGGTTGGCTAGGTTACTTGCAGTGATGATAACATGAAATAATGCTTAAACAACTCTATGAATGAATGTTCGAAGAGATGTTTTATTAAATGAACAGTAATTACAACATTCAGAGCTACAGTAAAGCTTCTCTCTCTTTTTATCTCGTCCTCCCTCTTATCAGGGACCCCTCTTCTTTATATTGCACCCTTTCCCATCATTTCCATCGTCCACCTGTTCTTCATCCGCGTATCTACTTGAGTACATGTCACGTCATGTGCTTACTTTAGTTCTTTGTGAGTGGCGGTAGCTGAGGTTACACTGTTTAGGGGTCTTCTCCACATAAATGCGGCCAAAAAAGCTATTGCAGTGCATTAAATATGGTGGTAGCAGCTTTTCCTTTAGATATTTCATCGTTCTGATCATCTCCAGACCTACCCAGGACTTATCATTATCATTGGGATTGCTAGGAAGATTATTCGGACCTTACACACGTTTGTTTGATCAAGGTTATTTGTGGCCGAGGAGTAAGACATCTTCGGACCAGTAATGACCTCTTTGGACGGTACTCCCCCTCTACTTCTGGGCTTCCTGCCTTTAGATGGGCCGTCCCCACCCAACTATTGCTCCTCGGAAATATAATACTTCTTAACGCGGTGCCCCAGGCCCGTTAAGTAGCTTTGGGTTTTTACCCCCCACATATAAATAGGAAAAAAAAAAAATTGTTTTCATCCCTAAAGTTTTCATGTCATTTTTCTTTCGTTCCTAAACTTTAGATAGTTATTTTTTATTTTTTGTTTATAAATTGTTGAAAACGTTACAATTTTTCTCCTTAAGCTTTCATACCATATGTCACTAATATATGGTTTCGTGCTACTAGCTCTCCTCTTGTGTTTATTTATTTATTTATTTTTTTAATGTAATGTAATGATGGGATCATGAAGGAAAAACGTGCCAAACTCTCTAATGCTAAAGATAATGCTACTTAATTAGACAAGTAGGATTAAAGTTAACGAAATTCGACGGAAGAACAAAAAGTATAATGTTTTCTATAATTTAAGGACAATAAAAAAATTTAAAGTTTAGGAACTAAAATCAAACTTCAAGATCTTTATATGGACTAAAATATTTTTTAGAAGTACAAATATAACGACTACATTTTCAATAAGAAGAAAGGCAAGTTTTGTTTCACTAAATTTACTGTCACTAAACCTCAGATACAGGGGTATATTATGTTATTTAATTAAATTCCAATATATATATATATATATATATATATATTTGTATTAAATTTAATTATTCTTAGGAAAGATATAATTGTTTATATTTTATTGGTTAATGTAACCATATATTTGAATTTGATTGAAAAGCTTAATATATTACACCTAAATTTTGCCATAAATATAATGAGGAATTTATTACTTAAAAGAAAGGCAAGTTTTGCTTGACTAAATTTACTACAATTAAGAGAAAAATCATACAAGTACTCACAAAAAATAACAGAGGCAAAATGGATAGGTAGAGTGATTATAAAGGACTCCCAAGCATGCAATTGGTGATAATGATCAGCACGGCTGATGCTTCACCAAAATACTTTGCTCCTTCACTTTCAGAAATAAAATTGCATGCATTTGAAATATATCTTAAGGGTTACATTTTTAACATATAAGAGTGTAGTACAAATCTTGTGTTACAATAAACTATAACATGACTATATATAGTAGACTAAACCCTAAACTAATTAATAGACTTTTAGTACAAGTAGGAGCCTTAGCTTGCACACGTAGAAGGATTGGAGTTGGCTCTATGCTATGGTTAGTTAACTAAATGAGAGCTACCAACAAAATGAGAGCCATTCTAGGATTGACATCAAACCAATAAGTTCGACAAATCAGAAATCACTAGCCCACCACATCCTAATTGTGTGTCTTAATTCTTACATTTAATCTTCAACCATTTTATTATTATTGCAATTAGTCATGAGCTCATGAAGTTAACTAGTACTTCATAGCATTTCTAACAAAAACTTCTAATTATTTATTTTAAATATTAACGTTGATATACAATGTTGAATAAGCAAGAATAAATGCAAAAGTCGAAGCATAAAATGGAGAACACAAGGATTATGTGGTTTAGCTTGATAGCTACATTTTCAACATATGAGAGTGTAGTACAAATCAACTTCTAGTTGCCAAAATCAACTTCTAGTTGCCAAAATCAACTTTTTCTCTGAACCATTAAATCCCTAAAAAGGCACATATTAAATTAAATCCCAAAAAACATATATTAAATTAAAGAAGCTAATTCTCATTGTTTGATCTTTAGTTGATTTAGAGTTTCTTAATATTACAAAAAACAAATTAAGAAGGAAATTCTAATGTTATTTCGAACTATTTAATCTGTTGTTCATTTGGACTTTCTTGATCTTAGTTTAATTAATACTTTTTGGTGTTTTCATCTGAAATATTTAGGGTTCAAATCTCTCGTCTCTGGATGTAATTATCAAATTATTATTTTTTAAGAAAAAACAAAAACAAAAAACCAAAAAATGGAAGTTGGGTCGTTTATTCAGCCCATTTCTCAAATTCATCGAAAACAGAGCCCAAAACCTATTTGTTTTATTCTTTCACCCACCCATAATAAGAAACGGTGCAAGCAACTCCTAATTTTAAACAGGGCCCCTTTTTTTTTTTCCTGCTAGTGTAGGTTTGAGTTGTTTCATACTGAATTGCTAATGTTTCTGTCCTATCTTCAATTTGCGTTGAAAACAGAATGTAGAACATTTTCATCTTAATTTTTTTAATCAATTCTTATATGGTAGATTGCATTGGATTTAAACCATAGTTTGATGTTCATATTAGCAAGTATTGACAAAGGACCTTGATAACTCATTGTTATTTGTAAGCTTTAGGCTTTGATCATCTTCAATTACAATTGCAACTTCTCTAACAATCTTTGGCTTAACAGGTTGATGACTTGGCCTTCCAAAATATCATCTATTGCCAATGATATTGCACTTCACTACTTCACATAGAGAGAGAGAGAGAGAGAGAGAGAGAGAGAGAGAGAGAGAGAAATTCTTAGTATGCGTTTGGCATTGGCTTAAAAAGCTAGTTTTTTTACTATTCAACTTATTTTTGATACTATTCATGGGTCTCATTGCACTTTTTGGTGCTATTCACAGGTCCCATTGTGCTATTTTAACTACATTTTAGTTTTATATACGATACTTTCAACAAAAAATTTTCAATTTCAGCTAAATAAGTTGTTCCTTAGTTTTGAATGCAATAGTTTGTAGCTTTTGGCTTTTGCAATATTAATGGACAGACTCTATATATTATGGGCTCCATGTTCAGAGGCCTTAGGAGTTAGGACAAATGGTTATATGGTGCGATATTGGTATTGTCATGGGCCTTATGGCAGCTCGAGTAATGAACTAGGCTTTTATAAATGGGCCTTCACTTACCAATTGCACTTCACTACATCTTGAAAATGATGCTAACTAAGAAACACCGAAAGCATATGATTAGATCAACTTGAATAGGTAATTTGTACATGGTTGTCCTAATGGAAAATGCTAAAGGAATGAGTAATTTTATTTTATCAATGAATGTCATAGGTTGAAAATATCTCTAAAATAAATTAAATGAAATAAATAAAATTTACAAATTGATGTAATAATGAATGTAATTAATGGGCTTCATCAACCACGCAATAAATAAATGTTTGAATTATTTTTTTTTAATAATTTTTTGCATATCAATTAATAAGTTCAATATAGTAAAGCTTGTAATATGCCTAACATAACTTTGTCCTTAATATTTCCAATATGAATTATGTTTCTTCCATTGGGGTCGGTCCTACCACTAGACCAATTAGGCAGTCGCCCAACCTCCCTAAGGCCCCCAAATTTGAATCAATAGGAAAATTTATGTACCAATAAGAGTATAATTTAATCCTAAAATATTAGCTAATGGATTAAAAAAAGAAAAGAAAAGAAAAAGTAATGATGTGAACACAACAAAATTTCACAATAATTTTACAAAATTCCTAAATTAGCATGTCAACTCATTCATGGGCCACCATAAATCTCTAATTTAAATTTCTCGCTATACTAATTTAAGAATGTTGTGACATTTAGTTGAGTCCCTAACATTCCTCAATAGAAATTGTTTTTTTAATGACAACGACAACCAAAAAAAAAAAAAAACTAAGCTTAGTTGGATGATGGACCACCATCCACTCATTTCTTTGTTCTTTATTTATTTTTAATTTATCTTTGTAGTTATATATATATATATATATACACACACACACTAGTTGTTAACAACAACAAAAATTAAGTTTTGTGAAAATTAATCAAGTATCAAAAGGGTTCTCTTGATAATTTGTTGCTAGCATTGAACACAATTTACAAAAAAAAATTAGATGAACAACTCACAAATGAATAAGAAATTCAACAACAAAAACTAAAAAATTTTAAATCTAAACAAATTAGAAGATTTAAAAAAAAAATTAAATATATAAAATCTTCAATTTAAATGTTGTCTAAGGCTCCAAAATCCCTTTGGTCACCTTGTCTTCCATTACCATGCATGATTTTTGTTTTGCAATAGCCAATGAATCCAATGAGAGAGAAAAAGAGGCAGAGATAGAGATTTGAAGGGTTTTTCTTTTCATCTTATTTCATTTTTACTAATTTTAAAAAATAAAATAAAATATTTATACTTAACTAGGCACTCTTTTGTTTCATTATTTTTAAGTAAATAAACAGGTTTTAACTAAAAAAATAAGTGTTCCCTCAAAACTATAGAGAATTAATATAGACTAATTCAATATAATAAAATATTTATACTTAATTATAAATCTCTTGATAAAAAGTCAAGATTTTACTCTTTTTATAATGTGAAGTTATCCATTTTCATCGTTAGGGGCAAAACTAAAATTTTAAAAATGAGGGGTCAAAATAATAAACAAATATAAAAATTTAACCAATTTAATTTAAGGTATTGATAAAAGAAATATGAAGAGTTATTCTAGGGAGGAGGGAAACATATATTTGTTAATTACAGGGGTGAAAATTTAATTCTTGAAAAGTTTGGGGGGTCTTTTAGATAGTTCCGCCCCTGCTCATAATCTTAGAAAAACACTCACCTTGAAAGATAATGCAATAAAATATTGAAATACAAAAGCCATTGAAAAAAACTAATTAAAACAGATAAAAAAACATATACTCTTTGGAAAGGAAAAAAGAAAAGTTTAATTTTGATTAATTGTTTCACTAAGAACAGCTATGTTACAAACTATGAATATTTCTTTTAAATAACTAGTTACTTCTGTAACAATCTCTGGTTTGTAATGAATTTTGGTTACTTTGGCTCTTATAAGTCTTTTAGTGACCAAAATAAATATGTAAAAGTGGTCTTTGGCAGTGGTTCTTATCACTTCTTTTGTGAGAGGTGAGCCCAAAGATTTATATAACTTAAGGGTTTAATTATTGATTATGCATATTTAAGTACATGAAATTTACTGTCAGTAACTTTTATTTGATAGAATAGTTCGCATCAAAACAAAGCTTAGATTTTTTCTAGAAATTATATATTTCAAGGATGGTATTCATTTTGTGCCCCTGGTTAGTGAGAAACTTTGGGAAGACAATGATTATAAAATCCTAACTTCTATTTTTTCTTTTAAGCCAAAATTGATAAGCATCCTACTGAATTCATATTCGAAAAGAGGAGCTTAGATTCTGAAATCCATAATGGTACTTCTTGAATGATGCCAGGTGAAAATGCTCCGGTATGACCTGAGACAGCTTATATCACCATGAGGCTGAATTGAATTTAAAAGGATCCATCAGTACTTTATAAAAAGGTTGAGGGCCACAATTCAGTTTGTTGATTTACAAGTTATTTTGAGTTCTAAACTTTCTCATGTTGGATAACGAGCAATCAATATCATCCCCTAGAGTTGTGGACTTGCCACCCCAACAGTAGAAGGGCTCATTTTTTTTTTTCTTTTCTTTTCCTGTAGTAGAGTGGGAAATAAATGTTAGGTGGATACTAAATATCTAACTTTATCAACTTCTTGTTTCTCTTTGGATGACCAACTTCTCACACGATTACCTTTTAATATGCAGGCATTCAGCAAACATTTTAATTCAGGCAGATACGTAGTAGATAGGCACAACCTAAGTCACTTATGAAATGTAGAAAAAAGCATCAATTCATGAGAGGGGTGTGGAAATCAAGGGGGATTCTACTACGTGCTTGGATATGATAGCCTTCCTTCTTAAAAAGAATGAGTGTCAGTGGCTATCCCACTTATGGCTACAATGGCAGAAGCAAACTGGAAAAAGTTGGCATAAGTATGTTCTCTTATATTTGGTAGTGGAACTGTATTTGTGAGAACAAGTTTCAGAATTTGTTGCATCTTTGACTTCTTTTAGTACGTATGTCAACCATTAACCGAGATCCTTCATAAACACATATATTCTAGCACTGTATGTCAAGGATAAAACACAAGAATGAAATCTCAATTCTATGCCTTCTTTTTCTTATTCTTTATAAGCGTTATGATATTTTGAGTATTTTAAACTTGTCTAATTTCACATGCTGAATTTCTCAATTTGTTACCTTGAAACTCTGCAATACATTGAAATTGCATTTCTTTACTTTCATATGATAATTATTCATCCTGAATTTGTTTTCTTCACGCATGATATGGAAATGTTAGTACATTTTAAATTAAATATGTTGAAATTCAAAATAACCGAAGATGGATAAAGAGATGAGTTATAATAAAATTTGTTGAAGAAAGAGTTACTTGTATGGAAGTTAGATTAAATAAATTAAGAGAAGTTTTTTTTTTTTTTTTTTTTAAATTAATAAATAACATGTAGGTTATGTGAAGGGTTGGAAGACTATATATACAGTTATGCTATGGACTAAGTTCATATCAAGAGTGAATGAAGAAAATAGTTAAAAGCAAAGAGTGTTGTGTGAGAGAATGAATTCAATAATATTCCTAAATACTTGAGAAATTTCGGGCCAAAGAAAGGTGTTCTTCTGGTGGAGCTTTGGGCTTGAACACTTTGTGCAGAAGCTGTTCTAGCCATACAACATTTGTTAGGCTGTTGTATCCTGGGAGAGACAAGTCAGAGAAGGTCTACATCGGTTACAAAGTTTAGCCAACCAAGGGCTTGAATCTCCTTTAAGAGAGCGAATGCCGTGCCTCAGTCCAAATAGTGTTGTGTAATTTCTCTCTTTAAATTAATAATATTCAGCGTACTATTTAGTTTCTCTTAGTGTTGTTTCCATTATTATTATATTTGCACCAACAATTTTAAGGAGATTCAATCTCATGGAGCCTACACAAGAGAAACCAAATGAGCTTGTTGGAGATCTCAACAAGCCCTTTCGCTTTAAGGGAGTCCACTTCAAGAGGTGGAAAGGAAAGGTCCTCTTCTACTTGAGTCTTCTCAAGGTCGCCTACACCCTCACTGACAAGAATCCATTAAAGGTTTCTACCGATGAGATGAGTGAGGAAGAATATAGTCTCCATCAAGAAAAAATAGATAAGTATACAAAAGATTAATATAATTGTTGCTCTTATCTTTTGAATTGTCTTGCCGATATTTCTATGATTATTATGATACAACTTACAATTCTGCCAAAAAAATTTGGAAAGCTTTACAAAGCAAATATGATACCGATGAGGCAGGCGCAAAGAAGTATGCTACCAGTAGATTTTTCCGTTACCAAATGGTGGATGAAAAATCGGTAGTGGATCAAGTACAAGACTTCCAAATGATTGTGGCAGAATTGACATCTGAATGCATAAAGACTGGAGACAATTTGGTGGTAGCTGGCATAATTGATAAACTACCACAATCTTGGAGAGAGTTCCAAAAGACTTTGCGGCACAAATAAAATGAGACATTCTTGGAGACTTTGATCACACGCATCCGTGTGGAGGAGGAGGCTAGAGGACAAGATGCACTCATGACACAAGAGAGCAATGGTAATTCCACCACAAAGGTAAACCTTATTTCAGCCAATAATAATATGCCCAAAAATCATTTTCCTAGAAATAGTCAATTGAAGCCTAAAAAGAGAGCCTTTAAAAATAATAATAAACCTCAAGGAAGGAGAAACCCAAATAAAAATTACAATAAGAACCAAAGACTCCCTTCACAAGATCAATTTAATAGATCATGTTTTGTTTATGGCAAGAGTGGGCATATTGCTCGATTTTTCAAATTTCAGAAACGTGAATCTGTCTCACAGGCTAACGTAACCGAAGAGCCTTTAGTGGCTATGATCACAGACATCAATATGGTGCAATATGTTAAAGGGTGGTGGGCAAATTCTGGTGCTAATAGGCACGTCTGCTATGATAAAAATTGGTTCAAGTTGTACACTCCTTTCGAAGAAGAAAAAACTATTATGCTTGGTAACTCTAGCAAAACCAAGGTTCTTGGGAGTGGTGAGGTTTAATTGAGATTCACTTATGGACGTGTGCTAACATTGAAAGATGTACTTTACACTCCATCCATGAGAAAGAATCTGATGTCAAGTTTTTTGCTTAACAAGGCTGGCTTCAAGCAAACTATGGAATCTGATAATTATGTAATCACTAAAAAGGGATCATTTGTGGGCAAGGGTTATGCTTGTGATGGAATGTTTAAATTGAATGTTGAGAATAATAACGCATCTACTAGCTCAGTTTATATGCTTTCTTCTATTAATTTTTGGCATGCTCGTCTGTGTCATATAAATAGTAGATATGTGGGAATCATGAGTAGTTTAGGATTACTTCCAAGACTGTCAAAATATTTTGCAAAATGTGAAACTTGTAGTCAAGCTAAGATTACAAAAAAGCCTCATAAAAGTGTTGTAAGAAATACCGAATTGCTTGAGTTAATTCACTCTGATTTAAGTGAATTTGAGGGAATTTTAACTTGTGGAGGAAATAGATATATTATCACTTTTATTGATGATTTTTCAAAATATACAACTATTTATTTGTTGAAAAATAAAAGTGATGCTTTTGAAAAATTTCAAGATTTTTTAAAAGAAGTTGAAAATCAATTCGGAAGAAAAATAAAAAGAATAAGAAGTGATAGAGGTTGCGAGTATGAATCAAGTGCATTCAACTCATTTGTTCTGTCTTTGAGAATTATTCATGAAACTACTGCACCATATTCACCTGCTTCTAATGGTATGGCTGAAAGAAAAAATAAAACTTTAATGGAGTTAACAAATGCCATGTTAATTAAATCTGGTGCACCTTTACATTTTTGGGGTGAAGCTATTTTAACTGCATGTCATGTTTTGAATAGGGTGCCACATAAAAAGTTACACACCACACCTTTTGAGATGTGGAAAGGACATAAGCTAAATTTGGGATATTTGAGAGTATGGGGTTGTCTTGCTTATGTAAGGCTTACTGACCCTAAAATGCCTAAATTACGTATAAGAGCTACTACCTATGATTTTCTTGGTTATGCGATTAATAGTGCAGCCTATAGATTTTTTTATTTTGAAAACAAAATAATTTTTGAATCTAGTGATGCAATTTTTCATGAAGAAAAATTTCCTTTAAATTGAAAAGTAGTGGGGGTGAAGAAAATATTTTGTCACAACCTAGTTCTTCTACTTCATATCTACAAAATCAAGGAAATTTTGAAATGGAACCTAGAAGAAGTAAAAGAGCTAGAGTTGAAAAGGATTTTGGTCCTGATTATTATGTTTTTCACATTGAGGAAAATCCCCAAAATTTAAAAGAGGCTTTAGCATCACCTGATGCTATATTTTGGAAAGAGGCTATAAATGATGAGATGGAATCTATAATTTCTAATAGAACTTGGAAATTAGTAGATCTTCCACGGGGTTGTAAGACCATAGGTTGTAAATGGGTCCTTAGAAAAAAAATTGAAACCAGATGGATCAATAGATAAGTTTAAAACTAGACTTGTTGCAAAAGGCTTTAAACAAAAAGCTGATCTTGATTTC
Source organism: Quercus cerris (assembly GCA_963669245.1). Classification (NCBI taxonomy): domain Eukaryota; kingdom Viridiplantae; phylum Streptophyta; class Magnoliopsida; order Fagales; family Fagaceae; genus Quercus; species Quercus cerris. Next base: position 84,899,934 of record OY770007.1, read on the forward strand.
TTTGATACTTTTTCTCCGATAACAAGAATTACATTTGTTAGATTGTTAATTGCTATTACTGCAATTTTTGATTTGAAAATTCATCAAATGGATGTAAAAATTGCTTTTCTAAATGGGGACCTAGAGAAAGAGATTTACATGGATCAACCCGAAGGCTTTGTAGAGCTTGGACAAGAAAGCAAGGTATGTAAGCTAACTAAATCCCTATATGGCTTAAAACAAGCACCTAAGTAGTGGCATGAAAAGTTTGATTCTTGCATGATTGAGAATGGTTATAAATCAAATGAATGTGATAAATGTATTTATTCTAAATCATGAAATAATTTACATGTTATTATTAGCCTCTATGTGGATGATATGTTGATTTTTGGCTCAAATATGCATGTTATAAATGAGACAAAAAGTATGCTTAAAAGCCATTTTGATATGAAAGATCTTGGTGAGGCTAATTTTATTTTGGGCATGAAAAGTACAAAAGTATGTGATGGAATATATCTTGATCAATCACATTATGTTGAGCAAATATTGAGAAAATATAATTTTCATGATCACAAAGGTATAGCTACTCCTTTTGATTCTAGTGTTCATTTATTTCCTGTGAATAATGATGATGAGATTTTTAATCAAAATGATTTTGCTAGTATCATTGGTAGTTTGTGTTATGCTATTGATTGTACTAGACCTGACATTGCATATGCAGTAGGAGTGCTAAGCAGATTTACTAGCAAGCCTAGTAAAAATCATTGGCTAGCTATTGAGCAAGTCATGAGATATTTAATTGGTACCAAAAACTATGGCTTATTTTACAAAAAATACCTTACTGTGATTGAAGCTTTTAGTGATGCCGATTGGAATACTTTGTCAGGTGATTCTCTTTCTACCACTAGTTATAATTTTACCTTAGGTAGTGGTGCTATTTGTTGGAAATCTAAAAGGCAAACAATAATTGCTAATTCAACAATGGAAGCTGAATTCATAGCATTAGCTTCAGCTAGTGAAGAGGCAAATTGGCTTAGAGATTTATTGTATGAAATTCCACTTTGGGAAAAGCCAATTCCACCTATATTTATTCATTGTGATAGCACTACCGCAATTGGTAGAGTTAAAAACCGTTACTACAACGGTAAATCCAGACCTATAAGAAGAAAGCACAGTACTATGCGATCTTATTTGAGTAGTGGCATCATAACTATGGATTATATTAAATCTAATAATAACCTTGTAGATTCGTTTACCAAGGCCTAGGCAAAAGATAAGGTCTAGAATACATCGAGGGAGATGGGACTAAAGTCCATAGAATCATGAACCATGTATGAGGATACCCAACCTAAGGACCAGAGATCCTGAGAATTGGGTTCAATGGGAAAAACGAATCATATGATGGTCGTAAGAAATGCACTATTCATTTTTTTAAAAATTATTTATTTTCTAAATAATTTTTTAATTGTTCATCCCTATGATGTAAGTGCATTTATCCTATAATGTGGAAAGGTTGAGTAAAAAACTCTTAATGAAATTTGTAGCTCGTATGAGTGGGGTGTCAGAATTACAGGAGCACCCTTGACAAAATTTCACCTATGTGAGTGTGGGAGTGGGGCCGCTCCCTATAAGATTTGGACTTAATCTCAAATACACTCATGAAACTGGGATCAGCACACAGCCGTAAAGTGCTAGCTATAAAAGCTCATGTCAACACCTGGATCATTATGTGTGAGCAGTAATACTTTATTTCCCTTAAACAGTCATAATTCAAGTCGAAGACCACTACTGACTATGGAGTAGAGATTGTTGTTTCACTAAGTGAAGGTTCAATGTAGATCACACCTTCATGATGCATAATAATCCTTCTTTGCCCGGTAATCTCTCATTTTCCAAATTTAATATTAAAACGAGTGGGGGAATGTTAGTACATTTTAAATTAAATATGTTGAAATTCAAAATAACTGAAGATGGATAAAGAGATGGGTTATAATAAAATTTGTTAAAGAAAGAGTTACTTGTATGGAAGTTAGATTAAATAAATTAAGAGAAGTTTTTTTTTTTTTTTTTAATTAATAAATAACATGTAGGTTATGTGAAGGGTTGGAAGACTATATATACAGCTATGCTATGGACTAAGTTCATATCAAGAGTGAATGAAGAAAATAGTTAAAAGCAAAGAGTGTTGTGTGAGAGAATGAATTCAATAATATTTCTAAATACTTGAGAAATTTCGGGCCAAAGAAAGGTGTTCTTCTGGTGGAGTTTTGAGCTTGAACACTTTGTGCAAAAGCTGTTCTAGCCATACAATATTTGTTGGGCTGTTGTATCCTGGGGGAGACAAGTCAAAGAAGGTCTGCACCGGTTACAAAATTTAGCCAACGAAGGGCTTAAATCTCCTTAAAGAGAGCGAATGCCGCGCCTCAGTCCAAATAGTGTTGTGTAATTTCTCTTTTTAAATTAATAATATTCAGCATACTATTCAGTTTCTCTTAGTATTGTTTCCATTATTATTGTATTTGCACCAACAGAAAGTATGCTGGCCAAATTAATACCTGACTACTTATTATTTTTGGATTACAAAATGATCTTTGCTGCATGATCTTTCTCTTATTGGGTGTAATCTATACTTATTGCCTATCTCAAATTTTTATTGTGTTTAAATCCTGGTTTTTGTTTATCTTTTGTTGGCTTATCCAATCTGAAACAAGCTCAATGTTAGTTTGTACAGCAGTTAATGACAACGGTGGTGGCAAATATCTCTTGTTAATTGCTGTGGTGTTTCTCAAAATATTAGCCATTGAAGCTCTGACATCTCCAGCACTGTTACCTGCATGTTTCATATCTTATTCTACTTCTCCTTTTTTTTTTTTTTTCTTTTTCTACAAATGGTTGCATCATCACATATTAAATAAAAGAATAAGTAAGTTTTATTTATAATAGACCACAATGTTCATGCACTATAATTCCAACCTCATTCTCATAAGTATTCAATACAAATCTTGCTTTACTATGTTAGGGAAAATGATATGGAGGTGATGTATTTGGCTTGCTATGTTGATCTTTTCAAAGGTATAATGATAATCTGGTTGGAAATTCAAAGCTGACAACTATAGCATATAGTACTCCTGGAATCAACATCTTAAACAATGAGCTTGTAATGATCTCAAACAAGACTGAGCAATGGACCCGGCCCACCTAAAAACCCAACCGACCCGACCCGACAGGTTTTGGGCGGGTCTGAAAATATTCGGGTCGGGTTTTGTTTGTTTTACTGATTCTTGGCTTGGAGGGTTGTGGTTTGTGTGTGTTAATTTTTGTTCACATTGCTCTATTTTTAGTTGGTTCTTAGGTTTCTGGGTTTGTTTCGGTTAATGGGTTTCTGTTGTTTTACTTATTATTACTTTGTTTTTATTTGCTTCTTAGGTTTCTGGGACTGCTTTGGTTAATGGGTTTTTCTTTTAATTATGGTTCACAAACCTGTGAGTCTCTCTATCTTCCTCTAACATTTTCAATATCTCTGTAAATATTTTGATGATATATTTATAAACCTTATATGGGTTTTTTGTTTTTGATGTTATAGAAACAATGGCTGTTCCTTTGCTGACAAAGAAGATTGTTAAGAAGCGTGTGAAGCATTTCAAGCGCCCACAAAGTGACAGGAAGATTTCTGTCAGGGTTGTTTCTTTGCCCAAACTTGTTCATACCCTTTTGTTGTTTTTATCTAATTTTAATGTTTGTGTGTGTTATTCTGGTCTGAATTTTTAATTCAAATGTTTGTTGGTATTATGTCATCGTTTGACAATGTTTCGATTGATTGGACGGGGACCCATTTGTTCAAATCTTAAGTACAAATCGTATGCTTTCTGCAAATTTATATTTTTCACATGTTTCCATTAATATTTATGGCAGCTTTGGGCACATTTTACAAGTCTTTAAAACTTGCACATCTGAGTATAAAGATTAGAGACTTGCATAGCTATTTTTGGCCTCTTTTTGTGTCCAAGTCCTAGCATTAAGGTAATGAGTAGATGGTGATGCAAAACATTAGTTGTATGACTCAAATTCACTAGGGGTGTACTTGCTATGAAGGGAAAGATGCTCTTGATATGTTGATGCATGCTCATTCTTGGAAATTGTAACATGAAATGCCTGTTAGACAGCTGTTTGATGCCCTTTTGTTTGGCTGTAATACAATTGAGAGAGAGAGAGAGAGAGAGAGAGAGGGGGGGTTAGGGGGAGCATAGAAACTTAAAACTAGTAGCCATATCTTTATCAGATGCACATCAGATGGTTATAAATTAGTTTGCAACCATTAAAACAGAGTAATAGAAAAAATTTATGCTTTATAAATTAGTTTTCAGAATACGCTTAACTATGTTCTACTTCACTATATTTTCCTAAGTTTGCAACATTTAAGTTGGGGATCTGAATTGAAAATAAGATTATTTTAACATTTAAGTCTACGACCTTGTATCATATTCCCCTTCAATCGTGTGTGGTTATGTAAGGAGAGAAAATAAATATGACAATTCTAATGGTTAGATTAAACTTCAACTAGAATATCATATGGTTAGATTAAACTTCAACTTATTGGTATTGTTTTTCCTCAAATCTAATTATAGGCTTAACGCACAAATAAAACAAGCTGAAAGAATTGTTGATAGGTAAAGGGCTAGCTCAGTCTTGGTCTCGGAAAGAGGAGAGTTGTAAGTTCAATTCAATGAGTAATTTGTGGTTCATTATGGGCCAGTTTTTCTTCTTTCTGCTAGTGCCTTTCGTCCCCAAGTCATCTTCACGTGCTTCTTCCTTGTTATTTATTTGTCATCCTTTGCATAACTTCTTTGTGCCCTGTGAAGTCTATGAAGCTATATGTCAAATGGGAATAGTACTGCATTTTCCTTTGCTTTTGATAATGTGAATCTTGGATAAGATGTAAAATCAGCTCTAAATCAAGTCAATTCCGACTAGAAAATTGGGTACCAATTATTTAACTAGTACACATCATCCCATATTCGACATTGGTCTAAATGTCAGTCAATATGTAAAATAAAGTGTTTTTGTTTTTTACTCAAATTTTTCTATTACTTTATTCACCATAATCATTTGGCCATCCTGCATTTTCATGACATGTACAGTTGTCTTCTATTTACTGCCACTTTTTTCTTATGGCCGGAAGAGAAGACTTCAAGTGGAATTGACATTGAGTTATATGTTGGATTGGTGTTTGCAGTTTTAGGATTTTTTGTGTGGTTTGTGGATGACAGTTTGGAGTTAGCGAAGAATGTGAAGTAGTGGAATGTAAAGATTATCTCAGTGAGTATTGTTTTTCTTGATCTGGTTGGTTGTTTTGATCTTAGTTATGTTGAATGGGATATGAGTATATCGATGTCTGTGGCCATTTATTATTAGGATTTGATGTGAATGTATATTGCAAATGTGCAGATTAGCAAGAATAAGCAACACCAAGATAGAACTGTAGCATTGGATGTGTGGGAAAAACTAGAAGATTTTGTTCGGTCACGATCACATTCTTGATGTGCACCGACTTTTTACCAATAGATATTTTGCTTGAAAAATCAATTACCCATATTTACAAATTTGGATAGTCTGGAGTTTATGTCAAAAGTTGGAACTTTGATAAAAATAAGTAGGGCATTGTAGTTGACATTGTTTATTTTAGGTGTGTGTGTATAATTGTTAATGTAAGACTTGGTCTTTGTTTTCATGAATTTTGGTGAACTTCAAGGTTTTCCATTCATAGTAGTTGATACAAAGGATGTGTTTTGATAGTAGTTGATACAGAGGATGTGTTTTGCAAGAACACTGAATGAAGTGTTATGTGTTAAGTCACACTACAATTTCCTTAATGGGTAATCGGAGATGGACCATACAATTTTATGTTTTTATTGTGTATATTCATTTAATAGTCATAAATGTGGTTTGCTGAGGAGATTTTAGCTCTTATTTTCTATTGTTAATAGTAGATTCAGATAGTTAAATAGTATGATTTTTCGCTCTTTTAGTTTGAGGGTGAAGATACTGCATTGGTTTGAAACTTTGAATGTTTTACTTCAAATGATTCGATATTGGATTTTTTTTTTTTTTAATGAGAGATTATTATTGCAAAAAAGAATATAGTAATATTTAGTATAAAGGCTCAAGGAAAACAAGCAGCAGTAAAAAATAAAATTAAAAAATTAAAAAATTAAAAAAAAATTTTAAAATTTTTTAAAATTAAAAAATTAAAAATTTTAAAAATTTCCAACCCGAGACCCGAAAAACCGACCCGATTACAGACCCGATATTTCAAGTTGGGTCGGGTTTCAGGTCACAGTAAACCCGATCCGACTTGACCCAACCCAATATCACTACTAATCTCAAAGATCAAAATGCACTCAGAGTTCAAATGGCAGTACACAAGTAAGGGGAGGATCTATAGGTTTTTGTGAAAGAAATGCTCCTATCTCGTTATTGCTGAAAAGGACTTAGTTGCTCTTATGTCATCCTAATTCCTTTTTGTCTTGATTTTAACTTTTGGCTTGTAGATTCTATATCCCCATGTTCTTCCACTTCCATCGTGCATCGACATCATCCCTTTTTCATTGGACCCTCTCCTAGCTTAAAAAAAAAAAAATCTTATTCTGCAACAAAGTACAAGAAGGGAGTTCTAAACTGAATCTAGTTTTGGGCCTCATTGAGAATACCAAGGAAAGAGACAAAGCTGGAAGAGGTGCCCCCTAATAAGGCATTTGGGTAATCATCCCCTTTTTCACGGGACCCCTTAATGAGCCTCATTTAGATCGGATTAACACACAATTTTGACATTTCAAGTTAGTGTCAACAATTTTAGTGTTTGATTATTTAAATTTAAGCTCCATTTGGTTATAGAAAAAATGTAGGAGGAAAAAGAAAAAGAAAAAATTGAAATTAAAATCTTAAATTCTTTAGAAGTGGAACAAGAAACTACAATGAATACTCACTTGTAATGATGAGTTCATTTTATTTTAGTCAACAAAACATTGTGTACATCTCTTTCTCTCACTTATCAATAACATGCCAGGCATTAATGGGCAAGGTTCATATATTACATGAATCCATGTGACTGCTCAAATCCTAGACATTGCAACTAAGACCATAAGGATCTAAAACTCCTAATACTTCCACAGGTTCATTCATATCAATTTAAACTTAGTCCTCTATAAATTTATCAATTATAATTGAACAACTTCATTATTGTTTTTTGATTCAAGTATTGCTGGTTTTTATTGTATCTGATTATGCCTTTTCTCCAAACAGAGTTGGTTCCAAAATTATATATGCAGCAATAGCAAAGTATTAGATACTTTAGTGGCTTAAGTTCCTTAATGAAGATGTGTGCAACCACAACATATGAATGTATGTGGGCAATTATTATGCCTTTTTTTCCTCTCTTTTTTTTTTCCTTACCAAATGGATGGTTTAGTTTTGGTCTCTAGGCCTTGCGTCTTCCTACACAAGTTCATAAATTTAGATACAGAAGTTAATTATGTTTATTTCAATCATTTAACTTTATTAAATGAGCAAATATATTTAATTGATTCTAATTCTATATTCCAGATGGCAAAACTTGAGGTTTTGTTGGACAAAGAAAAAGTGCGGGAAGTTAGCAGTTATCAGTTCTTCAAAGTGATACAATGATCTTTAGGTGGGAAAAGTTCTTATGAATAATATTAATTTTCAGATTAAATGGACTAGGGAAAATTTAGTCTTGTCAGCCAAGAACCCTTGTTCTTTTCATCCACCATCAAATATAATATTGCATATGGAAAGGTGGTGCAAGAAGTAAAGAAATAAGAGTTGCAACTGAACTTGCCTATGCTGGTCTTTTACTGATACATTGCTTGAGGTTCTAACTTCTGGTCAATGTCTATACTTTAGATGATCCTTTCATCTTGATAATCATCTAAGTTGTTAATATATTTTGGAAATTTGAAATTTGCAGCTGAGTGGACTCCATGGGTGGTGAGGCTCCGGACTTATTTTTCTTGTGGACAGAAGCAAACAGCTTCCATGGCAAGAGCAATTTCTAAACACCGATGGATTTTAACTTTTAAATGCAGCTAAAAGTGCATTTGATGCTAGCTTTGAGAGAATACCACAAGAGGCATTGGACATGAATGTACACAAACTATTGTTCTGATTGCTTATCATTTGAGCATGATCAAGAATGCCAATATGATTGATGTCTTTCATAGACGATAGATGTTTGAAAAAGTAATGTTAAAAGTATAGTCATAACATACTCTCTTTAATCACATATCGAGCCATTTCACATGTGTCTCAACTAGTTTAATTGATCAAGTGATAACTGGAAAAAAAAAAAAAAAAAAAAAAAAAAAAAAAAAAAAAAAAAAACATATTAATCAAGTCATAATTGTAATGTTGTCACTCTTTCCTTTCAGAAAGTCATAATTGTTGGAAAAATTGGAAATGGGTAATGCATAGTGACTGCATTATTGCAAAGATCGTTTGATCCTAAATTAGGTCACCGGATGGAATTGAAAATTGAAAGGTTAAATTGAAGTGGATGAGTTGATAGATTGGTCTTTTCAGTCAAGAATCAGTTATGTTCAATGACTCATCCATGCCAGCACTGCATATGAGAAAGAAGGAAATGCAAACAAGGTGGAAAGCAAAGCTGCATCAAAGTTACAAATGCACAAGGGTTTGTAAGTGGCTTACAACAAGTTAGTACAACAAAACATTCTCCTAAACTCATAATTCAATAGTTCTTAATGATCCAAGTTACTAAGTCAATCGAGCTACTTCAGAGTAAAATAACATTTAATAGCTTTCAACGGATAAAGAAAAATGGAGGCTTTATTACTTCAATTTTTTTCTCCCTACAATTGATAAATGTAGGATTATAAATTTTTGTTTTGGAGTTTAGCATTTGCTCACAGACTCATTGGAACACACAACTTCATTTAGTTTCATCCAAATAAAATGCAGGACATCATATCATGCTAATACTATGAGGATTCCAATTATCCAGCAGGCAGAAGAAACAAGTAGACATTAGATGTCCAAGATACCAAATACACTAAAAGCTGAATCTGAACGTATAATTGAAGATGCACTGAATAGAGTGATGCTGAACCAGGCTACAACTGTCGTGGCCTATCCATTATCTGCATGGTGATCAAAATAGAATTATCATAGAGAAAGGAGATCTTGAGACTTTGATTGTGAATTTGCCACCTTGACAATGCGAGAAAACTGTGTGTTTTTCTACTGTAGAGTTGCAAATTATAGTAAGGTAGATATTAATTAGAAACAACTCCATCAAGTACTTTTTAGATGATTGATCCTATGTGACATGCAACTTGACTCGTGGTTGCATTTCATGTCCAGGCATTTTGCAAACATTTAGGTCACATGTCTAGCAAATATGAAGTTAATAGCTATCATCTAATGGTGCGTTCGGATTCTCAGACGCATCTGTTAATAGCTTAATGGAAATTCATCTACTATCAGTGTTCTTGCACTTCAATTCTGCAAGAGAGGAAAATTTAGTTATTAATCTAAAAGCTAGAGAAAAGCATTATTAGGACTATAATATAATATTACAATCTAATCCTTTCTTACTAAAGTCATCTGCAAAAAATTTCCTATACCAAATTTCCTATACTAAAGTAAACTTGCAATCCTGATTTTCTTTTTCTTTTTTTCTCAGAATTTGTTTTCCATTTTGGAGCATATTAAATTGTAAGCTAGACAATGAGCATTCATAAGTTAATTATTTCTTCTTTAGTTTATATTATTCATATTTATTTTTATTGTGATTGCTTTATTAAATCATGAGGAAAATCAAAATCTATATAATTTTAAATTCATCAATTGAGTCTTTGACTGTAATCAGCTTGATTTTAACTTCTACTTATCAAAACCAACTATAGTTTTTTTTTTTTTTTTTTTTTTTTTGGAAATTGTTGTTGGGTTCCAAATCATTCATGAAGTAAGTGGCAACCTGAAATACCAATGACAATCCAATCCTTGGTATAGGGAAAAATCATAAGAAGAGAAGTTCAGTGACATTAATTTCAACCATGTTTGATTACATCTATGCGCACACTTTGAAATTAAGGACGAAGGAACGACAAGATTTTATAATTAGTCTTTTCTTTTTCACTTATTCGATAGAACAAATGAGAGCCATTTTTGTTTTACAAGTTAGAGTTTTCTTTAAAATACCAAAGTCACCTTGACACTTTATATATATAAATATATATATATATATATTATACACTATTTTTAAGGAATTCATTTTGAGTAAAGAATTTGAGGAATTCACATAGAAACGTTGTACAAAATCTAACATATTCTATACAGTTATGTCCATATGTTTATAATGTACAAAAATTGTGTCTTTCAAGTTTCAACCTCTTATATAAACCTCTTTCTTCTTCATATTTTTCTATTTTAGTGACCAAAACCTCATCTTTAATTGGACACTATCTAATTTATTATATAACGCCAAAAAATAGAACAAACAAGCAATATTGACTAACTAATATGCAAATTAAAAACAAAAAATAAATAGAGGAAATGGATAGTTCAAGGCTTCTTATTTCTTTCCATGAATGTATGAAAATATCTTCCTAGGAAGCAATATTGTAAAAGGAATTTTGTTGAACTCTAAAGTCATAGTCCATTTAATTTTTTTTTTTTTAGATAAATAATTTTTATTATTAAATTAATTCTATCTAAATAAATACTCAAAATAGTGACAATTGATTCAAGTAAAATTAAGATATAATATCTAATAAAGATGGGTTCAAGTTACACCTGATATAACTCTAAAGAGCTACACATTTTTTAAATCATTGGATTTAAGTAGATTTAACGATAAAAAAAAGACCCTCATTAATGTTAATATTCTGATTAGGATCTCATTAATTATCCATCATTTATTATATTTTATATCTATCTCTAAACCCAAAAAAAGTGTTATAGACTCTCTCTCTACGTTTCTCTCTCTATCTCTTTCTCCTCCACCGTTATTCCACCTCCATGGATAGATTGCCGGTAGAATAAGAAATAAAAAAAATAAATAAAAATAACTGCGGAACACTGACATTTAGAGTTTTGTGAGAAGGAAAACAAAAATGAAAACAAAGAGAAAGAGATAGAGAAGGAAAACAAGTAAATGCAAACAGAAAGCAAGAACTTGCATTAATCAATAGAAAAGTTTCAACAGATTCTAAAAAATTATCACTACTATTTGGAGAACATGTCCCTAAATTTGAAGCGGCCTTAATTTAATTTAATCTAATTTTTCCTGCCTTAATTATATTGAAGACATCATTGCCGAAGGGTCAACTGGAGCTTATTGAATTGCCAAACTAGTAATAAAGACATCAAACTCATGGTGGATTCCCTGCATGCTAGTTTTTATCTCTAGGTTGTTTGATTTGTAGAATATTCTCTGCTCCTATGAGTCTAAACACTCAAAAGAATATATGGAGGCCATTCATAAGGAATAAAGGCACTACAAGAGATCCTCCTTGTGGCCATAAAAAATGGATGTATTCCTTTTTTTTACTTTCTCTTTTTAAAAATACTTATTGTCACATTCTTAATGTAAATTAAAGACAATTAACTCAATTGATAAAGTTTTTTTTATCATAAAATAATTCATTATCTAAAACTAAAAGATTTAACTTAGGAAAGTAAGACAACGTAGCTTTGCCCTACTTAAAGCTAGCCCTAACATTGGGCCTATTTTCCCTTTTAGGAAATCAAAAACTAAGCAAGTTAGGTATGGAATTTTTCAAGCTTGGTATTGCATGACCACAGCCCAAATTTCATAACTTTTCTGCATTATTATATGGAACATTTATCAAGCTTCTTCCCCACCACACCCCCCCCCCCCCAAAAAAAAACTCCAAATTCAGGGAAGATGAACCTCATTCCTCGATCTCTTGTACAAATGTCAAAAAAATTATTAGCTTAACTTGATGGTATTTTCGTTTCACCTTTCACATCCTTAATACTCATTCTTATTTATTTGTTTTTTGACTTAGTTCTTATGAAGGACAGTAAGTCCATTCCCCTTTATATAATAGGCTTACCTGTTTTTTGGTAGAAATAATGGACTTACCAGAAGTTTGATACTTAGTCCTCTGTTTATTGGTGTGTTGAAAATGTGGTATTCAATTTTTAACGTAACTTAGTGCTACTTATCAATTACACAAACCAAGTTTACCTTCAAATTGAGTTGGAGAAATCTCCTCCTTATAAATTAGTATGTCATAAGACCATCCATATGTATTAAATCACATGATTCATTAAAATATTTAAACAATTCATATAACTATTGAGTAAATCATATGACTTCAAGCAAATACCAAAATAAAAAATCAAACGAATAAATATAAACATGGAGAGTTTGTTAAGTTGCCACGTGATGGGTTAGAAGAACATTTCTTCAGTTTGGAAGTAAACTTAACCCAAATTCATACATAGTCTTTCACACCGAAGCCAAAATTATAAAGAAAAAAAGAACTCACCACCACCATACCTAAAAACAACAATGATAAATTTATGCTAAGGACAAATATATATTGCATTGAATTTTAAATTACCTTTATTTGAATCTGAGTCTACAATGATAAAAAGTATTAATACACTTACGGCCTCATTTACTAGCTTACCAATTAGATGGCCATTGGGTTTGATGGGACGAATTAGAAATCTTTGCATAATCAATTATTCAAATAGAATTAGAAATAAGAGTTGGTCAAGTGAGACTTGGTACATGTAAAATTAGAATTGTAAGGCCTTTCCTATTCTTAATCTCAGTCCTTCCAATAAACAATCTTTTATACGTATGCCCAAACCAAAATCCCTTCAAGAATCCAAAACTCGACTCTATTATGATCATGAATGTAGCAGCTACACATATAGTCCAAGCAACCTTTTGCATTTCTTCCGTAACCTGCTTTTTGTATCTCAATTCATTCTAGCATATGGATGGACTCGAGGGCTTGAACTGAATGCAGAACCAAATCCATTAGGCCAGCAGTCTCATTGGTCATATTTTTATCGTCATCATCATCATCGACAGACAAGTGCCATTTTTGTATAGGTCCATATAGTCACAATATAGCTTCTGAAATACTGAGTTTCCCACTAAGATATAACTGAGTGGGAATATCGCATTTGTGCAGACTTGGGACTGCATCTGCTTGTGTCAAAGTTAATGACCCAGTCAATGCTAACAAGGGCTCTAACAAATGATTTTGATTCTCAGTTTTTCTTTCTTTCCTTATTTCTTCTAACAAAGTTTTACTAGTGTCAATACCTGGTTAGTTGATCAAGAGAATAACATAGCCCGAATAAGATGTTAGAAGTCATCCTGATAATTGGAACCTACAATTCAAAAATACAACACACAATAATCTACTTACCCGCTAAGTATCCACCATGGACATAACCACTAAATTGTTCACTTGTGTGTTCACCGGTAAAGAAGATACGTCCCACTGGGGCCTTAACAAAAAGCATAAAACAATTTCAATACAAAATCATAATGAATTTTTTTTAATTAAGTTCAAACTTTTTAACATGATTTTCAGACTTTAAACAAGAATTTCATAATTCCTCCCACTCTGTTTTGCTTTCTATTCTTCAAGTTGCAAATAAAATACATAACAGATATGCACTATTTTGGGGAGCAGAAGCAAATTCTAGAGTCCCCTTACAATAGTGTGTCTTTCCTATCTGCTAAGGTTTCTTATCCATAGTTTCGTATCTAGGAAAGAATATATATATATATATATATACGTTGAAGAAGCTAAGGTTTCTAGCGGGTGGTTATTTATAATTTATAAATTCAACTCATATTTAGTACCCAACATAGGCAAATTGAAAATTTATCACCTATTAAAAAAACTTATGGAATGTAAGTAAGAAACTGTACCTTAATATTGTGAACAAGTTGATTATTAGAGATGATTGGATAGTTGCTGTAGCTGCCACATTGGAACCTGTTTTTATACCAGCGGAGCACTAGTATATCAGTGGCATTAGGTATGTTGGGTCCAAACATGTTCTTAAGCACCCCCATAGCTTCTTTCAATGTTTCTTCATCTGACTGGGCTTCTACACGTTTTGATTCCCCATTCGTCAACGTTACAACCAGGATATTTGAACCAGGGAATGCATTCTCCATGTGCTGATGACATAGCATCAGATCAGCAACAAAGTTGGATAATTCAATGATTAATTAAGAATGAATATCTGATCTAAACCCATAACAATATTGTATGATATTATGTTTAAAAAACTTTAACACACTTTATTTGTTATATTAAACATAATTAGGATCTACTTATACTGCATAAAAAAAAAAAAATGAAATTGATGGACATGTGAGATCCTGAAGTGCCTCCACAAGAGGCCACGTGTAGTCCTCTAAAAAATTTCAATCTCTTCCTAATTAAACAGAGGATTTAATTTTCAAATGCATGAGTCTAGAAAATTTAATTATAACTTGAAATAAATAAATAAAAAAGAGTCAAATTAAGATTTCCATATGGTTCTCATCGTGCAACTAAATGAAGAAATCATTCAAAAATAATTAATATTTCTTTCAGAGGCCTTATTAGGACGAAGGGCTACATGTTGTGGTCGTGTTATTGTCATGGGCCTAATGGAATCTTGGGCTTTATGAAATGGGCTTTAGTTGAGTAATTGAATTCGGGCATCTTTGAATTGATGCTAAGCAGTAAGCAAGTTGGAAACACCAGAGCGTATGTAGAATCAACCTTTTTATATAAAAAAAAAGAAGAATGACTAGTGATGATGCCGAAAATCTCACCAGTGAATTGCACGATACTTCTATGCTCCGAACGACACCTGCACAACAAAAAGGAAAAAACCTAACAGAGAGCACCGGTGTGGTGCCGGCCAAATACCCTCCGAAGGTCAAGTTAGAACTTCTTTCAACTCTAGAGTGCTAGAGAGGGGTTAATTGTGCGTACCGTGGCTTATGAGGGTATTGGGGCTTTTATAGTGGCTTGAGATTGACATCCCTTCCTTGGTGCGGAAATCTTTTCCTTATAGGACTCTTCTTGTGGAGTCCAAAACGTGATGAACAAGTCTCCTCCTTATACGGAAGATTTTTACCAAGTAGACAAGATTTCCGAAGTCCTACTAGTACAAGGACTCTATTTGGGCTCTTACGAGAGTAGGCCAGAATATCCCTCCTTAGGGGCTTAGCAGGCCCATGGATAACTAGCCCACCATAAAAACAGCCCGTCCATGTCCGGCCCAATCACATCAGGTCCGTCCACATAGGGCCCGTGCAAATGATGGGTCCGTCTATTTGGGGTTTTAGAGATATTTTTCCCCTTTCAGCTGCCCCCTCACCCGATGGGTCCGTCAGCGCATATGAACGGCCCATGGGGTGACGGATTTAAAACTCGGTAGCCTGTCTGTAAGTTCTCATCCGTACAATGCTGAGTCAGGAGTTGGCTCATTAATGCGTTGTGCCAAATGTCAATCTGCTAGTGGCTGTTGTTTTGGAACGAGGCGTCGCTTCGTCTTCCGTGCACTCCCAGTATAAATATTAGGCCTCCACCTCTCATTTTTCCACTTGCTGCTGGAAGAGATTTGTCAGAGCGAGTCTGTCACGTCTGTCAGAGCACAACCCGTTCACTCAAGCATCCGTCAGTCGTCGTATCCTACCACAAGCTCCTGGTGAGTTATTTTATATCCGTCCTTTCTTTTTTCTTTTGTTTGCACTTTAATGAGTCCGTCGTTATCTCCAACCCTTCAGAGTCTTAGGTTCTTTAATTATATGTAGGAAATGTCTAGTGCGTCGAGTAACCAGTCGGTCGTTCCCGACGGGGCGGACTACGAGGGGATATATCCGTCAGGTCCTAAAGACCACGACGTCTCGAGCGAGAGTAGTCCGTCGTCATCTTCCTCGTCCTCAACATATGAGGGCCTGGAGATGATTGAAGCCCAGGAGGTTCCAGATGACGAAGAACAAATAGTGGGGTCCGTCGTAGGGGTAGATGGACTTAGGAAGTTCATCTTGCCCCCAGAGTGGACGGTCCACGCTTTTACGTCGACCATCAAGGAGGGTCACTTCAACACAATAAGGGACCGCTACCAAATTCTTGATCATATCCCACTCCGTCTACCTTACAAGTCGGAGAAGTGTTATTACGAAGGGGTGGACGGAGTGGGCGTGTACGAGCCGGTGTTAAAGGCTGGGTTACGGTTCCCACTGAGTTCGCTACATCGCGAACTCTTAAGTTACCTAGGCTTATCTGTCAGCCAGGTGTCCCCCAATGCCTGGAGGGTCTTTATTGCCATGGAGGTCCTATACGGAGCCATGACGGACGGAGCGAGGAGGCTCACAATAAGAGAGTTCCTTCACTGCTACCGTCCAGACGAAATAGATAAGTCAAGGGGCATGTATAGCTTCGTCCCTAGGAGTCCCGTTCTGAAAGTCATCTACGAGACCCCGGACTCTAACAGGGACTGGAAGAGTCGTTACTTCTTTATGGAAGGAGACGACTGGATGAGTCATGCAGGGGAGACGGACTTCATGCCCGTCGACACAGTTTGGGGCATTTTAAACTCATCTGGTATGGTCCGTTGTAAACCACTCCGTTCATTCATGTAAATTGTAATGTTTCTAACCTCCGTCTTCTATTTTGCAGTTCGACGGCATCCCCAAGTTACACTCGAGGAATTTAGTTTCCTTGAAAAGATTTTTAACAAAACAACACCAGAGGAGAGGACGTGGGCCAAGCTCGTCAACCTCAATACTATTCATTGGTATTGCGACGGTCTTGAACCCACCCCGGCGGCCTTGAAGTACGAGAAAACGACCCGTCTGCGTAAGTCCGTCCACCTTTTGCCATTTTTACTTCACTTTTTCACTTCTCTCTTTTTTTTTATAGCTCCCTAATCCGTCATCCTTTTTCAGAGATGGAGGATGCCAAGAGACGAGCGGCCATTAGACTTCAAGCCGCGAAAAACAAGAAAACCGGGACGGACGCCATGGGGACGGGCTCTAGCAAGCCCTCTCTAAAACGGAAGCTGCCTATGAAGAATGACGGTCCGTCTAAGCAGCCTAAGGTTCCTTTGGACCCAGTCCTTGGCCTGATGGCTGAGGGGAGCAAGTCAGCCCCTCCGTCCAAGCATGGTAAAGGTAAGGGGCTGATGATAGGTCAGCCAGGCGAGCAGAAGAAACCACCCGTCCTGCTCCGCGAGGATCCAAGTATGCCTTGGAAAGGATGTCGTCGATCATCACCAACGATGACTACGAGGATCTTGGAAACCACTCGACGGAGGCGATGGGAGAGACGGCCCTCTTCAGCATTGCCCAGGTAATGATCCGTCGACCTTATTCCATCCGTTCATCCGTTTTTGCTTTATGTTTTGTTAACTTATTTTCGTCGTCTTCAGGCTATGATCATGTCGAAGGGCCTCATGGGACGGTGTCTCAATCAAGAGACGACCATTGGCCGACTTCGTGAGAAGGCCAAGATGACGGAGGGGGACCTGCTCGACCTGAAGGCCTGGAAGATCACCCATGAGCAAAAACTGGGGATGGCCGAGACGGCCCGGGATGAGGCCGTTCAGATGGTGGAAAATCTGAAAAAGGCCTTAGTGGACAAGGACAACGAGGTCCGTCATGCCAAGGAGGAAGCCGTACGAGAGTACCGTGACTCCAGTGAGGTTATCGCGGAGCTAAGTGTAGTCTATAATGACGGGTTCGACGATGCCCTCCGTCAGGTGAGGAGGTTATATCCTGACCTGGACTTGTCTGCCGTCTCCGTCTCTGCCCCGGAGCCGTCCACTGCCCAGCCTGCTCAGACGGAGGATACCGACGCTCTTTTTGACGAGGATGGCGTCGTCCGTGAAGCTCCCTTGGATCATACCGCTGTGGATAGCAAGGCCAAGGATGCTGGGGACCGTCCAGATGTAGAGGAAGACGGAGCTTGATTATGCCAGCTCTATTTTGTAATAACTTATTTTTTTTTTTTTTTTTTTGTAAGTGTGGAACAATTTATAGCACCCGTCATGTTTTACGAGGTTTATTTATACACTGACCGTTCAGCATGCTTTATTATATAATGGGTCCGTTGACCTTCTATTTTATCTCTGTGGGATGCATTTTTTTTATATGTTCGACGCCTTTTCATGCTTAAATGAGCTCCGTCCTGCTCACTGTGGTACTACTTTTCGTTACTTGCTTAGTTAGAAAGGCCGTCATCTTTTTGGATGATTTGTATGACTCGTTTTTTGACGGTTCGAAAATGTCCGTTTTGCATAGTCTGAATCCATCCGTTAGGTGGACCGTACATTAAACATGCCCATTAGGCACAATTTAAATCCTCACGTTAGGTAGACTTTTTTTTGAACCGTTTATTTGGGTTGACCTGCCCTCTTGTAGCGGGTCCGTCCGTTGTATGGACTTCAGTTTTCATCCTCTTGGGATGGTCCGTTCAATGGGTGGACGGTTTTACTGGTTCGTCCATTGTATGGACTTTAGTTTCCATCCTCTTGGGATGGTCCGTCCATTGGGTGGACGGTTTTACTGGTTCGTCCATTGTATGGACTTAGGTTCACATCCTTTTGGGATGGTCCGTCCATTGGGTGGACGGTTTTACTGGTTCGTCCATTGTATGGACTTAGGTTCACATCCTCTTGGGATGGTCCGTCCATTGGGTGGACTGTTTTACTGGTTCGTCCATTGTATGGACTTTAGTTTCCATCCTCTTGGGATGGTCCGTCCATTTGGTGGACGGTTTTTCTGGTTTGTCCATTGTATGGACTTTAGTTTCCATCCTCTTGGGATGGTCCGTCCATTGGGTGGACGGTTTTACTGGTTCGTCCATTGTATGGACTTAGGTTCACATCCTCTTGGGATGGTCCGTCCATTGGGTGGACTGTTTTACTGGTTCGTCCATTGTATGGACTTTAGTTTCCATCCTTTTGGGATGGTCCGTCCATTTGGTGGACGGTTTTTCTGGTTCGTCCATTGTATGGACTTAGGTTTCCATCCTCTTGGGATGGTCCGTCCATTTGGTGGACGGTCTTACTGGTTCGTCCATTGTATGGACTTTAGTTTCCATCCTCTTGGGATGGTCCGTCCATTTGGTGGACGGTCTTTCTGGTTCGTCCATTGTATGGACTTAGGTTTCTATCCTCTTGGGATGGTCCGTCCATTGGGTGGACGGTTTTGTCGATCCGTCCATTCTACGGACTTACACTTGGATGGTCCGTCCGTTTTTGTGGACGGCCTTCGGAACTTATGATATAAAACAGTTTAGGCAGAATACTCCTTGTTACCTGAAAAAGGTCTTTATAGGAAAGTGGTGCCTGCCCCATTCGGGCTTAAAAAGGCACTAGTAGAGAGGTTTGTTCAAAGTAAAACATTGAAAAGTAAAAATTGTTCTTCAGAAAATAAAAACTACTAAAAACTTTAGATATAAGCTGGAATGCTTGTGGCAGGTGGATGTCTTTTCTTGTTGCATCTACTGGTAGTACCTCCGCAGGTGCTCAGTGTTCCACGGGTGTTGCAGTCTCCGTCCGTCCATGGTTTCGAGATGATAGGTTCCTTTTCTCTGCCAAGACGAGATCTTGTATGGCCCTTCCCAGTTTGGACCAAGTTTTCCTTGTGAGGGATCTTTAGCTGCCCCTATAACCTTCCGAAGCACAAGGTCTCCGATCTGAAAGTCTCTGTGTCTGACTTTGGAGTTGTAGTATTTTGCCATGAGATTTTGGTATCGAGCTATCCTCTGTTCAGCTGTAGTCCGGGCTTCGTCGACTAGGTCTAGCTGCAGTCGCAAAGCTTCTTCATTCTTGTCTCCATCGTAGCTCTCCACTCGATAGGTCGTAAGACCTATTTCTGCTGGGATGACGGCCTCGCTCCCGTATGTCAGTCTGAAAGGTGTTTCCCCCGTCGGCGTTCTCGCCGTCGTGCGATATGCCCATAAGACACTTGGTAACTCATCGGGCCATATACCTTTTGCCCCCTCGAGCCGGGTCTTGATTATTTTGAGCAAGGACCGGTTCGTGACTTCGACTTGGCCATTTGCCTGTGGATGCGCGGGCGACGAGTAATGATTCCTTATGCCTAACTCTGAACAAAAGTCTCGAAACGCCTTATTGTCGAACTGTTTCCCATTGTCGGAGATGAGGACCCTTGGTATCCCGAATCTGCATATGATATTCCTCCATACGAAACCTCTGATGTTCTTTTCCGTGATAGTTGCTAGCGCTTCCGCTTCGACCCACTTGGTGAAGTAGTCGATCCCTACCACTAAGAATTTCAGCTGTCGCGCAGCCGTCGGAAGGGGTCCCATGATGTCTAGTCCCCATTGGGCAAATGGCCAAGGGGCCGTCATGGGGGTCAGCTCTTCGGTTGGTTGCCTGATTAGGTTACCAAACCTCTGACATTTGTCGCAGACCCTGACATAGGTTTGCGCATCCTTCTGCATCGTGGGCCAATAGTATCCAGCCCGGATCAGTTTGTGTACCAGAGACCGTGCCCCTGAATGGTTTCCGCAGATGCCTTCATGGACCTCTCTCATTACATAGTTTGCCTCCTCGTGACCCAAACACCTTAGATATGGTCGTGAGAATCCTCTTTTGTATAGAATGTCATTGATCATTACGAACCGTGAAGCCCGCACCTTCAATCTTCTGGCTGAGTCCTTGTCGTCCGGGAGCGCGCCTTCCTTTAGGTAGGCTAATAGGGGTGTGGTCCAATCGTACTCTGGATTTACTTCCTGCACTTCCGACTCACCGTCAATGATTGAGGAGTATTGGATGAAGGACAACACCCGCTCGGGGGTCGTCATGGTCGCTGCGGAGGCGGCTTTTGCGAGCTGGTCAGCATATTCATTCTCCTCTCTTGGGATCTGGACGAATGTGACTTGGAGGGAGTCGATCCGTCTTCTGACTTCTTCTAGGTATTTCTTCATTTTATCCCCCTTGCATTCATAGATGCCACTAATCTGATTGACTACCACCTGCGAGTCGCAATGCATAACCATGGCCTCTGCGCCTGCTGCTTTCGCCAGGTCTAATCCTGCCAGTAATGCCTCATACTCGGCCTCATTGTTGGTCGTCGGGAAGTCCAAACGGATCATGCATTCGATCGTGTCTCCGTCAGGGGTTTGAATTACTACCCCGGCGCCCCCAGCTATCCTGGTTGATGATCCATCCGTGTGGATACTCCATAGTCTGAGGGCTTGTGGCTCTTGCTCCCCCGTTTGCGTATATTCGGCGATAAAATCAGCTATGGCCTGGCCTTTTATTGCGGTTCGCGGACGGTAGTGTATGTCAAACTCGCTCAGCTCTATCGCCCACAGGGCCATCCGTCCGGCTGCTTCGGGGCTGCTCATTGCCCTTTTTAGGGGTTGATTTGTTAGGACGATGATGCTGTGGGCTTGAAAGTATGGTTTCAGTTTTCGAGCCGCGGTTATCAGCGCGAAGGCCAGCTTCTCCATGTGGGGGTATCTTTCTTCAGCCCCTCTGAACCCTCTGCTTATGAAATAGACGGGCCGCTGCGCCCCTTCCTCTTCCCTTACTAGGGCCGCGCTTACTGCCACCCGCGAAGCGGCTAGGTATAAGTAGAGATCTTCCCCTGGTTTGGACGGGCTGAGCAAAGGTGGTGAGGAAAGGTATTTCTTTAGGTCTTCAAATGCCTTCTGGCACTCCTCCGTCCACTCGAATGATTTCTTTAGTACGCGGAAGAATGGTAAGCACCTGTCTGTCGCTTTCGAAACGAACCTGTTCAGGGCGGCAACTCTGCCGTTCAGACTCTGTACCTCCTTAGTCGTTTTTGGCGGTTCAAGCTCCATGATGGCCCGTATTTTCTCTGGATTGACCTCTATTCCTCTTTGGGACACCATAAAACCCAAGAATTTTCCTGCCGTTACCCCGAATGCACACTTGTCCGGATTCAGCTTCATGTTGTATGACCGTAGGGTATCGAATGTCTCCTGGAGGTCGCTTAGATGATCATTTTCAAAACGGCTCTTCACCAGCATGTCGTCAACATAGACTTGCACGTTTCTCCCAATTTGGTGCGCGAACATCTTGTCCATTAGTCTTTGGTATGTTGCCCCGGCGTTCTTGAGTCCGAACGGCATCACTTTGTAGCAAAAGAGGCCTTGGCTTGTGACGAAGGACGTTTTCTCCTGATCATGTTCCTCCAGCTTGATTTGGTTATAGCCTGAGAAGGCATCCATAAAACTTAAGAGCTGGTGTCTGGCCGTTGAGTCGACCAGTGCGTCTATCCGCGGGAGGGGATAACTATCCTTTGGGCATGCCTTGTTAAGGTCCGTGAAGTCGACGCACATCCGCCACTTTCCACTGGCCTTCTTGACCATGACCACGTTTGCCAACCACTCTGGGTAATATACTTCCCTTATAAAGCCCGCCTCCAGTAGCTTTCCGACCTCTTGCGCTATCGCTCTGTCCCGTTCAGGAGCAAAAACTCGCTTTTTCTGCCTGACCGGGGGGGTTGAAGGGTTCACACTTAGCTTGTGGACTATGACGGAGGGGTCGATTCCGGGCATGTCTTCATGGTTCCATGCAAAGATGTCCTGGTTTCTCCTGAGGAAGGTCACGAGGGCCTGGCGCACGGGTTGGCAGGCCAATGTTCCGATTCTGGTTGTTCTTTCTGGTTTGGACTCGTCGAGTATTACTATCTCCATCTCTTCAGCTGGTTCCGTGACCGTCCGCTGTTCGTCTATGCACATTGCTTGATGGTGATCTTCCATTTCTAGCATGGCAATGTAGCATTCTCGGGCGGTTGCCTGATTTCCCCGCAATTCTCCAATCCCATAGTCCGTTGGGAATTTGATCATTAGGTGGTATGTGGATGTTGCTGCTTTCCATGAATTAAGCGTAGGTCGTCCGAGGATACCGTTGTAAGCGGATGAGCAATCCACTACGAGGAACATTACATTCCTAGTGAGTTCCTGCGGGTAATCACCCACCGTTACCGGGAGGATGATAGAACCTATCGGGAATACCCTGGTTCCTCCGAAGCCGACAAGGGGAGCGCTTGCCGGTTCCAATCGTGCTCTGTCTATCCCCATTTGCTGGAATGCTGGATAGTATAGAATGTCTGCTGAGCTGCCGTTGTCGATTAGCACTCGATGGACGTTGTAGTCCCCTACGCGTATGCTGACGACCAGCGCATCGTCGTGCGGATGATGAAGCCTCCTTGCATCTTCTTCGGTGAACCCTATAATAGGGCTCCCCATCCGTGTGGTGTTGTGCCCCGGAGTCGTCATGTGGACGTTCAGGACCGATCTCAGGTACATTTTTCGAGCCTTTTTGGAAGAACCAGTAGATGCGGTTCCCCCCACTATCATCCTTATGTCTCCCACGGGGGGTCTTGGGCGCTCGTTGTCCCTCCGGGGGGCTGGCTCTTGGCGATTATGGTCCGTTTTCTCTTTGTTAACGAATTTCTGTAACTTCCCTTGTCTAATGAGAGCTTCAATCTGGTGTTTTAGGTCGTAGCATTCGGCCGTGTCGTGGCCATGGTCTCGGTGGAAACGACAATACTTGTCTCGCGACCGTCTACTTGGGTCGCTCTTCAGTTTTCCCGGGAATGTCAGCTTCTCCTCGTCTTTGATTTTCATCAAGACTTGGTCAATCGGGGCGTTCAGGGGAGTGAAACTAGTGAACCTTCCACTCGGGGGTTTCGAGCGTCTGTCGTCCCTTCTGTCCCCTGTCCTTTGTCTTTTCGGCCCTTGGTCCTGGCGCATGTCCGCCTGGCGGTCTCTCTTCTTGGGCCTTTCCTCCCGCGCAAGCAGCGCGTCTTCAGCGTTCATGTATTTGGTGGCTCTGTAGAGTACTTCCGACATGGTTTTGGGGTCGTTTTTGTATAGTGAGAACAAAAACTTGCCTTCCCGCAATCCGTTCGTGAAAGCTGCCACCAGTATCTTGTCGTCGGCTTCGTCAATTGAGAGGGCTTCCTTATTGAAGCGGGTTATGTAGGATCTTAGCGTCTCGTCCTCTTTCTGCCTGATGCTCATCAAACATGCTGTAGACTTCTTGTACCTGTGTCCTCCTATGAAGTGCGAAGTGAACTGAACGCTTAGTTCCTTGAAGGTGCTGATTGAGTTCGGCGTCAGCCGACTGAACCAAATCCTCGCGGAACCCTTCAGTGTAGTTGGGAAAGCCCTGCACATGATCTCGTCCGGTACCCCCTGTAGATGCATCAAGGTTTTGAAAGTTTCCAGGTGATCAAGAGGATCCTTCATCCCGTCATAGCTATCTATATTCGGCATGCGAAACTTGTGGGGTAGGGGGAAGGAGTTCACGGCAGCAGTGAAGGGTGAATCGGTACGATTGACCAGATCATCGAGGTCACTGGAGACCCGTCCCTGGAGGGCGTTCATCATGACCTCCATTTGTTCCCTCATTGCCTGCATCTCGGCGGCTATATGTGGTGGAGTCGCATCCGTGAGGGATGGCATGCTCACGTGCTGCCTCTCCAGCCTGCTTGGGGCGTGGCTGCCCTCAGGTCTCTCCTGATTCCTGTTCGGAGCGCTAGTCCCTTCCTGATCTCCTGGTTGGTTATTTAGCGCTGCATTCTTCTGGCGCAGCTGTTCTTCCAAGTCGAGGTTCCGTTTGGTGAGACGCTCCACGGCGGCACCGAGAGTTTGAACTTGTCTCTCGAGGGCAGTCGGGGGTGGTTCCTCTCCTTGCACGTCATTAGTAGTTGCCATTGAGCGAGTGAGTACCATGCAATCCTTTAGTCCGGGAAACGATAATGTGGCTTAATTACTTAAAAGCGTTTCCCACAGACGGCGCCAACTGATGATGCCGAAAATCTCACCAGTGAATTGCACGATGCTTCTACGCTCCGAACGACACCTGCACAACAAAAAGGAAAAAACCTAACAGAGAGCACCGGTGTGGTGCCGGCCAAATACCCTCCGAAGGTCAAGTTAGAACTTCTTTCAACTCTAGAGTGCTAGAGAGGGGTTAATTGTGCGTACCGTGGCTTATGAGGGTATTGGGGCTTTTATAGTGGCTTGAGATTGACATCCCTTCCTTGGTGCGGAAATCTTTTCCTTATAGGACTCTTCTTGTGGAGTCCAAAACGTGATGAACAAGTCTCCTCCTTATACGGAAGATTTTTACCAAGTAGACAAGATTTCCGAAGTCCTACTAGCACAAGGACTCTATTTGGGCTCTTACGAGAGTAGGCCAGAATATCCCTCCTTAGGGGCTCAGCAGGCCCATGGATAACTAGCCCACCATAAAAACAGCCCGTCCATGTCCGGCCCAATCACATCAGGTCCGTCCACATAGGGCCCGTGCAAATGATGGGTCCGTCTATTTGGGGTTTTAGAGATATTTTTCCCCTTTCAACTAGAATCAACTTCAATAGGTAATTTTCACATGGTTGTCGTAGTAGAAAATGATGAAATGATAAAGGTGTGACAAATTTTATTGTATAAAACTTAACAACTGATACAACAATGAAGATAATTGATAGGTTTCAGCTACCCAATAAATGAATGTTTGAATTTTTTTTTTCAATAATTTGTGTCACATCAATTTATAATCTCAATGTAGTAAAGCTTGTTGTATCTCTACTCTAGCATAACCATTGCAATAGTTAACAAATCTAATGAGAGAAAAAGAGAGAGACTTGAAGGGTTTTTCTTTAATTTCATCTTATTTCATTTTTACTAATTTAAAAAATAATTAAAAAATATTTATACTTAATTAGGGAACTATTTATTGTTTGAATTTTTTTTTTAAGTAAATAAAAAGAAGATTTTAACTAAAAAAATATTTATTTTATCAAAATTATAGGGAATCGATATAAGTTATTTCAAATCATAGAAAGAAGTATATAAACTCTCAATTTAGAAATCTCCTAATAAAATGTTGACATTTCGCTCTTTTTATAAACTAAAGTTATCCATTCTCATAATTTGGGCCGAAACTAGAATTTTAAAAATGAGAGGATTAACGTAATAACAAATATAAAAATTTATCCAATTTTAGGTTTTCTTATAAAAAATATTAAGAGTTTTGGGGAGGAGGGAAATATATATTTGTTGAGAATTTTAGATAAACACAAGGGTGAAAATTTAATTCTTGAAAAGTTTGGGAGGCCTTCTATATAGTTCCGCCCCTGCTCAGAATCTTAGAAAAACACACTGATTTTCAAGATGAAATGCTCCAAAGAAAAAGAAACAAGAAATGTATTTGTCAACTTCTTTTTACTTTTGTTTTTATTAAATAAATAAATAAATAAATGAATAAATAAAAAGCTCACAAAAAATTGAGGGGACAAAATGGACAGGCTAGGTGGAGTGGTCTTAAGCCATTGGTGATAATGATTAGCACCGGTGATGGTCAGGAAAAGCACGAGCATGGATCAAAACTATACAAATCTACTTTGCTCCTTCACTCTCAGAGAGCAATTGCATTCATTTGAAATGTACGTGTACGATGGAACAATATATATATATATATATATATAGTCATGCTAACGAGTACCCTTAGGGCACTTATTAAGAATCCATTTTAAGAAAGTTTTAACATCACTTTTATGGGAAATGAAAAAGTTGTCAAAACATTTATTAATTTTTTTTCTTTTCCCATAAAAACTTTCTTTAACTGGATTCTTAACGAGTGTCCTTAAGGCACTCGTTAGCATTTCCCATATATATATATATATATGCCTATCTAACAGTCTCTCTCACTGGCGGCCCCAAGTTAGAGTTAGAGTGGTCCTAGTACCACCCTGGCCTAGAAAAAAAAGTCATTATTATATATAAAATTTAAAAATTTATGATTTTTTTACTTAAAAAAAAATGTGTGACCACCCTAAATTTTTTTAGGTCCAATATAATTATACTTTGGAAAAAATTTAGTAACAAACTTGATTGTAGATTAAGACTACAACTCTACTTAATACTTTTTTTATTAGATATAAATTTTAACAATTTCACAATTAGATTGCATTTTTTTTTTATATTCTTTATGCTTGTAAAACTTCAAGAAGATTAAAGATAAATAGCTTATGTCATCAATTAAATGTTTAATTTTTGAGTTTTTGTAATCTAAAATTATACGCAAAAAATAGTTTATGGATTAAGTAGTAAATAACATTCGATTGACATGGAACTTGACATGTGTTTTAAGAACATAAAAAATATATAATTCAACGGTTAGATTTTAAAAATATGTAGTCATATTAATTTGTTTAGTGAAAGTTGTAGTCTTAGGCTACAACTAAGTTTGTAGTCATACTTTGGTCCTTTTAACAATATATTGGGCCTTTACAAAAAATTCAAGAAAAATTTTATTTAACTAAAATTTTGAAAGAAATAAGCTTGCAGCATTGATAATAAGATATAACTATTTTTTATTATTAAATATTGTATCATTTAAGTTTTTTAATGACCACTTTGAAAAATTTCCTGGAGCCGCCACTAATCTCTCTTGTTTCTTTGTTTGACTAATAGTGAAGTGGAACTGTCTCATCTCTGGTAATACCAGCATATAATTTTAAACACTTGGTAGATTAGACGATTTTGATTGATTAAATGTTCTTTCTCATTAATGCTCTCTTTCACTTTGAGTGGAACGCAAGTCACAATGTAGTTTTGATAACACAAGAACCAAACACAGTTAAACTTCATGATTATGGTAATCTTTCTTTCCATCGTATATTACTAGTTTTTTTTTTTTTTGTGGCCTTTATAGGATGTCCGAGAAGGGACTATCATATATTTCTACGTAATGCTTCATTATTTTTGTTACATACATTTTGGGATGGCTTTAATCAGCAAACAAATTCTAAAGTGGGCTACTTGAAGGCTACTATATATCTACCGTGAGCTTCAGCCTAATTTATTATGCGTTAAGAAGCTTGAGAGAAGAAGAAAAATTCAAGACAAAGGAATGGATCAGAAAAGAATGGATTTCCTTATCGAACAAATGGCAAGCAAGCCAAGAGCTTTATCCTGGCGGATGAAGGATAAATGGCAAGCAAGCCAAGAGCTTGTATGAGAAATATTTTGGTAAGAGGAATAGTGAAAAGAGCTAGCGAGTATCAATTTGAAGGCCAGTGGATTTCACTTGCCCTTTTTAAAGCCTTATTTGAAAACAATTACAAGTTTTGGGAATTATTTATGAAGTCCAAGATTAAGAAAGGATGATGTAAATTGTAAAATAATTAGACATGTTCTGGATAATCTTTTTTGAGGCAATAATCTTACTCTTAAGAGGTAGATAGTAGCCTTCAAGTAGCCCACTCTAGAACTTGTTTGTTGAAAAAAACACAACCCTCTTGTCTAATGATTTTCTTTAAAAAAAAAAAAAAAAATTCGAGAAGGTTCTTGTCTATTAATTTAAATGAATGTTTTTTTTTTCATCTTTTATATTGCCTTTCACTTTCTGGCCTAATCTTTACATGGTAAAGTTAAGGCTACTTTTGATGTAATATGGGGGAAAAAAAGTCAAATTATAAATTACACCTTTTAACATATTTTTAATTTGATTTTTTTTTTTTTTTCATTTCAGTACTTTAACTTCCATTTGTTTTTAATGTAGTCTTTCCATCCAATTTGCATTACTAAGTCCACTTTTTGCAAAATGGAAAATATTAAAATTAACAAAAAAGAAAAAAGAATGGAACTAGACTAAATGAGTAAATTGAAAACAAGTCAAAGTAGATGGTATAATTTGTAATTTAGAGTTGAAAGAAATAAGGTGGAAAGAGAATACAAGACTAGGTCCATGTAGATTTCTTTTGGTTGCAAGGAATCGAGAGAGCTTTGTTTGATAAGGAAGATAGAAAATTGAAGAAAAAAAAAAAGTGAGGATAAAAAATTAAAGGCAAAAATGCAAAACTCAACCTCTAAGTTTCACCATTTTTCATTTCAGTCCTCTAAATTTAGATTTTGTCATTTCAGTCTTTTAAGTTTCACTTATTTCCAATTAAGTCTTCTGTTAGTATTCTGTTAATTGTTGCCGTTAACTCACCAAAACGACACCGTTTTGAACTTTTTTTTTTTAATATAGAAAAATGCTAAATAAAAAAACAAAAACAAAATGAATCCCCACCCACCCACCTGATATCAGAGAAACCCAGAATGAGAGATGGTGAAAGAGAGAGAAAGAGAGATCAAAAGGGGGAAGATCAATAAGATTTACTAACAATATATATGCCTTTCAGTTGCAAAGAGGTCCTGATACATTGTAGTCCAACAAGATTTGCTTATATACTTTGCTGCAGTTGCAGTGGGTAGGGGATTGACAGGATTTGCTTTGCAAACTACAAACTACGGATTTGCTTTGCATTGCATCTTTAACTGGTTCGATGAAACAAAGACAAAACCATACACACAGTCTAGTCTAGGTTGTTAGATGAATTGTCTACCTAAAGTAGCCACAGTTTCTCTCGTCCAGTTGCAAGTTCTTACTTTCCATTCTTACCATTTACCAAGTTTCTTAGCAACTTGCAGAAAGACATGTTCAGCCAATGGCAATTCATGTATTACAACTGTAAAACATGAACCACTACAAGAAAATGTATTTTTAGTGACGAAAAAATTCGTCACTAAAAGTTCAATTTTTCGTCACTAAGAACCTTTAGTGACGAAATTGGACTTTTAGTGACGAAATTCGTTCCGTCGCTGTAGCCCCGTCGCTCAAAGTCCTGGCAACAAAAATTTTTGTCACTAAAAGTCTGATTTAAAAAAAAAAAAAAAAAAACTTTTAGCGAAGAAAACGTTTCGTCGCTAAATGTTTTCCTCGCTAAAAACAGTATTTAGCGACGAAAATATTTCGTCACTAAAACCATTTAAGTTTATTAAACCATATTTAGTGAGGAACAATTTCGTCACTAAAACTATTTTCGGGTATATATAGTGACGAAAAAATTCGTCACTAAAACTATTTTTAAGAAAATCCAGGCACATATAGCGACGAAAATTTTCGTCACTAAAACCATTTCTTACAAAATTTAGTGACGAAATATTTCATCACTAAAACAATTTTTTGTTGCTATATTTGTGACGAAAAAATTCATCACTAAAACTTATTTTATGTTTTTATTATTTTCATGAGGTTGATATTAACCTTTAACCTGTCATTACATTATTAAAACCTCACATTTGATTAACACATTTATTTTAACAACACATCTATAAAAAATCGATCCATACATTCCACAAGTTAAAATTAAAACAAGTATCCAATTCAAGCTCCTTCCATACAATAATTGTTTGCAACACATATAATAACTTAAGATGTTTTATAACAATACAAAAAATGTTGCATAATATAATTAAAACCAACGGAAGATGTCCTCATATGTCTTCAAATAATGCCAAAAGTAAATCCCTAAAAGCCACCAAATAAGAAATCTGCACAAATATAAAAACACTACATTAAAATCATCAAGTGTAATATAATACAATTAGTTTCAGAGCCCTCATTATCTCAAAACAATCTGCCCAAACAAAATATAAACATCATGCCATAGGATCATGTGCATGATAATACATAGAGAGAGTTGGTGGCAAAAGGTCACAAGCATTAAAAATCATGTGCCTATTGCATAGTTCCTAATTGTCAATTCTGGCTCCCAAAACCTACAATACATTACAGGACATAGAGGCATGGTCAGCCATGATTTGCGGAGCTATGTCCTTCAATGTCTAGTTTGTTTGGAATAGCAATCACACCATAGAAATGTGTTTGAGCACTAATATGATGACTACTGCATCAAAGGAACCCATGTTATGATAAATGCTATGCACCTATCAAAAAAAAAAATGTTTTGATGAATGCTTTGCAATTGGCCATATTGCTAAACCATAGCATTGGGGCATATACATATAAACATATATAGGAAGTATATAGAGTAAGATATCAAAGGAATTAGTTTCAAATGCAATAATTATGACATCGAATAAAGTAATATTCCATGCACATCAGGAGAAACCGTTAGTAATATTCATCACATCTAATCAACAATACTCATTCACGTTTGCAAGAATTGAAAAACACTCCCAATATGTATTTAAACCACCTTATAACACCATGCAAGCCACCCGCTTGCTCCAACACAACATACCACCACAAATCCAATTTCCAACATCACAAATATAAAGTTTTATAAGGTTTTCAACTAAAATTTACTTACTTTGCTCAAGCTAAGCTTACAACTTTCAGAAAAAATCCAAAGTTATTGTAAACAATATGTATTTAGCCTGCAAAAGAAAAGTTAAATTTATAAGTACTTCAGTCTTTATAACGAATAGCTCTTATGGAATCCTTATGAAAGGGCCCATTGGTATCATCCACCAAAGAAACTGCACTAACCCACTTTTATTAACTTTCTCTCACATTTCTCGGCAATCAAATAAACATCAAATAAAGTGCTAAAAGAGTGAGGAGAAGGAGATCTGAATATCATCAAATCCCACTTCATTTTGTAACTTTGTTCACCCGTAGGGGCAGTAGACAATAACTGCTAAGAGAGTGAATTCAAGATGGAAAAACCTCACCCTTGCCTTAGGGCATATTGATATTTATTTTCATTATGTAATAATAACACTAAATTGTTTTATCCTCAATGTTCAAAACAACATGAATTTCTAAACTCAAAATACTGTACATTGGAAAATGTACTCAAAAAACTAAAGCTACAGTATCCACAACATGGCATTGCAACAAAATACTATAACTATTGAGTTTCTGACATAACAGTACAATTTTGCCATTACCAAACCAATTAATAACACTGCTCAACGACTATAGCACACCTCAATTACTTAAGAGGGAAAGCAAATAAGAAAGTAAATGAAACTAATTGTGATTCAATAACTTACTTGTTCTTCACTGTAGAAGACCAAACTTTTATCATGCAATCCAATGAACCAGAGAAAAAAAACTTTTCCAATGAACCAGTATCATTAAACACTACCAATTTTCATGATCCCAAACCTGAAACAAAATAAACTTCATGCTTAAGCAAACACCAACACATTATTAAACAATAAACACATACAAAAAGATTCTAGACTAAGGAAACAACCTAGTCTAGAATAATTGTTATTTTGAATGGCTTTTAATCTATAAATCTATATAATAGGAAGATTAGTAATATAGGAATATAAGTGTAGTAAAACAAAGATCACCATAAGTGGTAAAGTAAAAATCACCATTCACACCACAATGGACAATTCAAATGGTGAATATGACAAAACTTCCAAAACATAAAAACAAAAACAGTAAAAATTGTTTTTAATACCAATACGCCAAAGTCCGTAACAAAGCTCAGCCAAATCTCTCAGCTGCAACGCTGCTTCCTATACTCATTTTATTTGTTACCTGAAAAATAAAAAGCCAAACATGGAAACCCATCTCACAGTTTACACACATGGAAATTAGTCCAAACCCAAGAAAACACAATAAGCACATGAACCCAATATCTTACATATTTGCACAACTATTATATATATTGACAAATATTTCAATTGCAATAGACTGTGTCAATTCACTCAATTATCACCTAGCATTAACCAAAAGAGAAAGAGGAAAAAAATAAAGAAAGGCCATCATGCCAAGTGTAATTGAGTAATTCATTGTAATTACAAAAATAAGAAGCCCCAAAAATAAATTTATATCACAGATGAGAAATAAAACCTTAGAAACCATGGGGCTTTTACTTACACCTAGTATCTTTTCATGCCAAGTGTGATTATCTAGTGTCAACATGAGAAGATTTACACTGAACATACTTTAAGACACTTTCTCTAGTATGTAATTCCTTGTAAAGTTAGCACATTGCATATGTCCGCATTGAAAAAAAAAAAAAACTCCGACAATTAAAAATAAAAATAAACAAGATAACACAGCAATATCATCTTTAAAATATGTAACAATTACACAAAAAAAAAAAAAAAAAAAAAAAACTCAACCACAACAAAAATAAAACATGAGCCAAAGGGAATGAAAGAAAAAAAAAAATAAATAAAAAAATAAATAAAACCTTATCGATTCAAGATCGTTGCGAATGGTCCGAATCAACGACGAATGGGCTGAAATAACACTTCAAAACCGTCGAGAATCGTCAAGAATCGGTGACGAATGGATCGAGATCGGCAACGAATGGGAATCATCGAGAATCGGCGACGAATGGATCGAGAATCGGCGACGATGGGAGCTGAAATGACACTTCAAAGCGTCGCCGATGCGGAAGAAGGCAAAGCGTTGCCGATTCGAAGAAAGCGAAGCGCTGCCGGTTCGAAGAATGCGAAGTGTCGCCGTTCAAAGAATGCAAAGCGTCGCCGTTCGAAGAATGCGAAGCGTCACCGTTCGAAGAAGACGAAGCGTCGTCGATTCAAAGAATGCGAAGCGTCGCCGGTGATTTGGAATGGCTTATCGGCGACGGTAGGCTGCTTATCAGCGACGGTTCATCTTTATCGGCGATTCAAAGAATGTAAAGCGTCGCCGATGATTTGGAGTGGCTTATTAGCGACGGTAGGCAGCTTTATCGGTGACGGTAGGAGGCTTTATCGGCGACGGTAGGCTGGGTTTCTCTTTTTTTTTTTTTGTTTGGGTTTCTCTGTGTTTTTGACCGAAAAGTTGAGTGGGTGAGTGTTTTTTGTTCTGCTGAGTGGGTGAGTGTTATTTTTGGTTTGGAGTATTTATAGTGGTATTTAGCGACGAAATGTTTTCGTCGCTATTGCCCACTTTTAGTGAGGAATTTTTGTTTTGTCACAAGAGGACCCAGAATTTGTTACACTTTTAGCGATGAATTTTATTTTCCTCACTAAAGAAACCATATTTTGTTTAGATTTTTAGCAACGAAATTCAACTTTCGTCGCTGTAGTATACTTTTAGTGACGAATTATGATTTCGTCAAAAGTGACGAATTATGATTTCGTCACTAAAAACATTTAAGTGCAAAACTATTATTATTTTTAGTGATGAATAGTTTTCGTCACTAATTCTTCCTTATAGCAACGAAATGATTTTCGTCACTAATACTATCACAGCAATACCTACAGTGACGAAATATATTGTCACTAAAAATTTCAACTTTTAGTGACAAAATATTTCGTCACTATAGCTTAATTAAACTTGCGCCCAAAATTTCCCTCCACTGGCACCTATTTTTTAGATCACAATAGCGGCGAAATTTATTTTTCGTCGCTAAATGTTATAATTTTTTTCACTATTAGTGACGAAATATGAAAAATACATTTTGTTGTAGTGAACAAAGGA
Source organism: Quercus cerris (assembly GCA_963669245.1). Lineage (NCBI taxonomy): Eukaryota > Viridiplantae > Streptophyta > Magnoliopsida > Fagales > Fagaceae > Quercus > Quercus cerris. The sequence continues at coordinate 84,934,221 of OY770007.1, forward strand.
AGATGGAGTACTACAATTGTGAATCTTATGGATCTTTCCTCTCGATCTTCCCCCTCTCGATCTCTCTTTCCCCCTCTTTCATTTTGAGTTTCTCAGATATCGGGTGGGTGGGGTGGGGATTAATTTTGTTTTTTATTTTTTATTTTTTATTTAACATTTTTCTAAAATTAAGAAGGGAAAAAAAAAAGGTTCAAAACAGCGTCGTTTTGGTGAGTTAATGGCAACAATTAATAGAATACTAATGGAAGACTTAATTGGAAATGAATGAAACTTAAAGGACTGAAATGAAAAAACCTAAACTTAGAGGACTGAAATGAAAAATGGTGAAACTTAGAGGGTGAGTTTTGCATTTTTGCAAAAAATAAATTAGTACTTTTCATTAAAAATGTTTTGTAGGGGCTTAGAAAAGTGAATGTCTAATATAATTGTTGTAATAATGATATAAGTTTGGAGAGTATTGTTTGTAAAATGAATAAAGTGAAAATTCGAAATTCAGGTTTTTCGATCGGTTGAAACTTTTGCTCGATCGATCGAAGTGATGAGGAAAATAATCCTGGAGGTTTTGCTTGACTCAATCGATGTACGATTTCTGTTCGATTGATCGAAAGAATTTTGATTGATATTCGATTCTTCTCCCTCGATCAGGACACGTTAAAACTGAATTTCTGCAAAATTTTCTAATGACTGTTCTAAACATTTGAAAATGTTTCAAGCCTTGTGAATAATTTTATAAAACATTGTAACTCTCCATTGGTACCTTTTGAAGGGTTATAACCTTGTGTGTATAAAAGGTGGTTAATATTCACTTGATAACTAATTCTATTCTCTCCTAAAATAGTTTCTAAGAAACACAAGAAATCCTATGGGTATTCTCCATAATTGCTATCTGTAGAACTTAATAAACTTGGTTATATATAAGGGACAAATTTGTAGTAACTCTTTAGCAACTTGCGCATGGAGACAAATATTGTCTAAGGATAACATTCAATTGTGCCTCTAAGTCAATTATAATTTCTATTTACTTATGTTTATTTTGTTCTTTCATTATTACTCTTAACTCTTAAGATTGAAAATTCCCAACAAAAACATCATGTCTTAAAATTTAATTATATTTATGTCCTTGTACAGAATTGTTCTATTGAATTAACGCGATAAGATATTGTCAAATAACTTATGTAACATATTTTTCTCTTGTTTTCCTCCAATTTTGAGAAGATTAGGAATGATGACTGATGAGTCTGATAGAAAATAATTGTCCCTCATTTTTTTTTCCTTATATTTTGTACTTTACCAAATAAGAAGAAAACAATCAATCTTCCATTTTCTTTCCACAATCTTCTATCCTCTCACTTTTACACCCTACAAAACACACTCCAAAGTTTATTTAATCAAATTTTAAACCAGCCATTAAAAGAAAGATCATACAGATTTCTGTTTTTTAAACAATTTGTTTGAACTACAAGGCAGTGATTATTTAGCTTCTATGAAAGTATTCAATACAATTTCAATTTACAAAAGTAATATATATGAAGAACAAGTCTTACAAGTTACTCATTTTGCCAAACTAAATACATTTAAAATATAATAAACTATTTACAGCCTACCCAATTTTGTCGTTTATCAAGAGGTTCCCATCTTTTATGCTTTCCCACCCTTCACGAAAGTAATCACGAATGTATGTATGTGTTTCGAATGCTTTTATGCAAGTGGAAGGAATGAAGCATAAACACCTTGCTTCTTATGAGCTTAGTGGGTATCAGTTCCTGCTTCTCTTTTATAATTTTAGTGGGTCTATTTGGTATTGATTCTGTATAGATTTCGATTGGTTTTTCCTTTTGAAGTGGCTTATAAAAGACAGATCCTCTATTATATATATATATATATATATATATTGATAATCGGCTAATCCTCTATTATTAATTACACTATTATGCCAACTAGCCGATATGCCCGCACGATGTGCGGATACACCATGATGTGCATAGACATTACTAAGAGCTTTGTAGATTAATAAGAATATCCTAGTGTTTTGATGCACAGGATTTAAAAACCCTCCCCTAGTTGTAGAATTATCAAGAAAAAATGAAAGAAAATAGACATCAAAGTTTAGTGTTCAGTCAAATACCATAGAATTATTATGAAACCATCCCATTAGATAATAATACATCATTGGATACCGAAAAGATAATGTTGGACACAAAAAAAATTGGTGAGAAAAAGAACAGCAAAATACCTATTTGAAGATGCAAGCAAGTTGATGTGTAATAAGATAGTTAACTTATCATTTAGTAAAAATAGCATACCTCATTTCATCCTTCTTAAAATCTTTATAAGAAGGAAATTGTAGCTTATATGGCCTTGGAAATATTGCGATAGCTAATTTCGTACAATTATAATTAACTGTAAATTTTTGTTAGAAAATATATAGAAATTGTACAATTATACATAAATCAAGTATAGAAAACTACAATCTGAATATAGTAATGATTACTCTAATTACTACATTTTTAATCCATCGGAGTATATTGCGATATTTGCATTAAGATTAATAAAAAAGTAGCAATAGTATCACATAATAACAACAACTCACACATGCACATAAACACGTGTGCATACACAAAATATAAATGCAAATGCATAAAGGTTGTATTAAAACTCTTCAATTTTATCCCAAAATTTTTTTGGATAAAAACAACTTTCTTAGCTCAAGAGCTCTCCTAACTCCTAAGTCCTAAACACTACCAAGCTACACGTCATGGTTCTTCTTATTCTCTATCACCAAAAAACTACACATTAAAATTATCAGTAACAATATAAAAGGATTAAAGTGCATGTATTTTCATTAGGTTAAGGAAACGATCTTTTAATTTGTGTGGTTTTTCTGTTAGATATTTATCTTTTTTGCAATCTTCAAAGTGTTAATGCCTGTGTTGGCTAAAACTTTTTAAAACTTAAATGAAAATCAAGCAAATGAAAACAACATTTTTATATGTTACCTTTGCAAAAGTTTCTCTTTTGGATACATCAAATCAATCAAGAAAAATAATATATATGAATCAAGCTGTATATAACAATTCTGAAACATCAACTTAACAACTACAAAAATTTTGAAAAAAAAAAGGAAAAAATTAATTATGTTGATATCATTGAAGTTGCAATGATGTTTCTTTCTCTATAGACTATGAAAGACATTGAGGAATTTAGAAAATAAATTAATTATTGAGAGATGCTACGTCTACAACATTTTTACAACAAATCGTAGGTAGTTAGTTGTTATTGGTTCAAATTTGAAACTAACACTAAGATTAGTTTTTTGCCCCAACAATAACAACCAATAACAACCTGCCACTTAGGATTTGTTGTAAAAATGTTGTAGACATATCATTTCTCTTAATTATTTGCCAAAAAAGAAGAAGAAGGAAGATGTGGCACCATAATGTTAGACACAAATGATTAGTAAAATCCATAATTTAATATTATGCTTTCCCAAAAGGCCATACGAATCATAATTAGGCAATAAAAAGTACATGTAATAAAGGAAAATCTTAGTACTTGCCGGAGAGAGAGACAGAGAGAGAGAGAAGAAAATTGGACCATGGGCAAGTACATGCAAGATGGGAAATATTGTTGATTACCAACCCAAGTGGATGAACATTTGCTTCATAGAAGATTCTTTTGCCCTTGGATCCAGAACAAATTTCATGAGATGAAGATAATATTTTCTAGCAACGCAATAAGAGAACATGTTATTTCAATTTGAGTAAACTATACAACACATAATTATAATCTTAGCAAATAGCAACATAAGCATAGCAAAAGCAAAATGCATATGGTAACTGATGAAGAGGAGTGGGCGTGGTGTGTTCTTCAAAATAATAAATAAAATAAAAAGACCAAATGGTGTGGTATGTTTTGGGAATTGGAGAACTAAACATATGAAAATTAAAAAAACAAAGAAGCTAAAGAAATGATGGGCAATTTAAATCCTTTGGAGAGTGGTTGATTCAGAAAATGAAGAGTCATTAACTTTCTATTACTTGAAATTTAATAAAATGAAGATTAATTCCAAAACGAAGAGTTTTTTTTTTTTTTTTTTTTTTTTTGAGAAGATGGTGAGAGTTGAATTCTCCTTTTCAAGTAGTGTGCCACTTGGCAAAACCTTAAACCTTATATATATATATATATATATATATATATATATATATAGGGAAATGCTAACGGATGCCCTTAGGACAATGCTTAACAATATATATATTTTTTTTTCGAGAAGAAGTTAAATCCATTTAAAGAAAGTTTTTATGGAAAAAGAAAAAAAAATTGATTAATGTTTTGACAGCTTTTTCTATTTCTTATTAGAGTGGTGTCAAAACTTTCTTAAAATGAATTGTTAACCATTTCCCTAAAAGCACCTATTAGCATATATATATATATATATATATATATATATATATTGATTTGCACTTTCCTTTGCTTTTGACTGTTTTCAAATTTCAATTACATAATGTCAAAAAAGAAGAATAACGCTAAAGACATAATAATTTTCACAACAATATTATATTTTTATCTACTAATAACGACTTGGCAGTTGTGAAATTTCAATACTTTAACTTCCATTTATTTTTAATGCAGTCCTTCCATCCAATTCGCATTATTAAGTCCACCTAAACAACATTTTGCAAAATGGAAAATATTAAAATTAACAAAAAAAAAAAAAGAATGGAACTAGACTAAATGAGAAAATTGAAAACAAGTCAAAGTAGATGGTATAATTTGTAATATAGCCTATAAAGAAATAAGGTGGAAAGAGAATACAAGACTAGGTCCATGTAGATTTCTTTTGGTTGCAAGGAATCAAGGGAGCTTTGTTTGATAAGGAAGATAGAAAACTAGAAAAAAAAAAGTGAGGATAAAAAATTATAAATATTTTGTAGGGGCTTAGAAAAGTGAATAGCTAATATAACTGTTGTATATATAGGTATATAGGTTGTAATAATGATATAAGTTTGAAGAGTATTCATTTGTAAAAAGAATAAAGTGAAAATTCGAAATTCAAGTTTTTCGATCGGTCAAAGCTTTTGCTCCATTGATCGAAGTGATGAGGAAAATAATCTTGGAAGTTCTGTTTGACTCGATCCATGTTCGATTCCTATTCGATCGATCGAAAAGAACTTTCGATTGATATTCGATTCCTATCAATCGATCGAAACACATGAAAACTAAATTCTGCAGAATATTCTAATGACTGTTCTAAACATTTGAAAATGTTTCAAGCCTTGTGAACAGTTTTATAAAACATTGTAACTCTCTATTGGTACCTTTTGAAGGGTTATAACCCTATGGGTATAAAAGGTGGTTAATATTCAGTTGATAATTAATTCTATTCTCTCCTAAAATAGTTTCTAAGAAACACAATAAATCCTGTGGGTATTCTTCAGAATTGTTATCTATAGAACCCAATAAACTTGGTTGTATCCTGGAGACAAATTTGTAGTAACCTTTTAACAACTTGCGTATGGAGAAAAATATAGTCTAAGGATAACATTTAAAAGTGCCTCCAAGTCAATCATAATTTCAATTTACTTGTGTTCATTTTGTTCTTTCATTATTACTCTTGAGATTGAAAATCCCCAACAAAAACATCATGTATTAAAATTTAATTAGATTTATGTCCTTGTACATAATTATTCTATTGAATTAAAGGGATAGGATATTGTCAAAAAAGTTATTTAAAATATTTTTCTCCTGTTTTCCTCCAATTTTGAGAAGATTAGGGATGATGAGTCCGATAGAAAATAATTGCCCTCATTTTTTTTCCTTATGTTTTGTACTTTACCAAACAAGAAAAAAAACAATCAATCTTCCATTTTCTTTCCACAATCTTCTATCCTCTTACTTTTACCCCCTACAAAACACAATTTAAAATTTATTTAGTCAGATTTTAAACCAGCCATAAAAAGAAAGATCATACAGATTTCTGTTTTTTATACAGTTTGTTTGAACCACAAGGCTGTGGTTATTTAGCTTCTATGAAAATATTCAATACAATTTCAATTTACAAAAGTAATATATATGAAGAACAAGTCTTACAAGTTACTCATTTTGCCAAACTAAATACATTTAAAATATAATAAGCTATTTACAGCCTGCCCAATTTTGTCGTTTATCAAGAGGTTCCCATCTTTGATGCTTTCCCACCCTTCAAGAAAGTAATTACGAATGTATCTATCTGTTTCGAATGCTTTTAGGCAAGTGGAAGGAATGAAGAATAAAAACCTTGCTTCTTATGAGCTTAGTGGGTATCGGTTCCTGCTTCTCTTTTATAATTTTAGTGGGTCTATTTGGTATTGATTCTCTGTAGATTTCGATTGCTTTTGCCTTTTGAAGTGGCTTATAAAAGACACATAATGTGAAAAAAGAAGAATAATGCTAAAGACAATAATTTTCATAATTAACAAATAAGTTGTCAAACACTACAAAACGCGGGAGCTTTGGCAAATTAAAGTTTTACTCGTTATCGTTTGGGCACATAGCAGATATCATATTTTTATCTACTAATAATGACTTGATACTTTGGCAATTGTGAAATCTTGAGCTTATTGAATATGGATACCATTAGAGCACTAGCATTGGGGGGTGTAAACACCCCCCGGTTGCTATTTTACCATTTAAGCTACCAAAAACTCACTCCATTCGGGTTTGTAAACTTAAAAAAATTTGCAATCTATATGCAACCTTACTGTTCATATGTAGTAAAAAAAATATTATTTTAATATGTGATTGTGTGTGAAGAGAAAAAGCGAGTAGAAAAAAAAAAGAGAATAATACTTTTTATTATTTTATTAGATAGTTTATATTATTTTATTAGGTTGTATGTAAAAATAAAAATTGGAATATAGGATGAGTTATAAAATGGGTTTGGTAAAATAAATAAAGTAGTATTTGAGAATGCAATATAAGTTTTTTTTTTTTTTGTTTTTTGGCATCTCCGGATGCTAATTCTCTTAGGTAGCTTAACTCTTAAACTTATTGAATACAAATACCATTAGGTAGTTTGAGTAAAAAAGATATATATATATTAGGTATCATGTGTTTTCAGAGTTCCATAGTCAAGTTTGAGAGTTACTTAATACAGCAAGTTATTTCATATTTGGTATTAAATATGATTATTGTGATTATTTATTTTATCATTTAGGAGATTAGTTTTAGTCTGTGTCTCTGTAAGTCTCTTGAGGCATATATCGGTATATGGCCTGTATTGCTTTATCTAGTTTTGTTTAATAAAATTATATATTGTTAAAAAGAAAAAAAAAATTACCTTAATCCGCAAAGTTATAATTATTATACGGATTGCATTAGAAGGTCATGAAAATATGGCAACTATGATGGTTATGCAAATAGTTTTGCAAGTACTTCAAAACATTATTACTGAATGGCAAAAAAAATAAATTTAATAATAATTGTTGTAGCAGTAAAACACACACACACACACACACACACACACACACACACACACACATATATATATATATAAAATTCTTGGGGAATATGTGCTCCGACATCCCAAGTGACGCTTTTATTTTTTGACAATATGGCATATAGGCATCTAACCGCAATAGTATTGTTTGTTCATATCAGAACAAATCTGCACTCACTCTGAGCGGATTCTTGTATTTATTGATCACCCTTCCTAAGCCATCCTCCTCACAAACCATTGCTCTCATCTTACCTACCTTTAACTGTTTCAAGTATTCCTTTCATTCACCTCCATTGAGAAATGGCTGAAGGAGCTCTCTTCAACGTAGCTGAAGGAATCATTGGCCAATTGGGCAACCTAGCTCTCAAAGAGATCGGATTGCTCTGGGGTGTCAAAGATGAGCTTGAAAACCTCAAAAACACAGTTTCAACAATCAAAGCTGTGCTTCAGGATGCAGAGGAGCAGCAGGCGCAGAGCCATGCCATCAAGGATTGGGTGGCAAAGCTGAAAGATGTACTTTTTGAAGCAGACGACTTGCTGGATGACTTTTCTACTGAAGTTTTACGACGGGAAATGATGACCCGGACTAGGAAGGTGAAAGAGGTACGCATCTTCTTTTCCAAATCAAACCAGCTTGCATATGGTCTTAAAATGGGTCATAAGATTAAGGCAATTACGGAGAGGTTAGATGCCATTGATGTAGATAAGAATAGGTTCCACTTAGATGAACGTCCTAGGGAGACACAAGTCAGTAATAGGGTGAGAGAAACTCATCATTTTGTACGTGCTGAAGATGTTATTGGAAGGGAGGTTGATAAGAAAGTCATTATACAATGTTTAATGGATTCCAAAATTGAAGAGAATGTTTCGGTCCTTCCTATAGTTGGAATTGGAGGACTGGGTAAGACCACTTTAGCTCAATTTGTATTCAATGACAAAAAAATTAAAAATCATTTTGAGAAAAAAATGTGGGTGTGCGTCTCTAACGATTTTGATGTAAAAATAATTGTTGAGAAAATCTTAGAATGTGCAAAAGAAAAGAAACCCGAAAGACTTGAAATGAACACATTGATAAATGATCTGCAAAAAGAAATTGATGGAAAGAGATACTTGCTTGTATTAGATGATGTGTGGGATGATGATTCAGAAAAATGGGATAAGTTAAAAGGATTTCTACTCGGTGGTGCAAGAGGTAGTAGAATATTGGTGACTACACGTGAGGAGAAGGTTGCTAAGATTTCAAAAACTATAGAACCACACTTTTTAAGGGGTTTAAATGAAGAGGAGTCTTGGTCTTTATTTAAGCAAAAGGCATTTGAAAAAGGACAAGAACCAGAAAATTTAAGAATTAAAGAAATTGGAATGGAAATAGTTAGAAAGTGCAGAGGAATTCCACTTGCCATAAAGACTATAGGAAGCCTATTGTGCTTTAAAAACTCAGAAGACGAGTGGTTGTACTTCATGAATAAAGAATTTTCAAAACTAGATCAAAAAGAAAATGATATCCTACCAACACTTAAATTGAGTTATGATCATCTTCCATCACATTTGAAACAATGTTTTGCTTATTGTAGTTTATTTCCAAAGGATTATCAAATTGAAAAGGAGATAATGATTAAGCTATGGATGGCACAAGGGTTAATTAAGCCGTCAAGTCAAAACCAATGCCTAGAAGATGTTGGTCATGAGTATTTTATAGATTTACGTTGGAGATCATTCTTTCAAGAAGTTGAAGGAAATCAATGGGATGATGTAACTAAATTCAAAATACATGACCTAATGCATGATCTGGCAATATTAGTAGTGGGGCAAGAGAGCATCACTTTTGGCATAAATGAGGAAAAAATGGATGAAAAAACCCATCACGTGTCATTTGGTTTAAATCTAGGCTCATCAACACAAATTCCAACTTTGTTGCGTAAAGCAAATAGGATGAGAACATTTCTTTTGCCATGTCAAGAGTGGTATTCAAATCAAATGGTATGGAAACAGTTAACTTGTGATGCATTTGTTTCAAGTTTCAAGTTCTTGCGCTTGTTAGATTTGCATGGGACTGGCATTAGGAATGTGCCACATTCTATCGGAAAGTTAAAGCATTTAAGGTATCTCGATCTCTCATGCAACAGACACATTGAGATGCTCCCTAATTCCATTACAAGGTTGCAGAATTTGGAGACACTGAATCTTTCTGAATGTGAAGAACTTATAGAATTGCCAAAAAATATTAGTAAATTAGTCAATCTTAGGCATCTTAACATTGATGATTGCTGTAGTTTGGCTCATATGCCATGTGGATTAGGTCAATTGACTAATCTTCAATCACTACCTCAGTATGTGTTGAGTACGGACTCTAGGCATGGTGAATTGATGGAGCTTCAAGGACTAAATGGTCTGAGAGGAAATCTAAGTATTAAAAATCTGAGACATGAGAAAGATGCCGCATTCGAATGTGACGCTGCAAATTTGAAAGGGAAACAAAACCTGCATGGCTTGAAGTTGGAGTGGATAAAAGGAGGCGCAGATGACGTGGATGTTGAGTACGATGAGAGGTCACTCAAACATTTGCAACCACACACAAGTCTTAAAAAATTGGAGTTAGATGGGTACAGAGGAATAGTATGTCCAGGTTGGCTCTTTTCACTCACAAATCTTGTAGATCTCAGGTTATGGGCATTGAAGAATTGGGAACCCATGCTACCATTGCATCAATTTCCTTCTCTTAAAACACTCATCCTAAGCTACCTTCCTTCTCTTGAATACATATCAAACAGTGTTAACCTTCCATCCCTAGAGTTGCTCAATCTTTCAAATTGCCCTAATCTAAAGGGATGGATAATGGACTCCATTGAGGAGGATAACGATGATGACAATAATCACTCTCTGCCTTCATTCTCTCGTCTTTCGGCTTTAAATATTTTTGAGTGCCCTAAACTCTCTTCCATGCCTGTATTTCCGTGCCTTGAACGGCTGGGGCTGGTGAACTCTAATTTGAGCCCATTAGAGCAGACAATATCGAAGGGAATGATACATATGGCATCTCAAGAGAACCCAACAATAACAGTAGCAGACTCAACCTCTTCTACTTCTTCAACAACCTCCTCATTCGTCCCTCTCTCCAAAGTAAAATCTTTGACTATTGGGCTAAAAAAAGGAGATCGTGATCGTGATCGTTTCCTTCGAAGTATAAGACATCTCACTGCAATTGAGGACCTAGAATTTCGATATTCTGATGAGATTGATTTATTTAATAATGGGAATGGGATGGAATGGCAAGGGCTGAAGTGGCTTAGGATTACCAGTTGTCCGAATTTGACTACCATACCGGAATGGATATGTAACTTCACATCTCTTCAAACACTTTACATTCAGCATTGCCCCAATTTGACGTCATTGCCTGAAGGAATGCCTAAATCTTTAATTACACTATACATTGCGAATTGTCCCAAATTATTGGAAAGATGCAAGAGCGAAGAGGGTGAAGATTGGCCTAAGATTGCCCACATCCCAAACTTGGAACTGGGTCTGTATGAAGATGATACAGGTATTAAATCTCATTATAAAGAACAAAATTTCTTCTTTCACCCTCTTTACTTTTGTAGCTAAATTTTTCCTAATTATTAAATTTCATTATGCAGAACAAACTGATAAGAAGAAGGAACCTGAGCTTAAGACTCGGCGCTTAACTAAAATTTTGGGGAGTTGCAGTTGTTCAACAAGTCAATAACTCAGCGGTAATTATCTAGGAGTGGTTTCTTGTATCTTTTTATCAACTAATAGAATTTTCATTCCTTACATGATTTATTCATGTCCCAAACAGCACTTAAGAGAAAGAATATGGGAATTCCTTCCTCTGTTTCTTCATTCAAATAAATTATGTGCTTTTATCTCAAAGCAAGTTGATGTGGTGATGTATTTCAGTGTTTTACTTCTCATGTTGTAAACAGAGTGACAATCAGCACTTGGCAATATTGGGATAATATTTTTGTGGAGAAAATCAGCCCTTGGCAATATTGGGATGATATTTTTGTGGAGAATTATAAGTGGCAATCACATTGCAGGATTAACTTGTGCAGGTATTTTATTGGTTCAATTCTTTCTTATATATAAACCTCACCATATTTTTTTTTTTTAATTTCTACAAAAAAAAAAAAAATCATGAGGGAATGAGTTCGTAGTACTAATGTTTCATTCCTATGTTTTAGGCTAGCTAAGTTTGCATTGAAAACACACTATTTACCATCTTTCATCTGATTTTTTTGTTATAATATGATAGATTGAGTTGGACTTAGACCATAAGTTGATGTTCCTGGTAGCAATACCCAATAAAGGAACTTGCCATTTCCCAAGTGGTTGCTTATTCACCTTCTTGAATTCACATGTTATACAGGTAAACAAATACTAGGTCTTTTATTTACTTTTACATCTCATTGTTAGTTTGAAGCAAAAAAAAAAAGCACTATTTTCACTATGGCAGATTCTTCAAAATGATTACTGTAGTTTATGATGAAAGTAGAGATTCAATGTCTGTTTATTACTTCTCTTATCCATACACACACAGGAAAATTACATTCTCATTTGAAAAGAGGAGCTTAGAGTCTGTAATCCAAAATGGTACTTATTGAATGATGCCCGGTGAAAATGGTCCAGATTGAGCTGATACAGCTTATATCCCTGTTGCTGAAATCGAATTCAAAAGGATTTATCAGTACTCCATAATAAGGATGAGGGCTGCATTTCAGTTTGTGACAAGAGCAACCAATATCATCCATTAGATCTGTGAGCTTGCCACCCCAACAGTTTTGGAAGGGCTTAGTGTTATTCTACAGTATAGTGGGAAATAAATGTCAGGTGGATATTAACTAACTTTATCAGCTTTTCTTTTCTCTTAGATGACTGATTCTAATAACGTGCAACTTGTCCCATGATTATCTTTTATATGCAGCCATTTAGCAAACATTTTGGTCACCTAAATGTAGAGATAAGCACCAATTCATGAGAGGGTTGCGGAAATCATGGAGGGATCCTGCATCATCCTTGGATATAACAGCCAGGCTGTAATTGGAAAGGTTCATACATCCAAGAATGAATCCAGGTGACTGCTCAGATCCTAGAGAGAAATTTAGACCTTAAGGATCTTACAGTCCAAATGCTTCTATAGGTTCATTCATATCATTTTAAACTCAATCCTCTATAAATTTATCAATTATAATTGACCAACTTCATTGTTGCGTTTTGTTTCAAGTATTGTTGATTTTACTTATGCATGTGGAAGGAATAGGATCTTTGAATAATAAAATGGTTAAGAGTTTACTAGTAGATGTTTCTTCAAATAGAGTTGGTTCTACAATTATATATGCAGCAACATAAAAAAATTGATAACACTTTAGTGGCTAAAGCTCCTAAATGAAGAAATGTGCATGCACAGTACATAAATGTATGTACTGATATATGAATATCCTCTAGGCCTGGCTTCTTCCTACAAGTGTGCATTTTCTGCTGGTTGAAACTACAGCCTTTAAGATGTATGAGACCATTAGGAGGAAGTCATTGATACTTATGAAGCTATAGGAAATATAAAGTTGATATAAATGGAGATGTAGAATTTAATAACGTTTATTTCAGATATTTAACTTTACTAAATGAACAAATATATTTAATGGGTTCTATTTCTATCCCAGCTGGCAAAACTTGAGCTTTTGTTGGACAAAGCAGAAGTAGAAAGTCATCAGTTACTAGTTCTCTAGAGAAATACTGTGATCTTCAGGTGGGAAAACTTCTTATAGATGATATTAAACTAAATGAGCTTCGGAATAAATGGAGTGGGGGAAATTTGGTCTTGTCGGCCAAGAATCTTGGTTCATTGTGTCAACCATCAAAGATAATATTGCATACATAAAGGATGGCACAGCTACTGAAGAAATAAGAGTTGCAGCTGAACTTGCCAGTGCGTTGTTTTACTGATATTTCCGGAGGTTCTAAGTTATGGTCCATGACTGTTCTTTAGAAGATCCTTTCATATTGGTAATCATATAAGTTGTTAACATATTTTGAAATTTGCAGCTGAGTGGACACCATGGGTGGTGAAGCACAAAACTCATTTGTCTGGTGGACAGAAGCAAACTGTTTCCTTAGAAAGAGCAATTTCTAAACACCCATGGATTTTCACTTCTAGATGAAGCTAAAAGTGCATTTGATGCTGATTTTGAGAGAATAGCACAACAGGCACTGTACATGAAGGTTTGCAAACTACTGTTTTTGTTGCTCATCGTTTGAGCATGATCAATAATGAGTTAATGACAATATGATTGCTGTCTTTCATAGGGGATAGATGTTTGAAAGAGGAATTTTAACAGTGTGGTCATACCATATTCTCTTTAATCACATCTAGAGTCATTTTCACGTGTTTGATCCAGTAATTTTATTCTGTAAACTATAGTCTAGTTCACCAATGTGGCACTATATATCATATGATTTAGGTATATGAATTCTGAATTTTACATTTTAACAAAAGAAACCTATAGAATTGCATATAATTAATTCTTTGCGTTTTTTTTTTTAATGAATTATTGGTCTATATCCTGGATATTGTAAGCATTTCTTTTTCCTTCCAAACTTTTCTATGAAGCTAACACAATTGACTAAAAGCTTATAAGACAATTTTAAGACTTTTAGCATTAATTTTCACCCTTAAATTTGTCTTAAAATATTTTATTTTTTCTGTTTCATTATCATATCGCAAATTCCAACCCTATTGTGAGAAGCAGGATATACACTAAGAACTCGTCAAGGATCCTGATCATGAGGCATACATCCAGCTTATACAATTGCAAGAAGTTAAGGAGTCAAAACAAGCTGCACATTGTCAGCAGCATCACGAAGTACTATTAATCTTTCTGATTGGGGATCATTTGAAGCTCAAATAGCTGCCTTGACTTAGCAAGGTGGCAAAGCAACATCCTCAGGTGTTTCGCAAGTAAGTAGTCCTTTCAAATTTTTCAATCTTTCTTCCAACACTAGTGAAAGTTTCAAGAAGCAGGATATTCATTCCCGTCAAATTGGTCAATAAGTTTTAGAATTATATTTAGTTTGTGTGTTTTCTTTGCTTTAGCCATGCCACCATCCATGGAAGCTATGGCAACCAAGTTTTACGGCTATTGATTCTAGCAAAAGCCAAAGTTATTGCTGCTTTTTTATTAACAATGATAAATTCAAAGTTAAACATCGACCTAAGTGATGTGTCCAAGATGACAAGGAATATACAAAGAGAGATATTGAGCTCCATCAAGTAGGCTTTAAGTATCCATCTAGACTAGATATTCAGGTTTTCCAATAACTCAGCTTTGCTATTCATACTAAGTACTATAGTTAATTTTTCAACATAATGATCAAGTCATAATTGTATTGTTTTGACTCTTATCCTTTCAGAAAGTCACAGTTATTAGAAAAGGTGGAAATGGAGGATGCATAGTGATTACAATGTGCAAAGATTTTTTATCCTAAATCAGCTCATTTGATGGAATTGAAAATCTGAAAGGTTAAATTGAAGTGGATTGAGTAGACTGATTGGTCTTGTCAGTCAAGAATCAGTTTTGTTCAATGACTTTATCCATGCCAGTGCTGTAGATGAGGAAGAAAGTGCAATGAGGTGGAAACCATAGCTGCATCAAAGTTTCAAATGCACAAAGTTTCATTAGAGGCTTACGACAGGTTTGTAGATAAAAATATTCTACTAAATTCATCATTCTATAGTTCTTAATGATACAAGTAACAAAGTCAATTGAGCAACTATTGAGTAAAACATCTCTACAATTGATAAATGTAGGATTATAATTTTTTTTTTTTTAGGAGTTAAGCATTTTCTTGTGAGTCTTCTAGACTCATTGGACCATACTGCTTCATTTAGTTTCTGTCAAATAAAATGCAGGACTATCATATCATGGTAATACTATAAGGATTCCAATTATCCAGCGGGCAGAAGAAACAGGTAGCCACTAGATGTCCAAGATACTGCTTTAAACAAGGCTACAAATACTCTCAAAGCTGAATATGAACGAATAAATCAAGATGCACTAAACCAAGTGATTGTGAACCAGGCTACAACTGTCATGACCTGTCCATTATCTAAAGGTGATCAAAATAAAATTATCAGAGAGAAAGGAGAGCTTGAGATTTTGATTGTGAATTTGCCACCTTGACAAACTGAGAAGGGCTAGTGTTTTTTGCTGCAGAGTTGCAAATAATAATAAGGTAGAAATTAATTAGAAACAACTCTATCAAGTACTTTTTAAATGATTGATCCTATGTAACATGCAACTTGTCTCATGGTTGAATTTCAGGTCCAGGCATTTCACAAACATTTAGGTCACTTGTCGAGCGGATATGAGGTTAATTGCTATCACCTAGTGGTGCAATCGGATGCAGACAAATCTGTTACTAGCTTAATGGAAATTCATCTACTATCAATGTTCCTGCGCTTCAATTCTATAAGAGAGGGAAACTATATACCTAGTTATTAATCTAAAAGCTAATGAGGAACAACCGGAGATTAGATCTTAGAGTCTTGCATGTGTTGAACAAAAGAAAAACTCCTAGTACGCTCTGCGAGCCACCCTCCCACAACCAAGTGCAAAGCTAAACCTGAAACAATGTCTCAGCCTTTCAGGGGTAACAGTAAGTGTGCCTCGTCTACATAGCATTGTAGTACTATGCAGGCAGAGGAGAGAGAACATTGAGGGAGCAAAATGTTTCGTTTGCATGTAATAATGGCCTTAGCCAATAGAATTTTACCTGATGTGGTGTACACTATTCGCCTTCCCTTTATACAAGAGGAAGGAAAACTTGTATTAAGACATACATTAAGAAAATAGTGCACAAGAAGACTGGCTTGAGCCCGTGGTTTTTCTCCCTGTGTTCCTTTTCACAGAGAGTTTTCCACGTAAAAACTTGTTGGTTGCTCTCATTTTCCTTTGTTTTTCATTTTTTTTTTCCATGTTACTTTGCATTCTCCTACAAACCATTGGAATTTGGACGTCCAAGACATTGCTGTATAATGCTATAAATGCAATCAATCACTCAATTTTAATCACGGTGGTTAAAAATAGTGTTAAATAATATAGAAAGGGAAGCTTGAGACTTTGATTATGCTACAAAATAGTGTTTCTCTACAGTAGTGGCAAATAATGGTAACGCGATTGTTAATTAAATTACTTTTTATTTTTTATATAAGCGATTGTACGTAATGTGCAACTTGTCTCATGATTGTCATTTTAGTCATGTTCAAGAGAATATGAAATCCTAAGAGCTAGTAGCATGGAGCACATCTAACAAAATTGCCTACACTAAATTTTGGTAATCAATAAGAGTTGTGATTTAGTGCTCTGTACCATTTTTTACTTCATTTGGGAAGCTTTATTTCCAGTTCCAACTTCTAGTTGCCAAAATCAACTTTTTCTTTGAACCATTAAATCTCTAAAAAGGGAAATAGTAAATTAAATCCCCCAAATAAATATATCATAATTAAAGAAGAAAATTATCATGGTTTGATCTTTAGTTGATTTAGAGTTTCTTGATATTACAGAAAAAAAAAATAAAAAAAAAATTCTAATGTTATTTTGAATTATTTGATATGTAGTTAATTTAGATTTTTTTGATCTTAGTTCAATTGATCACTTTTATGTTTTATTAATTGTACAATAGTTTCCAAAAGCAATAAAGAATTCGTGTCTCATTTTTTATGTTTCACTTTATACACCACCAACCATAGTTTGCTACATATATATATATATATATATATATATATATATATATATATATATTCTTTCATTGTAAGTTGTAATGAGTGGAATATAATGTAGATTAGTTTATACTCCTTGTGTTTCCAATAGAGTTGGAGATGAAATTTTTGTCTTTTTCTCTCTAAATAAAAAATTTAAGCATTTTGTCATTTTCAAGAAAAATTATTAAGTATTTCTGGAATGAATAGTGTATGACCAATAATGGATCTAGTTCTCGCTCTTAAAAAATAAAATAAAATATAATAATGAATCCAATTTTAGTATTTTTATCTCAACTTGATTTATTGGTGTTATTCTAATAACTTAAATGACAAAAATAGATTTGGTGTTTAGCATAGTATAGTATCAACCATCAATTACTAATTGAATTTATTAATGTCAGAGGGGCCTCTCAAAAATCATAATTTTTAAAAAATTTATAAATTAAAGCAATGACAAAAAAGTATGTTTGATAAATAACTCAAAAAGAGTGATTCCTCCACTCTTTTTGCTTTTTGTTCTTAAGGTTGCAAATAAAATACACAACAGACTGCAGTATTTTGGGCATCATAAGCAAATTTTGAATGTGCAATTCTAGAGTCCCCTTACAATAGTGTATCTTTCATAACTGTCAATAGAAAAATCTATTGAAATCTATAGTTTGTTATCTTGAAAAAATAAATATATTGTAGAAGCTAAGGTTTCTAACAAGTGGTCTTTTATGAGTAATTTATAAATTCACCTCAAATTTTAGTACACAATATAGGCAAATTGAAATTTTCTCACATATTAATAGCTTGAGCAACTTGATGATTAGAGGTGATTGGATAGTTGCTGTAGCTGCAACCTGTTATTCCATTAGCATGGCACTAGACTAGAGAAGTTTTTAATCCAAAAGCTAGCAAAAAATATTATCAAGGCTAGAATATAATATTAATTCTTGCAATCCTGATTTTTCTTTTTCTCTTGTTGATTTTCCATTTTAAAGCATGTTCAATTGTAAGCTAGACCATGAGCATTCATAATAAGTTGCTTATTTCTTCTTTAATTTAAACCATTCAAATTTCGTTTATTTTGTTTTCTGTATTTTATTAAATTCTATTATTAGTATATGTGTTATTGTTTTATCAAATCGTGAGAAGAGTGGAGAATAATATCTTTACAATTTAAAGTTAGTCTATTAGAGACCAGACAATGTTAACAATGGCTCTAATAAGTAACAAGAGGGAAAGAAACATGGATACGAATACGGATATGGATATAATATGATATATGATGTTGTAACTTTTGCACTTTAAAATGATGGGCTTTAAGTTCAAAGGACTTAGGTTGAATGGCTACATGAAGTGGCTTTCGTGTTTTCATGGACCTTATGGCAGCTTGAGTAATTGACTTGGGCTTTATAAATGGGCCTTCACGTCACAGTTGCACTACCTCTTCAATAAGCGATTGAAGAGATAGTTTGTTTACTGTTCTGACCCATCTTCTTTGGTGGATAAAAAACTGTTATTCTGCCAAGTGCCTGTTTGTTTGCTTCTTTAGAGCAGCGACTTCATGCATTCATGCTGAAGGTTCAAACTCTATCCATATTAATCCTACTGTGACCCTGCTTCCCACATTGCATAATTATATTCTTTGACAGAATGGATGCAGCTTCCAATTTAGAATCACTTGGTCTTCAAAAAAAATTTAGAATCACTTGGCAGTCCAATAATCTTAGGAAATTCATATTTTTGGATATAGGTTGATGATGTTGATGGATACCTCTTCCTTCTTGTTGATGGTGCAAAACGTGTCTTCCATCTTCTTCTTCTTCCTCTAGAGGCATAGCAAATCGGCAAAGAGGACACGATCAGCGAACACGGAGCCAATTTTCAATACACGCAGGATGAAACTTATGCTTACATGGCATCTCTCTGGCCTCACTACCGACCTCAAACTGTTCCAAACAAATCGAGCAGTCTTGAGACTCCTTCGTCGTCACTGTTACACTCGGCATGGACTTCCACCAAGTTGTCATGGTAGTCAGATGGAGAGAGAGAGCTTTGGTAGTGGTTCTTATCACTTCTTTTGTGAGAGGTGAGCCCAAAGATTTAAGTAACTTAATGGTTTAATTAATGATTATGCACATTTAAGTACATGAAATTTACTGTCAGTAACTTTTATTTGATAGAATAGTTTGCATCAAAATACAGCTTAGTTTTTTTTTTTCTAGAAATGATATATTTCAGGGATGGTATTCCATTTATGCCCCTGGTCAGTGAGAAACTTTGGGAAGAAAATGATTATAAAATCCTAACTTCTATTTTTTCTTTTAAGCCAAAATTGATAAGCATCCTACTGAATTCATATTCGAAAAGAGGAGCTTAGATTCTAAAATTCATAATGGTACTTATTGAATGATGCCAAGTGAAAATGCTCTAGTATGACCCGAGACAGCATATATCACCATGAGGCTGAATTGAATTTAAAAGGCTCCATCAGTACTCCATAAAAAGGTTGAGAACCACAATTCAGTTTGTTAATTTACAAGTTATTTTGAGTTCTAAACTTTCTAATGTTGGATAATGAGCAATCAATATCATCCCTTAGAGCTGTGAGCTTGCCACCCCAACAGTAGAAGGGCTCATTTTTTTTTTTTCCTTGTAGTAGAGTGGCAAATAAATGTTACGTGGATACTAGCTATCTAACTTTATCAACTTCTTTTTTCTCTTTGGATGACCAACTTCTCACATGATTACCTTTTAATATGCAGGCATTCAGCAAACATTTTGGTTCAGGCAGATACGTAGTAGATAGGCACAACCTAAATGCAGCACATGGTCACTTGTGAAATGTAGAAAAAAGCAGCAATCTATAAGAGGGGTGTGGAAATCAAGGAGGATTCTACAACGTGCTTGGATATGTGAAAATATATTTAATTGATTCTATTTCTATATTCCAGATGGCAAAACTTGGGCTTTGGTTGGACAAAGCAAAAGCACAGGAAGTCAGTTGTTATCGGTTCTTCAAAGTGATACAATGATCTTCAAGTGGGCAAAGTTCTTATGAATAATATTAATATCAAAAATTTCAGATTAAATGGAATAGGGAAAATTTGGTCTTGTCAACCAAGAACCCTTGTTCTTTTCATTCACCATCAAATATAATATTGCATATGAAAAGGTGGTGCAAGAATTGAAGAAATAAGAGCTGCACCTGAACTTGCCTATGCTAGTCTTTTACTGATACATTGCTTGAGGTTCTAGCTTCTGGTCCATGACTGTACTATAGATGGTCCTTTCATCTTGATAATCATCTAAGTTGTTATTATATTTTGGAAATTTGAAATTTGCAGCTGAGTCCATGGGTGGTGAAGCACAAGACTTATTTGTCTTGTGGACAGAAGCAAATTGCTTCCATGGCAAGAGCAATTTCTAAACACCAATGGATTTTAACTTTTAAATGCAGCTGAAAGTGCATTTGATGCTGGTTTTGAGAATATAGCACAAGAGGCATTGGACATGAATGTATGCAAACTATTGTTCTAATTGCTTATCATTTGAGCATGATCAAGAAGATATGATTGATGTCTTTCATAGATGATAGATGTTTGAAAAAGTAATGTTAAAAGTATAGTCATAACATACTCTCTTGAGCCATTTTCATATGTGTCTCAAGCAGTAATTTTATTTTCTATAAACTATAGTCTTTGTTCATCGCAGTGGCATAGTTTATCTTTTGACCTAGGTATATGAATTTTAAATTTTACATTTTAACAAAAAGAAACTATAATAATGCATATAATTACTTTTTTACATTATCTTTATGAATTATTGGCCTATGTCCTAGATAGTGAAAGCATTTCTTTTTTCTCCCAAACTTTTGTATGAAGTAACTCAATTGGCTAGAAGTTCAAAAGACAATATTAATACTTTCAGCATTACTGTTTGACCTTGTCTGAAAACATAGACCTAACTAACAAAAGACAAAGCTGTTGATGCTTCCTTGTTAGCAATGATAGATTCAAAGTTAATGAATCATACAAGGGAAAAATCATGTATGCTTTAGATATCCATCTAGGCTAGATATTCAGTTTTTCCAAGGCCTTAGCTTTGCCATTCATTTTGGCAAAGGTTAAATTTTATTTTCAAATTGTGTTTTACCACCCATTTACTTCTATACAGCATTAGCAACAAAGCAGTACTAGTTTTTATTTATTTATTTATTTATTTATAATTGATCAAGTGGTAATTGGGGAAAAAAGAAAAAACAAATTAATCAAGTCATAATTGTAATGTTGTCACTCTTTCAGAAAGTCATAATTGTTGGAAAAATTGGAAATGGGCAATGCATAGTGACTGCAATATTGCAAAGATTGTTTGATCCTAAATCAGGTCACCTGATGGAATTGAAAATTGAAAGTTTGAATTGAAGTGGATGAGTTGATAGATTGGTCTTGTCAGTCAAGAATCAGTTTTGTTCAATGACTCATCCATGCCAACACTGCATATGAGAAAGAAGAAAATGAAAACGAGGTGGAAAGCAAAGCTGCATCAAAGTTACAAATGAGCAAAGGTTTGTGAGTGGCTCACGACAGGTTAGTACAGCAAAATATTCTCCTAAACTCATCATTCAATAGTTCTTAATGATCCAAGTTACCAAGTCAATTAAGCTACTTCAGAGTAAAACAAAATTTAATAGCTTTCAATGGATAAAGAAAAATGGAAGCATTATTACTTCAATCTTTTTCCTCTCTACAATTGATAAATGTAGGATTATAAATTTTTGTTTTGGAGTTTAGCATTTGCTTATAGACTTATTCGACCAGACAGCTTCATTTAGTTTATGCCAAATGAAGGTAATAATACTTTGAGGTAATAATACTATGAGGATTCCAATTATCCAGCAGGCAGAAGAAACAGGTAGCCATTAGATGTCCAAGACACCAAATACACACAAAGCTAAATCTGAATGTATAATTGAAGATGCACTGAATCACGTGATGGTGAACCAGGCTACAATTGTCGTATTATCTGCTTGGTGATCAAAATAGAATTGTCAAAGAGAAAGGAGATCTTGAGAATTTGATTGTGAATTTGCCACCTTGACAATGCAAGAAGGCCGTGTGTTTTTCTGCTGTATAATATAATATTACGACCTGATCCTTTCTTACTAAAGTCACCTGCAAAAAATTTCCTATACCAAATTTTTGTTATATTTCAGGAGGTAAACTTGCAATCCTAATTTTCTTTTTTTTCTCTGATTTTATTAAATTGTAAGCTAGACCATGAGCATTCATAAGTTAATTATTTCCTCTTTAGTTTATATATTCATATTTATTTTTATTGTGATTGTTTTATTAAATCATGAGGAAAATTAAAATTTAATTTGTTCAATTTTAAATTCATCATTGAATCTTTGAGTTCAATCAGCTTGATTTTAACTTCTACTTATCAAAATCAACTATAGTTTCTTTTTCTTTTTGGAAATTGTTGTTGGATTCCAAATCATTTATGAAGTAAATGGTAACCTGAAATACCAATGACAATTAAATCCTTGGTCTAGGCAAAAATCATAAGAAGAGAAGTTCAGTGACATTAATTTCAACCGTGTTTGATTACATCTATACGCACACTTTGACATTAAGGATGAAGGAACAAGAAGATTTTATAATTAGTCTTTTCTTTTTCACTTATTCAAGAGAACAAATGAGAACCATTTGTGTTTTACAAGTTACAGTTTTCTTTAAAATACCAAAGTCACCTAGACACTTTATATATATTTTTATTTTTATACACTATTTTAAGGAATTCATTTTTGGTAAAGTATTTTTTGGAATTCACATAGAAAATTGTACAAAATCTAACATATTCTATACAGTTATTGTCCATTTTTTTTTTTTTTTTGAGTAACTTGTCCATATGTTTATAATGTACGGAAATTGTGTCTTTCAAGTTTCAACCTCTTATATAAACCTTTTTCTTCTTCTTATTTTTCTATTTTAGTGACCAAAACCTCATCTTTAATAGGACACTATCTAATTTATTATATAATGCCAAAAAATAGAACAAACAGGCAATATTGACTAACGAATATGCAAATTAAAAACAAAAAATAAATAGAGGAAATGGATAGTTCAAGGCTTCTTATTTCTTTCCATGAACTTATGAAAGTATCTACCTAGGGAGTGATATTGTAAAAGGAATTTTGTTGAACTCTAAAGTCATACTCCATTTAATAATTTTTATTATTAAATTAATGCTATCTAAATAAATACTCAAAATAGTGACAATTGATTCAAGTAAAATTAAGATATAATATATAATATTATATTTGGTACTAATACTTAACTCTTTACTTAAAAAAAAATTAAGACATAATTTCTAATATTATATTTAGTACATAACACATTTGGATGCTTTTTTTTTTTTTTTTTTTTGGTTTTTGTGGGGGGGGGGGGGGGGGGGGGGCATCATTGGAGGTTTATGGGCAGTATAATTCTCTCCCTTCCTTTAAAAACCCTCTCGCTTCAAACTTTTATAACCTAAAGACACATTTACACATTTTTTTAGATAAATTGGTAGTTGGTGAATGAATTTGAATCCTACCTGACTTTATTAAAAACACCAATAAATATCAATTAATCTGCAAAACTCTTAACGATTTATACTATTTTAAACACAAAATTTTTTATATGAATTTCAAAATGTATGACATCCTAACCTCTCTAAAATATAAGTTTTTATTTCCCCTTGTTATCAGTAAACATTTGGGTTTATGGTATCAACCTTGAGGCCCATTAAATTACTTTTGGGCCCTCATTCTCACAACTACTTATGGGCCCTCATTCTCAAGATGCCCAAGAAAAAAAATATGTGTATACATATGGAGGCCAGTCATAAAGGATAAAGGCACTACAAGAGTTCCTCCTTATGGCCATAAAAAAATGGATGTATTCCTTTTTTTTTTTTTTTTTTTACTTTTTCTTGTTAATAATACTTATTGTCACATTTTCAATATTAATAAAAGACATTTAACTCAATTGATATCGTTTTTTTTTTTTTAATAAAATAATTCATTATCCAAAACTAAAAGATTTAACTTAGTTATGGAAATTTTCAAGCTTCGTATTGCTTGATCACAGTCCAAATTTCATTATGTTATTTTCATTTTACCTTTTACATCCTTAAGAACCCTTGATACTCAGTCTTATTTATGTGTTTTTTGACTTAGTTCTTATGAAGGCCAGTAAGCTCATTCCCCTATATATAATGGGCTTACATGAAGTATGATACTTAGGCCTCTATTTATTGGTGTGTTGAAAATGTGGTATTTAATTTTTAACACAACTATAATACTAATTGTCAATTACATGGACAAAGTTTACCTTCAAATTCAAATTGGACCGATGTGATCTGAAATAGACCAAATTAACCGAATGGACCAAATTGGACCGAATAGACCTAACTAGACCGTAGGGACTGAATTGATCTAAGTGGACCGTATGGACGAAATTGGACCGGATACTCCTTAGTGGACCATTTGGACCGAATAGACCTAAGTGGACCGTATGGACCGAATAGACTTAACTGGACCGAATATGCCAAATTGCACAGAATAGACCTAGGAGGACGAATAATGCAAATTGATTATTCTAATTTGATGCAAGCAAATGTACTTCTATTTAATTTCAATTAAGTGATCTTTAAGTATGAACATTTCCTAAATAAAATAGTCATTGGGCTAAAAAGTAGTCAAATTTTCTATTTTCAGAAAAGTAAGCCACTGCATTTCCATCCCTCACAATCAGGCAAAAGTAAAAACTGGTGAAAAGTAAAAAATCCTTGATTTTACCCAAAACAATAAAAATGTACAAGTACTTTTCTGAACAGCAAGAAGTAAGAAGCAAACAACTAGAACAACACAAATAGCTAACCCACTTAAGGGCAACAAGATGCCACTGTGAAGCCTTTTTCAATCACACGATATTGTGTGTGGTGATAAACAAGATTAGGAAACCCATTCAAGGACAGGACACACACTGTCAAATTAAACCAGCAGCACCATACATGACTGCTATAGGACTAGTTCTGTTATTTTATTTGAATACTTTCCGCATAAATTTTCACTTGTATCGTGTATTATGTCACGCCTTAATCTTAGAAAAACACACAGATAGGACCTTTAC
Organism: Quercus cerris; assembly: GCA_963669245.1. Lineage (NCBI taxonomy): Eukaryota > Viridiplantae > Streptophyta > Magnoliopsida > Fagales > Fagaceae > Quercus > Quercus cerris. The sequence goes on from OY770007.1 coordinate 84,959,638, forward strand.
ATGATAGAAATTCCATAGTAACAATGAGATAGAGATAAACTTAAGCAAACCTAAAACAAAGAGATAAGATAATCACCTATCATAAACTAATGCTCTGTTTTGAAAATATAAAACAGAGGATAATTATTCAAAAAATAGAACCTATCAACTAATACTCTTAACAGAACACGTTTGTAGCAATTGTTCGTAAAAAGCTATCTCCATCTTCTTCTATTGCTAAAAGGAGTAGTATTACTACTCCTAGTCCTAGAAGGAGTAGTAAATTAGTCCCAATCCTAGTCCTAAACGAATTAGGAAAGACTTGTAAAAAAAAAAAAAGTCTGTGTATCAAAACATCAACGGTAGTGTTTTCATATATAAATAAGTCAGTCTTGAGTACAAATTAAAAGCAAAACTCCAGATAGGAAATCCTTAGTCGATAGGACACAAAATCAATCATGGGTGAGAGCTTTAGAAAACCCAGTTCTCTTTTATCCCTTCTCCAGAGTTCACATCCAACTCCCATTGATTCCTGTTGAGTTCTTCAACCCAATTGATAGGTCCAAATTTGCCCAAATTAAGAAGGATTTTATCAGCAAAGCTATCTTGTTTGCAGACCCATCACATTCCAACAACTTTGGGGTAGTGGTGATGATCTATGGCACTCCCTCAAGCCTTGCATTCTGTAAGCAAGGAGACACAACATGGACCAACTTTGCGGGTGAAAATCGAGGCTACTATGACATTATATGCCATGATAATCGGCTTTACGCATTAAGATACAATTGTTCAGTGGAAATGTGGGAGTTTCAGAGTGCTATTCCAACAAAAATCTTGAGCATTGAACCTTCAACAACACTTAAACATGTTGACGGAAAACTTCCCAGAGACAAAGTTTCAACACAGTTGTATTTGGTGAAGACATCAAGTGGCTTCTTGATCATCCAACGCACCATTGGAAATTTTGTAAATGCAGATGGAGATGTTGTTGACGAATCTTACTTACTCAGTTCCAGTGACACACAGCCTTTGGTTTGTCCATACCGTACAAAGTTGTTTTGTGTCTACAAGTTAGATTTGAGCAAGAAAATGTTGGTACAGGTGGAGTCTTTGAAGGATCAAGTTGTATTTTTGGGCGGAAATCAGTCGGTGTCACTGTCTAGTCATGATTTTTCAGAGTGCATATCAAATTCAATTTATTTCACGGATGATCGATGGTCTGAGATGGACGTGGACTACTTGTATGGCGGCCATGATTTTGGATTGTTCAATTTAGATGATGAAGAGATTAGGCCAATTTACCATTCTGATTTGGAGAAGTTTGATCCACCACCTTTTTGGATTACTCCTAATCCATGGTGATAGACTGAGCTATATGGTTGTATATTTTTTTTTCTTGAATCTTTGTGGTTGTATTCCTTCTCTTTTCCCCTTGAATTAATTGACTTTGTGGTTATATATATATATATATATATATATATATATATATATATATTTTTTTTTTTTTTTTTTTTGAGCAAAATTGTGGTTATATTTTTATGTTTATTATTGTTTTTTTTTTTTTTTTTTGCCTCAGATTATTTTACAGTAATATGTGTGTGTGTGTGTGTTTTTTTGTCTTAAAGAAATAGTAATTGTTCATAATTTTATAATATAGTTTGACTGTCCACATGTATTAAGAAAAAAACAAGAAACAAAAAGAAATTTGGTTTCCCATATAAAAAAGATTAAAAAAAAAAAAAAACAATTTTCCCATTATTCACAGCTTGGAGAGACAATAGCCTTTGTTTCAATTTTAGGCTTTTATAATTAAAAAAGAATACAAAAATGTGAAAATTTTCCCAAACCAAATGTGAAAAAACCAAATGTTAGGCTTTTTCACACTGCATCCCCTGTTATTCTCACGGCCAGTGACCCACGGGTTCATCCTGTATTATTATTTATTGCCTTTGTGTAATATATAATCAATATAGTGTGATCATCTTTGTTTTAAATGATTTATAACAACTTTAAGGATCTCATACCAGCTTGTAAGTTTTAGCAACATTTGATTCTTGCTTTGAGCATGTGTCTTGGCCAATTCAATCCTCTTACATGTTCAATGCGTTAATTCAACATAGGGAAATGTGGAAAATTGGGTAACAAAGACTTAAAAACATTTTAGAGTAGCATTCTCAAGCCTTAATAGAGTCATTGAAGTGAATTGTTTTCAGCGTAGAGTTCTCAAGCGCGGGTTCAGCCTTTTCTTTTTGTTTTCTTTTTTTGTCAATGAACTACATCTTCTAGAGGACAAATACAATTGTAAAAAGGATACATAAGTCAATGCCTTACCAAAAAATAATTAATTTTTATTCTTATTGTAGCTCAAAGAAACTGGATGTTTCATGCATTCAACATTATTATTTGCAATTGCATTTGTTTTCCCGCATTTTTGCAACAGGAAATTGTTGAAAGTACTGCTCTTAGGTTGAAATGTGGGAAAACACGATAAGCTTTTATACTCTTCATCCTCAAACATGATATGCTTGGAGCAGCTTGAAATTTAAACACCAAATCTGTGGAAACATTGCCTATCAGGTGAAAAATAAACATGATTTACAAGCTGGTAGAAAGCAACAAAGGACAAACTTCAATTTTTTAAATTTGAAGAATATGTGCAATCAAATACATTAAAGTACTGCATATTGATAAGAAGAAAGAGTATCTATATCAGCTGCTCCAAAAAATACTAGGGTACCATTCACACCTCATGGGGAAAATGAACTCAAGGATTCAAAATTAGCAGTCATGAAGATTCAGATAATTTAAAATAATCTGGCCGCAGAGGAGAAACAAATAAGTTTGATTCTGTAGAACAGGTTACTTTGAATATTGCAGGAGCAGAAAAAGCAAGAAGAGAGTCCAAAGTGCTTCTCAGGTGTATCTTAATGGCATTTTCAGGGCTTCTCAAGTGTCCCGCCAGTTATAAGTATAAGGCTTCAAGCTTCACAAGGACAATGATCTTGCAAGCTATAGCAATGCAAACAACAAATTATAATGAACAAATTATATTGCAGCTCTAATGTTAAGGAACTAGATGAATTAATGTAAAGGAACTCGATGGATTAATGTTTTGTGAACTGGGCAGTCAAAAACTTTATTAATAAGAGTTCATGTGGTTTAGTAATTAATGTGTTTATATGGAATGGCTTTCCAAACAAAACCAAAAATCTCATACCCAAAATGGTTGCTGAACAACAAATATCGGGACAAATTCATAAACAACTTGTGGCTATAAACTATTGAGATCTGGGATGCCCGGACAAGGACAAGCAACGCCAGCAATTTTTGAAAAATTATAACATAAAATAGCATGTACGACACTAGTATGATATGGATAAAACACGGGTATGACAACTTAAATGAAGTATTACATCCTAGATTGAGAGTGCCTTCTCCACAGAAACTGCAAAGCCTCATACTTCAGCCTCTAAACTATTAAACAATTCAAAACAAAACTCTTCACACAAGCTTCTCAACTACCAAACAATGCACTTTCAGTGTCAAAGATTCAAATTTGACAAAGTTGAATAAGAAAAAGTTCCATTTTTTAAAAGTTCAATTCTATTTTCCCACACTTTCTCAGCAACCAAACAGACCACCACCAAAACCAAGACCCAAATGCAAAAACTTACATTGTTGAGAAGCTTTATTGGCCATTTGTTGAAGCTCTTGAAGCCCAGTGTCAAAAGACACATCACCTTATTGGTAGTCATTTCTCTTTTCTCTTCTTCCACCTCCAATATTGCTAAGCTTCAAATTCCAAGTATGTGTTTGTGTGTGGAATTGAAGGGTTTTTGGGTTTCAGAGTGAAAGAAAGAAAGGGGTTTAAGGGGTTTGTCGTTTAGTGTTTGATTTGCTTGTCATTTTTGTCGTTGTTCACGTCATCTAAGGAATGGAATGAAAATGATAAAGTTAGAAACTTTTTAAAAAAAAAATTGGAAAACCAGAATCAAATAATTAAAGGTGGATAATAATTGGTTTCTAAGAATTTTGGACAAAAAATATAGCGTAAAATATCATTTTCGTCCCTAAACTATCACAAAAGTTTGTTTTTCGTCCCTAAACTTTCAAAAGTTCTATTTTCGTCCCTAAACTATCACAAAAGTTCGTTTTTCGTCCCTAAATTTTCAAAAGTTCTATTTTCGTCCCTAAACTTTTCCAAACGTATTGATTTTCGTCCCTCCCACATCAGCACTCTGTCAAGCCACGTCAGCACTCCGTCAGAACTTTTGAAAATTTAGGGACGAAAATAGAACTTTTGAAAGTTTAAGGATGAAAAACGAACTTTTGAATGTTTATGATATGGATACAACACGGGTATGACAACTTAAATGAAGTATTACATCCTAGATTGAGAGTGCCTTCTCCACAGAAACTGCAAAGCCTCATACTTCAGCCTCTAAACTATTAAACAATTCAAAACAAAACTCTTCACACAAGCTTCTCAACTACCAAACAATGCACTTTCAGTGTCAAAGATTCAAATTTGACAAAGTTGAATAAGAAAAAGTTCCATTTTTTAAAAGTTCAATTCTATTTTCCCACACTTTCTCAGCAACCAAACAGACCACCACCAAAACCAAGACCCAAATGCAAAAACTTACATTGTTGAGAAGCTTTATTGGCCATTTGTTGAAGCTCTTGAAGCCCAGTGTCAAAAGACACATCACCTTATTGGTAGTCATTTCTCTTTTCTCTTCTTCCACCTCCAATATTGCTAAGCTTCAAATTCCAAGTATGTGTTTGTGTGTGGAATTGAAGGGTTTTTGGGTTTCAGAGTGAAAGAAAGAAAGGGGTTTAAGGGGTTTGTCGTTTAGTGTTTGATTTGCTTGTCATTTTTGTCGTTGTTCACGTCATCTAAGGAATGGAATGAAAATGATAAAGTTAGAAACTTTTTAAAAAAAAATTGGAAAACCAGAATCAAATAATTAAAGGTGGATAATAATTGGTTTCTAAGAATTTTGGACAAAAAATATAGCGTAAAATATCATTTTCGTCCCTAAACTATCACAAAAGTTTGTTTTTCGTCCCTAAACTTTCAAAAGTTCTATTTTCGTCCCTAAATTTTCAAAAGTTCTATTTTCATCCCTAAACTTTTCCAAACGTATTGATTTTCGTCCCTCCCACATCAGCACTCTGTCAAGCCACGTCAGCACTCTGTCAGAACTTTTGAAAATTTAGGGACGAAAATAGAACTTTTGAAAGTTTAAGGATGAAAAACGAACTTTTGTGATAGTTTAGGGATGAAAATAGAACTTTTGAAAGTTTAGGGACGAAAAATGAACTTTTGTGATAGTTTAGGGACGAAAATAATATTTTACCCAAAAATATATTTAGTTTTGTACAAAAAGAAGTATTTTTTAGAGAATAAAAGAATATAGGAAGTGATAATTGAGCAAATCAACAATAGTATTTTAGAACTTAACAATAAATAATTTTTTTTTTCGTTTCTCAAAATTTTTTTTTCTTAAAAAAAATTAATGTATATTTTTTAATTTTTTTAGAGAGTTGTAACCCTTGGCGTGCTTTTTATGATTTTTTATTTATTTATTTATTTTTTAGCATGAGACTAATAAGTAATGTTTTTTTTTTTTTTTTTTTTTTTTTGAGAATGAAACTTGTGTAATTTTATTAAGGTAATTTTAATAAGTAATGTTAAGTTAACTAGAAGCCACACAAATAAATAATGTTATGCTGTTTCTTTTCAAGAAAAATAAAATAAATAAATAGATGGGTTTAAAATGAGTTCAGATTCATTAAATAGAACAAGTTTAATATTTATATTTTAAAATAAATTCGGATTTAGAATAAGTACACTCAATTTATACATTTTTTTTCATTTTTAAATAAGTGCATTGAAATAGATTGAATGGACCAAAATTGATCGAAATAGACCGAACGAGAAAATATAGACTGAAGTGAACCAAATTAAACCGAAATAGATCAGATGGGACTGAATTATACTAGATTAGTTTATTTCTATTATTATTTTTATTTAAAAATTAATTTGCACTCAAAAATAGTAAATTTTTAAAAATTTACATGACAAATAAATAAAATAAAATAATCAGAGAATGACAATGATATATTTCAGCCTCCACGTTGTTAAAAAAAAAAAAAAAAAAAAAAAAAAAAAAAAAAAAAAGAGTACAAAATAACAAAACTACTTCCTCGTTTGGTTCTACCATTCAAAATGGAGTTATTACAGAACTGAGTTTCGTTGACCACAAAACTCAATCGAACGAAATTGGTATTTAACCATAACTGTACAACTATACAGTTAGTTGGACCCGATTACGAAGTATATATATTAGTAATATCTCGAGTCTATCAGACTCGATTTTTACTTAAATAAATCGACGCTTTCAGGCTCGGTTTTCTTAAATTGACCTGGCCTACTACCACATGGAGTACACGTGGAATTCGAGTCTTATAAAGTCGATTTCTAACCGAGCATCCACGTGGACTACACCTGGCGTTGATAATGACGTGGACGACACTTAGATCTCGAGGATTAAAGACTTGGTTACCGAGTCTCAGAAACTCGATTTTTAGTTATGGTCACCTGTCTTGTCCGTTTCAGTTTGCACGTGTGAAGAATCAGAGAAATCAGAGACATTTTTTAAAAATAACGCCTCTCTCTCATAGTCTCTCACCTCTCCAGTGTCACCTCTTCAGTCTCACTCACAGAGCTCTCTCACCTCTCCAGTCTCACGGTCTCTCACTCACCCTCTCCCTCTCCCTCTCACTCTCACACTTCAGGGCCTCTCTCAGTCACCCTCTCCACCCTCAGTCACCCTCTTCTCTCACTCAGTCTGCACTCAGTCACCCTCAGTCACCCTCTTCGGCGAAGAGTTTGGTAAAGCCACAGCGAGGTGTACTGTCTCAGGCCTCTCCTCCTAAAGTTTGATAAGGTCTACCGAAGTAGAAAACTCTCACTCACAGAGCTTTGATCAGTCTACGCGGTCTGTGAAAACCAAAAAAAAAAGGTGAGAAACAATGTTTATATATAATGGGTTTCACCGTTTGGTTGCCGAGAAACAGTGGGTTTGTGGGTTTTGTTTTGAATTTCTAAAAAAGGACAAAACTTTATATTTGCTGAGGATTTAATTTTAGTGGGTTTGTGGGTTCTGTTTTGAGAAACTTTATATTTGTTGTTTGAGATTGAATTGGTTTGTGGAAATCGGATTATGTTGCTGGGTTTGTTTATATTTGCTGAGGATTTAAATTTAGTGCTTTGTTGGTTGTTCCTATGATGAGATGCAATTGTTCACAAGTCTATAGAAATTTTAGAAATTTTGATTGAGTTTATGTTTAATGGTGTGATGGTACTCTGTTTTAATCAAGAGAGAAAGCTCTAGTTATTTTTTGGGATTTTTTCTTCCCCCGGTTTGTTTTTTTACATGGATGCTTAAACTGTGAATTTAAAATTGTGTAGAGGTCATAAAAATACAATATGTTGCTCTGCTCTGAAGTTCTCAGTTTTTGATATGTGTTAAAAATAAGGCTGATTTTTCATTGTACTTATATGTGAAGGTTGATACTTCAAATTATAGTAAATTTAGGTTTTGGAGATTAAATTTGAAGAAGTGTTTCTTTATGCGATTGGGAAAAAAAAAAACTGACTTTTGTTTTGCACGGTACTAGAAACAATCACAGGCAGCATAACTGATTTTTGTCAATGATTTTAGGGGCAGAGACAAGTTTTAGGGGTTCCTTTTTGCCTTGAACAAATCCAGCAGCTTTCTTCTAATGGGCTGCCCCAAACTTTTTAAATGCACAAAGTTATTACTAAAGTATAATTGGCTTGCTTAAAATTGGCCATTCTTATAGAAAAGTCCAATACAGTTAATTGATAATGCTGTTTGAATTTTACTGTTGAAAACTTATGATTTGTTCCAATCACATTCACTATTCTTTTGCAGGTTGGGCCAATCACATTTCAGACCAACTTTCAGCCACATCTTGTCTGGACCTTTCATCAGGTTGGGCTGCTCTCATCTTAATCCTTTATTTATTTATTTATTTATTTCATAAATATGCTTATCTTAATCCATGCTTATAGTAATAAAATTAATATGTATGCCTCATTTTTCAATTATGAAAGTGGTAAACAGGCTATATGTAGGTCTGATGGTAAAATAGGTTGTGATATGTTTTAGTTATAAGGTTTTAGTACAAACGTTAAATCAGGGATTGGAAAAGTTTCCGTACAAAAATTCCAAAGCTGTAGGCCATTGCGATAGAAAGTCAAATGGAGTAGATCGATCATGCTCTCAAAAAACCTTGGACATCCTGTTGGAAAAAGAATAAAAGAAAAAAATAAAAATAAAGTCTTTGCATTCCTTGCAGACTTTGATTGGCATATTGTGCTTGAAGGTTTTGTAAGAGTGGTTTGGATTTTATTAGGGAACTATGTTTTTCCTATGTGGTATGTACAGTTTAATAATATTGTCATTTAACCTATCTCTGAACACTTTCTGTTGTAGATTCTTTACATGTTGTCACATTGTGCCTTGACTAAATTATGCTATGGTTTTACCCGGGCCATTTGGATATCAAAGATTGAATTAATCTCTTCAGAGAAAATGCAGTCTTCCATTTTGTGTAGCATGTAAGATCAGTTCAAATATGCCAAACCTCTCAGCGTAGAATTAGTAGTTCAACAGCCGCACACATCAAAGACACACACACACAAAAGCCCCTCAGCAAATTAGTTGTCGCATACAATCAACAACAGACCCGCCCCATAATTCCAAGCTCTAACTCTAGTTCTAGCTCCTTCCCTAACTAGAAGCCCTTAGATTGTGTACAATTGAATGCAATTATTAGGATTACTAGCTAGATTGATCATGCGCATCACCCTTAATTATTTTTTTAATTTTTTATTAGATGATCAGGACTAGTTAATGGAGGTAATGCTTGTCATCTCTTAGTGTGAGCAACCGTTTGATTTCTTCAATACAACACCAACTCTATGTTTAGATGCAGGAAGATGGTAAAAGAAGAGAAGAGAGTGGAGGGAAAGGAGATTGGAATATAATCTGGCCCTAACCATACTTTTAATATAGGATAAAATACATTCAACACCCTTATGATTTGGGCTAAAGACTAGCCAAGTCCAAGACATTTTAAAAGTAACCAACTTGGTCCTAAACCCAACTTGGACACTAAATTGTTACTCATTTTTCTCCACTCTTTTATGGTAATTGGGGATCAAGTTGATCAGTTTTAAAATGTCTTGAACTTGACTAACATTAGTCCAAACCTTAGGGGTGTTAATTGTATTTTACCCTTTAATATATTTCCATCACATTCCTCTCTACTCTACTCTCTTCTTCTCTCCTCTCTCTTCGTCTCCCTTTGTCTAAACATACTCAAACAAACTTCATTGGCTAGTCTAGCCAACACCTCTTCTTCTTCTTCTTCGTCTTCTCCACCTCTAGTTTTCTGTTTGCCCCTATAATGAACCAAGAATTTCCAACTCCCCTTTTGTAAAGAATGTGGGGATGGTGCCATGATGTAATCAGACTATGAGTAGAAAATATAAAGCCATGTAAGCCGTTCGGCCCAGCCCATCATGCATTGTCCATTTGGTCCAGCCAGGACATGATATCATTCAACCTTAATGATAAAACTGCAAACTGGGCTAGGTGCAGGTTAGAGGCCTCACTTTCCTAAAAATAAAAAGTAAAAGTTTAAAGGCCCCACATAAAGTGTGATCGGCCCAAGTTCAGTTCGGTTTGTTGTTAATAGTGGACAGAGTCTAGGTAGTGCAAGAGCAAGACCCAAAAAACAAATAATAATAAAAAGCCCATAAAGTCCTCTGTTTTTTTTTTTAAAAAATTTGGGAGAGATAATAGTGGGGGAGGACTAAATAAAGCTAGAGTTCATCCACGGGAATAAATGAGACACCAAATATAATATCATTATCACTAGATTATATCATTTTAAGGCCAAATACTTTTTAATATATTCACTTTTACAAATATAAAGTATTGAGTATAAAATATACAAATACGAGCATTTACATTAAACTATACTGAATTTTTGCTAACTTTAATCCAAAAAAATTACTTCATATATTTTAGTTAGTCTTTTCATCAGATGGGTATGCATCAAAACTCTTTTTTTTTTTACTCTATTACTAATTAAATATTATTTTTAATTCTTTTTCTCTCTACTTTTCTAGCCTCTCCCTGTCTTCGTCATTGATCCAAAATCACCCATTGCCACCACTCTCACAAACCATGAAATCCCCATCATCTCCATCCGCTTAATCATCACAAGTAGCTTAATCCTATTCTCATCTAAATTCTCTCTTCCGGCTTATTCTCAATTAATCAAAATGATGACGTCCTAAATCATCAACCCCGTGGTATGATGGGCTTGGAGATATCATACACTCATGGTCCTTTGACTTCCTTACAATGTGTGAACATGGGGACATGGTGGTAGATGAATACATATGTGCATAAGTGGCTTAGTGTATTTGGGGCTTATGGCGAAAATTGAATTAAAGTCTTTTATATATATTTAAATATAATATTTAAAAAAAATATTTCTTAAATTTTATTTTCTTGTTTTATATGTAAAATTACTAATTAACATAAATCATGTGTGTCTATATATATAATTTTTTAAAGTCTATAGTCACAAAAAAAAAAAAAAAAAAAAAAAATTTGACAAAACTTTTAGAATTGTTAATGTGGTAGATTGATAGTGGTAAGTAAAAAAATAATATTGGTGATGAACTTTGATAAGAATTAATAAAAGTTTACCAACTTAACTGTTGTGAAATTTTGTGTATTACTTTTTTTTTTTTTTTTTAAGTACTATATTTACAACATTTTTCACAACAAATAATATGTGTTAAGTTGTTACTGGTTATAATTTGAACTCACAATTGAAATTACTTTTTTATCTACCAATAATATTCAATAATAACCTACCACTTAGAATTTATTGTGAAAGTGTTGTGAATGTATTATTTCTTACTCTCTTTTTTTCTTTTCTTGTTTTTCATTTGATAAAAAAAAAAAAAACTATTTTATTTATTAGCTAGTATTTGGGCTTAATCAATATTATTACAAAGAAAGAAATAACCTTATTGGTTAAACTTTAAGGGCATTTTTCTACTTGGGGCCTTAGGCGGCCACCTCATTTGCCTATGCTATAGAGTTGGCCTTGCATATGTAGTGATGGAGATGGTGGTAAGTGAGGTCAAAGATGATGTTGTAAGAGATAGAAGGAAGAGATTAGAGTTTGGGAAGTTTAGGGGAGGAGGGAAATATAGTATATAATGAGAGAGAGAGAGAGAGAGAAGGTGGCAAAACTATTTTGCTAATACCAATTGCTTTGGCTAGCTTCCAATGTTGATCCCTTCTTTTGGATTGGCTAGAAAAACTTTAATTGAACTAGTCATACCATTAACAATACTTAAATGAGACTCTTATTAACCATTTCATATAAATCATATATGTGTCAGAATCAAGTTGTAATTGGTATATCTTTTTGTCAAAATTTTATCACTTAATAATGTTTTATTCTATTTAAAAGTTAAAAACCTCACCATTAAATTGCAAATTCTTTTTATTCTTAATACGCACACCAAAATTTCATATTAATTAACTGTTATTTGGCATCCAATCTGCTAGCTTTGCTTTTGATTATAATTCTAAAGTTAAGCATAATTTAATACAATTACTTTAAGTATTCTAGCGATTAAGTGTGCGTGATCTTAAAGTTTTTCTTTCATGTTTTAAATTTGACTCTGATTCTTCCAAATGATTTTGTTATAAATTCTGAGTTATTTGATTGGCCCATGACCTACCCCACTGTGCTAGTAGGACTATGCTACTCATGTACCTCAACAATATTGGGTTGGGCCGACAATTAGCCTGGTGAGCCAGTAGGGTACTAGGCCAAGCTATGAGCTATTATAGGTGACCCTTATTTGAAAACAATTAGATATCATTCAAAGAGAAGATCCAACCCCGCAAAATTATGTTGAAGAAGCTTATATATGTGAGGAGTTTCATGAGTTTCTTTATAGAGGAGCAATTTCAGAAATACAAAACCAAAATTCTCTAGTTAACAGGCCCAAAATTCAGAAGTATAAAATAGGAAAAATAAAATAAAAGAGTCATATATAGATAAAATGAGGATAAATAATATTTAAGAACTAAAAATATACCATTGTGCACCTTTGGTGCTGTAATCATTTTGCAAGTATAATGCCAGCTGCTTGTTTATTGGTTTCCTTGTATGGCTAACTGCCCCTTTACATAGATGCGTTGTTTAGATTAGTAAGGTCCAATGCTAAAATACCACTTCTCTTAACTGCCTTTGGGCCTTAAAAGAGGACATGCTCCAACCATGTTATGGACCTTATGGTTGCTTTGGCTGCTGCATTTTTTTTTTATAACTAATAGCGTTATATTAAATACCAAAAAAAAAGCATACAGGAAGTATACCAATAGAAAAATTAAAATAAAGCATGAAAATGAAACATAGAATGGAATGTAGGTGTGTTGTAAGAGTGGTTATGTAAAATAAAAAAAAGTGATTTTTGTGATGCAAAATGCATTTTTTTTTTATGCATAAGCGGATGGGAATGCCCTAAAGCATAAGAACTCTAGGAACTCCATCAAAGAGTATTGTATAGGAGTAGAACAATATGACATTCAAAGAGTGTCTTCAAAAAGAGAAACTTGAGATTTGGAAAAGATAGTTTGTTCCCCTCTAACGTGTGTCAATTTTGTTCCATCTGGTTGCGCCACATTAGACAAACTAGAACTGCCCTTTAGAGTTTCACACTTCTGCTGCTTAATTATAAGCCTCTGAAGAGGAGTATTGGTTGAGAATATAAATGTAAATCGAATCTATAATGCTTAAATGGGTTATTCATCAATCATCATCAAATACTTAATAGTAAAGCTCTCAATTGGCTTGTAACAGGTCGTGTCGGGCATAAATTTTGACCTAATCAGTAAATCTTCTAAAATGGTTTTGGTGGCCATTAGTATCATTCTGTGCCCATACTATCAGAAATAGCCTACTGTTTAGTACTGGGGAACAAAAGCGTGGAACCATGTAATATTTGACTGTAGGGGATTGTCAGTTAGAACATCTAATGAAATAGTACCATGCCAGTTTATCTGGTCATCTAATCTTCATCAGATTTTTTTTGGCTCTTGCATGTCACAACTCACTTGTACTGATGCCATAGAGAAATTCTTCTTAGTGGCCAGTGCTAATGCTCATATGACATGCCATAGAAGCTCAAAAAAACATGTCCATGTAACTCTACATGAATTTTTAAAAGTTTGGGATTACTTGCAAACTTCTTGATATTTTTTTTTCTTCATTTGTTGATGTTTGTTTCATTTCATAATCCTCAGTCCTAAAAATGCATAGACAGGTGAAATTATATTTTTTTGTGATATTATCATTGACAGACCATTCTGTTACAGGTTTTGAACAAAACAGATCTTCCAGGTGCTGAACCAGATCGTGTTGTTCAGGAGATTTAAGAGGTTGGTAAAATGAAAGATTCTATGTCTAACGGGTGTGTCGCATGTATTGATGCTTGTAATTTTATCGGGTGGCTGGGATGCTGGAAAAGAGAATCATATACTATATAGTTAAAGTCAGGTCTCAGAAGCTGTACTTTTGTCAAGTGGATACCCTCCCCTTTAGCTAGGATAGTCCTCACTACAATATAAATACGTTAAAATCATCAAGCTAATTCTACTTGAGATGAAATTCTATTATCAAATTTCAGTAAGTTAAAATTACCATTTTGACCAAATTCTATTATTAAAAGTTTGAAAAAATTAACCTGTTAGGGTGCAGCCTAGTGGTGTAAGGCTTGGGATGAGCTGAAGACCCAAACATCCTTGGTTCAAATCCCCACTAAGAGTTCTACTGATTTCCTGATACATAGTTTTGGTAGGTGGGGGGGTTATGTATCCAAGGTTGGCTCCAAATGGCCTTTGCCTTGGTGAGGTTCCAAGTCATAAAAAAATTGTTCGAAATTTTTATTTATTCATTAATTTAAGTTATTTTATTCATCTACAATAATTTTTAGCTCTAATAAAAAAATAATCTTACATGATAAGCAGTAGTCATATAACTTAAGGTGATTTTTTATTTTATTGTTTATTTTCACTAATATTTATGATCTTACTTTACATGTGAAGTTTAATTAATCTATGTATTGCAGGAGTATACTGCAGTTTGTATAATTTTTTAGGCCTATTCTCTATAAATTTTGGCTTTGCTGGTTAATTGAAGGGGAGCGAACCCTCCTAAATTTCCCATTTTAGTCGGACAAAAGGACAAATATGAACCAAACTCAATTTTCACCTCTGGCTTAAAAAAAAATAATAAAAAAAATAACCAATGCATCTAGCATTTAGTTTTTTGTTTTTTTTTGTTTTTTTTATCACTCGTATGGCATCTAGATTTTGTTTTGATCAGTCATATAGCATTTAGATATATATGGAAGAGTAGTATAACCAAGACCAACTGTTCATAATGGGCTACCACTTGCAAGAACTTTATTTATTGGGTTAAAATATTTTTTTCTTCCTTGAAATATAGTTCAGGTTTTATTTTTAAAAAAATTTCTATATCCATCCATTAAAATTTAGAATATTCTATATTTTTTTCCTTCTTTCCACTCATGTTGAGTTTTTTGCTGAGATGTCTAATGAAAGAGACAAAAATAGAATTTGGACAATATTTTCGGGATAAAAATAGAACATAAACTGTATCTTTTCATTTGTAAAATATAGGCTAAGTGCTATATTGGTCCCTAAAAGATGCATTCTGTCAGACACACCAACAAAAATCTTAATGAAAGTGGATGAAAGAACAAAATGGGGAACATTTTAAATTTTCAGAGATTGAAATAGAAAATTTTAAAATTTAGGGAAGAAAATAGAACATGGACTTTCAGGGATGAAAAGAATATTTTTGGCTATTAATTTTCATTGGTCATTTACCACTACACCATTCTCCACTAGAAATTCTGTTTCACTTAGAAAATACTTGCACATCATGGTGAGTAATTACCAAAACAGGGAATCAGCATGGTTCGCAATCTTGAAAAAGGTGAATAAAGTGAAAAATGTAGAGCATTATGGCTTAAGGAAGGGGATAGGAATACAAATAAGGACTGAAGGTTATGTAGGGAGAAGACATTAGAGGAAGAGATAGGAAGAAGCATATTTGTTCCACATAGAAAATACTTGCACATCATGGTGAGCAATTAGCACAACTGGGAATCCGCATGTGCAATTTTTTGTTTTCCCCAATTGTATGAACACTCTCACTCGTTCAAAGCTATAGTTGTCATTCTTTATAAAAATAAAAACAAACAGGTTTTTTTTTTTTTTTTTTTTTTTTTTTTTTTTTTTTTATATATATATATGTTGAAATCATCCAAGGCTATGCTCATACAAGTATAACTCTATGAAAGAGCAAATTCAAGGAAGAAATCATCCAAATTGTGCATAGTGTCGTATGAAGGAGTCTGCCAACATATGGCATACTTTTGTTCTAACTTAGAAGTTGATGAAATATCAATTGAAACATGTTGATTCAAAAATGAATTTTTTATTGTTACCACCCTTAAGTCAAATCCCTAAAATTATAAAAATACTAATAATGATTGAATGCACAAACTAGGTGTTACCAAGTTAGTTCTAATATTACATGTTATGATTTGAAAATAATTAGTCACATTTGCTTTCGAGGCAGGTTTCGCTCCTTGAGCTTGTTGGGTAATGGTTACCTAACCAACCTGATTTTTTTAAAAAATATATGTAATTGGGCAGCGTGTGTGTTAATATTTGTATGTGTTTTGAATTTTTCTTTATTGATGAAGGAATAGGATCATTCAATTTATATCTCAGAAGAAGCATGTGATTCAGTACTATAGTACCACTCACTTTTGATTGCATAACACACACTTACTGTTACTCACGATGTTTCATTTCAGTATCATGTGTTAATGAGTCTTCATGCGAAAGATATCTTAAGTTAGTGCAATGTTAATACCCCAAGCAACTTAATATATATACATCCTTCAAGTTAGTGTTGCGGCAATTCATTTAGGGAAAAGTAGAATTAAATATGTGGACGTAGGCATATTGTGCAAATCCTCGTGTCTATATATTTCTTCTCTTTTCTTTAATCTTGCCTAAATGGGTTTATTTTCGCAACAATCATCTTTAATAGAGAACTGATAAATAATCAAGAGTAGAATTTATTTTTTTAGAATCTTTCTTACATTGTTTTTGTTTTTGTTCTGAACAATATCTATTACATGCTAACTGCTTATCATTTTTGTGCAGTATGGCTGCTGCAAATGCTGGACGGATTAACCATGCAGAGCCTGGTCCCATTGACAACTTGGTGTTGACACAGCAGGCCAACCATCGGTCCGAAGCTATTTGGAATAGGCAGGTAAAACGCAACAGTCAATCTTTAACTAATGTACACCAATTTAATTTATACAATGTACATGCTTTGGCATATATTAATCCATTATTCTGTTCTGTGCAGGATCCAGGGACCCTTATCTGCCGTAGCCGTAGTAAAGAGTTCTCCAATCGAGAGCCAATGGTGGACGATCGAGTCGTTAACATCATTAAGGCACTTGGTTTGGAGGGACTCCTCTGGCCCCCGGGTAGAGAGATTGACCATGGCCTGATAACGGCCTTAGTGGAGCGATGGCGGCCCGAGACTTACACATTCCACATGCCGCATGGTGAGGTCAGCATCACATTGCAAGACGTGAAGGTTCTTATCGGGCTTCTTGTTGATGGTGCTGCTATAACAGGGAGCACACAGAAAACCTGGACTACAGTTTGCCGGGATTTCCTTGGGTTTGAACCTGTAAATCAAAACCAGCATAAGCAACTCAATGGTTAGAGGATTCTCATCAGCCGACTTTTGGAGCAAGTTGCTGAACCATTGCCGCCTAATGCTGAAGAGGATCAGCTGCATAAGTACGCACGTTGCTACATCCTAGCGCTATTAGGGGACACAATATTCGGCGACAAATCCGGCGATAGGGTGCATCTAATGTGGGTACAGCTATTGAAAGACCTTCGCAACCCACAAGTGTACAGTTGGGGAAGTGCTTGCCTTGCATGGATGTATCGAGAGTTATGCAGGGTAAGCGATAGGGACACCAATCAGATCGGTGGGTGTTTATTGTTGGTCCAGTATTGGGCATGGGCCAGGTTCCCTTATTTGTGCCCGGCAGTTGAGCGAGGCCCGCCAGTGGGTGCTTACGGTCCTCCAGTGCGTGCTCCACTATCCCTAAAGTAAGTCTCTATTGAATCCCATCCTCAATTGAGTAAAATCCTATAAGATTATCTTACTTGTTAATGTGACTACATTATAGTTTTAATCATAACATTATCTTAATAGGAAAGTTGTAGATATTGAGCTCTTGTTCTTGATTGTTGTAGGTGGTTGTGGGTCCCAAACAAGAAAAATAGGCCCGCCAACATCTTTAGGGACAGGTATCGCGAGCAAATAGCTTCAATGTTGCCAGACCAGGTATGAGAATGCCCTGTTTTACATGTTTAGGAACAATCTTATAGGTTTGGTGAATTTTGAAATATAAAGCTTAATGTGTTGTGTACTTGTGTTGTTTGCTGTTGTAGGTGGTGTGGCAGCCATATGAAACTGAGTTCGAGAACCTTCCGCCGTGGTGCGATGCAGGGAGGGCCGTGTGGACGGCAACAGTGCCGCTTGTATGTTTCCACTTAATAGAGAAACATATGCCGGATCGTGTCGTTTTTCAGTTTGGGATGATCCAAAATATTCCCCAGGCTGTTGACACTGATACAGTCCTACATAAAATTGATTTGAGGGGGAAGGTCGGTGTGGATTGGATGCGGAAACATGCTGTGCATATAGGCCACTGGGGTGATCGCCTTCAACGGCGTTTTGAAGTAGTGCTTGGTGAGATGCCTCCACACCACAAGTACTTCGGCTGGTTCAATAGGGTAACTCGGAAGTTCATCGATAGGCCCGGTGCTAAATTGACTATACTCGTAAGTTCTCCAAGTCTTCTACATCGTACTGTACTTCTTAGCATGAAACCACTGTTTCTTTCTTGTTCATAACCTATTTTGTTTATATTGTCTATATGTTTAGATCTAAAATAGCTCAATGTAATTTCTAGATCTAGGATTATCTTTTGGCTAAATTGATTCATAGATCTACTATTTTACATCATAAAAATTGTTACTTTGCAATAAAATTCCAGATCTGACTTTCCCTACATTCAAAATATGTTTTTCAATCATTAAATTCCCGATTTGATTTTCCCTACATTCAAATATGTTTTCTTTTGCATAAAATTTCGGATCTAATTTTCCCTACATTCAAATATATTTTTCTTTGCATTAAATTCCAGATCCAATGTTTTACATCACAAAACATGTTTTCTTTACGTTTAAATTCCAGATCTGATTTTTTTTTTCCTATATTAAAATTGTATTTTTAATCATAAAATTTCAGATCTAATTTTTTTACAATTCAAATAAGTTTTCTACATTAAAATACAGATATGATTTTTCTTCATTCAAATAGGTTTTCTTTCAATAAAAATTCCAGATTTGATTTTCTACAATTCAGATCCATTTTCTTCAATTAATTTTCTGCATGTTTTCAAATCTCGAAATCCTTTTTGTAAATTAATCTATTTTTAAAACAGATATATGGAATACTTTTCAGTTCAAAGATTAATCTTAGATCCAAAAAGCCTAGCAAATGAATTACATGAATTTGAAATGCATGCAATATTTAAATTCAAAGTCAACATGAATGTGTGTTTTTTACAATTTAAGCCTTGTGGACATATGATTGGTCATCTTTAGTCTAGAAGATCGGTTTTTACCAAATGAGGTGGGTGTTTAATACCTTAACATTTTTTAACTTAATCCCTTAGCCTAGATTTTGGGTTCTAGATCAGTTTGTTGTCCAATGTAATTTTTCGTTTTGATAGATTGTAACTAAGAAGCAAAACAATATATTTTTCTTTAAATTGTAACTAGGATCAAAGTTTTGTAATATTTTTACCAAAATGTAATTTCACTTTCAATGCAAATCTAAATGTTCAGTTCATTTATGTTTTTCTTATTTTTTGTTAAAATAAAATAACTAATGACTCCATTTTACACCCTCGATTTTACACCATTGATCTAGGGTAAAAGCATTTCTCAATGTAGTATAATTTTTTTTGTTTTCGTATGGTTGGTAGCATCAGGAAAAATTAGTTAACGAATAACTATCTATAGTTGATGGAAAACCCCTATTAAAAATATGGCTTATTTTTAAAAGATGGTTTTCCTGAAATTTTTCAGAATAGATCCCTATCTCACCACAAAACAGTTCCACCAAAAACACTAAAATATGATAGTTTTCCAAAAAATTTCCATCTCATTTTGGAAAATGAACTTTTTTTTTCTTTCATTTTTAATAACTAAAAAAAGGTGGGGCAAATTTAACGTGGGGGCAACAAATGAAAACTTTAACCACTGACAAACTAAAAATATCACTACTTAACACACGGAGAAGTTATAAAAAAAAAAAAAATTACATAAAGTTTAGCCAAGAGTGCAATGTACTCCTCTAGTCCTCTATGAAAGAGAATCAAGTTCAAATCACTCACCCCTTATTGTTGTAATTAAAAAAAGAAAAAGAACAAAAAGAAAAAGAAAAAAAGAGGTCCACAAAGACAAACTACATTAGTAAAGAAAATAAAATAATTCAAAATTTTGGTAGGTTTTTCAAAAAATGAAAAGAAATGCCAAATGAAGCTTTTTGTAGTCGTGAGAGGAAACTGTTGAAATCGGCTTGGGCCTAAAATAATAAAGTAAAGAAATAACAAAAATAACACATATATCTTCTTTTGGAAGCGTCAATTTCTTCATTTAATGCTTCATGGAAAATTTAAAAAAAAAAAAAAAAAAAAAAACAAGCAACAAAAAAATAAAAGCAATATATTATTTAAAAAGCTGCAATAAAAATAAAACCAGCAATGAAGAGACTGATATATTGTATTGTAATAAAGAAGTAAACCAAACGAAGACAAACGTGGTCCTTGAAAAGGTCTTTATTTTCAATTTGTTCAAGGGACCAAGAGAGCACAATTTCAGTGAAGCCATGATCATTAGGAATTGCTCTCATCTTCTTTGAACTCTCTCCCTTCTCTTTCATCATCATTTCTTCTTACATCATCTCTGCATGCATTAATATATTATATCATCAAAAACCCATTTGGCCATTTCTCTGTAACCCTTTAATAAATTCATAGAAAGGGAGGTTTCTTAACTAGGAAGGAAAGAAGTACGAAAAAAAAAAAAAAAAAAAAAAAAAAAAAAAAGAGGAAACTGGGACGGCACTTGCAATGATATGGAATAAATACGCTACATTTTCTGCTTAGCACTTGCTCTCCTGATAATTTGCAATTAGTACTACCAAAACTCAATTCAAAACCAACATTTATTTTATTATCGATTGGCATTGTTGATGATTTAGGCATTACTAATATATGTGGGTTTTCCATGTGCAGGTTTCACTTGTCAACCATTTGTTGCGGCATCACCCAGTGGGCACGGAGGAGCACACTAACATTAATGATGTGCTGACGGCAGTGCATCATATTGATCGTGTACAACCTCCCATCCCTGAGGCCCCGAATGAGGAGGCAGCTTCTCCTGCGGGCCCAAGCACGAGCACAGCTCCGACTGGATGTCCCTCTCCTCAGCTTGTTGCTACCCCTCAAGGCCTCCCTACCCCTGATCCCTCTCCATACACCCCACATCCATCTCCTAGGCTTACCATCCCTTCCTCCACCTCACATCCATTCCCTACCCTCACCATCTCTTCACCCATCCCACATCCATCCCCTAGCCTCACCATCTCTTCACCCATCCCACATGCATCCCCTAGCCTCACTTCTTCACCCATCCCACATCCATCCCCTAGCCCCGTCATCCCTCCACCCACCCCACAAGAGTTCCCTGAGCTGTCACCCATTCCATCATTAAACTTGGGTATTGGTCCAACCCCTCCTCACATGCAGCAGGAGCCACCGTCCCACAATACACCTACTGGCCCTTCTTCGGCCATCGACCCACCCCTTGTTGAGCCTGAGCAGGCTGTTGGGTTACCTGCAGTGCCAGAAGGTCGGCCGAAACGCATATCAAAGGCACCTCCTTGTGGGACAGGGGGGCACAAACATGGACACCCTAAGGTTCAAGAAAGGTAACTCATCCAATACCTTATTGTAAGAGCGAAGATACCTTATTCCTTTGTAAGAGTGAAGTGGATGGTGAGGTTGTGGGTCTAACATATTATTTTTGTTGTTTTCATTGATTTGAATTCAATTTGATTGATTGAAGGTGAGAAAAAGAGACTTTACCAAATTAGAGTTCAAACTGGATCACGCTAATACGCCTTTGCAAGCTTGCGTGGATGATTTTTTCATTGCTATAGCTCAACCCGTTTGTAGGTATCAAATTTTGAGTATAACACGTCATTTCTTTCTTTTGTTTTGATCTTATGTTAGCCCAAAATCTTTATTATTTGCATAAAAAATTAGTAAAGGAGGGCAATGAATTGGCTATCTAGAATTTTCTGACTTTGTTAACATGGACACTCTCGGTTATGGCTAGAGTGACACTGGCAATTGTTATTGAATTTGTTTGTGCTGCCATTGAGATCTTGTACATACTGATGCATTGCATTCATCTTGTAATATATATTTGCTCTTGGGAATTTTTATTTGTATTCCTGATGTTTAATGTAATCCTGCAACAACCATGTTAAATTTTGCAGGGTCCCTGCCTCTTCCTTGGTCTATCAGGATGAAAATTGCACTTGGTGCTGCAAAAGGCCTTACCTTTCTTCATGAAGAGGCTCAAAGACCAATCATATACCGTGATTTCATAATAGGAGTGTAGCTGAAATGCATATAAAAAAAAGAAAAACAAAAAAGAGTGTAGCTGAATCTTTTCAATGTAAAGATAATTTTCCATTTCTTTTTGTGCATAGTAACCAATATACCAACAATAAACTTGTAGAATTCAGAACTTCCCCTAATACCACCTTGCCAGCTTGGCTGTGTGAAGAAGATGTCAATTATTCTGTCAGCAAATTTGACAATAGAGGCTTCACTGGAGGACTGAACTATTATCGAGCTTTGGATTTGTAAGGTTCTTTTACTTCTTTATTGAAATCGTATTTACAGAAAATAATGGTGGTAATGGTGCTGAAAAAGAAATTGGGCTATTTAGAAGTTATTGTATACAGTTTATGGAAGACTGATTAATGGATTTACTTATACTAATGTAAGCATAACTGCTACAATATAGTCTAACGTATTGGTAGTGTTAGGCTTGGAGTAGTGTCTTGTGCATTAAACTACTTAACTGGACCTGCTAGTAAAATAGTACTGTCCTAGGGTCTTGGATCATGATCATAACCAAAATGGTTCAGAAACTGTTAATAGTATTGATTAA
This sequence comes from Quercus cerris, assembly GCA_963669245.1. Classification (NCBI taxonomy): domain Eukaryota; kingdom Viridiplantae; phylum Streptophyta; class Magnoliopsida; order Fagales; family Fagaceae; genus Quercus; species Quercus cerris. The sequence goes on from OY770007.1 coordinate 84,982,215, forward strand.
AATCCTTAGAAAGTAGCAATATTGGAGAGAGATAACACATTGAATGTGATTTATGGCAGGTTCTCAGCAACCCGGAAAAGACACCCACCCCGGCAGCAAACATCAACAATTGGCTAGAAAAGTTAGCAAGAAGTTCATCCCATGGTTTTGTCATATGCGGGCAGGTTTTCAACTACTGCTTCAGCATCAGCAAAAGTCAACCCTAGCTTTAATTATTCTTTGTTGCCGACATTCTTCTTGCTTCCTCAAATCTTCCATTTCTTTATATTTTTCCCTCGGGGTTCGAGGGGAAAATATAAAGAAATGGAAGAGTTGCGGACGCAAGGGAATCTCGTCAACAAAAAATCATTAAATGTAAAGAGAATCTTGCTGCTGCTGAAGCGGAACTTTAAAACCTGCCTCCATTTTACATTATTCATTTTGGTATGTGTCAATTCTTTTTGTCCTACTTTACATGGGAACACTTTTTCTGTAACCTTACATTGAAGGTGGCTGTTGATTTTGCAGGCAGAGCAGAAAGGAAGCTCTCTGGGTAGGCCTCTCTAAAGTCACTCATCTTTAGGTATCATACAACTATATATTTGAGTCAAACTGCCATCAACAATAGAGTTATAATGAAAAATGCTTAAGCTGTTCTTATGTGTGTCTACTATCTTTTACCTATGAGCTTCTTGTCCATAACATTGTCTCTATTGGTGTATTATACATGCAGCCAATGGCTATCAAACTCACGACATTACCCTCCGCATATTTTTTCTGTAATTCTTTAGTCTACTTTGTGGCCATTGTGCATGAAGTAGGTTTTTATTTATTTATTTTTCATTTTTTGTTAATATAATTACTCTTACCTATAACGAAAAAAAAAAAAAAAATGATTACCATCTTCAACATGTAAATGACTTTTTTATAGAAATCTAGACAGAGACATATGTGCTGCTCTGTAATTTTTTTTTTTTTTTTTTAAGTTCCTTATTGTCTATCTGTGGATTATAAATGGATATTTAATAGCCTTGATGTAGTTTATTTAGATGTGGCTGTGCCAGTGCATTTAGAATAATAAATAGGATGGCCTCGTTTTTATGTTCTCATTGTTACAGGGTAACAAAGATGCTCGCCATGTTAAAACGTATGAGGTTGCTCTTAAGGATAAAGATTTTGTTGAGGGTCCCTGGTCCCAGAACAATCTTGACAATGGAGCTAATTTGCTAATACCGGTACCTCCACCTCTTTGTGGTGTCATTATTATTGGAGAAGAAACAATTGTCTACTGCAGTGCCAATGCATTTAAAGCAATTCCAATCAGACCGGTAGGATACGAAGTGCTGCTGCTAATTTTATGTTTTTTAGTACTTAGTTTTCCAAAGAATGCTAGTTAAAATTGCTCATTGATGTACCGTGTTTCCTTATTCTTTTTCATTATATTAGTGTGCAATTCAAGTCCATCACAAGAGCCTATGGAAGAGTTGATGCTGATGGTTCTAGGTATTTACTTGGTGATCATACTGGACTACTTCACCTACTAGTTATAACCCATGAGAAAGAAAGGTGAGTTCTTCTGACTTCTATTTCTGATTAAACAACATACTTTGGGAAAAAATCTGCTTGATTACAAACTGAAGGAAAGCATTGTTTGTAATTGTAAATTTAGTGCCTCGCGGGAATTTTCTAAATCTGTCATCTACATTCCCTTGTAGGGTTACTGGACTCAAAATTGAGCTCTTGGTCCATGAAGTGCTTATTTTGTCCATATAAGGTCTTGTTCATCATTGCCCAAGTGACGCTTTTTTTCTTTTCTGGTGGTGGTCTAGTGGATAATATGGAACTTTGATTCGTGATGGCAAAATCTAAATTTGGTTTGTGTCAAAGTTTTTTTTTTTTTGGTCAAAATCATCATAAGTTTGAGGGGGTAGTATTGAGGAAATATATATCATGGAAAGAATTACCCATCAAGTAAGGAAGAGTTGAGCATATAATGAATTATGAAGTTGGATACAATAATATTATGATTTCTTTTTAATTATTTTATTGTAAAAATCCTTTAACGAGTTGATTGTAATCAAGTAAATATTTTGAATTATATTCATTTTTCTATATGCTATCGTAGTAGGTGATCTTGAATTCAAACCTTGTCTCCATCGTATCTCCATTTAGAGTTAAAACTTCCACATGTTAGACCCTCCTACTCATTGAGTGGCATTTTCCCATGTGTATTAGGCTTTTAGGTAATTTTCATTATGGTTTGTGAACATAGTGAGAGGTTAGACCTTGGTGAGATGGAAAGTGTTCTCTGCCCAAGTGATGTGCTGCAAGTTTGAGTCCAGGAATCAGCCTATGTAGAAATTGAAGAAAAGACTGCCTACCAACCATCTCGTTCAAGCCCACATAAATGGGAGCCTTGCACATCAGGTACATTTGTGAAACATAGTGAGAAAGGAGGGTAAGAACTACTAGACAAAGGCTTGAGAATTATGAATAATAGGTTGAGGAGAAAAAAGGCTTTATGATCTAGAGTTTGTGATGCATTTTCATGATAGTGATATGTAGGAAGGAGGTGTTAGTGTGGAGGAAGCCTTGTGAAATGTTTTTCAGTTTAATCTTTATAGTGAGGTCATGGTGATCTTGCTCTTCTAGCTAAGAAGGTGTGCTAGTCCTTTGGGCAATCTTTCAGTGAGAAGCAGGAATGAAAGATAGAGTGATGTTACTTCTGTTGATGGTTTGTTTAGCCATTTCTTAGAAGTTTGGGAGCTTTGGGTGTTTCCGTGTTTGTGTTATTTTTTTGTTGTCACAAGCTAGGTGATGCCAAAATCCATATTTGACCCTGCCTATCATGATGGAGGGTTAATGTTGGCAAATAAAGAAACATACTTTAGTTGAAAAATACTGCACTTAGAATTCCAGTTCTTTTGAAAAAATTCTTTGATTATACTACTAATGATTGCACTTATGCCAATTTTCCTTATGTCGATTGCTTTCTCTTTTGTTTATTTTTTTTCCACCCTTATCTTTAATGTGTATGTTTACCTGGTGTGCATCTGGATCTGGATCCTTTCTTTTGCATTTCTCTGCTGCTAAATGAAATTTTGGCCTAATTGTCCTAACCGAATTTGGCTTTTCTCTGCAACGAAATGGATCTTTACTCATTTAATGCAACTCCTTTTGCATTTGAATAACAAATATAAAAAAATTGATCACAGATAAGGAAAGGAGCGTATCACAGAAGAAAATATAGGAGAAATAGTGAATCTGTGTGATGTTATTTCCAATACTAGTTCATGGGAGTTAGGGGATTGAGCAGTGTTTTTTTTTTTTTTTTTGCTTAAGTGGGGTAATAACATTTTTTATTGTTTCTCCAGAAATCTTTTCTATCCTTTCTATAGGCATCTGTTATTCAATGGAGGCTGAAAAGGGGGTTTCTTTGGAGGATGAGAGTTGTGTTATTGAGAAAAAACATGTGGAAGAATCAGTTGAGCATTTGAATAAAGAGGGTGAGAATGTTAGTGACAGTGCAGTTCCCACTATGAATGGAATATCTGAACCAATAAAGAAAGCTGAAGGCTTAAATTCTTCTGGAGTGGTAGTTAAAGCCTCTGCAGCTGTATCTACAAGTAAAAACTTAAAATCCATAAAGGTACAACACAAAAAATTTTCCAACTTGAACTGATTCTCTTATGATTATCGTAGCACATATGTAGGTGACCTTCTTATTATTATTTTTGGTTTATCTGTCTTTTGTGATCAGGAAACGAGAACTCTGAATAGTGGTTCACCAAAGAACAATAAACTAGCCAAGGATCATAAAGCTAATTTGAAAGCCACAAGTCCTTTTTCTCATAACCAGAGGTTGCTTACTCAGAGTCTTTCCTTCCCCTCAAGAGGAGTATGCTCTGATGTTCTAAACAAGAGCATTGAGGTCTACCCAGTGAAAAAAGAAGTGAAACATGCTCAAAGAAATGGGACTAGATCCCAGGCCTCCGGTGGACCAGCCACTTCAACTTCACGACTGACTCATCCAAACAGGCCTGCATCCATTGGACTCCACTCAAAGGAAGCTAATACAATTGGTGGAACTTCTGGTCGGCAGACTTCTTTAGCATCCATGCCTAGCATTAGATGCCCTGTGGTATCGTTTTTTTGGCCATATGTTCCTTTTATGCTCCCTTTATTACTCTACCTCATGCTAAAGTGTGTTCTTTGTTGTATCAGCCTGGGAAGTCTCGTACTGTGAGTGCAACTGCTACCTGTCCTCCAACTGAGGCACCCCTGTGAGTCACAACTTCTTCAATATAGTTTTTTATTATAGATTTTGGGAGAGCATCTATATATTTCTGTTGAATAAATTCTCAGGCTATGATTTCATGTAATTGCAGATCAGTTGATCAAAATCTAACTCCTGTGAAAGCAGCACTACCAGTGAAAGAGGATGATGATGTTAATTCCACTACTTCGTATGATCCTTGATCAGCATGTTTTTTTACATTTGCTACAAGAATAATCATTCATTTTTTCTCATCTCTTTCTTATAATATTCTCATTATCTTCTTTATTTTTATCAGAAGTGCTACTCCTCGTGGGACTCCTAGTGAGCGGAGGAGCAGTGGTTCAGGATTTTCGTTCAGGTTGAATGAACGAGCTGAGAAACGAAAGGAGGTTGCTGATGCTCTTTTAAAACCCTGTTAAAAGTTTTCTTTTAAATGCAAAAACTGATTGCTTTTTTTATTTATTGGCCAGTTCTTTTCAAAGCTAGAAGAGAAGATTCAGGCAAGAGAAGTAGAAAGAAATAGCTTGCAAGAAAAATCAAAGGTGTTGGGGACAACATTTCTTTGCATTTGGAAGATGCTTTGCATTAATCATTCTTTCTTTAACTTTTGTGCTCAATATCTATTCCATTTCAGTTATTTAATCCATGCACATTCTGGGTATCTTGCAGGAAAACCAGGAGGCGGAGATCAAGCAATTGAGAAAAAGCCTGACATTTAAAGCTACACCCATGCCAAGTTTCTATAAAGAGCCACCTCCAAAATTTGAAATAAAAAAGGTAACTCATCTATTTGCTTGATGCTTTCAGGGGGTTTTTTTTATTTAAAAAAAAAAAAATCTTCAACACCAATGACCTTGCAATTAAAACCTTCCCAATTGAGTTGGCATTCTATGCAAAACAAAGTGGGTTAATTTAACTTGCATGCTGTAGGGTTCCAAGACACTCTTTAAACTCAAACAGTCTTTTCACTCTAATATTGGGGAGAACCCCACTTAAAACAGTAAGTTTATTCTTATAGCCAACATCAGATCTGGTGCAATGTTACAAGCTTGAACTTACATTTTTTTATCCTAGAAATAGTTGAACTTCAACCAAGTCGGGGCTAAAAATTAGGGGCTTGTTTGGATTGAGGGGAGAGGGAGGGGGAGTGGAGGGGAGTAGAGTAGAGTAGAGTTGGCCAGAAATAGGCTAATTTCTAGCCAACTCTATTCTATTCCCTTCCACTCTCCCCCCCTTTCTCTTAATCCAAATAGATCATAAAAGACATCTGACTCTTTTAACACAAAACATACCTGCTGTATTCATAAACTTATACACCTTTAATAAATACGTGTGAACTCCTATAATCTAATAGAGTTTAGTGTTCAAAATGAGCTAGAGAGGCCTACTCTTTCTGCTTCCCCCCTCTGCTTCATGCACCTTGCTTTTTGTTTCTCAGCATTGTGTCTACTCATTCATCTAGATACCAACTACACGTGCAAAATCTCCAAAGCTTGGAAGGCAGAAGAGCACTTTGAATGCGAGAAACAATTCCTTAGAAGGTGATGGACCTTGTCTCAGCCCACGTCTCAGCCTATCTCCGAAGCTTGGGAAGAACAAGAATTCCATTGCTGCTAACAACTCTTCAGAAGGTGGTGGCTCTTGTCTTAGCCCACGTCTTAACAGAGGACAGAACAATTCAACTAAGGGATTTCAGGCAAAATCTGATAAAGATGATGCTTTAAAGAAACCAATTAGAAAGTCCCAATCCAGGCTTCAACCTCAGGAACTTGTAGTCACTAAAACTGAAGGAAAGCCTGCCAACTCTAAACCTGAGTCCCCAGGAGAAGAAACCAAAAACCAGGCTCTGCATGTTTCAGAATGCAAAGATAAGATGGACTTAGAGTCTGCAGTGGATACCTCTCAGAACAATGCACTGGTTTTGAATTCACCTGCCCCTGAGATTATGCCTCATGAAGTTGCTGTTGGAGGTTAAAGATGCAATACTTGGACCTTGTGTTTATAAATTATAGGTTTACAATTTTTAAGTTTAATTGGACTTGTGAATTAAAAAGAAAAAAAATGTGTGTTGTGATTAAATCATGTATGTTAAATATTGTTCTCTACAGCTTAATGTAGTTATGCCTTTTTTTTTTTTTTTTTTTTAATTATATGGAAGTTTTTGCTTCTGTGATCCATATATGACCTTCATGCAGAGTTAATGGATGTCCCGCGTCTTGCAAGAATTAATAAATTTGTGTGGGAAATTGATAATTAGCCTTCTCTTTTTTCTTGTTTTGTTTGGGTAAGCTCTTCTTCTACATGCCTATAAGCATGCCAGTGAGGAATAAGCCTTTTTAGTTGTCTCTCATGAATTAAAGCCAAGGGCTTGTATTTTATTTATTTATTTATATTTATTATTATTATTTTTTTTTTCACTTAAAAGTTGAGGATGAATTAATTTTCTGAAACTCATGATTACCCTATATCTCCTATCACGAGGGAGACATGGTAGCATCTTCTCATTTTACCATCTTAGAGTTCTTATCTAAAAGTTGTTTAGGAACTGTTTCAGTAAATAATTTTGATAGATAGAATAGAATTTACGTATTTCATGATGATTGTTTTATATCACTGGCCTAGACACCAATTGGTTTCTAGTAAATAGTTATTATCGGAAGCAACGACTTCTTTCCTTTCATTCTTGCAACCAGGGTGTCAGAGTCGATTTCATGGCCAACATCAAACTTTCCACAGTACTTAAGATTAGAACTTTATGTTGTCCCATAAACCCATAATTTCCAAAAGGAGCATGACAAAAAGCACAGTAATTATTAGTCACCACGACTGATGAAAAAGCACTAGATGAAATGGGCTATAACCTTCACTTTGAGAAGAGAAATGAGGAGATCCTTCATAACCTCGTAGTCGTCCAAACCTATTTGGGCACCATCCAACACCTATTTAGCCAACAATTAGACCAGTAAGTCCAGTTAAAACTTTCCTAATTCAAAAGACATGGAGAACACCCAAAATTGTAGTATTGATTCCACATTAACAAAATTAAAGTACGAAGATATTGAATATTGGCATTTGGGAGCCATCTCTTTAGAGCAGTATAATGCGGCCAAAACTCCAGGAACTTAAATTTTTTACTTTCAACATCAGATGCTCCTTAATTTTCCAAAAAACTAATTTCTAGATGTTGGGGATTTTACCAAATCAAGAAGTAACAATGAGAGAACAAAATGAACACATCAAGTAAATAGAAATTAGTGATTGACTTGGAGGCACAATTGAATCATTCTTAGACAATATTTGTCCTCATATGCAAGTTGCTAAAGGGTTTTTACAAATAGCAATTTTGGAGAATACCCACAGGATTTCTTGTGTTTCTTTGCAACTTACTATTTTCAAGTGAACATTAACCTTTATTTATACTCATAGGGTTATAATCCTTCAAAAGGTACATATGGAGAGTTACAATGTCTCATAAAACCATTCACAATGCTTGAAACTTTTTCAAATGTTAAGAACAGTTATCAGAAAATTTTGCAGGTCAGTTTTTCACGAGTCTCGATCGATTGAACAGGAATTGAGCATCAATCGAGTCAGGCAGAAACTTCAGATCAATTTTCTTGATCAATTCAATTGATCAAGCAAAAGCTTCGACCGATCGAGAAGCCTTTCCATATTGCAAGTTCCCAATAAATTTCCATATTGATAGTGGAGTACACTCAACAACGCATCATGGGAAAAAAATCCATCATAAAATTTGACTTTTTTTTTTTGGAAATTTTTTTTTTATTTAACACAAAGGTCCTAAATTCTTAAACAAAAACAAAGAGGGAAAGAATTCATATAGCTCTAGAAAAAAAATAAATAAATAAAAACTGGTTTAGCTATTTGCCAAATTGAATTCACTAAATTTTATTTGTAGTAGAATTTATAGAAATTCAAAATAATGTTTATCTGATTTGCAGTTGATTTAAAATTTGAATGCTCTTCATGTAAGAATTAAAAAACTTGTCCATTTATTTTTTTATATTCAATTTGTTTTTTACTGTGAAATGCGCCAAGCCAAGACTTCTTCACTGGCATAATGCCTAGTAGAAATCGAGTCTGTTAAACTCGATTTCCACAAATCGAGTCTGTTAAACTCGATTTCCACAAATCGAGTCTGTTAAACTCGATTTCCACAAATCGAGTCTATTAAACTTGATTTCTAAAAATCGACGTTTTAAAACACGATTTATGGAAATCGAGTTTAAGAGTCTCGATTTTTACTGGGAATTTTTTTTTTCTCCCCACTATTTTTTCCTTCTCCGACCTGCATTAAACCCAGATCCACAAACTAGGAACTTCTTTTTCCTTACCCCACGAGCATAATATATATATATATATATGTATATATCTATATGTTTTTGCTACCACCAGTGAAAGGGAGAGCACATGAGATTAAGCAAGTTACTGTTCATGGGCAATACTATTGCCCTATGACGTACATACCAAATAGATTTAACCACTACATAAGGCACACAAATAAAAATACCATTACTAGCTATCATTGAACTTGCCAAAGTACTATCATTTTCGACATTATAGGCAAACGTTGCACAACACAACTACTGTAACGAGTACAATGGATAACAAATAGTTCAATTACAACAACATTCAGCCATAAACAAAATAACAATTGAGTCGATACAACATAGTCTACACAGTCGCCTAGCACTTGTCCATACTGAAGATAACCTGAAGTCCCACGTACAATGCCATTCCAAAATCGAGTCTCCGGTCGCCTGACAAACATTGTTGTACAGTTGTTAGTTCCCAAATGCGAAGAGTAAAAACCAAATGAAATTCTAAGCATATTATAAAAAAAACAATGACAACACTTGCCTAGTTTGTAACGTTACCACTTGTCGAAGCCCCATGGGAACCGCTTGTCAAAGCCCCACGTGAATTGGGACATCTTCTGCGGTTATGCCCCTCTTCATGACACACTCCGCATCGTTGCCTCAGTTGAATCTCCCTCAAGTCCGGATCTTCCCTCTGGCTTCCCCGTTCTCGCCGTACCCCATCCATTTCATTCCTTAATCTTGACTTCACAGGACAACCTTTGGCTCGCAACAGCTGTGGGTCAGGCACCCACCGTGGTCCGCGAACGTCCCTCCACAATGACTCTGACAGTGGCACCACAAAATGATGTGCATATGTGTCAATGGCGTTCTTCAAACTGTAACATAGGTCAATATAGGTTGTGGCATTGAGGTGCAGACCTTGAAGAACGTTAATTGCATGTGAACAAGGGATCTTAATGTTTTGCCACTTTCCACAACCACATGTTCTAGCAAATATGCGCACGTCATGACTGTGGTTTCTCCCTCCACCTCTATGGTCGTTGTACGGGGTAACCACTTGATATATACCAAGTTCATGATTAAAATTCCTCAGAGTGTGTCCTAAAATTTTCTGCTCATTTTTGGTATAGATCCCCATTGCATAATCACTCCACACCTTACCTTGAGAGAGATCAGAAGTAATTAGTTTATTTCGATCATGGAAATATGCAATAAGTTTGCACCAAATGAACTTAACCATTGCAGCAATGGGCAAACCGCGGGCACCTTTAAGTACCCCATTAAAGCACTTAGAGATATTGGTTGTCATTGTCCCGTAACGTCTTCCACCATCATGTGACTGGGTCCATTTGTCCAAATCCAAACTCACTAGATATGTATATGGCATATAGCGTGTAATATTGGGATCATCAGGTCTTACACCCCTCAACATATTAATCTCGACATCCTTAATGGTTTGCATTATGGATTCAAATTTAGCTTCATTAGTCGCATATCCAGCTTTCAAGGCCAATGCCTTTAGAGTCGGGTCATCAAAGTGTGTGTTAAAGTTGCTAACAACATGTCGAAGGCAATATCAGTGAAATACCCGTTCTCTTCCGTCCTGACCTCTAGGCCACTCTCGAATGGCGCATTTGATACCTTTATGTCGGTCAGAAATAATACAAATGCCCTCGGCAGGTATGACATGCTCTATCGAAGTCCTGAGACACTTTAAAAACCATCGCTAACTAGCCCCTGACTCCTTGTCCACAACAGCAAAGGCGAGAGGCAGAACCTTTTGGTTAGCATCGGTTGCCATTGCAATCATCAACACCCCTCGATATTTACCATACAAATGAGTCCCATCAATACTGATCACCGACCTGCAATATCTGAATGCAGCAATGCATGGAGCGAATGCCCAAAATACATAGCGCAGTAACGTAGTATCATCTATGCCCCTAGGTATGGTGTAATAGTTGTACCGAGTACCCGAATCCTGATCCAAGTATGCCAACAACAACTTTCGCAACCTCTGGTAAGACTCCTCCCAATCCCCATATATCTTAGTAATTGCCTTTTGTGTTTGCGTCCCAAACCTTATAGTAAGAAAGTTCATGCTTATACTTAGTATGTATGATCTCCCAGAGCTCATCAATAGGAGTAGTGTGCTTTTGTCACAATTTTCCCATAATTTCTGATGCAACAAAATTAGAATCCATCATTTTACCGTCTCTTCGCCGACCAAAGGGTATACAAGTATGTGGACCCACATAAGATGTGACCATCCACAAACCATTAAGTTTATCCTTCTTGAATGCCCAACGTACCACTTATAGTTGGTGTCAATGCATGCGGCGCACAATTTAATTGTGGTCGACCTCCGGATAATAAAATTTCTATCATCACTTGCTGCGTATATTATCAATGCACGCTTCACCGCCTCTTTATTTGCAAAAGTCAACCCTTTACTAAAATGCATCCCATCTTCCTAAGTATAAACAAATGGTATCTGAAGAGCTGAAGGATCAACCATATTTTCCCAAGTATTTGCGTAAAAAGACTCGCTAGGAGGTGCGTAGGCAGTGGTCGTATTTGTATCAGGCTGGACGCCAATATCATCGTCTGCATCACGTTCATCATGGTTCTCCATATTTTCCTCTTCAAAAATGGGAACAACTTCATGGTCATCCACATCATACTCAAAGTTGCCTCGGTCAATCCTCTCTTCGTACTCATCCACATCATCAACATTTTCACCATCATTCATAGCATGATCTTCATCTTCGTCTTCCTCTTCTAAATGTGTCTCTTGAGGATGGACGGTTTCACCAGTATTGGCAACATGATCTTGAGTTGGGAGTGTATAACCTCCCATTGTATACTCTCCCATTGTATAATCTCCCATTATAGTGCATCCATCATCTAGGGCTGTAAATTGTAAAGACATAGTTGTTTGTTGCACCGTCTCAGTATAAACTTCTGCAAGCGCCTCCAAACTAACGTACAACTCAGCAGCATTTACTTGGGGCATTTTCTGGATCCTATTAAACATCATTTTTACATGTTTGTCTTCTTTGATTGCCATATACCCGTAATTTATCCGTTCATGAAGGACTTCTTGTGGGTATCGATAAGTAATCTTTATGTCATACCAAGCACGGTTCAAATTCAATTCGTCCATTATTTTCCTCTTCAAATCATTCAACGTCTTCAATTTACGACGTATCATCATGTAGTAGCATTCGATACCCTCCCCTCTAAATGGGAATCCATCAATCCCTCGAGGATTGTCAAGAGGTCCACTGAAATATACATTTAACTCAATATTTTTCAGAGATTGTGAACCTATTAAAGAGTCAAGTATAATATATTAGTGACATATTTTTCTCTCTTTCATTTAACATCAATTACAAAAAATTTTCTATCTATATATTTATAAAATATACGACTTTTAGTAGTCCTATATTTTACTAGTCATATACTCACCCCACATCACATACACGCACACAATCATTATCATTTGATACTAACAAAAAAAAAAAAAAATCTAAAGACAAAAGTCACCCATTGCAAAATTTCAAATCAGCTCTAACAAACATATAAATAAAAAAATCAAACCAAACAACAATATAATCATTAAAAACCTAACAATACAAATAAACCAAGAATACATCTTAAATATATATCAATCATTCTTTCATACCCAAGCAAAAAAATGAAATCAGAGTTTAGAGAATAATATTTACTCTAATTGATGGGATTTTAGTGGTTTTATCACATTACACGTTTATGTTAAATGACTATTTTATTTTAATTTTGTTTTCTTATGATTTATATTAACTTGGACCAAATTGGACTGGATGGACCGAATGGACTGAAGTGGACCGAAGTGGACTGGATGCAACAAGGTGGACCTAATAGACCAAAATGGACCGAATGGACTAAATGGACTAAAGTGTACCTATAGGACCGAAATGGACCAAAAAGAGTGAATGACCAAACTGGACTGAATAGACCGAATGCACTGAAGTGCACTAAAGTGGACTGGATGTACCAAGGTGGACCTAATAGACCAAAATGGACCGAATAGACTAAATTGGACTGAATGGACTAAAGTGTACCTATGGGACCGAAATGGACCAAAAAGAGTGAATGACCAAAGTGGACTGAATGGACCGAATTGACTGAAGTGGACTTAAGAGACCGAAGTGGACTTAAGAGACCGAAGTGGACCGAAGTGGACAAAAAAGAGCGAATGACCAAAGTGAACTGCATGGACCGATGTGGACCAAAATTGACTAAATGGACTGAAGTGGCCAAAATTGGATTGAAATGGATCTAATTGGACCAAATGAACTAAATTGAACCGAACTGGTTTCAAGGGCCTCAAAGGACCAAAGTGGACTGAATTGGTAATAAAAAGTGATGATCCTATTATGATTGGTAAGTTACAATTATATATTATTAAAAATGATGAAAAGAAAATAATAATATAATCGCTAATATAGCTTAACAGAAGTATAGCAATAATAAATATTACATTTCAGCTTTTAGATATTATATGCATATGTAACGTATCAATGAAACCATAATTAAATAAATACCACTAGAATTATTTCTATCCCACAGGCATATCTAGTTTTGTTCCCACTTCCGAATAGAAAGCAGCCTCTCTCATCACTCACAAAGGAAGCCATCCATTACCTCTAATACCAAAGAAAGATTAATTTCATTTTCTCTAAAAAACAAAGTCTAATACAAGGCTGAGTAATGATCTGGCTGTGCAATTTTGAAGTACATTTATTATATTAACATAGTTATAAAATTTCCACAATAAAGCCCCTAATCTCTATAAGATGTGTGTTGCATTCTTGTTTCACTGCCAAAGTTGTCCCCCTTACTAGATGATAATTGATGAGTGTAAATTTGTAACAATTATTTTTTAGAACCCAACGTTTAAGTAGTTATTTAATTCTTTTTTGCAAGGGGCAGCTCTTATTTTTTGGAGCAACATTTGATATTTTTAGTAGATGGCAAAACCAAAATGAAGCAATTACATCACCAAATCAATGATTATAATTTCATACTCAAGCAAAAAAAAAAAAAAAATTAAAGACCCTTACATCAAACAACAAACAACCAACAACTAACTAGAGAGTGAGACCCTTACCTGAGATGAGGATGTGCCGGGATTGTATGAGAGTGAGAGGGAGAGTGAGAGAGGGAAGACTCAGTTAAGCTGCTTTGAAATTAAGCACCGGTGAAAGTAAAAGTGAAAGTGAAAGTGAACATGTATGAGAGAAAGGAAGTGAACATGTGAAGAAGGACTGAGAGATAGGACAGGGCTTCAGAGACAGAACACGGAATCTACTAAGAGATTCTGCTTTGATCTTTTAGGGACACAGACCACGTGTCAAACTGTGATCACTCTTAGAAAATCGAGTTTCTGAGACTCGGTTTCACTTTTAGCAAACCGAGTCTCTAAGCCTCGAGATCTATGTGGCGTATACGTAGCATATCAAGGCACTAAAATCGAGCTTCTAAGGCTCTATATAAAAACCGAGTTTATAAGACTCGATTTCCACGTAGGATACTTTCCACGTCAAAACATGAAAACCGATTCTTAAAGGATCGATTTTTGATCCAAAATCGACCCTTTTAGGCTCGAGATGCTACTATCTTATATTCTTTCCAGACCGGGCCAACTAACTATAAAGTTTGATTCTTATGCCTAGTTACCCAAATTCCCCTTGAAGAACACAATCAAACCAAACCAAACCCATGTCTAATTCCAACTCCACCTTTCTACTTTTGATTCTCACACTCACATTGCTACTACCAACAGCTTTAACTTTATCACAGCCAAAACCAATAAACACTTGTACTCAAAGAGGGCATCTCCTTCTGTTCAAGAAGCTGCAGCCAAAGCTGTTCTCAAGAGATTGCTCCCTCAAGAGATTGTACTCGTGTAATGTCCCATTTTTGGCCTTTTGTTCACACTTTGAATGCTTTATTATTGCTTTGTTTTATCTGGGTGTACTTCAATTTTTGTATTCTTGTATGCTGTACTGTGTTCTTATATCCTGCTTTTGGTTCTAAAAGATGAAAGCTTTGCTTAAAACTCTCATGTAAGTTTTGATTTTTGCTTATTTGATCTGGGTGTCCTCAATTTTCTGTGTTTTTTATTTGCACGCATTAATGCTTAGAATTGGAAACTCCAGGAATAGAATAGAAAATTAAGTTATTTAACTTTTGATGGTTCATTTTTGGTTAAAATAGTCTCCTTCTGTACCTATTTTTTATTTCTATTTTACAAAAATTTTCCTTGCATCCTAGTGCTATGAGAATAGAAAGGGGTATTTTGTTTTATGTTTTTCCCTTGACTTTAAAAAAAGAAGAACAAGAAGAAGTACAACCAATTGCTCATTAGTCCATTTGGCCTCTTTTGAGGATTTTATCTTCAAGACTTCAACTCTTTTACATTTCTCTATTAGACTGCTTTATGAATGTATGGCTTTAATTTCTATAAATTATTCTTGACAAAGTATCATCATAATAATTTTGCTGACAGTTTCAATTTCAAATATCAGGATGTTTGTGGTGGACAAAGTTGCTTTTTGATAAGTAATTACAACTCCTCAAGCAAGAATGGGCCTGAGATTTTGTACGTTGGATATAATTCTTGCTGAAGATTTCATCCCTTTATAATATTTATTTGTTTTGTTATTTAAGGATCTTTATTTGTCCATTTCTAGCAATTTTCATCTTCAAGAATGTTATGGCTGATATTATTAATCCCTCCCATTCCCCCTCCTCTTGGGCTCATTGGATGAACTGATTTGAACTTAAAGTTTTGAACCTTTTGAAAGAGTTATTTTTTAACCCCTTCTAAAGGATAGATAGGTATCTGGCTATGAAAGATTCCTGGTGGTTTTTCTTTCAGTCATATCTTCCGCTACCCCTTCTCCCCCAAATGAGAGAAAGCAATATATATATATATATATTCTGTGATTATAAATTTTGCATTTCTCTTTCAGGATTAAAGGAACCACAGCTGTAGAAATTGCATCTGGCCTCTATTGGTACTTAAAGTATTGGTGTGTCGCTCATGTTTCATGGGACAAGACTGGTAGAGTTCAGATAGCTTCCATCCCCAAGCCAGGATCACTGCCTCTTGTAAAAGACGATGGGGTGATGATTCAGCAGCCAGTCCCATGGAACTATTACCAGAATGTTGTTACATCTAGTTGTGAGGATTGAATCTTTGCATACCTTTTCAGTTCTACCAAAATTTTGGAACTAAATGTGCTATTCTTCAGATTTAAGTGATTGAGAGGACAGGAACTGTAAAATAGATTATATATTAATTAGGAATTCAAGAATTCACCTATTATACACTTTAGAGAATGATTTGAAGTGGACTACTTTAGGGAATGATAGTGTACTATTTTGTTACTTCAGCTAATCTTTGTTGTAGTAAATTTGCTGGTGAGCTCTGACTCAAATGTCAATACCTCCTCACACAAGAATGGGTGAAGAGTGAGGTCATGGGTTAAAAAACCCAATGGGTGTGCATGTAATTTACCAATCCAAAAACCAGAGTTTATTGTAGAGAATTCCTTAGGTAATTTCACATTTTTTTCTTTGCAGATTCCTATGTTTGGTGGGACTGGGAAATATTGGAGAAAGAGATAGACTGGATGGCTCTTCATGGGGTGAACCTGCCTTTAGCATTTGTTGGCCAAGAAGCCATTTGGCAGAAAGTTTTCATGGTGAATGATTAATTGCATCATTATAGGTGTCAATGGTATTCACCCATTTGTTGTGTGCCACTTTATAAGCCTCCCACTGTGTAGCAACTTGTACATAGAATTCATATATATTTTATAGCTTGACTGTTAAGAGTTTAAGTTATTTGGGTAAATTACACCAAACTTCCTTGAGGTTTGGGGAAATGTCAGAAACTCTCCCCTATTTTTGTAAACAACACTCCACATTTGAGGTTTTGATTTATACAACAAATAACCCCTACGTCCATTTTTGTGTCATTGGATATTGAGTCAAGATACATTTTTTTCAAATTAAATTTTCACCCATAATAACCTTAAAATAAATAAATAAATAAAAATAACTTCAAGGGGCTAAGAGTCAAATTGGCTGCCAATAAAAGTTTATTTATCTAAAAAAATGATCTTTGTTATGGAAATATGAATATGACATTCAAGCCTACAGCATGTCGCAGAAATTTGAAATTCAACCCAGAAGGCTCTACTCCATGAAATTATCACTAAATAACTTTAACGAATATGCTCCTCTGCTTATTATGATGTGGAGAATCACTTTATTATATATATAGACACACATTGAAGAACATGTGACGTGTATTAGCTTTGATGATGCCAATGAACTGAGAACTAATTCCATATTCTGTTAAGAATTTTATATTATGAATACAAATTAGTGTGCTTTCTTTTTTAAATTAAGTACTGAAGCCTTGTAGATCTGGTCTTGTTTTCTCTTTAAGCTTTTGAGATAAAAGAGGCAATGTCTCTATTTGTAAAAGATGAATTAATTACTTCTATTTTTCAATTTTTTAATATCATGAGTTGTTGACTGGTATTTGTTACTTCCATATATGTTAAGTTTGACTTCTACTTCTGAC
Source organism: Quercus cerris (assembly GCA_963669245.1). NCBI lineage: Eukaryota > Viridiplantae > Streptophyta > Magnoliopsida > Fagales > Fagaceae > Quercus > Quercus cerris. The sequence goes on from OY770007.1 coordinate 84,999,463, forward strand.
TTTTGCCATGTGACTTGTCTTTTTTGTTGTAGGATTTTAATATTAGCAAGGATGATTTGAATGATTTCTTTGGTGGACCTGCTTTCCTTGCTTGGGCTCGCATGGGAAATTTACATTGCTGGGTTTGCATGATATCTATTGTTTGTCTAGTGGTGTTTCCTTAGCAAGTACTTGAACTGTGGACAAGAGGATGATGTTGGGTCAACAATCCTGTATTACATTTTAAACATTTATGTCAATCATTTGGATACCTTCCTCTAGAATCATGCTTATGGGAGATTAATTAGGATATTTAATTAATCGTTAGTTTTAACACATACATATAGACATACTGACATATATGGGTGTGCATTTTCAATCATCTGTGAAAAACCTCTGAAAGATGTTGATAAATGGTTTAAAAAAAATGTGGAGAATTGTCGTTGGGGTTCTGCTTATATCATAACCATATCTCACTTAAAACCTTGCATACAATTCTTCTGATTGGTCTTCCACCCGTGCTCATGGTCCTCTTATACAGGTGGCTGTGTAGCTGTGACATGAGTTTATGATTAGTTCAGCAGTCCAATTTATTATTAAGTGATACATTTGGGCCAAGTGGAAATTAATTGTACCTGTTTCAAATTTTACACAATGTTATTTTCACTTATGGATGATATATTCTGTGGATGAGAAGTATATAGATCTGTCATGAATCTTGGGATAGTATCCGCAAATTTGAAAATTTGAAATCTACTCAGTTGGATTCCGTATATGAGTATCAATGATGATGTTGTCATTCGAAGTTTGACAATAAGACTGCTAGCAGGTGACTGACAGTAAATCATATATCACGTGACTCGTTCATAAGTTTGCCATATTGAGATGGCACTACATGTGACTCAGGTAAGGGTGTCCCCACTGTGTGATGAGTAGAGCCGTATAACATGTAGCTAGGTGTGGTTGCCTAGTTGAGTGATGGTTGCAATTCTTGTCCAACAAAGGTACAAAGCATCAGATTCTGTATAGGAAACATGCAGTGTTTATTTGAAGTCCCTTAAAGAAGGATGATTAATCGTTATACTCTCAGCTCTCAACCAAATAAGAGAGGATCATTATTGCTCCTATTTTTTCCTGATTGGTTTTAGAGGTGTAAATTTTTTTGCATATAACTTACGAAGTCACATGTTTTGAGATTATGCATGTACATGAGATTCGCGAAATGCATTATAACATCTTTTGCTGGACAGGCTGGATGTTATACTGCTTGTTGTCTTTATCATCTTCCTTAAGTTTATAAAATCTAATATTTATTTTATCACAGGTGTGGTGGACCCTTAACTCAAAATTGGTTAGATCAGCAATTAGCTCTACAGAAACGGATATTATCTCGGATGCTAGAGCTAGGAATGACGCCTGGTATTGTTACCATAACTGAATTCCACAGCAACTTTGCGTGACCAAAATTTTTTGGGAGATGTTTTTTAGTTCTTGATTCTCAATTAGATAAAAAGGTTTTTTTGAAGTGACAAATTATTCATTCTCAATGTGATGATGTGGCTAATCAAATGTAATGTCTCTTTGTTTCAGTGCTGCCATCATTCTCTGGGAACATTCCAGCAGTCTTGAAGAAGATATCTCCTTCAGCAAACATAACTAAACTTGGAAACTGGTAATTCATATTTCTTGCTCTTTGATATGCGTTGTATGACTTGTGGTCTATGAATTCCAATTGTCTGAAGTATTTTATATTAGACAACATGAATTAGACAAATCATATTCAGGGTTCCTGAATATCTTCCATCTGATTTGGAGTCTGTTGTGTGAAAATATCATACTATTCAATATGTTGAGGTTTTCCATCTTTTGTCATTAGGAACTCTGTTGATGCTAAGTGTCGTTGGAGCTGTACTTACCTTCTGGATCCCTCTGATCCTTTATTTGTTGAGATTGGGGAGGCTTTCATTAGGTAACAAGTTAAAGGTGCTTCTTTTTTCTGTAGATCGTTTACTTGGAATAGCACTATTCTTCGCACTGTAGCATTAACAAAGTTTTCCATATATATGCGTGTCCTTTAATCACTTCATTTTAGTCCTTCATGACTGCAATGGAAAAATGATTTTAGACATAAAACTCGAATCATTTGATAGAAGATGATTTTAATAAGAATTTATTCACTTTAAAAAAAAAAATGTTGTACCTTGTGCACAAAACTCCCACTAGAGGTCATGGTAGGCAGTCTTACCCTGGCCATTTTTCTTTTTTTGGAGAGAATGTATTCTATGGGTTTCAAATTCAGTTCAATTTCTAGTCTTCTTGGTGACTTAGTGGACCATCAGTTGATTCACTTTTTTGTTGCCAAGTAGCACATGAACGGGTTTGCATAGTCTTTCAACCTTTGGCATTGTATGGAGACCTTGGGATTGGACTGAGTTTCATTGGTATAATGATTATCTGTAGAAACTTGGAAGTGGGCTACAGTTTCACAGTGACTGATACTATGAACGTGTATCAACCTTTCTGTAAAGGAATATAATGATGGTTTAAAAAAATTGTTTTAGTTACTGAAGGATGATGCCAGAGTTAATTCCTTCCCCACCCCCCCCCCCCCCCCCCACCCAATCCTTTGAGTACAGATGCTTTTAGCTTCATCAATGATATAATTTTAACAGTTCAGTTGTATATGAAGAGTTACTCTTAAAAGATGACTTGTATGAACTAAAGCCGGATTTTTTTTTTCCTTTCTGATTTAGTGACTGATTTTGTTGGTCATGTTTGTATGCATTGATTACAGAATATGGGGATATGACAGACATTTACAACTGGTAATTTCTCTCATTCAGATTCTTAGTAGAATGTTTCTTAACATTTTTGGATATATAATTGAGCACGGTTTCTCTAAGTTACCTAACCTTTTTTTGCATTAAGTTGATTTTCTGTTTTGTTACAACAACCACACCACCCCCCACCCCCCCGGAAATATTTGTGTGTGTTGTTTTGGCAAATATATTGTTTAGTCTAGGACAAAAACAAAATTTGTGAAAACTTTAGGTATAGAAGCAATAACAAAGCCCTTTTTTATTTACTATCTGATGTGTGTGTGTATATTGTTTTGGCAAATATATTGTTTAGTTTAGGACAAAAAAAAAATTGTGAAAACTTTAGGTATAGAAGCAATAACTTAGCCCTTTTTTATTTATTATCTGATGTATCTTTAGCACTCTCACTTGTTACTGAAACTTTTTCAGAAGTGCAAATCTATGAACATGAAACAGATGTGACCAATTTTTTAGGATTGGTAGAGATATAAAAAGATAATTTGATAAGTAAGTTTGATCAAGCCAGAGATTTTCTATGCAGCATTATGCTCCTATGCTCCTATAAATGACAAACCTGTGATACATGTACACAAGTTGTTCTCATGATCATTATGTCAAACTGAAGCTTGGGCATTTGTGTTATCAAATTCTGATATTCCAGAAGTTTTTATTTGTAATTGATATAACCAGTTTTATAGAGGGTGAATGAAAAACTGAGGAATTAGGAGCCTTTCTTATTTTTGTGATTATATACATGAACAATCTTGTGTCTTGTTGGATGGTGTGAGTCCAGTGGCAATGCTTTTTTTTTGAAGGTTTCAAATTGTAAGTGTTGACATTTAAAAGTTGGGTTTAAGAGTGATTAATCACTGTGTTCTTTGAAACTTGCATTCTTAGAGTTTGTCAGTTAGAATTAACCATGTCCAGAAGAACAAAACTAGTATCTCTTATAGTAACATTTGTTCTCTGGAACCTAAGGTTTGAAAGATGATGTAGTCAGTGATCTAAATAGGAGTAATATTCATAAAGCAGTTCTTAGAGAAGCTTTTTTTTTTTTTTTTTTTGGTGGCCTTTTACTGTTGAAATGGTTTTTTTAGGCCAACAAATTAATCTTAGTTACCAAATGTCTATGGCTTTAATGGGACTTGAAAAAAATGTAATTTCACTTTGATGTTTTCATTTCACAGCTTTGGCTTCATAGTTATAGTTCATATTTAGACCTGTTTCGTTGAGGACCTCCTATCCGGATCATTATCGGGTTCTTCTGTGCGGCTGTTGTGCATCCTATTTCTTCTTTATGCTTTATTTAACAGTTGAAATAAGGCAATTTTTGCCCAAACAATTGGGGGAATAATCTTACTAGCAATTATTGGATAGTTTTATGCCCTTTTCTTCTTTGGTGCGTTCATAGCATACTTGCTAATGTGGGTCACTGAATCACCTGTTACCATGACTTCTATTTAGTGATACATTCAATGAAAATTCCCCCACCTACAAATGATCCAACATATATATCGTTGCTCGGAGCTTCTATCTACAAAGCAATGTCCAAAGGTGACAAGGATGCAGTGTGGTTAATGCACGTAAGCTTCTCAATTTACCAACCCACCCTCCCCCCAAAAAGGCTTATTGGAAATTTTGTTGGAGTATGTTATGTGATTTACTTTGTCATGTTTAGTCATTTACTCAATTTATATTTGTTAGATTTGTGGTTAAGTGATTAAATTCACCATTTCCTAACAGCTTAAGCTTTTGGAACAATCGGTAATTTAACGTGGTATCAGATTCTGAGTTCCAATTTAGAATCACTTGGCAGTCCAATAATCTTAGGAAATTCATTTTTTGAAGGTTCATAGTATATTTGTAATCTTTGTCTCAAATCTCTATGATAAAAGTACCCCATGATTGAAATCATCATCAGAGTTAATAATCTTATTCTCTAGTATGCTATTGTTCCCTGTATGAAGAACTTGGGATAAAACTGCGATTAAGAAGTACATATAGCAGGCATTAATGCCAAAGAATGGCCTGCAAAACTGTCTGTCATTTAAGATTAATACCAAGAATGGTATTTAACTTCTTCAAGGGTGTTTCTAGTTTCTAATTACACAAAACCTAAGTACAGTGGCCTGAGAGACCAGTAAAAAATAATGCTGATGAACACTCGAAATGTTCAACAGCACTTCCATGGAATAAGACAGGGCTTTGGTATGGCAGCACCAGAGTAAAGAGGGCATTGGTATTAGTGAAAATAATGGAGAACAGCTGTCCTCTAAAAGAATTATGGGGATATGTTGAAAAGGTACCCAAAGAGAAGTTATCAAAAACTTTCAGGTTTTGTATAAAATGGTTTTGAAAACGGGATCTGATGATGCTCTTTTCCTTCAGTTTCTGAAATATATTTGTCGCTCAACTTCGATATTTACATTACACTTATTGATCCCAAAGAAAAATGATATTGTGCTATAACTTCTATTCCTTTTGCATTGGGGTGGTTGCTAATGTTTTCTGCTGCCACACACGTTTTGTGTGTGTGCTATAACTTCAATTATGGTGATTAAGTTTCAACTTGGTGATATCTGCAGGCACTTTTACATTCTGTTCCATTTGGGAAAATGATAGTTCTTGATTTATATGCTGATGTCAAACCAATATGGAAATATTCATCTCACTTTTATGGTACTCCTTATGTCTGGTAAGTAGCTCTTTAACATGGTAGCTGTTATTTAAATCTCAAAGTAGATGTTTAATCTTCATGAGATCTCACCCTGGAGATTTAATTATATAGTAAATATGTATACTCTTAATATGCTCCAGGTGTATGTTGCATAACTTTGGTGGAAATATTGAAATGAATGGCATCTTCGATGCGATCTCCTCAGGTCCAGTTGATGCCCGTGTCAGTAAAAACTCAACCATGGTATGTTCTACTATTGTGAAATCCAAATATTGTTCCTAGCATGTATAACTTGAAAGCCTGAACTGCAGGAATTTTTTTTTTTTTTTTTTGGATCTAGACTTTTTAACATTGTAGTAGATTTGGAAAAGCAGTTCAATTGCTAATTCATATTTTATACAGCAGAGTATCTGATTAATAATGTTTGCTATCTTCTTGCTTAGTGTGCATTTGGCATTGGCTTAAAAAACCAGTTTTTTTTACTATTTTGCTTATTTTTGCTACTATTTATGGGTCTCATTGTATTTTTTGGTACTATTTATGAGTCCCACTGTACTATTTCAGCTACCTTTTAGCTTTATCTACAGTACTTTCATCAAAAAGTTTTCAATTTTAGTTGAATAAGCTGTTCTAAACACTCTTAATCTGCACTTACATCCACTGCAAAGAACACTGGTTGTGAAAATCATAAACATTGGTACTTGTTTCTTTTGTTACTGTAGTTTTGTGACATTTTTAGAGCAGGTTGACTTAAAAACTTATTGTAACAGGTTGGTGTTGGTATGTGCATGGAAGGGATAGAGCAAAATCCAGTTGTTTACGAGTTGATGTCTGAAATGGCCTTTCGGAGTGAAAAAGTTCAACTTCTAGTAATTATAGATTTTCAACTTCTTTTAATTACTTGTTTTGGGCAGGACTGCTATTCAATACTTATTTTAGCAAGGACTATTCAGTAATTAGAATAGAAGGGTGCAGAAACTTTTTAAGATTCACACACGCATTAGAAAAGTTTCTATGCTCTTCTGTCCTCCTTATCTTGCTTCACCATTGGTTCTTTCTGTATGTTACTCTAATAGTCTAATGTTATTTCCTCTCTTTTTACAACGAAGTAATCTATCCTCCAGGTTATGTCAAACTGTGAATGTATAGCAGGATTAATATTGGATCATCATCAATTCCAAAAGCTTAAGCTGTTAGGAAGTGGGCCAACATTGTAAATTATTCATACCACATGCTTACTCCCTCAACTGATTTGTGGGCCTTGCGCGTGCAGTCAAAAGAAATAACCAAGAAGAGAGACACTAAAATTGGCAAACAAGACCAAATGGACTAAGGAAGCTTACCATATTGGTAAAACATAAATCTTAAAGCTTAGGTTGTTAGGAAGTAAGAAAAAAATCTTTATCAAGCCTACCATCAACAGGTATAGAATCAGGATTTATTTAACTTATGTGTTTTACCTCCTATACTGTTTTGACAATTATTTTTGTATACATAATTGGGCCAGATTATGTGGCTACTTGGCATTTTTTTTTTAATTTTAATTTTAGTTTTAATTTTTAATTACTCACAAACACGTGCACATGAAAATGCATGCTAGATTCAGATGAGTGAAAAAAATGCTTCCACGATTCTTATCAAAAAAGAAGAAATGCTTCTCTGATGGTTCATGATTGCTGACATTTTAATGCTGTATGGTTGTAATTTAACGTTATTACTATTGTAGGAGTGGTTGAAGTCCTATTCCCACGGACGCTACGACAAAGCAATTCATCAAGTTGAGGCAGCTTGGGAAATTCTTTATCACACAATTTACAATTGTATGGATGTAATAGAAGTACCTTTTTTTTTTATTAAATTTATTGGATAGGATATCTCAATGTCATTTTTATCCCTAAGAATAATTTGAAAAAGATGACTAGAAAGGGAACCATAATATAGTGTTCTTTAATCTTTTGGTTCTTAACATAACAAATTTGTGTTGCAAACAACAACCACCAAGCCATAGTCCCAAATTTTTGGGGTTGGCTATGGATCATCAACAAATTAGTTAGGGCCACGCTTATTTTTTTATTCCATTCTATCCAAGTTAAGTTGGTTGTTGTTAAATTTACAACTTCTAGTCAAGGATATCCATTCCATATTTTGTTTCTTTTGAGAGTATATAGACCGAAATGTAGTGATGAATCCTTGAAAGAAGAAATTTTAGCGTTGTTCTCTGAACTTGGGGAATGAACTATATAATATTTCTTGTCAAGAAATGAATACCAGCATACAAAGGTGACCTTTATGTGGTGATCATTCACAGCTTAATTTTATTTGCAATAATCATAACTTTGTCAATTGCTGCTAGTTACTTCTCTTCTTTTAAGGGCTTATCCCTGAAGTAATTTTCTCTTCTCACAAATGCTTTAACATTACTTTCATTGTAATAGAGGATTTGCAAGAAATCCCTATGATGCTTGCTTGTGAGTTCACTGTAATTGTACCAAAAAAATTTCACCATGCACCGAGAAATATGATGTTCCTTTTGTTGCTGCAGAAGATATTAAATAATATTCCTATCAAAATAATTGAGCACCAAGAAAGCAATTGTCCACTTCTTTGATGAAATGATTTTAAAAGTATCTTTGAGAACTATAAATAAAGAGTAATCTGAGGCTGATACTTTTTCCTATGAAAATATTCTATAGTTTTAACGTCATGAAAGATTCTTTAGTGAAAATTTCTCTACGACTTATTATAGTTATGTGTAAGTGGTTTATTGCTTTTATGTTTTTGGTGTCTTATAAACATTTTAAAAAAAAAAAAATGATGCAAGGACCAAGAATTAAAGTATTATTTGGTTATGTAAATGTATTGTGTTTTCATCTGCTAAAGATTTTAGTGATTCTATGATCTTTTTTAACATGATCATTTTGAAGTATACTTTTATGGGATGAGCGTTTGCTATAATATTGATATTTATTCAACATTCCAACTTAATAAATTACATTCACCGCCTATGATAGCTGTTGATAACTGTTTGGCTCCTGTAGTTAGGAAGGCATCTTACTAAATGCTTATTATGTGGCCTTCAACTCATTGCAGGATCATAACATTGATTTCATAGTCAAATTCCCAGATTGGGATCCATCAAATACCAGCTCTCCTTTGCCTCAGTCACATTTATGTATTCTACTCAGAAGGTGATCAATGCCTTAAGACTTCTAATTGATGCTAGAAATAATTTTGCTGGAAGCGTTACATATAGGTAAAATGGAAAAGATTATATATCCATAAGTTGCAATATTCTTCTTCTTTTCCCTGGCATGATCATGCCAATCCTGCATAAAGTGAATTCTTTTGAATTGATCCTTCTGTTTCCATTCCCTAATCAATATGTTTTATTTTATTTGGTCATTAAAGCTTGAAAACATGCCATATTTGTGATGTGGTTCAGTTGGATTAACTCTTTTTATATTATGCTACATTTTTATGATACAAAATACGTGGTAACTAATCTTAACTTGCCTTTATCAACTTGTGATAGTGTCATTTTCCCCATTTTTGAAGAGTGAAGAGATAAGCAGAGTAAATGAGCTACGGTGCATAAATACTACTTAAACCTGAAATTCTAAGTCACTAAGTAGCACTTTACACATTGGATCTGATATGTGAACCTTTATGGTATCAGTGACCCAACAAAAACTGCTCAGAGTTTCTCAAACTTAGGTATGGATCTATGCAAAGTGTATCTGCACAAATTTAAGCAGCCTCTAAAAAACCACTCAAATTTGAAGGCAACCACTACACAAACACAAGCTGCCTAATCTAGAACTCTCTAAATATATAATTGGGGTTTTATGCAGCTTAAGCTATTCTATTGGGCCCCTTCAGGTGCTGAATAATGCCACGTGGTCTTTACAATTAAGCTGTGCGTGAGCATGCCTCATTGTTATGTATGAATTAATTTTCTCTTCCTTCATGCTAAAGTCAGGTCTCTCTTCAATTTGTACATTAATGGATATCACGATTCAATTACATGGATACCATTGGGTTTGTGGTTTTTGTGTCTTAGATCAATATATCTTTTTCTTTTCTGAAAATTCCTTCATACGTGAAATCACTTAGAATTTAACATGGTTAGAAGTTATGTTGAATGTCATGTGCGTGTAATAATCAGAATTGTATTGTTGTCTTTTACAAACAGTGATTGTAAGATGTTGATGCTACGTTGCGTCCATAATAAAGGAACTGTGGCAGGATTTTTCTAGTTGACTCTGATGATTGAAAGGCCAACTCTTGACCTAGATAGAGCATAAGAATATAATTATTAGGCAAAGAATAGAATCCATTTTAATTATCCATGGAACTTTGACAGGTATGACTAGGTGGACTTAACACGGCAAGTACTGTCAAAGCTAGCAAACCAAGTATATTTGGATGCTGTGACTGCTTTTCGACAGAAGGATTTAAAAGCTTTAAATCTTCATAGCAAAAAATTTATTCAGCTCATAAAGGATATTGATATACTTCTTGCTTCTGATGACAATTTTTTACGTGGAACTTGGCTCAAAAGTGCAAACAAGTTGGCAAAGAATCCTCATCAGTTGAAGCTGGTGAGAAAAGATATCCTTATTGGCATATTACTTAGCTAGAGCATAATTGAATTTAATTGGGAATAAAAACATGTTTCAACTTCACACATATTGACAATCCGCAAGATCCTTAGACCTTACACAAGGTATAGAGGTCAACTATACATTTTCCTTTTTTTTTTTTCCTCTTTTTTTTTTTTAATCTGAGGATTGTTGGGCCTATGTGCTATACTGGGGAGGTAGCCCTCTCTCTTCCCATCTCTTATACAGTGTCATGAGACATTATTAGTTAAACCAACTTGCACCTTCTAGGCTTCTATACATTTTTGTTTTACCATATCTGATCTATCTAAATAGGATTAAATATTTGGTTAAGTAAAAGGCATCCTTGTCTCTTTGCATGAGTTATCTGCACAATATATTTCCCATGCCCACAAAGCTCCTTCAATAGAATTGTACCACTCATGTTCAATGATTTTTACTGCGCATTACAAATCTTTGCCAACTTCAGGCGCCTAACAGTCTCTCTTGCTTCTTTTATTTGACTAATAGAGAAGTGGTTCTGTCTTATCTCTAGTAATACCAGCATTTTTTAGAAACACTTGGTAGATAAGATGATTTTGATTGATTGGATGTACTTGCCAATGCTCTCCTTCAGTATGAGTGGAATGCAAGAACGCAAGTCACAATGTGGTTTGATAACACAGGAACCATACAGAGCAAACTTCATGATTATGGTAATCTTTATATTCCATCATATGTCACTACTTTTAGTAGTTTTTATTGGATGTCCCTGAAGAGACCGTCATATATTACTTATGTAATGCTTCATCATTTTGTTACATAACATTTTTGCTTGGCCCTAATTAGCAAACAAATTCTGGAGTGGACTACTTGAAGGCTACTATCTACCTCGAGCTTCAACCTATTTTGATTATTTGTTAAGAAGCTTGAGAGAAAAAGAAAACTTCAAGATGGAGGAATGGAGAAAAGAATGGATTTCGTTTTCAAACAAATGGCAAGCAAGCTAAGAGCTTTATCCGGTGTCGGCTGAAGGAGATGCACTTGCTATTTCTAAAGGCTTGTATGAGAAATATTTTGGTAATAAGGATAGGAAAAAGAATAAGTATCATTTTGAAACAAGCGGCAAGCAGGTACTGCGCTTTACCCAGTGAAGGCCAATGGATTGCACTTGCCATTTCTAAAGCCTTGTATGAAAACATTTTATGTTACATACTTGGGGGATTCTTTATAAGGTCAAATATGACAAAAGGATGATGCAAATTGTTAAATAATCAGATATGTTCTTGATAATCTTTATTTAGTAATAATCTTACTCTAAGACCTTCAAAATTCTGGGGCTAGTAATTAACTCTCATTGTCATCTATTTTTGTAACTTGACACAACGATATGAGCAATTTCTGTGACTACTGCATATGGATTTCAAAGACTTTGGGACTACTAGGTTAGAAAGGCAAGCGGAGTGTATGTAGAGGTTTTATAGAGAGTCTGGCCTACGAAAGGGGTTTTGTAATTCCTTGAATAGTATTTGTTCTTTATATAGATGGCATTGTTCCATTGGTGAGATTCACCTTTAGATTTCCACTTCTTAACTAAATTGCTTCATATTATATTATTTCTTGCTTTGTTAATTTGGTTTATTGGATAGCTGTGGTTTATATCATATTAATCTGCTGTGTTGGTTTTTAAAGGTGCGTTTGGTAGTTAAATTTATCAACTCCACGTTATAAAACAAGTAGGGTGTTATCTATTATTTTTCGTTATTGCTATGATTTTAGTGGGACCAATTGTCCAACTCTCAATTTCTTCTCACATGTTATGGTGGGGTTTCTCCTGACGTGAACAACTCTCCAAATTTGTTGACAAAATGTTGTGGGTTTTAAATACGAAAATTCTGTAAGACAAAATAGATTCTTTATAGATTGCAATAGCCTTTGACTTTTGAAGTGGCTTATTATAAAAGACAAACCTCTATTATTAGATTACACCAATTTGTGGTCCTTTTTTGCGTTTTGATACTCACTTTTCAATTACACAATGAGAAAAAGAAAATTGTGTGGCCCCTTTTGCTTTTTGATACATACTTTTCAATTACACAATGTGAAAGGAAAAATTTGTGGTCCCTTTTTCTCTGTCATATAGTCAAAGAACTAGACTATATGATAATTTGAAGTATTAAATAATGAATTGAATTAAACGAAGACCACCCATGTGATACTAGTGGATATGGAAAAATAGCCATACATGGCCAAGTCGGCCTCTTATCCATTTGCTCAAAAAATATCTTCTAGTGTAATAACAGACTAAAAGCAGAACACACTGCCTTAACCATCCTACTCACACTGCAAGCAGAACTGTTTCAAGTATTCATTTCATTCACCTCCATTGAGAAATGGCTGAAGGAGCTCTCTTTAACGTAGCTGAAGGAATCATTGGCCAACTGGGCAACCTAGCTCTCAAAGAGCTTGGACTGCTCTGGGGTGTCAAAGAGGAGCTTCAAAAGCTCATGGACACTGTTTCAACCATCAAAGCTGTTATTCTGGATGCAGAGGAGCAACAGGCGCAGAATCATACCATCAAGAATTGGCTGGGAAGGCTGAAAGATGCACTTTTTGAAGCGGACGACTTGCTGGATGACTTTTCCACTGAAGTTTTACGACGGGAAGTGATGACTAGGAATAAGAAGGCGAAAGAGGTACACATCTTCTTTTCCAAATCAAACCAACTTGCATATGGTCTTAAAATGGGCCATAAGATTAAGGCCATTAGGGAGAGACTAGATGCTATTGCAGCGGATAGGAAGTTCCACTTAGAGGCACGTCCTAGGGAGACACAAGGCAGTAGTAGGGGGAGAGAGAGTCATCATTTTGTACGTGCTGAGGATGTTATTGGAAGAGAGGTTGATAAGAAAGTCATTATAGATCGTTTAATGGATCCCAAAATTGAAGAGAATGTTTCGGTCCTTCCTATAGTTGGAATTGGAGGACTGGGTAAGACTACATTAGCTCAATTTGTATTCAACGCTGAAGAAATTAAATATCATTTTGAAAAAAAATTGTGGGTGTGTGTCTCTTATGATTTTGATGTAAAAATGATTGTTGAGAAAATCATAGAATATGCAAAAGGTAAGAAACCAGAAAAACTTGAAATGAGCACATTGATAAATGATCTTCATAAAGAAATTGATGGAAAGAGATACTTACTTGTATTAGATGATGTGTGGAATGATGATGCAGAAAAATGGGATAGGTTAAAAGGATCTCTACTAGGTGGTGCAAGAGGCAGTAAAATATTGGTGACTACACGTGAGGAGAAGGTTGCTAAGATTTCAAAAACTGTAGAACCACACTTTTTAAGGGGTTTAAATGAGGAGTCGTCTTGGTCTTTATTTAAGCAAAAGGCATTTGAAAAAGGACAAGAACCAGAAAATTTAAGAATTAAGGAAATTGGAATGGAAATAGTTAGAAAGTGCAAAGGAATTCCACTCGCCATAAAGACTATAGGAAGCCTATTGTGCTTTAAAAACTCTGAATACGAGTGGATGTCCTTCGTGAATAAAGAATTTTCAAAACTAGATCAAAAAGAAAATGATATCCTACCAACACTTAAATTGAGTTATAATCATCTCCCATCACATTTGAAACAATGTTTTGCTTATTGTAGTTTATTTCCAAAAGATTATCAAATTGAAAAGGAAATAATGATTAAGCTATGGATGGCACAAGGGTTCATTAAGCAGTCTGGTCAAAACCAATGCTTAGAAGATGTTGGTCATGAGTATTTTATGGAATTACTTTGGAGATCATTCTTTCAAGAAGACACATGATCTATATTCAAAATACATGACCTCATGCATGATCCGGCAATATTAGTAGTGGGGCTAGAGAGCATCACTTTTGGCATAAATGAGGAAAAAATGGATGAAAAATCTTATCACGTGTCATTTGGTTTAAATTTAGGCTCATCAACACAAATTCCCACTTTGTTGCTTAAAGCAAATAGGATGAGAACATTTCTTTTGCCATGTCAAGAGAGGTATTCAAGTCAAATTGTATGGAACCAATTAACTTGCGATGCATTTGTTTCAAGTTTTAAGTTCTTGCGCTTGTTAGATTTGCACGAAACTGGCATTAAGAATGTGCCACATTCTATCAAAAAGTTGAAGCATTTAAGGTATCTCGATCTCTCACACAACATACACATTAAGATACTTCCTAATTCCATTACAAGGTTGCAGAATTTGGAGACATTGAATCTTTTTTATTGTAGACAACTTATAAAATTGCCAAAAAATATTAGTAAATTAGTCAATCTTAGGCATCTAAACATTGATTGGTGCTCTAGTTTGACTCATATGCCACGTGGATTTGGGCAATTGACTAATCTCCACTCACTAGCTCAGTATGTGTTGAGTACGAACTCTAGCTGTGGTGGTGAGTTGAAGGAACTTCACGGACTAAACCAGCTAAGAGACAATCTAAGGATTAAAAATCTGAGACACAAGAAAGATGCTGAATTAGAATATAAGGCTGTAAATTTGAAAGAGAAACAATACCTTAAAGAGTTGGCGTTAGAGTGGATAAAAAGAGAAGTGGATGTTGGGTACGATGAGATGTCAGTCGAAGCTTTGGAACCACACCAAAATCTTAGAAGTTTGGAATTAAATGGCTACATGGGAGTGAAATATCCAAGCTGGCTTTCTTTACTTAAAAATCTTGTGCGCCTTATGTTAGAATCAATGAAGAATAGCCAAGATGTGCTACCATTGCATGAATTTCCTTCTCTCAAAACTCTCTGGTTGTTCGATGTTCCTTCTCTTGAGTACGTATCTCTGGTATCAGAGAGTTTTAAACTTCCACCCCTTGAATTCCTTACAATTTGCAGTTGCCCTAATCTAAAGGGATGGTGGAAGAGGAGGAGCGACTCCATCGAGGAGGATGAAGATGACGCCGATAATTACGGTGAAATATCGACGATAACAGCAAAGAATCATTCTCTGCCTTCATTTTCTCATCTTTCCTTTCTAAACATTTCTGATTGCCCTAAACTATCTTCCATGCCTTTATTTCCTTATCTTGAAGAACTAAATCTGCAAAACTCCAATTTGAGGCCATTGGAGCGAACAATATCGATGGGAATGATAAGTACGGCATCTCAGGAAAACCCAACAGCAGCAGCAGTAGCAGAGTCAACCTCTTCTGCTTGTTCTTCTTCTTCAACACTTGCCGCCTCATTCACCCCTCTCTCCAAATTAAAATCTTTGGGTATTGGTATGATAGAAGGCAGTGATAATCATTTCCTTCAACATCTCACTGCACTTGAGGAACTTAGTTTATATAATTATAATGGGGACGAGATGGAATTGGAATGGCAAGGGCTGAGGAAGCTTCAGTATCTAAAATTATCTGATCATCCAAAATTGACCTCCCTTCCGATGGGGCTTCAACAGGCCATCTCTCTGCGATATCTTAAAATTCGGAATTGTCCGAGTTTGACGACATTGCCGGAGTGGATCAGCGAAATCAAATCTCTGCAATCCCTCTATATTTATAATTGCCCCAATTTGACATCATTGCCTACCCTAACGTCTTTGAAGAAACTGGATATTGGGAGGTGTCCTATCTTAGTAGAAAGTTGCAAGAGCCATGATTGGATTGCTTGCATCGAAAACTCGAATCTAGCTTTGTCAGAAGAAGATTCAGGTATTGAATTTCATTATGCAAAACAAAATTCTTCTTCAACCTCTTTAATTACATAGTTAATTTTTTTCCTGGCTTTTATTTTTTTATTTTTTTGAGAAACAAACACATACAAGGAAGAGTGAGGGAGCTCTAAAATAAAGGCACATCATAACTTTACCTAAAAGCCATAGTTACTTTTAAAGGCTTTAAAACTGGAGAAAGTTATTATATACACAACACACTCCCTTAAACAATATTGGACAATTACCCATTCTTAGCAATTCATTATGCAGAACAAAGTCGGGGCTTTACCAAAATTTTTGGGCGTTGCAGTGGTTCAACAAGTCAATACCTCAGTGGTAAATTATTTACTTTAGGATTGGTTTTTTGTTTTCTTTTTCTCTGCCAATAGAATTTTCATTCCTCACAGGCTCACATGCTTGCTTTGTTCACATATTATGAGAAAGAATATGGTATTCTTTCCTCTGTTTCTTTTTGTATCTCAAACCAAGTTAATTTGGTAATGTATTTTGGGTGTTTTACTTCTTGTCTTGTCAGATGAGGGTCAGCGCTTGGTGATAAGGAGATAATATTTTTGTGGGGAGAAGTATATCTGGTAACAACACTACAGAACTGGCTTGTGCAGGTATTTTTTATGATTCAATTATAAGCTCCACCATGTTTTTATTTCAACTAAAGAATAAAAAACTATGGTTTATTTATTTATTTATTTTTTTTGGCTTGTGCAGGTTTGAATTGTTTCATACTGAATTGCTAATGTTTCTTTCCTATCTTTTTTGGCTTGCTTAGCTTGCATTGAAAATACAATATATAGCGTCTTTCATCTTACTCTTTTTTTTTTTTTCCCTTCATTGTTTGTTTGAAGGGAAAAAAAAAAAGGCTTTTCATTATGGCAGATTCTTCATAATGCTTACTGTAGTTTACGATGAAAGTAGGGATCAGTGTCTGTTTATTACTACTCTTATCCATATAGATACAAGTACTACTCTTATCCATATAGATATTGAGTCTATATTGACAATAGAACTAGATGCCTCATCTTTATATGTGTGCTTTAGGCTTTGATCAACTTCATTTATAATTGCAACTTCTGTAACAATCTCTGGCTTGTAATGAATTTTGGTTACTTTAGCTCTTATAAGTCTTCTAGTGACCAAAATAAATAAAGGTACATCGTTAATCACAGGTTTCTAGACCTTTGCAAGAATTTGAAATAAGTTAGTAAATCGCTTTACAAAAGTCAAATTTTCTCCTGTTTTCTATGTTTCTTGCTTCTCCAAACAAGGACCTGCTTTACATTAAAATTGTACTTCAATGTGGGTATCCAGGGCTATCTTCTTACATTGTAAAAGCAGTTCTCTTTTTATTGTACAATAGATGAAATGGAGATCAAATGTGTAAAAGTGGCCTTTGGCAATGGTTCTTATCACTTCTTTTGTGAGTGGTGAGCCCAAAGATTTATATAACTTAATGGTTTAATTAATGATTATGCATATTTAAGTATATGAAATTTACTGTTAGTAACTTTTATTTGATAGAATATTTTGCATCAAATCTCAGCTTAGATTTTTTCTAGAAATGATATATTTTAGGGATGGTATTCCTTTTATGCCCCTGGTCAGTTAGAAACTTTGGGAAGACAGTGATTATAAAATCATAACTTCTATTTTTTCTTTTAATCCAAAATTGATAAGCATCCTACTGAATTCATATTCAAAAAGAGGAGCTTAGATTCTGAAATCCATAATGGTACTTATTGAATGATACCAGGTGAAAATGCTCCGGTATGACCTGAGACAGCATATATCACCATGAGGCTGAATTGAATTTAAAAGGCTCCATCAATACTCCATAAAAAGGTTGAGGGCCACAATTCAGTTTGTTAACTTACAAGTTATTTTGATTTTTGAGTTCTAAACTTTCTCATGTTGGATAATGAGCAATCAATATCATCCCCTAGATCTGTGAGCTAGCCACCCCACAGTAGAAGGGCTCTTTTTTCTTTTTCCTGTAGTAGAGTGGCAAATAAATGTTAGGTGGATACTAACTATCTAACTTTATCACCTTCTCGTTTCTCTTTAGATGACCAACTTCTCACATGATTACCTTCTATATGCAGGCATTCAACAAACATTTTGGTTCAGGCAGATACGTAGTAGATAGGCACAACCTAAATGCAACACATGGTCACTTGTGAAATGTAGAAAAAAGAAGCAATTCATGAGAGGGGTGTGGAAATGAAGGAGAATTCTACAACGTGCTTGGATAGGATAGCCTTCCTTCTTAAAAAGAATGAATGTCAGTGGCTATCCCACTTATGGCTACAATGGCAGAGGCAAACAAGAAAAAGTTGCCATAAGTCTGTTCTCGTATATTTGATAGTGGAACTGTATTTGTGAGAACCAGATTCAGAATTCGTTGCATCTTCGACTTCTTTTAGTACGTATGTCAATCATTAACTGAGATCCTTCATAAACACATATATTCTAGTATTATTTTTCAAGGATAAAACACAAGAATGAAATTTCAATTCTATGCTTTCTTTTTCATATTCTTCATAAGCATTCTAATATTTTCAGTATTTTAAACTTGTCTGATTTCATATGCTGTATTTCTCAATTTGTTACCCTACAACTTTGCAATACATTGAAATTACGTTTCTTTACTTTCATATGATAATTATTCATCCTAAATTTGGTTTCTTCACACATGATTTGGAAAAATATGCTGGCTGAATTAATACCTGACTACTTATTATTTGGATTACAAAATGATTTTTGCTGCATGATCTTTCTGTTATTGGGTGTAATCTATACTTATTTCTTATCTCAGATTTTTGTTGTGTTTAAATCCTGGTTTTTGTTTATCTTTTGCTGGCTTATCCAATCTGAAACAAGTTCAATGTCGGTTTGTACGGCAATCAATGACAACGGTGGCGGAAAATATCTCTTGTTAATTGTTGTGGTGTTTTTCAAAATATTAGCCATTGAAGCTTTGACATCTCCAGTACTGTTACCTGCATGTTTCGTATCTTATTTTACCTTTTTTTTATTCTACAAATGGTTGCCTCATCACATATTAAATAAAAGAATAAGTAGGTTTTATTTATAATAGACCACAAGGTTCCTGCACTATAATTCCAACCTCATTCTCATAAGTATTCAATACAAGTCTTGCTTTACCATGTTAGGATTTTATAACAATCAAATTTAGATCATATTGACCTATATGAACGTTATTGTGGTCTAGTTGGGTTCTTACTACGAGTGGTTGTGTTCATGGATATAAATTCAGTGTGTTTATTGGAAAGTTTTGAGCTTTTTTTCAAGTTTATTCACTTGTTTCTTTGATTATCAGAGGGAAATGTAGAGACAAGTAGCAATTTAGGAGATGGTTGGAGAAATCAAGGGGGATTCTGCACTGTGCTTGATAATGATAGCCTCACTTCGATAAATAGATCGAGTATTATTAACTGACTGAAGTTGTTGCTAAGATGGTAGAGTCAAATGAGAAAGATGCGGCATAAACCTGGTCCCTTTTATTTGACAGTGGAACTGAATTAATGAGAACCAGATTCAGAATTTACTGCCACTTTGACTTCTTTAGGTATGCTTGTCAATCATTAACCTAGATCCTTCGTAAAAAGATATATAGCAATCTTGTTTGTTCAGTAAAAAAAAAAAAATTTAATTTCAATGCTATTCTTTCTTTTCAATGTTCTAAGGATTCTCCTGCAACATGTAGTAAGATGACAAGCTGGAAATTGTGTCTCATTACTTTCATTATCATAATATGTCCTTTCCACATTTATATGAGATGAAATAATATGTAAAATGTATTGGTACTTATTTTTTGGCTTTGCCAATTTCCTTTTACTTAATAAAGAAAAAAATGTTACTCGACTTTCTATTCAAAAGTGTGCGAAGGAGGTGATGTTTTTGGCTTACTTTGTTGATCTTTTCAAAGGTATAAGGATAATCTGGTTGGAAATTCAAAGCTAGCAACTATAGTATATAGTACTCCTGGAATCAGCATCTTAAACAATGGGCTTGTAAAGATCTCAAAGATCAAAGTGCACTAAGATTTCAAATGGCAGTACCTAGGTATGGGGAAGATCTATAGGTTTTTGTGAAATAAATTCTCCTATCACATTATTGCTGAAAAGGAGTCAATTGCTCTTTTGTCATCCTAATTCCTTTTTGTATGGATTTTAACTTTTGGCTTGTGGATTCTATATCCCCATGTTCTTCCTCTTCCATCGTGCATTGACATCATCCCTTTTTCACTGGACCCTCTTCATGCTTAAAAAAATTCTTATTCTGCAACAGAATACAAGAAGGGAGTTCTAAACTGAATCTAGTTTCGAGCCTCATGAAGGATACCAAGGAAAGAGGCAAAGTTGGATGAGGTGCCCCCTAATGAGGTATTTGGGTAATCATCCCATTTTCACTGGACCCCCTAATGAGCCTCATTTAGATTGGATTAACACACAATTTTGACATTTCAAGTTAGCGTCAACAATTTTAGTGATGGATTATTTAAATTTATGCTCCATTTGGTTACAGAAAAAATGTAGGAGGAAAAAGAAAAGAAAAAAAATTGAAATTAAAAAGTCTTAATTCTTTATTAGTGGGAACAAGAAACTACATTGAATACTCACTTGTAATGATGAGTTCATTTTATTTTAGTCAACAAAACATTATTTTACATCTCTTTCTCTCACTTATTAGGAAAATGCCAGGCATTAATGGGCAAGGTTCATACATTACATGGATCCATGTGACTGCTCAAATCCTAGACGTAACAACTAAGGCCATAAGGATCTAAAACTCCTAATACTTCCACAGGTTCATTCATATCATTTTAAACTCAGTCCTCTATAAATTTATCAATTATAATTGATCAACTTCATTGTTGTTTTTTGTTTCAAGTATTGCTGATTTTTATTGTATCTGATTATGCCTTTCCTCCAAACAGAGTTGGTTCCAAAGTTATATATGCAGCAGAAGTAAAAAAATTGAAAAAAAAAAAAAGTATTAGGTACTTTAGTGGCTTAAGTTCCTTAATGAAGATGTGTGCAACCACAACATATGAATGTATGTGTGCAAGTATTATGCCTTTTTTCCTTTTTTTTTTCTTACCAAATGGATGGTTTAGTTTAGGTCTGTAGGCCTGGCGTCTTCCTACACCAGTTCATTTTATGCTGGCGTGTTCCTACACAAGTTCATTTTCTGCTGGATTAAACATCAATGCTTATGACGCAATAGGAAAGATATTAGATGACTTCAATGTTGATACAAAATTTAATTATGTTTATTTCAATAATTTACATTTATTAAATGAGCAAATATATTTAGTTGATTCTATTTCTATATTCCAGATGGCGAAACTTGAGCTTTGGTTGGACAAAGCAAAAGCGCAAGAAGTCTCCAGTTATCAGTTCTTCAAAGTGATACAATGATCTTCAGGTGGGCAAAGTTCTTATGAATAATTTAATCTCAAAAATTTTCAAATTTAATGGATTAGGGAAAATTTGGTCTTGTCAGCCAAGAACCCTTGTTCTTTTCATCCACCATCAAATATAATATTGCATGTGGAAAGGTGGTGCAAGAATTGAAGAAATAAGAGCTGCACCTGAACTTGCCTATGCTGGTCTTTTACTAATACATTGCTTGAGGTTCTAACTTCTGGTCCATGACTGTACTTTAGATGATTCTTTCATCTTGATAATCATCTAAGTTGTTAATATATTTTGGAATTTTGAATTTTGCAGCTGAGTGGACTCCATGGGTGGTGAAGCACAAGACTAATTTGTCTTGTGGATTTTAACTTTTAAATGCCGCTGAAAGTGCATTTGATGCTGGTTTTGAGAGAATAGCACAAGAGGCATTGGACATGAATGTACGCAAACTATTGTTCTGATTGCTTATCATTTGGGCATGATCAAGAATGCCAATATGATTGATGTCTTTCATAGACGATAGATGTTTGAAAAAGTAATGTTGAAAGTAAAGTCATAACATACTCTCTTTAATCACATCTTGAGCCATTTTAACATGTGTCTCAACTAGTAATTTTATTTTCTATAAACTATGGTCTTTGTTCACCACAGCGGCACAGTATTTCTTTTGACCTAGGTATATGAATTCTGAATTTTATATTTTAACAAAAAGAAACTATAATATTGCATATTATTACTTCTTTACATTATCTTTATGAATTATTGGCTTATGTCCTAGATATTGAAAGCATTTCTTTTTTTCTCCCAAACTTTTATATGAAGTAACTCAATTGACTAAAAGTTCAAAAGACAATATTAATACTTTCAGCATTACTGTTTGACCTTGTCTGAAAACATAGACCTAAGTAGCAAAAGACAAAGCTGTTTATGCTTCCTTATTAGCAATGATAGATTCCAAGTTAAACATAGACCTAACTAATGAGTCCAGGATGACAATGAATCATATGAGGGAAAAAATTGACCTTCATCATTATTGCTTTAGATATCCATCTAGGCTAGATATTTAGGTTTTCCAAGGCCTCAGCTTTGCCATTCATTTTGGCAAAGGTTAAATTTTATTTTCAAATTGTGTTTTACCACCCTTTTACTTCTATATAGCATTAGCAACAAAGCAGTACTAGTTTTTTTTTTTTTTTTTTTTTTTTTTAAAAAAACAAATTAATCAAGTCATAATTGTTGGAAAAATTGGAAATGGGCAATGCATAGTGACTGCAATATTGCAAAGATCATTTGATCCTAAATCAGGTCACCTGATGGAATTGAAAATTGAAAGGTTAAATTGAAGTGGATGAGTCGATAGATTGGTCTTGTCAGTCAAGAATCAGTTTTGTTCAATGACTCATCCATGCCAACATTGCATATGAGAAAGAAGGAAATGCAAACGAGGTGGAAAGCAAACCTGTATCAAAGTTACAAATGCACAAAGGTTTGTTACTTGCCTACGACATGTTGGTACAGCAAAATATTCTCCTAAATTCATCATTCAATAGTTCTTAATGGTCCAAGTTACTAAGTCAATTGAGCTACTTCAGAGTAAAACAACATTTAATAGCTTTCAATGGATAAAGAAAAATGGAAGCATTATTACTTCAATCTTTTTCCTCTCTACAATTGATAAATGTAGGATTATAAATTTTTGTTTTGGAGTTTAGCATTTGCTTACAGACTCATTCGACCACATAGCTTCATTTAGTTTCATCCAAATAAAATGCAGGACTATCATATCATGGTAATGGTAATACTATGAGGATTCCAATTATCCAGCAGGCAAAAGAAACAGGTAGCCATTAGATGTCCAAGATACCAAATACACTCAAAGCTGAATCTGAACGTATAATTGAAGATGCACTTAATCGAGTGATGGTGAACCAAGCTACAACTGTTGTGACCTATCCATTATCTGCATGGTGATCAAAATAGAATTATCATAGAGAAAGGAGATCTTGAGGCTTTGATTGTGAATTTACCACCTTGACAATACTGTAGAGTTACAAATTATAGTAAGGTAGATATTAATTAGAAACAACTCCTTCAAATACTTTTAGATGATTGATCCTATGTAACATGCAACTTGACTCATGGTTGCATTTCAGGTCCAGGCATTTTTCAAACATTTAGGTCACATGTCAATCAGATATGAAGTTAATAGCTATCATCTAATGGTGCGATTGGATTCTCAGACACATATGTTAATAGCTTAATGGAAATTCATCTACTATCAGTGTTCCTGCACTTCAATTCTGCAAGAGAGGGAAACTCTATACTTAGTTATTAATCTAAAAGCTGCACAAAGCATTATTAGGACTATAATATAATATTACGACCTGATCCTTTCTTATAGTCGTCTGCAAAAAATTTCCTATACCAAATTTTTGTTATATTTCAGGAGGTAAACTTGCAATCCTGATTTTCTTTTTCTTTTTTCTCTAAATATGTTTTCCATTTTGGAGCATGTTAAATTGTAAGCTAGACCATGAGCATTCATAAGTTGATTATTTCTTCTTTAGTTTATATTATTCATATTTATTTTTATTGTGATTGTTTTATTAAATCATGAGGAAAATTAAAATCTGTATAATTTTAAATTCATCAATTGAATCTTTGACTTCAATCAGCTTGATTTTAACTTCTACTTATCAAAATCAACGATAGTTTCTTTTTCTTTTTGTAAATTGTTGTTGGGTTCCAAATCATTCATGAAGTAAGTGGCAACCAGAAATACCAATGACAATCCAATCCTTGTTATGGGCAAAAATCATAAGAAGAGGAGTTCAATGACATTCATTTCAACCACATTTGAATGCATCTATACGCACACATTGACATTTAAGGATGAAGGAACAACAAGATTTTATAATTAGTCTCTTCTTTTTCACTTATCCAAGAGGACAAATGAGAGCCATTTTTGTTTTACGAGTTAGAGTTTTCTTTAAAATACCAAAGTCACCTTGACACTTTATATATATATATATATATATACACTATTTTAAGGAATTCATTTTTAGTAAAGAATTTTGAGGAATTCACATAGAAACATTGTACAAAATCTAACATATTCTATACATTTATTGTCCATATGTTTATAATGTACAGAAATTGTGTCTTTCAAGTTTCAACCTATTATATAAACCTCTTTCTTCTTCATATTTTTTTCTATTTTAGTGACCAAAACCTCGTCTTTAATTGGACAATATCTAATTTATTATATAACGCCAAAAGCTTGGTATTGCACAATCACAGCCCAAATTTCATTACTTTTCCGCATTATTATATGGAACATTTGTCAAGCTTCTTCCAACCACAACCCCCCCCCCCCCCCCCCCCTCCCTTTTTTCTAGCAGCATTAAGCCAAAACTCCAAATTCGGGGAAGATGAACCTCATTCCTCGATCTCTTGTACAAATGTCAAAAAAATTATTAGCTTAACTTGATGGTATTTTCATTTCACCTTTCACATTCTTAATACTCATTCTTATTTATTTGTTTTTTGACTTAGTTCTTATGAAGGACAATAAGTCCATTCCCCTTTATATAATAGGCTTACCTGTTTTTTGGTAGAAATAATGGACTTACCAAAAGTTTGATACTTAGTCCTTTATTTATTGGTGTGTTGAAAATGTGGTATTCAATTTTTAACGTAACTATAGTGCTACTTATCAATTACACGGACAAAGTTTACCTTCAAATTGAGTTGGAGGAATCTCCTCCTCATAAATTAGTATGTCATAAGACCATCCATATGTATTAAATCACTACTTGATTCATTAAAATATTTTAAAAAATTCATATAACTATTGAGTAAATCATATGACTTCAAGCAAATACCAAATTAAAAAATCAGATGACTAAATATAAACGTGGAGAGTTTGTTAAGTTGCCATGTGATGGGTTAGAAGAACATTTCTCCGGTTTGGAAGTAAACTTTACCCAAATTCATACGTAGTCTTTCACACCGAAGCCAAAATTATAAAGAAAAAAAGAACTCACCACCACCATACCTAAAAACAATAATGATAAATTTATGCTAAGGACAAATATATATATATATATATATTGCATTGAATTTTAAATTACCTTCATTTGAATCTGAGTCTACAATGATAAAAGTATTAATACACTTATGGCCTCATTTACTAGCTTACCAATTCGAGGGCCATTGGGTTTGATGGGACGAATTAGAAATCTTTGCATAATCAATTATTCAAGTAGAGTTAGAAATAAGAGTTGGTCAAGTGAGACTTGGTACATGTAAAATTAGAATTGTAAGGCCTTTCTTATTCTTAATCTCAGTCCTTCCAATAAACAATCTTTTATACGTATGCCCAAACCAAAATCCCTTCAAGAATCCAAAACTCAGCTCTATTATGATCATGAATTTAGCAGCTACACATATAGTCCAAGCAACCTTTAGCATTTCTTCCGTAACCTGCTTTTTGTATCTCAATTCATTCTAGCATATGGATGGACCCAAGGGCTTGAACTGAATGCAGAACCAAATCCATTAGGCCAGCAGTCCCATTGGTCATATTTTTATCGTCGTCGTCATCATCGACAAAGTGCCATTTTTGTATAGGTCCATATAGTCACAATATATTTTCTGGAATACTGAGTTTCCCACTAAGATATAATTGAGTGGGAATATCGCATTTGTGCAGACTTGAGACTGCATCTGCTTGTGTCAAAGTTAACGACCCAGTCAATGCTAACAAGGGCTCTAACAAATGATTTTGATTCTCAGTTTTTCTTTCTTTCCTTATTTCTTCTAACAAAGCTTTACTTGTGTCGATACCTGCTTAGTTGATCAAGAGAATAACATAGCCCGAATAAGATGTTAGAAGTCATCCTGATAATTGGAACCTACAATTCAAAAATGCAAGATACAATAATCTACTTACCTGCTAAGTATCCACCACGGACATAACCACTAAATTGTTCACTTGTGTGTTCACCGATAAAGAAGATGTGTCCCACTGGGGCCTTAACAAAAAGCATAAAACAATTTCAATACAAAATCATAATGAAAATTTTTTAATTAAGTTCAAACTTTTTAACATGATTTTCAGACTTTAAACAAGAATTGCATAATTCCTCCCACTCTGTTTTGCTTTCTATTCTTCAAGTTGCAAATAAAATACATGACAGATATGCACTATTTTGGGTAGCAGAAGCAAATTCTAGAGTCCCCTTACAATAGTGTGTCTTTCCTATCTGCTAAGGTTTCTTATCCATAGTTTCTTATCTTGGAAAGTATATATATATATATATATACACGTTGAAGAAGCTAAGGTTTCTAGCTGGTGGTCATTTATAATTTATAAATTCAACTCATATTTAGTACCCAACATAGGCAAATTGAAAATTTATCACCTATTAAAAAAACTTACGGAATGGAAGTAAGAAACTGTACCTAAATATTGTGAACAAGTTGATTATTAGAGATGATTGGATAGTTGCTGTAGCTGCCACGTTGGAACCTGTTTTTATACCAGCGGGGCACTAGTATGTCTGTGGCATTAGGTATGTTGGGTCCAAACATGTTCTTAAGCTCCCCCATAGCTTCTTTCAATGTTTCTTCATCTGACTGGACTTCTACACGTTTTGATTCCGCATTCGTCAACATTACAACCAGGATATTTGAACCAGGGAATGCATTCTCCATGTGCTGATGACATGGCAACAGATCAGCAGCAAAGTTGGATAATTCAATGATTAATTAGGAATGAATAGCTGATCTAATCCCATAACAATATTATATGATATTATGTTTAAAAAACTTTAACACACTTTATTTGTTATATTAAACATAATTAGGATCTACTTATACTGTATAAAAAAAATAAAAAAAATAAAAATTGAAATTGATGGACATGTGAGATCCTGAAGTGCCTGCACAAGAGGCCACGTATAGTCCTTTAAATAATTCAATATTCTCCTAATTAAACAGAGAATTTTGTTTAAAAATGCATGAGTCTAGAAAATTTAATTATACTTGAAAAAAAAATTCAAAGTTCTCTCAAAACGATGGAAAGAAAAGAGTCAAATTAAGATTTTCCAAGTGGTTCCCATCAGGCAACTAATATTGCCAGCTCTAAGAGAGTGACAGAAACATCATAGATGAAAACATCATTCAAAAATAATTAATATTTCTTATCAAATCATAAATGGAGGCACTTGCAACAAGACTATGAAAAATGCGCACAATACTTTGAATGGTCAACATTCTAATTAAGAAGGAAGTCAAAATTATCTTTAAAAATGATGCAAACTAGGGGGACTAACTCAACCTAAACCTATATTCCATATCAAACAATAACAAGCTGTCTTCTTTGATTATTGTTACAGATTTTGCATTTTGAAATAATATACTCAAGAAAGCTACAATGATAGCTAGCTGCAATCATACGACACACTTGAATGAGATGATTCCATCCATCTAAGAATGAGTTTTCCATAGGCTTATAGTGATAGTAATCATAACAGATCACAAGAATTATGTGAAGCCTGTGATGCAATAACAAAGCCTGATTGTTATCAATGCATTAATCATGTGGCAATAGGTTAATGATTTGGTAATGATGCAATTTAATATATTAAAATTAAAGAAAACAACAGGTGCTGGAAGTTAAAAATGCTAGATCAAGATGCATGTACCCCACATCCTATATATCATAATGACAAATTTAATAAGATACACCTAAATCCCAATTGTAAGATATGAATCCAATTATTAATTTTGTTGATGTTGAAATAGTTTAGGGTGCATATCAAAGATATGATGCATTTGTCTTCACATCTGACCAAAAGCAGCAGCCAACTATGATCCTATGCTAACAAATGATACGTGTGTCGGTGACAATCAAAAGTAGTAATTGTATCATGTTGAGGTTCTTCTTTAATTCTTTTTTCTTTTGACAATTGCACTCAAAATCAAGGGTAGAAATTAAAGATATCATCTTAAGGTTCTTCCTTAATTTTTTTTTCTTTTGTGAATTGCACTCAAAGTCACAGCAAACCACTCCCACTCCCCTCCTCTCTGCCCTTAACTATAGCTACAATACATAATCGACCACCATTGTGAATCTATATATTACTAAAAGTTAAAGCGTAGTATTTAATGTTGCTACGTTAACGTTGAGCCACGTCAGCAGCCATGTCATTTCCAACCTCTTTTATTTTTCCTACAAATTAAAAAAGATTTTACTCCTTCTAAAATACTAATAATCTCCACCATAAATTTAAAATAGTTTTGATACATTTTAAAATACTAATAATCTCCACCATAAAGCCCCATCCCACCATAAAAGCCCACTTCTTATACATTTAATTCTACCATAAAGCCCAATCCAAAGCCTTTTCAACTTAGACCCTTTGTGAAAACTCTCTGAACCATGGTTACAAAATTTTTCACTCAAAACCCTTCCCCTTCCCCTTCTCACGTTTTCTTTCTCCACGTTACACGGTTACAAAATTTTTCAGGCAAAACCCTTTCCTTCCCCTTCCCCGCGTTTCTGTTCTAAGGTTTCACATTTACTGCACAGTTTCAGATTCCTTCCCCTTCCCCTTCCCCACGTTTCTATTAAACCACTTCTTTCTTCTCTCTATACGTTATTCTCCCTCTCTCCTCTGCTCTCTTCACTCTATTTCCTACGACAATTTGAGATAATTTTTCCATACAAGTTATTTGCAAGCAAAGCCCCAAAAGCTAGAATGTTGTCAAGCTACCCACCTTCAATGGCATCCCACCACCGTAACATTGCCGGCACCACATCGATAAAGGTATTTTCTTATATACACAAATTTTGGCAATTATTATGATTTAGGTTTGATTGTTTTAGGCTACTTAGTTTTGATTTACGTAGCAGGCCTAGATTTGGTTTTGATTAAGGTTTAAAATTTAGAATTGGTTTGAGAGAGTTAGAGAGATGAGAAAGAGAAGGGCACCATTGGAGGGCTCTGAAACAACAAAGAATGAAATGTAGACAGCTTTTATTGTTCTCCGTCAGCTCATGCCAAAAAACCCACACGGTTAGCCCCTCTCCTATTTCAATCAATTTGCTTTCCTCATCCTTTACGTTTACAATTATGTTCCTGTCACCTTTTAAATTTTATTTTCATATGCTAGAAATTTGCATATTTCTTTAATATATTTTTTGAATAACTTTTCGCTATTCAAATTTAATCTTCTCCAATCTATTAGAGTCTTATTATTTGGACGAGTTCAGACACTAAAAAGAATCTTTCTCTTTTGGTGAGTTCGGATGCAGCCTCTGCCTCTCCATAGCAATCTCTCTCCATCATTTTTGGGGTTTCTTATTAATGTGTGTTTCATCTATGTATTTTGTTATTGTTGATGAGATTTGAAAATATTCTTTTTGTTTATCTATTAAAGAATACAACTTTGTGTTTATTAAAATTATAAACTGTTGCTACTTATTGGGTTGTGTTCAATGCATTTTGTGATTTGCCATTTAATCATAGGCCCAAGGTGAACTCATCATCATCTCTCACCAAAGCCACTGCAAAGTTGAATAGAGGTAATCTAAGATAAACAAGTTTCTTCCTTTCTTCTTTTTTTGGGAATTTAATTTTTTTTAAGATGAAGGCATAGATATATATATTAAAGTTACAATTTGGCAAAGGCATCCAAAAAATTTACAAAATAATTTATTAGATGTAGGCAGCCAATTGCTTGCAAGTAAGAGAGACTACAATTTCAATGAATTTGTTTTAAAATGTCAATCTCCTCCTATTCCTATGAAACGTATTTTTGTAGTAAACTTGGGATTGTTTGGCTTGACAATTAGAACATTAACAGATATGCTCTTTGTTCTTTATGAGATATATACATGTTGATTGTGAGATTTATGTAGACATGTACTTATGCATGTCTATGTGCTTTTGCTTTTGGAAAATTGTACATTTTTGAGGTTCTTGAGTAAAGGATCTATTAGTTTTTTGTTTTTTTTTTTGGTTATGTGTATATGTGTGTTTTGATGTGTTAAGCATTCCAATTTTTAGTACTATTCAGTTTTGAGAGGTAGATGTTAAATTGTGTATATGTTTTAGCAATCTAACATTGATCATCTTGAATGTCATTTTATTTTATATAAAAATTGAATTACCATAAAAGCGATAAATGTATTAGACAAAAAATAGAATATAGAGGCCATCTATCTATTCATTGCATGTACTTGCTGTATTTATTTTTTCATGTTTGTGGTTGTACATGATGAAGATAGGGTTAGATACTATTTTTGTTTTATTGATTTTTTTTTTTTTGGGTAATAAGCTTAATTTAATTGCTGTATTTGAATTTTTTTCTTCTTTGATTTTATTAATTTTTATTTTATATGTTGTTTTTAATTAGCACCAAAAGAATGTACTGCTATGTATGTACTTTACCAAAAGGTATAATTTGGTTTAATGAAATAATTTTGATATATTGTGAGCAAGTTATTGGGGGTTTAATACATAAATTTTGAAGTTAGAATAGTGTGTTGAATTTGGCAAATGTACGGTAATGGAATAGTGTGAAAATTTTAGAAACTTCTCTGTGCAGGAAGCCAACTTGAGTCCAACAATAAGGCCATGAACATCTAGGTAGTCTCTTTGCATGTTTTTGTTTCAATTCTTTTCCTTCCTCTAATATAGTTTTGTTGTTTAATTCGTTAGTTGAAATTGAAAAAAAAAAATTCCTTATTCTAGATGAAATTGTTTATGAGTTTGTATTTTGTGATCATGTTTAGTCTTTTTATGTGGGGACAATTTTGGGTTTTTTTTAATTTGAATGATGTAGGGCCCTAAGTTGCCAATGGTTTCTACAATTTTGATGAGCACCTTTTTTTTTTTTTCATTTTTAATTTGAATTGTCATAATTCTTAACTAATAGCATCATTGAATTTTGTGCATACATGTTCTGCTGTTTGAAAATGTAAAACACCCTATCTTCATCTTGTGTTTTTCAGTTCATAGCCTATCATTAATATTGGGCTAGAATTTGTTGGTTTAGGCTTGGTTACATGTACATTTGTTAATCTTTTTCTCATGAGATGATAGGACACAAAAATGGGGTTATGTGCCTCTTGCAATATTTAAGCATGCGTTGGAGGTTGTGTTCTATATAATTGCATGTTTTTAGTACATGATTTTTGTTCATATTCATTGTAGCATAATAGTCTCCTACTTTTTCCCCTCTCCAATCTATAGTTCCTTGAGTTATTGTTCTTTTTGGTGAATAATTATCTTTGATATTGTTAGATCCTTCGCATGTGGTCGTCTAGGGTAAATATGAAGGTGAATTTTAATGATTTAAACAAATCCATTGACTTAACTATTCAATTATATAAGTTAGATTTTATTTCTTTTTGTTGTCTTATGCTTCTTCTCCTCCTTTTTTTTTTTTAAAAAAAAAAGGAAAAGAAAGTAAACATGTGTGTAGGGTGGTATACCTTTGTTTAACAATTTTTCTTTGGAGTGGCTTTGTGAATTCCAAAGGAGGAAGGTCATGGATACTTTGCTAATGCTTGCTATACATAGGGCTAAACTTGGACATTGATGCTGAAATACATCCAAGGAACTTCATCTTTGAGACTTATCAAGTTTTTATGTCTCTCCTCTTTTGAATAATGATTCAAAGTAATTGTTTATTCAAGTAACTACAAGTAATTGTGATTTTAATGCAAAGTACACTTGATACTTTTCTTAGTGTTCTTTGATTCAATGTTTCCATGCTACTCACAATTTGGATGTTAAAGAATCAATGATTCCCTTATTTTAGGTTGGTACTATTTTTAGTTTAGGAAGAAAAGAAAAAGGTTTATGGTTTTTTATTTGTACAATTAGTATTTTATTTTATATTTTATTTGTAGTTTTCAATGCAACTAATATCAATTTTGTATACATATATGAAGGTGGAAATGACAGTGCTTGATGATCTTTTTTTTTTTAATTTTTCCGTGCATCGCACAGGTTAGCGACTAGTTTGCATAAACTCCCAGAACAAGCTTAGCTCACATACAAAGAAGAACACTAGCAGTACATAATGACTCAAAATCCATTTAACTGATGCAGCAAAAGCTGGCATTGGACAAAAGACATTTCAATGTTAGCTGGAAACAATAAAAATGATAAATAAATAAAAGTATATATATATATATATATATATATATATATAAACAAACTTGCCAGAACGTGTAGTATCCCCTCCTCTCGTGAGCATACATGAAGAACTCTTTTCCAGGTCCACATGGCCAGAACTTATGTGGAAATTTTAAGAAGATCTTTGTGTACACCATCACTTCACATGTCTGTATGGCCTCCATTTTCCACCTCTGTTTCATTATTTTATTCATTATGTTAATATTTAATCCAACAATTATAATTTTGATTGGAACTTCCCAGCAACAAAGCTTAGGCCAAGGGGCCACAAACACACATGACCTACTACCACCAAAATTTATATACTGAGAGAGTCCCAACAAATTTGACATATATAATAATAATAATAAAAATAAATAAATAAATAAAAATAGAGTCCCAATGGATTTGTTTAAGCACATATATGTAAATAGCAGATCATGTGCATCAGTTAGCCACTTAAACACCCAGAGCAATGAATTTGTAAGCACCCTAACTCTGGCAGTAAAAATTTCACAGCATATGGAAGAACTTACACAATATTGAATTTTTGTTAGCTCTTTTAGCATTGAAAGTCAAACATGTTTATTTCTCAGCCTTGTTTCATTTTAGAGTGAAGCACCAATTGCTTACTTGTAGCCTTGTTTCATTTTTTCCAGCAAGAATACACAATAAACCCAACTAGTGTCTCATTCTTTACCAAACTATAATATGAAATACTATAAAACTGACTGCCACAATATATAAATACCTATTGTATCTTGCTCCATATTATGATAACCAATCAAGAACCAGAATTCATAAGGCTAAGTGAAATGAACTATTCGTGGAGCACCAATAGCTGTAGTCATGGTCTCATTCTTTTTCAACAAGTATATACTATATGAAAAACCAGTTGTCACTCACAATATACAAATGCCAATACCGACCACCGTACACCGTACCAGTAGTCAACTAACAAATGAGTCTTAACAGACACAGAGAATCCAATTGGCAAACTGTGAATTGTAAATACTGTGGATCATGCAACCCATATTTGCATTATAAGGAAACCTCGAGAATCTGTGTCTTGCGTCAACAGAGAGTGAGCTTTTATTTAATACTATCCATGAATTCTGACACCTTCAAGGACTCATTTAAAATATCCAAAATTTCGCTTTCTTTGCTTTTTATTATTTTCATCAATAATTTTAATTTTTTTAAATTAAAAAAAAAGTAGCACGAGCTATAACAAAATCTCACCTGCCATCTCAAAATCGTGTAGCAAGAAGTCAAGAGCATGCTCAAATGGCGTCCTCCGCGTACTAAGAATAAAAACAATAACCAAAAATTTAGAAAAAATAATAATAATAATTCAAAAACCATAAATAAATATAAAAAATAAAAATAAAATTTTTCTTGGATAAGTATAAGAAAGATATATATTAGGATTCACTTAAAATTAAATATAATAAAAAGTTGATTTTTCAAAAAAAAAAAAAAAACAACCAACCAAACAGGGTCTTCCAAAGGCGGTTCAGTTACTCTGCTGACGTCACCACCACCACATCCACGGTTGTTCGATTCTTGGCTCCTGAGTGACCGAATCGCCGAGTCCATCTTCTCCTTCGCCGAGTCCACCGCCTTCTTGTACAACTCGTTCGCTAGTTTTCTCGGTATAATTTGTGGGTCAGAGCCTACACTGCCAGTATAGAAGCTTTTTAAATTCCACGTGGACAAAAAAATGTTGTGAAATTTTGTGTGTGATATGTTTCTTTTAAGTGCTATATAAGGCCCGTTTGGTAGGACATTTTAAACACTCTTTTTTACTATATAAGTGTTAAGTTTTTACTAGTTTTAATTTAAATCAACTATTGAAATTACCTTTTTTATTTACTAATAATAACTAATAACAACCTGGCACTTAAAATTTGTTGTTAAAAATGTTATTAACATAACATTTTTTTTTCTTTCTCTTTTCTTGTTTTTCATTTTATAAAAAAAATATATTATTTTACTTATTGGCTAATATTTGGGTTTAATTAATACAATTACAATGAAAGAAATAATCATATTGGTTAAAATTTATAGTGAACAGAGACTAATAATGTATAATAATGTATATGATTAGACCCTACTTGTGTAAAAAATATCTAATTTAATTTTTTGCTATACTAATTTAAAAATATTGTGAAATTGTTGTGAAATTGTGTTATCACTGTTATGTCCCTAGCATTACTCAAAAGAGATTATTTACCAAAAAAATTTTTGTGAAGATTAATCAAGTGTCAAAAGGTTCTTTGGATAAATTTTTATTATTAATGAACACAACGTGATTAAAAAAATTAGATGAAATCCTACAAATGAATAAGAAATTAAAAAAAAAAAGTAATAAAAAAAATTAAGATGAACAACCCACAAATGAATAAGAAATTCAAAATTATAGAAACTCTCAATTTAGAAATATCTTGATAAAAAGTCGAGATTCCCCCCCTCCCCCTCCCCCCTTTTTTTAATGTGAAGTTATTCATTCTCATAATTAGGGGCAAAACTAAAATTTTAAATATAATGGGTCAAAATAATAAACAATTTAACCAATTTAAGGTATCTCAAAAAAGAAATATGAAGAGTTTTAGGGAGGAGGGAAACATGTATTTGTGAATTATTTTAGATAAATACAGGGGTAAAAATTTAATTCTTGAAAAGATTGGGGGGCGCCTTCTATGTAGTTCCGCCCCTGCACATAATCTTAGAAAAACAATCTGATCTTTCAAGGAAAAAGCAATAAGAAATGTATTTGTCAACTTCCTTCCACTTTCACATGTTACAATCAAGTTCAACAGTCTTAAGTCATTCTGTATTAAAACCAGTCAAAGAACTAGACTATATGATAATTTGAAGTATACATGGCCAAATCGGCCTCTTATCCATATGCTCAAAAATATCTTCTAGTCTTATAACAGACTAACAGTCTGCAAGCAGAAACACACTGCCTTAGCCATCCTACTCACACTGAAAGCAGAACTGTTTCAAGTATTCATTTCATTCACCTCCATTGAGAAATGGCTGGAGGAGCTCTATTCAACGTGGCTGAAAGAATCATTGACCAACTGGGCAAACTAGCTCTAAAAGAGCTTGAACTGCAGAGGAGCTTGGAAAGCTCGTGAACACTGTTTCAACCATCAAAGCTGTGATTCTGGATGCAGAGGAGCAACAGGCGCTGAATCATACCATCAAGAATTGGCTGGGAAGGCTGAAAGATGCACTTCTTTTCCAAATCAAACCATATTGCATATGGCCTTAAAATGGGTCATAAGATTAAGGCAATTAGGGAAAGACTAGATGCTATTGCAGCGTATAGGAAGTTCCACCTAGAGGAACGTCCTAGGGAGACACAAGTCAGTAATAGGGTGAGAGAAACTTATCATTTTGTACGTGCTGAAGATGTTATTGGAAGAGAGGTTGATAAGAAAGTCATTATAGAACGTTTATTGAATTCCAAAATTGTAGAGAATATTTCGGTCCTTCCTATAGTTGGAATTGGAGGACTAGGTAAGACCACATTAGCTCAATTTGTATTCAATGACAAAGAAATTAAAAATCATTTTGAGAAAAAATTGTGGGTGTGCGTCTGTGACAATTTTGATGTAAAAATAATTGTTGAGAAAATCCTAGAATGTGTGAAAGGTAAAAAACTCAAAAGACTTGAAATGAACACATTGATAAATGATCTGCAAAAAGAAATTGATGGAAAGAGATACTTGTATTAGATGATGCGTGGGATTATGATTCAGAAAAATCGGATAAGTTAAAAGGATTTCTACTTGGTGGTGCAAGAGGTAGTAGAATATTGGTGACAACACGTGAGAAGAAGGCTGCAAAGATTTCAAAAACTATTGAACCTTAATTCTTGAAGGGTTTAAATGAAGAGCAGTCTAGGTCTTTATTTAAGCAAAAAACATTTGAAAAAGGACAAGAACCTGAAAATTTAAGAATTAAGGAAATTGGAATGGAAATTATTAGAAAGTGCACAAGAAATCCGCTTGCCATAAAGACTATAGGAAGCCTGATTCACTTTAAAAGCTCAGAACAAGAATGGTTTTCCTTCAAGAATAATGAATTTTCAAAATTAGATCAAAAGGAAAATGATATCCTACCAACATTTAAGTTAAGTTATGATTATCTACCATCACATTTGAAACAATATTTTGCTTATTGAAGTTTATTTCCAAATGATTACTAGTTTGAAAAACAAGAATTGATTAGGATATGGATGGCACAAGGGTTCATTAAGCTATTAGGTCAAAATCAATGCGTAGAAGATGCTAGTCATGAGCATTTCATGGAATTACTTTGGAGATCATTCTTTCAAGAAGATAAAGAAGATTGATGGAACACAATACCTATTTTCAAAATACATGACCTCATGCATGATCTAGTAATATCTGTAGCGGGATGGGAGAACATCTCATTTGGCATAAATGGTGAAAAAATTTGTGAAAAAACACATCATGCGTCATTTGGTTTTGATTTAGCCTCATCATCCCAAATTCTTGCCTCATTGTTTGAAGCAAAGAGGATAAGAACATTTCTTTTGCCATGTCAAGCTTGGCATCCAGAAAAAATGGTAGTGAACCAGTCAATGTGTAATGCATTTGTTTCAAAATTTATGTTCTTGCGCAAGTTAGATTTGAACTATACTGGCATTAAGAGTGTGCCACATTCTATTGGAAAGATGAAGCATTTAAGGAATCTCAATCTTTCAAATAATCGTTTCATAAAGATGCTTCCTAATTCCATTACAAGGTTGCAGAATTTGGAAACATTGAATCTTGGTTATTGTGTCAAACTTATAGAATTGCAAGAAATATTACTAGATTAGTCAATCTTAGGCCTCTTAACATTGATAACTGCAATAGTTTGACTCATATGCCATGTGAACTTGGGCAATTGACTAATTTCCAGTCACAAGCTGAGTATGTGTTGAGTACAGACTCTAGGTGTGGTGGTGAGTTGAAGGAACTTCACATATTAAACCAGCTAAGAGAAAATATAAGGATTAAAAATCTTACACACAGGAAAGATGTTGAATTAGAATATAAGGCTACAAATATGAAAGAGAAACGAAACCTTGAAGGCTTGGAATTAGAGTGGATAAAAGGAGATGTCAATGAAGTGGATGTTGGGTACGATGAAAAGTTACTTGAAGCTTTGGAACCATTCCAAAGTCTTAAACTTTTGAAATTAAATGGCTACATGGGAGTGAAATATCCAAGATGGCTTTCGTCACTCAAAAATCTTGTGCGCCTTACGCTATATTCAATGAAGAATCACCAAGATGTGCTTCCATTGCATCAATTTCCTTTTCTCAAAACTCTTAGGTTGAATGATGTTCCTTCTCTTGAGTACATATCATTGATGTCAAAGAGCGTTAAGCTTCCACCCCTAGAGTTACTCAAAATTTTGAATTGCCATAATCTAAAGGGATGGTGGAAGAGGAGGGGCGACTCCATCAAGGATTATGAAGATGACGACGATAATTATGGTGAAATAACGATGATAAAAGCAAAGAATCATTCTATGCCTTCATTTTCTTGTCTTTCTACTCTATATATTTATGGCTACCCTGAACTATCTTCTATGCCTTTATTTCCTTATCTTGAAGAACTAGATCTGGAAAACTCTAATTTGATGCCATTGGAGCAAACAATATCAATGGGAATGATAAGTATGGCATCTCAAGAAAACACAACAGCAACAGTAGTAGCAGAGTTAACCTCTTCTACTCGTTATTCTTCTTCTTCAACACTTGCCACCTTATTCACCCCTCTCTCCAAATTAAAATCTTTGCGTGTTATTCTGATAAAAGGCAGTGATGGTCATGTCCTTCAATCTATACAACATCTCACTACACTCCAGGAACTTTCATTATCTAATTATATTGGGGATGGGATGGAATTTGAATGGCAAGGCCTGAGGAAGCTTCAGTATCTAAGACTATATGATCATCCAAAATTGGCCTCTCTTCCAGTGGGGCTTCAATTGAGCACCTCTCTGCGACATCTCACAATTTCAAATTGTCCAAGTTTGACAACAATTCTGGAGTGGATCTGTAACATCATATCTCTTCAATCACTCGAGATTTTGCATTGCACCAATTTGACATCATTACCTATCCTTGCTTCTTTAAAGAAACTGGAGATTTTGGGTTGTCCCATCTTAGCGGAAGGTTGCAAGAGTGAGGATTGGCTTGCTCACATCCAAAACTTGAAAGGAGATCTAGCTCCACCAAAAGAAGAATCAGGTATTGAATTTCATTATGAAAAACAAAATTCTTCTTCTTCATCCTCTTTAATCGTATAGCTAATTTTTTCCTGATTATTGAATAATTATGCAGAACAAAATAAAAGTATGAAGAAACATGAACTTAAAACTCAGCTTTTTACCAAAAATTTTGGGCATTGCAATGGTTCAACAAGTCAATAACTCAATGGTAATTATTTTCATTCTCACATTCTTTGATCACATATGGAAATTATTTCCTATGTTTCTTTTTTTATCTCAAACCAAGTTAATGTGGTGATGTATTTTGGGTGTTTTACCTCTCATCCTTTCAGGTGAGGATCATCAATTGGTGATAAGGAGATAATATTTGTGGGGAGAAGTATAGCTGGCAACAGAATCAGCTTGTGCAGGTATTTTTTATGCTTCGATTATAAGCTCCACGATGTTTTTATTTCTACAATTGAATAAAAAATATGGTTTGTGTTTTTGTATGGCTTGCGCGAGTAAGAGTTGTTTCATACTAGAATCACTAATGTTTCTTTCCTATCTTTTTTTGGCTTGCTTAGCTTGCGTTGGATTTAGATCATAAGTTGATATTCAAGGTAGCAACACTTGGATAAAGGACAAGTGGTTGCTTATTGGCTTTCTCCTTGAATTTGAATGTTACAAAGGTAAACAAATACTAGTCTTTTATTTACTTTTACATTATCATTCTTTGTTTGAAGGGGACAAAAATAAAGAAAAAGATTTCACTATAGTAGTTTCTTAAATAACACTTAATAGTATATGATGAAAGTAGGGATCTAGTGTCTGTTTATTACTACTCTTATCCATATAGACACAAGTATTGCCAATAGAACTAGATGCCTCATTTTTAAATGTGTGCTTTAGGCATCGATCATCTTCATTTATAATTGCAACTTCTCTAACAATCTCTGGCTTGTAATGAACTTTGGTTACTTCGGCTCTTAGAAGCTTCTAGTGACCCAAATAAAGGGTAAGCCATTAATCATATATTAGGTTTCTTGACCTTCCAAGAAATTTGAAACTTGTTAATGAATCACCCTCCAAAAGTCCATTTTTCTCCTGTTTTCTATGTTACTTCCTTCTCCAAACAAGAACTTGCTTGACATTAAACTATATGTCAATCTATTTGGGTATCCAGGGCTATCTTCTCACTTCTCATTTCATTGTAAAATATATGAAATGAAGATCAAATATATAAAAGTGGTCTTTGGTAGTGGTTCTTTTCACTTCTTTTGTGAGAGGTGAGCTCAAAGATTTTAAGAACTTAATGGTTTAAGTGATGACTCTGCATCTTTAAGTATATGAGATTTACCATAACTTTTATTTGATAGAATAG
This sequence comes from Quercus cerris, assembly GCA_963669245.1. Classification (NCBI taxonomy): domain Eukaryota; kingdom Viridiplantae; phylum Streptophyta; class Magnoliopsida; order Fagales; family Fagaceae; genus Quercus; species Quercus cerris. The sequence continues at coordinate 85,039,525 of OY770007.1, forward strand.
TTTGCATCAAAACACAGCTTAGATTTATTGTAGACATGATATATTTCAGGAATAATTATACAATCCTAACTTCTTCTTTTTTATAGTCAAACTTGAAAAGCCTCCTACAGAATTCTAATTTGAAAAGAGGAGCTTAGATTGTGAAATCCATAATGGTACTTATTGAATGATGCCAGGTGAAATTACTCCGAAATGACTTGAGACAGCTTATATCCCTAAGGCTGAAATTTAGAAGGATCCATCATTATGCCATAAAAAGGTTGAGTGCCACAATTCAGTTTGTTAGTTTACAAGTTATTTTGAGTTCTAAACATTCTCATGTTGGATGACAAGAGCAACCAATATCATCCCCTAGAACTGTGAGCTTGCCAACCTAACAATTTTAGAAGGGCATGTTAGGGGAAACTATCTATCTAACTTTATCAACTTTTTTTTCTCTTTAGATGACTGATACTAATAACATGCAACTTATCCCATGATTCCCTTTAATATGCAGGCATTTAGCAAACATTTTGGTCACATGTTCAAGAGATGTGTAGTAGATAGCCACAACCTAAATGCAGTGGATAGTCACTTGTGAAATGTAGAAAAAAGCAGCAATTCATGAGAAAGGTGTGGAAATCATGGGGATTCCACAATGTGCTTGGATATGACAGACTTCCTTCTTAAAAAGAATGAGTATCATTGGTAATTATTCCACATTTCTTTACTTTCATATGATAATTATTCATCCTGAATTTGATTTCTCACATATGATATGGAAAAATATGCCGGCTAAATTAATACTTTACAACTTATTATTTGGATTATAAAATGATCTCTGCTGCATAATCTTTCTCATATTGGCAATAATATATACTTATTGCCTATCTCATATTTTTGTTGGGTTTAAATCTTGGTTTTTGTCTATCTTTTGTTGGCTTTTCCAATCTAAATCAAGCTCAATGTTAGTGTATAGCTGTTAATGACAATGGTGGTGGCAATTATCTTTTGTTAATTGCTGTGGTGTTCATGGATTAAATTTTAGTTTGTTTATTGAAATGTTTTGAGCTGTTTTCAAGTTTATTCACTTGGTTGTTTGATTATCAGAGGGAAATGTAGTGACAAGCAGCAATTCAGGAGATGGTTGGGGGAATCAAGGGGCATTCCGCAATATGCTTTATTATGATAGCCTCGCTACTTTAAAGAGATCGAGTATTATTGATTGACTCAATTTGTTGCTAAGATGGCAAAGTCAAACAAGAGAGATCTAGCATAAGCTAGCTCCCTTTTAGTTGACAGTGAAATTGTATTAGTGGGAACCAGATTCAGAATTTGTTGCTACTTTGACTTCTTTAGGTAGGTATGTCAATAATTAACCTAGACCTTCATAGAAAGATATATTGTAATCTTGTTTGTTCAGTAAATTTTTTTTTTTTTGAAATGTCAATGCTATTTTTTCTTTTCAATAATTATAAGGATTCTCCTGCAACATGCTGTAAGTTGACAAGCTAGAAATTGTATCTCATTACTTTCATTATCATAATATGTCCTTTCCGCATTTATATGAGATGATAAAATATGTAAAATATATTAGTTCTTACTTTTTAGCTTTACCAAATTTCTTTTACTTAAAGGAAAAATGTTACTTGGAGTTTTTATTCAAAAGTGTGCCAAGGAGGTGACGTATTTGGCTTGCTTTGTTGATCTTTTCAAAGGCAAAATGATAATCTGGTTGGAAATTCAAAGCTGGCAACTATAGTATATAGTACAATGGGTTTGTAGTGATCTCAAAGATCAAAATGAGCTCAAAGTTCAAATGACAGGACACAGTTAAGGGGAGTATCTATAGTTTTTTGTGAGAGAAATGCTCCTATCATGTTATTGCTAAAAAGGATTCAACTGCTCTTAAGTCATCTTGGTTCCTTTTTGTCTTGATTTTTAAATTTTGGCATGTGGATTCTATTTCCCCATGTGCTTTTACTTCCATCATGCCTCAAGATCATCCCCTTTTCACTGGACCCTCTCCTTGCTTTAAAAAATCTTATTCCACATTAGAGTCCAATAAGGGAGTTCTAAACTGAATCTAGTTTTGATTCTCATTGAGGATACCAAGGAAAAAGGCAGAGATGGAAGAGGTGCCCCCTAATGCAGTATTTGGGTAATCATCCCCTTTCCACAAGGAAAAAGGCGGAGATGGAAGAGGTGCCCCCTAATGCAGTATTTGGGTAATCATCCCCTTTCCACTCGACCTCCTAATGAGCCACTTTTAGATTGGATTAACACACAATATTGACATTTCAAGTTAGCATCAACAATTTTAGTGATGGATTGTTTAAATTTATGCTCCATTTTGTTACAGAATAAAATGTAGGAGGAAAAAGAAATAAAAAAGAAACTAAGAGAATACTCACTTGTAATGATGAGTTCATTTTCTTTTAGTCAACAAAACATTATTGTACATCTCTTTCTCTCACTTATCAGACAAATGCCAGGCTTTAATGGGCAAGGTTCATACATTTTATGAATCCATGTGACTGCTCAAATCCTAAGATAGAAACTAAGACCATAAATGTAGATACAGAAGTTAATGAAGATGTTTGCATGTACAACATATGAATTTATATGTGCAAGTATTATGCCTTTTTTCCTCTTTTTCATGGACATGGATGTTTCAGGTCTCTAGGCCTGGCGTCTTCCTACACGAGTTCATTTTCTTCTGGATGAAACTACAGACTTGAAGATGTTTGAAACCATAAGAGGAGTTTAGACATCAATGCTTATGATGCAATAGGAAAGATATTAGATGACAAAAATGTAGATATAGAAGTTAATTATGTTTATTGCAATCATTTATCTTTATTAAATGAGCAAATATATTTAATTGAGTCTATTTATATATCCCAATTGACAAAACTTGAGCTTTGGTTGGACAATGCAAAAGCGGGAATTCAGCAATTATTAGTTCTCCAAAGTGATACAATGATCTCCAGATGGCCAAAGGTCTAATGGATAATATTAATCTCAAAAAAGTTTTAGATTACATGGAGTAGGAGAAATTTGATCTTGTCAGCTAAGAACCTTTTTTCTTTGCATCCACCATCAAATGTAATGTTGCATATGCAAAGGAGGCGCAAGAATTGAAGAAATAAGAGTTGCAACAAAGTTGCGAATAATAGTAAGGTCACTCCATCATGTACTTATTAGATGATTGATCCTATGTAACGTGCAACTTGTCTTATGGTTGCATTTCAAGTCCAGGAATTTCACAAACATTTAGGTCACATGTCAAGTAGATATGAAGTTAATAGCTATCACCTAATGGTGCAACCGGATGCTCAGACACATCTTTGAATAACTTAATGGAAATTCCTATCCCAAATTTTTGTAATTTTTCAGGTGCTAAAATTGCAATCCTAATTTTTTTTTTTCTCTCTGAATTTGTTTTCCATTTTGGAGCATGTTCAATTGTAAGCTTGACCATGAGCATTCATAAGTTCATTATTTCTTCTTTAATTTATATTATTCATATTTCTTTTTATTGTGATTGTTTTATTATTCATGAGGAGCATTAAAATCTGTATAATTTTAAATTCATAAATTGACTCCAATCAGCTTGATTTTAACTTCTATTAATCAAATCAACTATTGTTTCTTTTTTCCTTTTGGAAATCATTCATGCGGTAAGTGGCAACCAGAAATACCAATGACAGTTGATTACAATATTACATATATACGCACACTTTGTGGGGGTTAAGGATGAAGGAACAACAAGATTTAAGATTTACTGTCTTTTCTTTTTCACTTATTCAAGAGAACAAATAAAATGTCATTTTTATTTAACGAGTTAGGGATTTCTTTAAAATACCAAGGTCGCTAGGATTTTTTTATATATATATTTTTATCATATACACTATTTTGAGGAATTCATTTTTGGTAAAGTAATTTGAGGAATTAACATACCAACATTATACAAAATCTAATATATTCTATCAAGTTATTATCCATATGTTTATAATGTACTAAAATTCTATGTCTTTCAACCTCTTAAATCAACATTTTTCTTCTCATTTTTCTATTTTAGTGACCAAAACCTCATCTTTAACAGGACACTCCATCCAATCAATCAATCAATCTATATATATAAAAGTTGAGACTTCATGCGGAAATGTATGAGGTCCTCCCATGTGACACTTTAAACTTTTATTTAGTCTTTTTAACCTTTTTTTTCCATTAAATTTTTTTACGGTAACCCAATAATTCATAATAACTTATTTTTAGTGTCAAATATATGGGCTGAGGTTGACAATGAACAAACAATTATAAACTTCTAAGAAAATTACTACTTTATCAAAGTAGATGAAAAGCCCAAGACCATAAATATTGACCCAAATATGAATTCCCCACCAACATGCAGCTGAAACCCACCCCAACTTTGAACCCCCACCAACGTGCACCTCAAAGGCTAACCTACGCCAAGTCTGAACACCCCACCAACATGTAGCTCAAAGGCTAACCCACGCCAAGTCTGAACTCCCCACGGCAAGGCTGACCCACCCCACAGTTCAGTAGATGAAAGCCTAAATTTTTACACACAAACCCTCTTCTTCCTTCCCACGTGTTGATGAAACCCAGCCAAGAATTTCAGTCACTTCCAACCTCTGTTTCTCTCTACAAAAACTCTTCAACTTCTAAGAAAACAACGGTTTCCATTCTAACTCAGTGATTATCTGTACAAACACTCTTCAACTTCTACAAAAACAACGGTTTTCACTCCGACTCAGTGATTATTTGAAGGCATAAGTGCAGGAGCTTAAAATATTTCAGCGTTTAGTATTTTGGGCTTCAATGTAGCCACTTCCAACCAATTATACAATGCAGTTAACACAAGGTAAATGCCACCCGATTTATGAAATTGAAGAGTTAGTTTCATTTAATGTTTGCTTTGCATGTTGTAAAATCTGTTCTTTTATATATCTCCATCCTCTTATGCCTCAGAACTTATGCCACTATAATTTCTCACAATTCATTTCAGAGAGGTATGTTTACTTTCTTAATTTTATGTTCCTCTTAAATAGTTTGTTTAGTAATTTATTGTGTATTCGGATGGCAATCAAATTTCGGGCAATATTCCAACCAATATTGGTGATCTGAAGCAATTGGGATCTCTTCATTTACAAAACAACAAGCTATCTGGCTCAATCCCGGATACAATTGGTTCTTGTGATTCTCTCACTGATATAAACATTGCTAATAATTCACTTTCCGGTGATATTCCGTCTTCACTGGGGTCTCTACTAACTCTTAACTCTCTGAACCTGTCATATAATAAACTTTCCTGTGTAATTCCAGGGAGTTTGGCATCTCTTCGATTAAGCCTTCTTGATCTTTCTCACAACAGTCTAACGGGTCTTGTACCTCAAGCTCTTGCAATTGAAGCCTACAATGGTAGCCTTGCTGGAAATTCAGGACTCTGCAGCCTTGGTATCAGTTCCTTCCCAAAGCGTACCCCAGGTTCACGTATGCCCAAGGATGTTCATATACTAATCATTTGCTTAGCAGTAGGTTTGGCTCTTTTGCTTATGGCTTTGTTATGCTGCTTCAAGTTAAAGAAGAGTGAAAAAGATCATCAAAACCGTTCGTTAAAGGATGAATCTTGGGACTTTAAGGCGTTCCATGTGTTGAGCTTCACAGAGGATGAGATTCTTGATTCCATCAAGCAAGAGAATCTAATTGGAACAGGTGGGTCAGGGAATTTTTTATAAAGTCGCAGTCTCTAACGGTACTAAAGAACTTGCGGTGAAACACATATGGAATACTTACGGCAAAAAGAGCCAGAGCACCACACTGATGCTTTCTAAACGTGCCGGGAAATCAAAGCAATATGACGCAGAGGTGCAGACTTTGAGCTCAATAAGGCATGTGGTGAAGTTGTATTGTAGTATTACCAGTGAGGACTCAAGCTTGTTGGTGTATGAGTATTTACCAAATGGGAGTTTGTGGGATAGGCTGCACTCAAGCCAGAAGATGGAGCTTGATTGGGATAAAAGGTATGAGATTGCAGTGGGAGCAGCCACAGGGTTGGAATATCTACATCATGGGTGTGAGAAAATTGTGATTCACAGGGATGTCAAGTCTAGTAATATATTGCTGGATGAGGATATGAAGCCAAAGAGTGCTGATTTTGGACTTTCTAGGACTCTTCGGGCCAATGGTTGCATTGATTCAACCCATGTAATTGCGGGAACACATGGGTACATTGCTCCTGGTTAGTGGACATCCTTATTTTCATTTGTGTTTAAATTTTTAAGGCTATATTTGAATATGTTAGTTTTTTATTTTTATTTTTTTCTTTCAATATTCGTTATGATTTTTCTAATGAGCTGTTGATTATGCAGAATATGGGTACACATACAAAGTGAATGAGAAGTGTGATGTGTACAGTTTTGGAGTGGTATTGATGGAGCTGGTGAGCAGAAAAAGACCAATAGAGCCGGAATACGGTGAGAACAAGGACATTGTGAATTGGGTTTCTAGCAAAATAAAGACCAGGGAAAGTGTATTAAGTGTGGTGGACTCTAGAGAATTCCTGAGGTTTTAAAGGAAGAGGTTGTTAAGGTACTGAAAATTGCAGTCTCTGCACAGCAACACTTCCTGCTCTTCGACCCACAATGAGAAGTGCTGTACAAATGCTAGAGGATGCTGAGCCGTGTAAATTGGTGGGGATTGTGATTACCAAAGATGGTAATAACAATAGTAAGAATAGGGAAGTGACGGGTACAGGGAAATTTAGCAAGAGTAGTAAGAATAGCAAGAGTTGTCATTTGGGGCTCAAGATTTTTGGTCATCCCCATCCTTCTGCTTCTTGTAACATGTAGCATTACTGTGTGGTATAAAATCGATCTCTTAGATGGATAAAAAAAAAAAAACTTTTCTATCAAAAGAACGCACAACAATGCTTTCAATATCCTTGATGCCGTCCTACAATCATAAAAGTAACCATATAAGCTTTCTATATTTTAGTAAACACAATGAAGTACAGATTATAAAGGTAGCTAATTCCCGAGATGGAACTATACACATCAAGACTTCATTGAGGTTTACTGGAAACTTAGAGAGGAGGCACCGAATACTGATTGGAATGTGTTTGCGATCCTGGCTTGGAAGTTTGGAACATCTGGAACAACCGTAACCGTCTGAAGCACGAAGGAAATTGCAAGCCTGCAAAAACCATTGTCTGTGATACTAACAGATTTATTGAAGAAATTAGGCAGGGGAGAATCTTATCCAACCCCAAGCCTCATCCAAAGCCGGTAGCCGTAGTGCAATGGCGCCCCCCAGAGTTTGGATGGTACAAAATTAATGTTGACGGAGCGGTGTTTAAGGACATTGGTAGCTGTGGTGTGGGCATTATTATTAGAAATGAGGAGGGCTGTCTGATGGGAGCAATGAGCAAAAACATCCATCTGCCTTTGGGAGCTTTAGAGGTGGAAGCTATGGCGGCAGATGAAGGAATTCGTTTAGCGAAAGACTTGGGCTTGAAGGATGTAATTATAGAAGGAGATGCGCAGGTTGTCATGTCTGCTCTGGCCCGGTCTGATTATTCTCCAATTTCAATCCAGAAGATCATTGAAGGATCGAAAAAATGTCTACTGCAGTTTCATGCTTGGAAAGCCAGTCACATTAACAGAAACGGTAATGTTGCGGCCCACTTACTGGCCAGATATGCTTGTAATGTAACGAATAGTGTTATTTGGGTGGAAGATACTCCCCCAATGATCTATGATCAGGTTTGTGCTGATTTATCATTTTCAGGTTTAATCCCCAATTTATGAAGTAGTTTGAGTATTGACTATCAAAAAAATAAAATAAAATAAAGGTAGCTAATTGAGCACGTAGATTACATAAAATTGTTGTGTTTTGATACCAATAAAGCATGAACAATCCTCAAATGCTGAACTTCTATGACAAATTTTGGAAGGGCCTAATTGTTTATTCAATATAGTTCACAAAAATAGTCTTCCATTGTACTAAACTTGAACCGCATATTCATTTCTTTGTTCTGATGGATCATAAACAAAGACAATGTTGAATCTATGTCAAGAGTCTCCACGGATTCAAATATCGATCTTAGATGGATAAAAAAAAAATGCTTTTCTATCAAAAGAACGCACGACAATGCTTTCAATATCCTTGACGCTGCCCTACAACCACAAAAGTAACCATGTAAGCTTTGTATACGTTATTAGCTGATTGACCATGTAGATTATATAAAATTGTTGTGTTTTGATACCATAATGCATGAACAATCCTCAAATGCTGAACTTATATGACAAATTTAGTGAGGGCGATTAATTATTTTAAATATCATATTGAGTTGTAATTCTCAAATAAAAAAGATACTAATTTCAATAACTCAGATGTTTATGGAGTATTCATAGTAAAGGAAAAAAGAATAACTCACTTATATTTACATGGAAGAATTTATATCTTTGTCTAGGCAGACAATTCTAGGTAGCCTTTACCTTGGTCCTGCTCACAAGTAACACTAATGTAACGTCAAATGGCATTTTTTATTTACCAAATCGATACAGTAAAATTTTTTTTGAAGTGATAATACATGCAGCTGTTTAAGGTAGGCAACAATGGAATATCAAAATATGAAATTATGTCCCCTACTTCAATAGCTCCCTAGAGTACACCCAATTAAGGAGGCATTAAATAATGAGAAGAAAATGTTTAATTAATTATCCATTTTGTCTATACTCTCAGGCGTTCATAATGAATCAGTTGTTGGAAAGACAATGGCATTTGTAAATAAACATGACTGGGGTGCAAGCTCATATGAAATTTTTGAGAACTAACCCACAGGGGAAAAAAAATACAGAAACAATGTGCTTGAAACAGAAGTGAGCAGAGATATAAGAATACAATTCTGACCATTGAACAAAAATAGAAAAGGAAGTACCCTGCACCCCATAATTTAAAAAAGGAACTGGGGCCTTATAAAATTAGTAAGATATAAGAATACATATAACTGTGGAAAAAATAATAATGAACTTGGATGCTTTCCTCTTGGGCATTTTCAGAAACAATTCATATCCTTCTTTGTATGCATTGGTAACAGAGAAATAGATAGTCAGTGTTATAATATATATATATATATATATATATATATAATAAGAAAAAAAAAAAAAAAAAAGAACAGCTAAACTTGAAGAAACGGCAGCTATTGACAGTTCGAAAACAAAATGGAAGCAAATCTTCCTCTATCATCAATTTCTTTCTTCTCCTATCTCGATTTGAGCCAAACCGAGTAAATAAAAGCCATATCTGCTTGCGTCATTTACGTCCTATCCTTCTTTCACTCTTTAGCGTCTTCTAATTGCGGAATCTATAACTTCTAATTGTGTAAAATTTTGTGGTACTAGCTTTTGCTTCTTATTATATTTTGTCTTTTCAATTTTATCCACCCAAGTCTATTTTACCACCTATAAGTCTTAAGTTCGATTTTTTTTTTTTTTTTGATAGAAACTTGAGTTCAAATTTGGTAAGAATAAAGTGTAAAATTCATGTTTTATACTATCTAATAATAAATTATCACATCAATTTTTTTTGCTTAAAACTCAATACATGCGGTACTCACATTTAAGTTGGATTTTCAAATGGATATTATAATTGATTGAGTGTGATTATGCTTATTTTTTAATATGTAAATGGTGATGTGGCATGTTAGAAATTAGAATTGGAGGATAAAACTTGAATTTTACACCACATCATTATACAATTTAATCTCATAATTCTTTATCTTTAGTTTCTGGTTTTGAATTGAACTTATTGATATGTCCCAAAAGTGTGAAGAAAAAAAGTAAATAAGAACATGTTTTGGGAGGCTATTTTTGTCTTTTCAACAAGTTTTTATTAAGGTTGCATTTTTGCCCCTTGGAAGGCTTCTAAGTAGAACTAAAATAGCCAAGGTCTTTTTAGTCCTTTGAACCTAATTTTTGATACTGGGCATGTGTGCGTTTTAGAGGAGGAGAAGGAGAAAGAGCAGGAAAAAGAAGCGAAAATATGTAATTACATACTAGCCTCGGAGCACGCGCTCACTTACGTGCTCAGTGACAATTCTATTTTTTTTAGGTAAACGTTAATAATTTAAAATCCATTATAATTTGAGAATACTATATTTTTCCAATTATAAGATATCTAGAGGTGTGATGAAAAATTATTTCATCCATAAACCTATAATACTCATCACACTTCTAGGTACTTTATGATTGGAAAAATGTAGTAATTCTAAATTATAATGGATTCAAATTATTAACCTTTACCAAAAAAAAATAGAAGAGCCTCTAAGCATGCGCATGAGCACGTGCTTAGAAGCTAGTTTATTATATAACGATAAAAAAATATAACTAACAAACAAGTGATATTGACTAACCAATATGCAAATTAAAAACAAAAAACAAATAGTGGAAATAGATAGTTCAAAGTTTCTTATTTCTTTCCATGAACTTATGAAAGTGTCTACCTAGGAAGCGATATTGTAAAAGGAATTTTGTTGAACTCTAAAGTCATACTCCATTTAATAATTCTTATTATTAAATTAATGCTATCTAAATAAATACTCAAAATAGTGCAATTGATTCAAGTAAAATTAAGATGTAATTTCTAATATTATATTTGGTATTGATACATAACTCTTTAATTAAAACAAAAAAAAAAATTAAGGCATAATTTCTAATATTATATTTGGTACATAACTTATTTGGAAGCTTTTTTTTTGAGGGGGTTTGGGGTGGGGGGGTCATTGGAGGTTTATGGGCAATATAATTCTCTCTCTTCCTTTAAACCCTCTATTTTTAAACTTTTACAACCTAAAGAGGCATATTGCTTTATACATTTTTCTTTTAAATAAATTGATAGTTGGTAAAGGAATTTGAATGTTAGACGTTTTTATTAGAAATACTAAGAGATGTCAACTAAGCTACAAAACTCTTAGTGATCTATACTTTTTTAAATACAAAGATTTTGATATGAATGTTAAAACATGTGACATCTTTACCTCTCTAAAACATAAGTATGTTTTGTAACTATTTTTTCTCCTTATTTTCTGTTTCCAAAAATAATTTTCTATTTTTTAGACTAAAAAACTTGTTTGGCAACTCAAAATAAACAGAAAACAAAAACTGTTCTCAAAACTCAATTTGTGAAGGAAACTTAAAACATGCAAAATGCTGTTTTTATTTTCTAATTTTCAAAAGTCAATGAAAACAAGCATTTAATTTAATGAATCTATCTTATTTAATGAGTTAGCATTAGAGTTCAAATTCTAGTAACAATATATTTTAGTATTTTCTATTTTTTTCTTCAAAAAACTATCTTTTTTAAAAAAAAAATTAATACAAGATAGAATTTCTACTCTAACCTAATCTAAGTGTATATGTGTATGAAACTCCCTCTTGGAGACTTGAACTCCGGCGCTTGCCCTCCACACCCCACAAGCACTTATACTTGAGAAGTGACCAACGTATCAAGGGTATGCGTGTCAAAAAACTATCTTTTTAATTTCAACTAACCAAACATGTTTTTTATTTCAAAAATATAAGAAAATTATTTTTTCTTTATATTTCCAAAATAAGTTTTTGAAAATAGAAAACAAAAACTATTACCAAGCATAACCTAAGTGTTTTTATTTTTTTATTTCTCTTGTTACAAGTAAATAATTGGGTTTATGGCATCAATCTTGAAGGCCATTAAATTTCCTTTGAGCCCTCAACCTTGAGGCTCATAAACTTAATGGCAAAGAGGATGGTTGTTGAGATGGCTTGAAGGTCTGTTTGGTTGGGAAGATGAAAAATTGGAAGGATAGAAAATAGTGGAAGGATGGAATAATGGGAGAATAGAAAAAATTATAGTTTTCCCTCAATGTATGTTTGGTTGGAGATCTAGAAAATTGTAGGGATGAAAATCTTTTTTGTTTGGTTGTGGAGAAAAGTATGATAGAAAATATAGTTTATATAAATTTACTACTATGTCCTTAGTATATAATATGTAAAATATAATTTCTTTGTACTCATTAAATAAGAAGAAGATATTAATTATTATTACATAAAATTAATAAAATAACATTATATATAATATAGTATATTAATTATTATTTTTTTGCCCATTATATTATTTTCCTTTATTATTATATATAATATAATATAATATATTATATTATATATGATATATTAGTGGCTCGAAAAAAAAAAAAAAAAAGAAAAAAAATTGGCAAAGAACAAATCTGACATCTTGTTGTTTGATTGTTTCACGTGGTTGCTTGTGGGCTTGTGGTTTTTTTTTTTGAGAAATAATTACAACATGCTGTTAACCCCACAGCTCGAACCCTTTCTCCCCTAGATCCCCAAGCACTTTATGCATAGGGAGGTGCCAATTCAGCTACAAAGCCCTTTGGCTGTGGGCTTGTGGTTGTGTAGAAGAAACAAAAGAGAATTAGGGAGAGAGATAGACTCATTAAATTGGGGCAATTTGGTAATTGGGCAAACAACAAACTTTTCATGCTTGTTTTCTCTCCAATTTGGAGAGATGGATTTTTTATGGATGCAGGTGGAAATGTCTTAGCCCCAACAAAAAATTACATCCGCTTCTCTTCTTATCAAATAACACCCTTTTAAAAAAAAAAAAATATATATATATATATATATATATATATATATATATATATATATATTCTTTCGTAATTTCTCTCTTTTATTTTTCATTCACCTTATTCCACCTCCAACCAAACATACTCTTATGCAACTTCATACGAAGTGTTCGATGGCAGGGCTAATGACTAGAAGGGAAGAACTCCCAATGCGGCGTTAAAATGAGAAGGTGAAAAAGCTCCACCGTCATGAAGGCGCCTGTCAGCTAAAGCATTCCTTCTCCTACACATTGCTCTATAATGCTACAAATGCACAAAAATGTTGAATTCAAATGCTTAGTTCAAGATGCTCTACACCAAGTAATGGTGACTTAGACTTCAGCTCTTATGGCCCATCCATTATTGAAAATCAATCACTCAATAAGTGATTCTACCTTAATGTGCAATATTTTAGTCATGATCAAGAGTGTATGAAATCCACAATAATGTAGTTCTGAACCTAAGAGTTAGCATAGAGCACATCTAACAAAATTGCCTACACTAAATTTTGTTCATCATTAAGAGTTGTGATTTAATCTCTGTACCATTTTCTTTCTTTATTTAGGAAGCTTTATTTCCAATCGGTTTGATTCCAACTTCTAGTTGCCAAAATCAACTTTTTCTCTGAACCCTTAAATCCCTAGAATGGCACATATTAAATTAAATCCCCAAAAAACATATATTAAATTAAAGAAGCTAATTCTCATTGTTTGATCTTCAGTTGATTTAGAGTTTCTTGATATTACCAAAAAAAAAATTAAAGAAGCAAATTCTAATGTTATTTTGAATTATTTGATCTAGCATTGATTTGGAGTTTCTTGATCATAGTTTAATTGATACTTTTTGGTGTTTTCATCTAAGATATTTATTGTTCAAATCTCTCATCTCTTGACGTAATTATCAAATTATTATTTTTTAAGAAAAAATAAAAACAAAAAACCAAAAAGTGAATCTCAAATTCATCTAAAACAGAGCACAAAACCCATTTGGTTCCTACTGAATTGCTAATGTTTCTGTCCTATCTTTTTCGGCTTGCTTTTGCATTGAAAACAGAATGTAGAACACTTCAATCTTAATTTTTTGATCATCTTCAATTACAATTGCAACTTCTTTGACAATCTCTGGCTTAACAGGTTGATAACTTGGCCTTCCAAAATATCATCTATTGCCAATGATATTGCACTTCACTACTTCAAAGAGAGAAAAATTCTTAGAATGCGTTTGGCATCGGCTTAAAAAGCCAACCTTTTTTACCATTTAGCTTATTTTTGGTATTATTCATGAGTCTCATTGCACTTTTTGGTACTATTCATCAGTCTCACCGTACAATTTCAGCTACTTTTTAGTTTTATCTACAATAATTTCAGTAAAAGGTTTTCAGTTTTAGCTAAATAAGCTATTCCTTAATTTTGAATGCAAGAGTTTGTAGCTTTTACCTTTTGCAATATTAATGGACAGACTCTATATATTATGGGCTCCATGTTCAGAGGCCTTAGGATTTAGGACAAATTGTCATGGGCCTTATGGTAGCTTGAGTAATGAACTAGGCTTTTATAAATGGGCCTTCACGTCCCAATTGCACTTCACCACATCTTGAAAATGATGCTAACTGGGAAACACCAAAAGCATATGATTAGATCAACTTGAATAGGCAATTTGTACATGGTTTTCCTAATGGAAAATGCTAAAGGAATGAGTAATTTTATTTTATTACTAGGAGTGTATGTTATAGGTTGAAAATATCTCTAAAAAAATTAAAATAAATAAATAAAACTTACAAATTGATGTAACAATGAATATAATTAGTGGGCTTCATCAAGTACCCAATAAATGAATTTTTAAATTATTTTTTATAATTTTTGACATATCAGTTTATAAGTTCAATATAGTAAAGCTTGTAATAAGCCTAGCATAACTTTGTCCTAAATATTGCCAATATGAATTATGTTTCTTCCATTGGGGTCGGTCCTACCACTAGGCCAATTAGGCAGTCGCCTAACCTCCCTAAGTGAAACAAGGCCCCCAAATTTGAATCAAAGGGAAAATTTCTATACCAATAAGAGTATTAATTAAGCCCAAAAAATTAGCTAATAGATTAAAAAAAGTAATGATGTAGACCCAACAAAATGTTACAATAATTTTACAACATTCCTAAATTTACATGTCAACCCATCATGGGCCACCACAAATCTCTAATTTAAATTTCTCTATACTAATTTAAGAATGTTGTAACATTTTGTTGAGTCCCTAACATTCCTCAAAAGAATTTTTTTTTTTCAAAAACGTCAAAAAAAAAAAAAAAAAAAAACCCTTAGCTTAGGTGGACGATGAACCACCATCCACTCATTTCTTTGTTCTTTATTTTTTAATTTTTTAATTTATCTTTGTAGGTATTATATATATGTGTGTGTGTGTGTGTGTGTGTGTGTGTGCATATACACTAGTTGTTAACAACAACAAAAATTAAGTTTTGTGAAAATTAATCAAGTCTCAAAATGGTTCTCTTGATAATTTGTTGCTAGTATTGAACACAATATGATAATATATATATATATATATATATATATATATATATATATATATATATAACTAGGTGAAATCTCACAAACGAATAAGAAAAATTCTTCTAATTTGTTTAGATGCAAAATTTTTTAGTTTTTTTGCTGAATTTCTTATTCATTTGTGATTTGTCCATGCAAGAAGGGCCTCAGGCAACCTAAGATCCCTTTGGTTGCTGTGTCTTCCATGCATGATTTTTGTTTTGCAATAGCTAGCAAATCCATTGAGAGAGAAAGAGACAAAGATAGAAATTTGAAGGGTTTTTCTTTTCATCTTATTTCATTTTTACTAATTTTAAAAAATAAAAATAAAATATTTATACTTAATTGGGGCAATCTTTTGATTCCTTTTTTTTAAGTAAATAAAAATATTTTAACTAGAAAAATATGTGTTCTCTCAAAATTATAGAGAATCAATATAGACTAATTCAATATAATAAAATATTTATACTTAATTAGAAATCTCTTGATAAAAAGTCAAGATTTTGCTCTTTTTATAATGTGGAGTTATCCATTTTCATCATTAGGGGCAAAACTAAAATTTTAAAAATGAGGTGTCAAAATAATAATCAAATATAAAAATTTAACCAATTTAATTTAAGGTATTTGTAGGGATAAGGGCCCAAAATTGTGTTTTGGGCCTTCGACCTTATCCAAGAATATTGATTGGTCCGAGGGCTGGTAAACAGTATTGGGGGATGTTAGGTTCAGAATCCCATGAGTGAGATGCAAACGGAAAGATTGAAAAAGGTGGTCCGAGGAGGATTATCTTCTCGGATGAGCAAAGCACGGATCAAATATATACGTTATATTTGATAGAGACATGTGTTATGAATGTACTGATAGAGACATGTGTTATGAATGTACAAGAGGGGTGAAAGCTCAGAACTATCTAAGGAAAAGCTACTGCCACCGCATTGAATGTTCTGCAGCTAAGTTTCTGGCCACATTTATGTGGAGAAGACTCCTGAACAGTGCTGCCTTAGCTATCCCAACTCACAGAGGGCTAGATAGGGTATCTGATGGGACAAGCACTCAAGTAGTGGCTTGGATGATCAACAAATGGAGGGTAAAGATCATTAAGAGGGAGGTATATAATGTAAGAGACCCCTATAGAAAGGGGATCGAAAAATTAAGAAGAGAAACATTGTAGTAATCAGGAATCAAACTTGTAATCCAGCCTCGAAATCAATATATAAGAACCAATCTCCTTGAACATTGCTGAGGACATTTTTCCTTAGTGTAAATTTGTTATCTTTATTCCCTTGCCATCAAGATCTACTCACTTATTGCTTAGTTCTTTAAACCCTAGTTTTCCAACACATTCTCTACAAATTTATTGTTTTGAGTTTTTTGGGCCTAAGTCCACCTACTTTTTAGGCTAGGAGTTCAAATTAGATCCTTACAATTAGCACCGTTTGTGGGAAGAAAATTTTGGTTCTTTAATAAGTTAAGTGTTCAACCATGGTAGGTTCAGGTCCACACCAAGCAAAATCCATAGGGCCCCAATGTGAAAATCTTTTTGTCAACCTCGAGTGTAGAAGGGATCAGGAGGGGAGTGTGCATACTGCCCAGACTAGTAGGAGTCAGTCCCAAGGTAAAAGCTATCTCTTTCGTGAGGAGGATAGCAGAGCCTTGCAACTGGAGGTTGACCATTTGAAGAAAAAGCTGTGCTGTGCACAGCAAAAGTGAACCCCTTCCAATTCTGTTGTTTCCTCTGATGATGCAGAGGATGCCAATTATAGACAAAGGTCAAGGACCCCACCTAGTGAATCTTTCTCCTATAAGGAGGAGCACTATCAAAAACATAGGTATAAAAGCCCACCTCGCAAAGGCCTGGGAAATGACGCTACGAGTAAGGCGTTGAATCAAGTTTCCAGATCGCCCTTCACACGCAGGATTAAAGGGGTAAGACTTCCTCGACGATTCAATCAGTCAACGTTCACCATTTACAATGGTCGAACAGATCCTGTGCAGCATATGAGCCATTTCAACCAAATAATGGCTGTCCATTCCAAAGATGAAGCCTTGATGTGCAAGGTGTTCCCCTCTAGTCTAGGACCTGTGGCCATAAGATGGTTTGATGGCTTAAGGACAGGTTCCATAGATTCCTTCAAGGAGCTCACCTAGGCATTTGGCTCTCGTTTTATCACTTGTAGCA
The DNA here is from genome assembly GCA_963669245.1 of Quercus cerris. Lineage (NCBI taxonomy): Eukaryota > Viridiplantae > Streptophyta > Magnoliopsida > Fagales > Fagaceae > Quercus > Quercus cerris. The sequence goes on from OY770007.1 coordinate 85,056,914, forward strand.
AAGTTCCTCGGCCTTTAGATTCCCTACTGTCCTTGTCCATGCAAGAAGGGGAGACCCAAAAAACGTACTCGAACAGATACTAAGAGATGCACAATGAGATAGATAGTGACTTTGACGACGTTGTCATTAGTACTTTCAAGGCCGGCCTCCCAACCGAGCACGGTTTAAGAAAGTCTTTGACGAGAAAACCTATCACCAGTGTGCACCAACTCATGGACCAAATTGACAAGTATAAGAGGGTTGAGGAAGACCAGTAGCAGCGAAAATGTAAAGCTAAGGTTATCCCTCAAGATAGGAGAAATTTTAGGTTGGACCGATACAATAACAATCAACCTCAGAAGGACTTTGATGAGCAGCCGAGGCCTGCCAATACTCAGGTAGTTAATGCGGTATTTCAAGAACCAATGCACCATGTTCTAGAGAAGATCAAGAATGAGCCACTTTTCAAGTGGCCAAATAAGATGGTAGGAAACCCCATGAGGCGCAATCAGAACCTTTACTGCTAGTACTACCAAGACTAGGGACACACTACGGAGGACTATAGGAATTTGTGGGATAATCTGGACCAGCTAGTCCAAGAGGGAAAGCTGAAGTAGTTTTTGCATCACTCTAGTGGTCTGCAAGGACAAGCAAATCCAGAGACCTGGAGAGATGCTTCTTCAATGCCTCCTTTAGGTACGATAAATGTCATCTTTGTTGCTTTAGGAAAGACCAGTTCTTGTCCTTCCACAGTGATGTCTATGGCTTAGCTGTCCGCCAAGGACACCAATCCAGAGTCGAAGAAGGCTAGAGTAGATATCCAACTGATGCTAAGTTTTTCAGAAAAGGATAAGATTGAGACCATTTAGCCCTATGATGACGCTTTGGTGGTCACGTTCAGGATTGAGGGGTATGACGTGAAGAGGGTGATGGTAGATCAAGGCAGTGGCACTGAGACAATATACCCCGACCTATACAAATGGTTGAACCTGAGACCTAAGGACTTAATAGCCTATGATTCACCCCTAGTGAGCTTTGATAGGAAGGTTGTCATTCTGAATGGCCAAATTAGACTACTCGTGCAAGCTGGTTCAAAAATGGTAGAGGTGGACTTCATCGTAGTGGATGCTTATTCCTTCTACCCTGCATTAGAAGGTGAACTATCCATCGAGAGGCCAAGTTAAAGAGATCATTAGGAGTCAATCCGCGACTAGGTAGTGCTTGGTGGTTGCCATCTTACATCAGCCCCAAACTAAGTCATCGGCCTCTGCTGAAAGGGGCTTATAGCTATTAAAAGCTTTGGATTTGCCTGTCAATGGATTAGCCGAGGGGGCCAAATGTGAAGAATTAGAAACAGTTGTTGTCGGTGATGATCCGGAGAAGTTTTTTCTAATCAGAGCTCAACTGCCTCCTCTAAAGAAGGAAGAGCTAATAGGGTTTCTTAAGAGAAATGTTGACGTGTTCGTATGGAGTGTTTACGAAGCCCCGGGGGTGGATTCAAGCTTTATCTGCCATCATTTAAATGTTAATCCATCTGTCATCTCCAAGAAGAAATCGCCTTGGCGCTCGTCCAATGATCACTCTGATGTTGTCAAAGATGAGGTGAAGAAGTTCAAGCAGGCAGGGGCTATCAAGGAGATTTTCTACCTTGAGTGGTTGGCCAACACTATAGTGGTGAAGAAGAAGAGTGGGAAGTGGTGTATGTATGTGGACTTCACAGATCTAAATAAGGCTTACCCAAATGATCCCTTCCCTATGCTTAGGATAGACCAGTTAGATGCAACCATATGCCATCCTCGGATGAGCTTCTTAGATGCCTTTCAAGGATACTACTAGATACCATTAGTTCTAGGTGATCAAGAGAAGACAGCTTTTTGTCACCCCCATTGGGAATTACCACTACAAAGTGATGCCCTTTGGTTTGAAAAATGTGAGGTCTACCTATCAAAGGATGTTGACTAGAATGTTTGAACCACAATTGGGCAAAAGTATTGAGGTCTATATAGACGATAGTGTGGTAAAGAGTAAGGTGGTGTCCAAGCATGTAGGAGACCTCAGAAACATTTTTGAAATTTTGAGGGAACACAAACTGTGACTTAATGGTTCTAAATGTTCTTTCGGGGTCGGATCAGGGAAGTTTTTGGGTTACATGGTTACACATCGCGAAATCAAAGTTAACCTCAACCAGATTAAGGCAATCAACAGTTTACAACCACCTTGAAATCCCAAGGAAGTCCAAAAGTTGACCGAAATGACTGCTGCCTTCAATCGATTTATTTCTCGATCAGGGGATAGATGCAGACCCTTTTTCCTTCTGATGAATAAGTGGAAGGGGTTTAAGTGGACCAAGGAGTATGCTTTAGCCTTCCAGCAGCTTAAGGATTATCTCTCTCGGTCATCTATCATATCCAGTCTTGAGGCAGATGAAGTTCTGTTTGCTTATATTGCTGTGGCCCCTCATGCTATAAGTTTGGTCTTGATACGTGTTGATAGCGGCATACAAAGGCTTATTTATTATGTAAGTAAGTCACTACATGAGGCCGAGATCCGTTATCTACCACTGGAGAAAACCATATTGGTAGTAGTACATGTTACACGTAAACTCCCCCATTACTTCCAGGCACACACGGTAGTTGTCCTAACTCAGCTCCCACTCAAAGCTCTGCTTTGAAGTGCTGATTACACAGGGAGGATTGTTAAATGGGACACAATGGCTTTTGACATAAATAAATGCCTTGTACCTCTGTCAAGGGTCAAGTTCTCGCAGATCTGGTAGCCGAGTTTGCTAAATCCCTTTTGGAAGTAGAAACAGGGAAGCGCGGCATGGATGAAAATCGGTTGGCATTGTCTCCCAACAAAATCCCTTATCTTGGAAAGTATTCGTTAATGGTGTAGCAAATCAAACAGGATCCGAAGTAGGGCTAATTCTAGTATCCCCGAAAGGATTACTATTGAAAAATCATTAAGGTTGGACTTCTCGGCCACGAATAAAGAAGCTGAATATGAGGCCTTACTGATAGGAATGACCATGGTTCAAAGAATGGGCAAAAAGGCAGTAGAGATGTTCTCGGACTCAAGATTGATCGTTGACTAAGTGAAAGGAGAGTTTGAAGCAAAAGATGAAAGAATGCAAGGGTACTTGAGTCAGGTAAGCATTTGCAATCAAAGTTTGAATCTTTTAACCTATTGCATATCCCTAGAAGTGGAAACACACATGTTGATTCCCTGGCCACACTCGTAACCTCCTCGGCCTAGAGCTTGCCTCGGGTCATCTTTGTAAAGGATTTATATAAACCCACAGAGGTAAAAAGAGAGGTGGGCCACGTTCACCAAGTTAGAGTAGGGCCTAGCTAAATGGACCCCATCGTATTATTCTTGAAGGACGACCTTCTACTCGAGGAGAAATCAGAAGCTAACAAGGTACGAAGAAAGGCTCATCGGTTCTGGTTGTCCGAGGACCAAAAATTGTATAAACGCTCTTTTTCTGGGCCATACTTGCTATGCATACATCCCGAGGTGACAGAATTACTCCTTGAGGAGTTGCATGAGGGGATTTGTGAAAGCCACACTGGAGGCAAATCTTTGTCGCACAGAGCCTGTAAGGTTGAATTTTATCAACCATTTAATTGGCTTTATTCCGTGACCAATTTGCTTATAATTTAGCACTTAGCAACCTTGTATTTAGGTGGGAAAATTGTAAGGGTAGTGTGTGAGAAGATGTGAAGAAAAGCTCAAGAGTGTGCAAGAAAAATAGAGGCTCGTGTCTAGGGCTCGCGGGTGGATCGCAACTGGCAAGCCGCAAAAGGCAGGCATGTGAGAGGCACACTGGGAAGCTGAATGGTCGCGCCAGCTGTCACGCTACAGGACAAAAGTTCCAGTCTGGCCAGGCCGTTACGTCGCGACTTGAATTCGCGACTTGGTCAAGCCGCGAGATCAAGTCGCCAACTTACCCTATTTGGCAAAAACTGACGTTTTGCATTCCCTTCTCACCCTACTATATATACACCCTTATACCCATCATATTGAGAGAGCTTCTAGAGAGAATTTTGTGAGAAAAAATCCTAGAGAAAAACAAGATTGCCTCATCCCCAATCTTCATCTAAAGAAACTCTACAAATTCCTCTACTCTCTTCCTCTCCATTGTCATACCTTTGAGAGGTTATTTACCAAACCCTTATCTCACCACACCCACGTCTGTGAGAAGGTCCATTTGGTGCTTAGGGAAGCAGTTTGGAAAGGAACCAATATACATTGGTTGATGCTATGGTCAAGTAGCGGAATCTAGGAAGCTAAAGAAGAAATAGGTTCGGCGTAACCTCGTTGGAGCAAGAAGCTTGTAGGGCTTAGGTACTTGCGTAGATTAGGCTTGGAGGGTCTTCTGCTGTTCATGTATCCCAACTTTATTCTTTAGTGGATTTTATCACCGCTTGGAGGGCGGCGGAGAGGTTTTACGTCGAGGACTTCGGTTTCCTCTTCGATAACACATCGTGTGTTGTCCGTGTGTTTGCATATTCCTTCCCTTTATCTTTGCCTTATATTTACTACTGTGGATGTGTTTATATTTGGCCTAGATTGTTTATCAATTCTGTTATAAGCTTGTTATCATGTTCCGCACATTAATTGTTTGATATAAAGCTTGAATTGGTATTTTTGTAATTTGGGGTCTAAACGTTCAAGGGTATTTCATACCCGTTTTGAACTTTCAGAGCCATCACTCAAGGCTATTAGTGGCCAAACATGCAAAAGGAAGCACAGGAGTATGTAAGGAAGTGCGACCAGTTTCAGAGATTCGCACCTAACATACACCAACCGGGAGGGGTCCTTAACCTTCTATCCAGCCCTTAGCCATTCAGTCAATGGGGCTTAGACATTATAGGCCCTTTCCCCAAGGCAGCAAGAAATAAGAGATACTAGCTAGTCGACATAGACTACTTCACTAAATGGGTTGAAACTAAGCCCTAGGCAAATATCAAGGACGTGGATGCCAAGAAATTTGTTTGGAAAAACATTGTCACTCGGTTCGGAGTCCCTCGTACCCTCATCTCGGACAATGGCCTTCAGTTTGATAGCAAATCTTTTAAGAGATAATGTTGTGACATGAGAATTACAAATATATACTCTACCCCAGCTTATCCCCAAGGAAATGGACAAGTCGAGACTATTAACAAGGTCATAATGAATGAAATCAAGAAAAAGTTGGATAATGCAAAGGGAAAATGGGTGGAAGAACTATCGCATATCCTTTGGACATACTGAACCACACCTCACAGATGAACGGGGGAGAACCCCTTTTCAATGACTTATGGAGCCGAAGCGGTTATTCCTTTAGAAATCGGCTTCCCAACATTGAGGACAAGTTCTTTTAATTTGAGTGACAACAATGGATTGCTAGAAAAGAGTTTAGATTTCATTGAAGAAAGGAGAGAAAATGCAATAGTCCAATTGGCGTATTACTAACACAAGCTCAAGCAAAGATATGATGCCAATGTGAAGCTAAGACCGTTAGCGCCCGGAGACTTGGTGTTGAGAAAGGTTCTAGGTATTGCAAAGAACCCAGCATAGGGAAAGCTGGGGCCCAACTAGGAGGGGCCATATAGTATCATCTCAGTGGCTGGTATAGGTGCATATTTCCTTGAAGACCTAGATGAGCATGTAATACCACGCCCTTGGAACGTAAACAACCTGAAAATGTATTATTATTAATGAAAGTTTCCTTTTTCATACGCTTATTTGTTGTGTAAATACATTGTACTTCTCATTACTATCTTTCTAAGTGTTTAAACAGAACCTTAGTCATGTCTGACTCCTCAGACCACATGCTTTGGGAAAATTAACACTCTATGACATCTTTCTAAGTGTTTAAATAGAACCTAAATCATGTCTAACTCCTCAGACCACATGCTTTGGGAAATTAACACTCTATGACATCTTTCTAAGTGTTTAAACAGAACCCTAGTCATGATTGGTCCCTCAGATCACGTACTTTGGGGAAAATTAACACTGTGATATCTATTGGTCTTTTCCTAAGTGTCAAAACAGACCCAGGATTATGCACAACTCCTCAGATTGATGGCTTTGAGTAAGTTGAAGTCCTTATTTATTTATCTAAGTGATGAGCAAAGTGAAGGTTGTCTGCCCCTTTTTACGTATTACAAAGTATATATTTATCTCCACTAAAGTCAACCTTCATTACAAAAGGTGCAATTCTCAATACAAGTATGTGGTGAACCTCTTTATTGCTGGCACTTGATCAAACTACTCAAATTATTAGCAGTGTATTATTGTTAGTTTTTATTAAAGACAAGTAGCAGTAGTTCAATGCTATTCATAATATTAATAAGCTTCAAAGCATGTAAAATAAAGGGATGAGAGGTAAAAAGAGAAACATTTTCATTAAACAAAAAGGGGGATACATTATGTTTGATGGCAACAAGAAAGACATACACATAGAAAACTACAAAAGAAAATCCTATATCTAGGTCTTTGCTTGCGGAGGGTTCTTCTTGGGATCAGTAGCCTTGGAGTGGGCATCACCAGCCTTGGACTTAGCCTCTGCATCCTTGGCCTTGGAAACGACGTCCTTGATTGTGAGGTCATCCTCGGATTGATTGGGCTTGATCGTTGGTTGAACCTACTTACCCTTTCCAAGCCCCGTTAAGACCTTAGCATTAGGGGTAAAGGCTTGCATAGGAGGGAGAGGATCAACCACGGGAGAAGGGAGCATTGCTAGGATTTCTCAAATGTCCTTGGGGAAGAAAACATTCTCGATCCTCCTCAGCTCGAAGTCAACAGGGACTCCCGCCCGATTGAGCGCTTCTACCCATGTCTCGACGCAATAGTCCCTACAAACTCCTACCACCTCTTTAGCCAACCGGGTCTCTGTTTCCAGCACCCCACGTTCGTAGGATGCCATCTCCGCAGCCTCAGTAGCTTCCCTGGCCACCCGAGCTACGTCCTTAGCCTTTTGCAACTCAGCCTTGAGATTTAGGACCAGCTATCTCTGGGTGGCCAGTTTATCTCAGTTATATGGAGCTGTTGACATTGGTCCTCGGCCTATTTCTCAGCTGATTTTAAACCCGCCTCGGCACTTAAACGGGCCCTATCTGCTTCGACTAGCTTGTTAGACAACTTTGCTTGTTCTTGCCTGAGGGCCTCTAGGGACTTTTCAACCTCCGTACGGGAGTGGGCCTTCGCCCTAGCCTAATTACGGGCGTCCTAGACCTATTCCTCAACCAAAAAAATATGTTGGGAAACCTGCATAAAAATTATAGGCCAGGTCGAGCTAAGAGAGAAAGAATGAAAGAGTGGCTAAGTATTTAATTCAATGATCTGTCAGGTTACTTACCATGGCAGGGTCCCTCTTTAGGGACAAGAACAGGTCAGGCTGCTTGAAGTGCCTGAGAGCATCCATATCTCTTGGAAGGAAAAATGGCTACTCCAGGGCTTCTGCAACATAGCCCGCATGCCCTCCTTAGAAGTTTCAAACTGAAGCATCCCAAGGGATTGCAATACCGTCCAGCTCCAACCGGGAAGTCCAAGTGCGCTGTGGTCGGTGCACCTCGGCCTTTAGGGAGTCCTCCCTGCTGTCCGTAAAGGAAGCCCGTTTGTCTCTGACGTTTTTGGGTTGCTTCGCCCCCCTCGGAGGAACCATCTTGCCCTCTTCTAGTTCAACCACTTTCCTTTTCTTCTTCAAGTTAGGACAAGGGAGCAGCCTGACTAAAGTGACAGGGAGAGAATGAGGAGGTGGGAGATTTGGGGGCATCCTTGGATAACCCTCCTTTGTTCCTCGCAGCGAGGAGACCCTTCAGTCCTTTCCTCAGGTTGATATCCATTTCCCTGTCCTCCTTAGAACTAGAATCTACAAGGGCAATAACAAGCCTAGGAGAGTGGGCAAAAGATTGCCTGTCTAACTCATCCTCGGAGTGGCTATAGGGTCTGCCTTTTCTTCCTTATCCTCCTTGAAGTGAAATCGGTCAATCTCAGCCTCGAAGGACAGACGAGAGGAGGCTGTTTCCTCCCTCGGAGTGCCTACTTCTCGGGGATAGCGTTAAAGGGGTAGTTTAACAGGTTAGAGGTTTTCCCGAGCCAAGAAATTAGGCCTAGAAATGTCTATCCGGTGGATTCTAGGATCGCCTGCCCTTATCGCTTGGCCCATGTCCTAGAAGGCATTTGACAAGAGCACAAAGTCCAAAATTAGGTGGACGACTCACAGTTGCCCGTCTTCACTCATAAAAATCTCAAACTGCAGCACCTTGTTGAGAGCCGTGACGTTGACGAGATTGATTCTGGGAGCAACGTGCGCTTTATGTACAAAAACATTTGAGAAGTAAAACCATGATCAGATTAACGGAATTCATCGTCGAAGCAAAACAAAGTGCTAGAAAGAAAAGATGGTAAGGCTCAAGGGGCTAAATCCCCTGCCGAGGAACCTAAACCTAGGGTACTCCACCTGGATCTCCCTCTTGAGTTGGGCAATGAAGATCACTGTGTCATTCCCTGAAGGCAATTGGGAAGTCATCCTTCATGCCTTTGTTAGACTTAGGAAGACACGATATCAGCCTAACAATGTTGAACCGAGACTTGAGGTAATATCCCGCGCCGGAGAGCTTGTGGCACTCATACATGTGAACAACATCATGCCACGTGAGCCTCAGGCCCATATGCTCATTAAAAGCGTCTATGCTACCTAATACCCTAAACAGGTTAGGGGCGCACTGATGGGGAGTCAAACTATGGTTGATCAGATAGTCTCGGGTTTCCTACCCATGGGAAGTGTCAGTCATCCTTCTATGAAAGCGATCATAAGAATGACAACCTCCCCTTCCCTCCTATCGGTGACTATTTGGTCTGGGGCACAATACCGTAGGGCTACTCCCTGCGAAATGCGATACTTAGCTTTAAAATCCATACCGGCTTTAGAATCTACTAGATGTTTGAACCTACCCATCTAGGCGAACTAAAGAGGTGTGAAAGAAATTTTCAAGGGAAAGAAATAAAGAATAGAAGGCCGAGGAGACCAACCAAGGAAAAAGTAACCTAGAAAAGAGGAAACTTACGAGAATGAGTACTTTAGTTGCTTTTGATACTTCTTGGAGGTTTAAATTTTTCAGAGATAAAGATTTGGAGACTTTAGAAATTTAGGGAGCCTTGAAGGGTTGAGAGCTAGGAGTCTTTGAGAGCTTGAGAATTTGTGAAATGAGGGAAAATGATTTCCCTGTATCCCTTTTGTAAGGGATGGAATTGGGTGGGAGTTATCCCACTCAAAATTCAAGAAGAAATGTTAATCGTAGGATTTGCATCCTAGCATTGGATGCAGGGAACAAAGCGCTGCCTAAAGCAATTAATGATGCGTCATAGGCTCCGAAGCGTTAGTGACGGTTATGGGGCGCATAAAATGTTACTCCCACACATGTAAACCAAATAAATGAATGACCTTAACTCTTAACAAATCAAACCCCCACTTTTTCTCCTCAGATAAGAGGGAAAAACCAGAGTTTTGAGGGGCTATTGTAGGGATAAGGGCCCAAAATTGTGTTTTGGGCCTTCGGCCTTATCCGAGGACATTGATTGGTCCGAGGGTGGGTAAACAATATTAGGGAAGTTAAGTTCAGAATCCCATGAGTGAGATGCAAATGGAAAGATTGAAAAATGTGGTCTAAGGAGGATTATCTTCTCGGATGAGCAAAGCATGGATCAAATATATATGTTATCACTCAAGGTAAACTTCTAGGACGATCTACTGATACAGACGTGTGTTATGAACATACAAGAGGGGTGAAAGCTCAGAAATATCTAAGGAAAAGCTACTGCCACCGCATTGAATGTTCTGCAACTAACTTTCTTGCCGCATTTATGTAGAGAAGACCCTTGAATAGTGTTGTCTTGGCCAAAAAGGGTGTTCGATGGGACAAACACTCAAGTAGTGGTTTGAATGATCAACAAATAGAGGGCTAAGATCATTAAGAGGGAGATATATATTGTAAGAGACCCCTAGAGAAAGGGGATCGAAAAATTAAGAAGAGAAACATTGTAGCAATCAGGAATCAAATTTGTAATCCAGCCTCGAAATCAATATATAAGAACCAATCTCCTCGGACATTGCCGAGGACATTTTTCCTTAGTGTAAATTTGTTATCTTTATTCCCTTGCCATCAAGATCTACTCACTTGTTGCTTAATTCTTTAAAACCCAGTTTTCCAACCCATTTTTTAAAATTTATTGTTTTGGGCTTTTTGGGCCTAAGTTCACCTACCTTTTGGACTGGGAGTTCAAATCAGGTCCTTACAGAATTCATAAAATAAATATGAAGAGTTTTAGGGAGGAGGGAAACATATATTTGTTAATTACAGGGGTGAAAATTTAATTCTTGAAAAGTTTTTTTTTGGGGGGGGGGGGGGGGGGGGGGGGGCGCTTCTAGTTCTAGGTAGTCCGCCCCTGCACATAATCTTAGAAAAACACTCTGATCTTCAAGGTGAAATGCTCTATGGAAAAAGAAATAAGAAATGTATCTGTCAACTTCTTTGGACATTTCTCAAAAAAAAAAAAAAAAAAAACTTCTTTGGACTTTCACATGTGTACTATGTTTTGAGATGCGTTTAGATTCAGCAACATGTGCAACGATTTGTGGTAGAATGTGTAACAACGAACAAGTGCACTCTGCACCTTGTTTTCATGATTTCGCGTCTTATAATTACCGGTCAAAGTCACCATGTACAGTTGTACTTGACAACGGGTTTCGCTCATTGGAGACTTGGAATAGATGATGAAATAGTCTAAACTTGTTCAAGTTATTTTATATATATATATATATATATATATATTATGTATACAGATTCTATATTTTGTTTGGAAAAAATCTTACCTCCAAACCACCTTCTTGGAAAATTCCTACAATGTAATATTCTTCCAGTCCATTGCATGAAGATTAACAAAACCATTTCTCAAAAAAAAAAAAAAAAAAAGAAGAAGAAGAAGAAGAAGATTAATAAAACCATCAATATATGTTTAAGTCACATGGACCTATCAAATTGTATTATCCAAAAAAAAAAAAAAATCCTATCATTATCAAATTATAGATCTTTGAAGCAATATTGTAACAGGAATGTTATTGAAGTTTAGCACAAGTATTGGTGAAGGCAAATTGCTAAAATGCTAAACTTAACAACTAAATATAATAAAAATGAACTGCATCAGTAGAAGGAAAGTTAAAATTTCTGGCCGTTGAGCTACATTGCACAGCCATTTTTGCGTGTGCATCGTAGCTCATATAATTTTAATTAAAAAAAAAATATTTTATTAGCTCCCCACTGTATCTCACATCACGTACTAGATACCTGCTGGTTGCCTCTCTTTTTTTTTTTTTTTTTTTTGGCTTTCCTGGACCGTGTGTGTGTGATAGTGCTTTTTGCTTTTCTTTTCTTTTCTTCTTTTCATCTTTATTTCTTTTTTAATTCTTTTTTTTTTTTTTTTTTTGGTTTAACTAGAGAAGCGAAATTTTTTTTTAAAACTTTTGTTTTTTTCTGGGCAAGATTTAAAAAGAAAATAAACTTTTGTTTTTGCTTTCCTTTTGGTTGTGCACTTATGGTTGTGGTTTTTTTTTTTTTTTTTTTTTTGGATTGTGATTGTTGTGTATATATTATTTTATTGTGTTATTTATATTATTTTAATATATTGTTTGGTTCCGTTAGTAATTCACTCTCCACAATTAATTTCTACTGTTAAGTGACACATTATCATGCTAATGTGTTTTGTTTTTGCCAAAATAAATAAAGTTGCTTTTTGTGGTGCCAAAAGCTAAAACTTTTTGCACCACTGATGCTGATGTTCTAACCCACACTTCATTTGGTAACTTTTTTCCCTTAAATTAAAGCTATTTAATACTCAAAATAGTAAAATTTGATTCCATTTATGTCATCAATGAGAAAATTAGAAAAGCACAAAACTAAAAGAAATTAAGCCCTCTAACTTTGCCCCAAATTTAATTTAGTACTTTTAAGTTATTCATTTCAATCTTATAATTTTTACTTAGGTGTGCATTTCACAAAAAAAAATTAAGCATTTTACTTTTTGGACAAAATTAGAGGGTGTAATTTGTAATTTAACAAAAAAAAAAATGGCAAGGGAGAGATTGGACAATTTTCTTTCCTTTTCATTTTATATTTATTAATTTGAAATTTTTCAATAAAAAAAATCAATTTTTTTTGTTGATAATTTCATAATATAATGAGGGATGTGAATCTTATTTCTCCTAATATTAGGACACATTTTGTTTGGGATTTTTTATCAAGGGAGAGAGAGAATCTTACCCCCAAAAAAACTCTGGTCATTAAAATGGTAAGGAATTAAGTATAAATAACAGGTACATATTTTCCTAGATATATATAAGCAAAACCTCTCTATTTATAATTTGTCATGGAATAATGGCCAAGTGTACCTACATTTTCTTATTTTCACAAATTCCAGTCACCAGTCAAAGTCACCAATTAAGACAAAAATATGGGTTAAGCCAGCGTTCCTTAAGTATTAAATCACAGACTAAGTAAGACTATTTAAAGGAGCATTAACCCAAAAATATTTTAAACTAATACAAATACATTGAATTAAACAAGAGCCACTAACAACAACCATGTTATGCGTAAGTTTTTCAACATTAGTCATACATATGACCAAAAAATATTGTGTGTTTACTATTATATGTTTTGAGATGCGTTTAGATTCAGCAACATGTGAAATTTGTCATAGAATGTGTAACAATTGCACTGTGCACCATGTTCTTGACCAAGACTAACAGACTAATAGACTATTATAAGGTGCATTGGGCCTAAAGTAATTTGAATTTGATATACATAATGAATTGAATTAATGACAAACGTTTACCAAAAAAAAAAGAATTAATGACAACCAGCGAAGACAACCCATGTGATGCTTTCGGTTTTTGAGAACAGATCAAACAGAGTTACATGTGATGAATCTTTATCCTCTCAAAATTTCTCCCAATGATGAAACAAATCTATAACTAATTGCAAATAGATCTAGAATTAAATAGATGGTGCTAAACATTTTCTTTGTTTTTTGTAGAGTAATGTTATAGGCACAAACTATTTTACAATATTTTTATAAATTGTTGTTGTGGACTCGTGGCTAACTTGTTATTGGTTTTCATCTTAACCCGTCGCTAACATCACTTTTCATTTACCAATAACTACTCACCACATTAGCAGTTTGTAAAATTTTTTATATAAAAATTTGTTTCTCTAGCATTTTGCTTTTTTTGAAAGGTTGAAACTTGAAATTGCCTCTCTCTCTCTCTCTCTCTCTCTCTCTCTCTCTCTCTCTCTCTCTCTCTCTCTCTCTCTCTCTCTTAGTGTGGGTTTGGATTGCGCTCAATGTTGCAGCGCATTTTCTCCTTTGCGTTTTTTTTTTTTTTTTTTCTTGGCCCTCTTTTGCTGACTTGTGGGACAAAAAATACTGTTCATGACAGTGCATGCACTATTCATGCACTGTTCATGCAATATTTAAATTAAAAATAGGTCTCATGGTACTATTCACACATTTCAAAATTATTTTGCTACAGTGTTTTCAGCAACAATCAGTTTTTAGCAACTTTCAACAATAATAAGTTGTATCCAAACGGACCCTTAGTCTTTTTTTCCTTTTTTTTTTTTTTTTTTTTTTAGCAAAACTTTAAGGACAAATTAATTTGGAATTGGAAGTTATAGGGACAATCATTATTGCAAATAATTTTGGAATTGAAAGGTGGAACTTTCCATTTATTTCTTTTTTCCCTTTTTTTGACAATAAAAGATGGAAAACTTTATTTCTCACAATAAATATAGTTACAAAAATAACAAAGATTGAGACCTTGGCCATTAGGTACAAGAAAAATATAGTTACAAAAGAGCAAAAGGAGGAGTGTATGAGTCATACTAACGGGTGCCCTTAGGACATTGGTTAACAATCCATTTTAGGAAAGTTTTGACACCATTTTTATGGGAAATGAAAAAAATTGTCAAAACATTAATTGCTTTTTTTTTTTTCTTTTCCCATAAAAATTTTCTTTAAATAGATTGGTAACCAATGTCCTAAGAGCATTCATTAGCATTTTCCTTTATTTATATATATTACCATTTGTTTGTTTAGTTATCATCTGTAAAAGGAGTAATGCAAAGTGAAAGACAAATGTGGTTACCATTTGTTTGTTTATGTTCTATTTTTTTTTAGAAGATTTTGTTCTATTATTCTCATATTATATATATATATATATATATATATATATATACTATTAATAAAAGGATTCCTCTGTTTCATCTTCAATTTTTGGCATACTAAAATATTCTCATACAAATTCTGAAATAACATACCCTTTAGTTTAATTTTTTTTTCCCTACAAAAAAAGCAAAAAGGGTTAAAATAGTAATATTATCTCACCTACAAAAGGGGAAAAAAAAACTCGTTATTCTCACCACACATTTGTATTCAAATGTTTCATTCCTCCTGTAAAAAAAAATTGTCTGATTCCTATCTGTATTTTTTATTTATTTAAATTCAAATACTTCAATTATCTTTATAAAAAAAAAAAATTACTTCTTCCCCCCAAAAAAAAAAAAAAAAAAAAAAAACCTACTACCTCACGTAAAAACTATTCATTCTTATCCCGAAATTTCTATGATTTTTTTAATTCTTTAAAACATTCCAAAATTTTTGTTATCCAAATTCTATGTAGTTATCACAAATCCCCATTCATCCAAACCAACGCATATCATCTTTCTTTTGTTCAAATCTCAAAATTTTTTTACTTATCATAATTCTTATCCCAATCAATAAATTCAAATGTTCGTTTCAACTTCTTACGGTTCTCTATCTCGTTTCTAAACATTATTCCACTTTACTTTACCTCATTCTTCGAAGAAAAAAATAAATACACATGGTTGTTTATATATCACTTTTAAGCATTATAACACTAAACAAAAAAAAAAAACAAAAAAAGTATTATTGCAGGCACAAAGCGCGTATGATGAGTCTAATACTATTAATAACAGGATTCCTTGTTTCGGTTTCATCATTTTACATACTAAAATATCCTCACACAAATTCTTAAACTCTCTAAAATACCCATATCTTAAATAATTTTAAATTTAAAAACACAAATAGGTTGAAAGAGTAATTTACTATTTTTTTTTTTAAAAAAAAATTCATAAGTTCTAAGCTTTTTCATTTCTTATGTACAAATAACTAATTAGAAAAAAAAAAAATACTCATAAAAGGATCCTAAGAATTAGGATACTATCTCTATCTCATTTTTAAATATAATGACACTAAGAACATTCACACTAGTCTCCTCAAATATTTAGCTAAACTAATCCAAAAAACTCTACTTTTGCCAGTTTAGCTATCTATTATTTTCATACACATACATTAATCTCAATACTTTATCAACATTGAAATTTAATGTAGCGAGGATAGAGACTCACTACATGTAGAGATGAGATTATCCTCTTTTTAAACTTTAGTTAATTTAGTGAGGTTGATGCACACTTGTTTTGGTTGAGTTTAAATAAATTTTTGCTAAAATATTAAATTGGTGAGACTGATGTGAATGCTCTAAACCTAATTAATAAAAAAGAGTCGCATTGCACGTGCAAAGCATGTGTGATGAGGGAGGCTAGTCTAACCATTAATAACATGATAATTTGAAAATAATTTGAAATTATTTAACTAAAAGATATGGATATTTTAGAGAGTTTAAGAATTTATATGAGAGTATTTTAGTGCGCAAAATATTGAAACCCAAACAGAGAATTTTATTATTAGTGTACTAGACTCATCATACGCACTTTGCACAAGCAATAATACTCTTTTTATTTATTTATTTTTTTTTTTGTGTTATAATGTTTAGAAGTGATATATAAATAACTGTTTTTTTTTAAAAAATTTAAAGAAAGAGGTAAAGTAATATGAATAATGTTTAAAAACACAAACTAGTTAAAAGAGCAATTTATTATTTTTTAAAAAGTTCATAAGTTTAGGCTTTTTTCCTTTTTCACGAACAAATAACTAATTAGGAAAAAAAAAAAACTCAAGAAAGATCCTAACAAATTCTACTTCAACCCAAAAAAACAGTGTAATAGAATGATCTAGGGACGGAACTAGGATCAAAATTTAGGAGGGACCAAAACCTCAATAAAAAAATTCTTTAAAATACAAATTAGCATATATTTAATGTTAAGAAAATATCAACAAAAGAGAGGAGAAACAAAATAACTGTTTATTAATACATTTTAAATTAATAATTTAAAAATAGAATTCAACATTCTTTTAAATAACAAAAATCATCTATAGTTGATTTTGTACTAAACTTTGCAACAATCTCCCTTTCAATCCTAATTTTCTTTTGGTTAATGATACATGAATTTATAAAATTTTGATAATAAAATTTGTAATACTAATGACTGTACACTACACATTAGCACCAATTTATTAACACAACTATTCATTTCTATAATACCCCACATAAAATTAAACTAATTTACTAATAAACAACCAACCAGTAAGTAGTAAAGTCTCTGATGGTTGAGTAAGAGATCTGAAGTTCAATCCCCGCCTACACCAAAAACCGATTGGTGTCTTAGTCTGATGATAAAGAGCTATCATCAAGAGTGGACGCCATAGGTTGAAACTCTCTAAAAAAAAAAAAAAAACTAGTAAGTAGTAAGTTAAAAATAAAAATTAAATATTTTATGTTAAAAATTAATAGCCAAACACACCTGCCATCCTACCCCACACACTGATTAATGGCCACCCACGCACCCCACTCTCGCTCACTACAAGTACATTAACTTGGTTTGTAATTTGTATTCATCTATCTTTCTTCTTTTTTTCTTTGCACATTTCTTTTTTCTTTTCAACAAAAATAGTCATATCTTTTTCACGAAAATTCAAATAGTTAATCTTAACACTCATAAAAAAATAACTTGGATCTAAGAAGAAAGAGTAAGAAACAGCCAACACAGTAACACAAATATTATAGTATAGTTGTTTGCCTTATCATTTTAATGGGCCAATTTGTAACTTATTGGGAGGAGGGGGGCCAAAAATAATTATTTTGGGCTTAATTGTTAAAGTATTCATTAAATGTGTCTTAAAAAAAAAATTTGGGGGGGGGGGGGAGAATGGCCCCCCTCTGCCCCTTACTGGTTCCGTCTCTGAATGATCCCATATGCATGTGTGGCCAATAATTGTCCACGCTGGAAGCTACAGTTTGCCAAGATTACAAAACAAAACAAAGACATTCAGCTGCATTGATATAAAAACATGACCTCCGTTTTTTTTTTTTTTTTTTTTTTTTTTGCTGAATAAAAAAAAAACATGATCTCTGTTGCACTTTGAAATACTTGCAAAGCTATAGAACATTAGAACCCATGCTTTTAACGTTATTAATTATTATTCAAAATGATACCTAAACCCATTGATCCACACATCCACACTATTTATATCTCATTTTTAAACATTATGACACTAAACTTAAAACAAAATAAAAAAGAGTATCATTACACTTGCAAAGCACATGTGATGAAATTAGTGTATATATATAGTATTTTTTGTTTTTTAAAAGAATATATTTAGTGATAATACGGTTGCAACTATCTAAATTCTTTTAGTTATTTTTAATTTAATAGTGTTACTTATGAATTTATTCTATTTACGTTTTAATTACTTATTAAATTAATAATCATTTCCACACACAAAATTAATAATTATCTCATAACAGCTTTTTTTTTTTTTGAGGGGGAATTTCATAACAGCTTTGTTTTCGCTTTTGTTTGGTATTTTTTTTCCATAATTGAGAGAGGGAAAGAGTCTTACCCCCAAAAAAAAAAAAAATTATCTTTACTCATTAAAATGATAAGGAATTAAGAATAAATCTAGAGTCCAGAGTTCAGACTGCTCATTCGATAAAATGTAGATATTTTCAAATATATATATATATTAGCAAATCTCTCTACTTATAATTCGTCATGGAATAATGACCAAGTGCACCTACATTTTCTTATTTTCACATATTTCAATCAACAGTCAATGTCACCATTTATGAAATCACAGACTAAGTAAGACTATTTAAAGGAGCATTAACCCAAAAATAATTTAAACTAATACAAATACATTGAACTAAACGAGAGCCACTGACAACGACCCATGTTATGCGCTAGTTTTTTAACATTAGTCATACATACATGGCCAAATGGGCATCTTACCGTTGAGCCAAAAAAATATTGTTTGTTTACCTTACTATATGTTTTGAGATGCGTTTATATTCAGCAACATGTGCAATTTGTCGTAGAATGTGTAACAACTGCACGCTGCACCTTTGTTTTCAAGACTATTATAATTTTTTTTTTTTTTTTGATAAAGTTCAAGACTATTATTATATGCATTATCCCAAAAGTAATTTGAATTAATACATAATGAAGAATTAGAGAGCGCCAGCAAAGAAAACCCATGTGATGAATTTTTTTTTTTTTTTTGATAGTGAACCCATGTGATGAATTGAATCTTACTATTATGCCCAAAGTAATGTTTAATATTATATGATTACAATGGTACTTGCTACTTTCTAGCGCTCTAATCTTAGCTTATGTGTTTGACACGGGGATATAAAAGTGCACAGAAAAATAAAACATATTGTATTTCTTATTATATTCTTGTATTGGATTACATGTTTATCTTTCTTGAGAGGATTTCAGTTTCTCCTCAACAAATTAGATCAAATGATAATAATAAACTTCAAGCAAGAGCAAACCAAGATCAAGATATCCAACCAAAAAAAAAAAAAAAAAAATCAAGTGTATCTAGGTACAAGATCAAGCTTATTTTTCTGGATTATGTTCATTTAACTACAAAATAGGAAGAGATATATAGCAACCCCAATGTTATCTTCATTGTATTCTTCAACTATACAACTTCCCTATTCAAAATTATGAGAGTGAATCATTCGTTAATCAAACACTATGGCTTAAAACAGTTTCCCCCTACTTTCCTCCAATTTTGGGAAGATAAAAAGGTAGTAAGTCCAAATTGAATAATCATCCCCCTTTTTTTTTTTTTTTTTTTTTTTTTTTTTCACTCTAGCAAATAAGAGAAAATAAGGTTATGTTCGGTAACAATTTTGTTTTCTATTTTCAAAAACTTGTTCCTGGAAATATTAAAAAAAAATAATAAAAAACAATTTTCTTGTATTTTTGAAGTAAAAAACATGTTTAGTTAGTTGAAATAAAAAAAAAAATAGTTTTTTGAAAGAAAAAACAGAAAATACTAAAATATGTTGTTACTAGGATTTGAACTCTAATGCTAACTCATTAAATGAGACAAATTCATTAAATTAAATGTGTGTTTTCATTGACTTTTGAAAATTAGAAATTGAAAACAACATTTTGCATGTTTTCAGTTTCCTTTACTAATTGAATTTTGAGAACACTTTTTGTTTTCAGTTCATTTTGGATTGTCAAATAAGTTTTTTAGTCTCAAAAATAGAAAATTATTTTTGGAAACATAAAATAAGGGGAAAAAAACAGTTACTAAACATACCCTAACTATTCATCTTTCATTTTCTTTCCACCATCTTCTATTCTCTTACTTTTACACCCTACAAAACATACTGTAAATTCTTTTTTTAAACCAACTGTGTTAAAACTTTTTAAGAAAAACTCAAATAGAGTTTTGTTTTAGGGAAATTTTGTTACACACTCTTTAGAGCACCCTCCATATATTGAAATCTTTCTTTTTTTAATTTTTAAACACGATTTCAATAAAAAATGTGAAATTGTGTTTTAAGGTAAAACTTTTAAATCATGCTTTTATCATTACTCTTTTGTTTTTATAAGGTTTGTTTGAACCATAAGAACAATCATTATTTAGCTTTCTATGAAAAAATTATATACTATTTTAAATAACAAAAATAAAATATGAAGAACAAGTCTTGCATTTTACAAATTTGTCAAACTAAGAATTTTTTTTTTTTCATCTCAAAAAAAAAAAAAGTAAATTTAAAAAAAAAAAAATATATATATATATATATATATAAATTATTTAAAGCAGCCTCAAATTTTTTGGTCCTATTCGTTTGTCGAGACCTCTCTCTCTCTCTCTCTCTCTCTCTCTCTCTCTCTCTCTCTCTATTTTTGTTTTATTATTATTATTATTATTATTATTTTATTTTACGGAGTAGTTGGACAAGTTGTCCAGCACTACCTCTTCAATAAGTAATTGAGCTTTAGTTGAGTAATTAAATGCTAAGTAGGAAACATCAACTTGAATAGGTTATTTGCACATGGAGAAAGTTTCTCCTTTGCACATTGTTGTCCACTGCACAAACTTCACATTTTTTCAAGGTCTGGAAATCGTAGACAATTTCTAAACTGATGATTAGTGTGAAATCATAGGCCATTTTCCAAGCAACTCCCAAAAAAAAAAAAAAAAACAAATAATTAATTGAAGCCTCAAAAGCCTTTGTTAATACTTAATAGATGTTTAATTGCACTCCTTAAGGAAGAATTGAGTAAGTCTAACTATATTGGAAAGTAATAAATGCTAATCAACAAATACATCTTTTTAATTGAAAGCCAGAACATTCATATAGAGGAGTATCTATATCACACATGCTTCTCCGCAGATCTACCTTGTCTTTTTCTTTTTCTTTTTTTTTAATGTTGTGCAACTCCTTATTAAAAAAAATGATTGCCAAAAAAAAAACCCAACTTTAACCACATTAGTCCCTCAAAAAAAAAAAAAAAAAAAAAAAAAAAAAACTTTAACCACATTTATTAACTATACCTTTAATTAAATTGAACGAGTCAAGCATGCACATATTACCTAGTCCGATTTTTTTTTTTTGGGGTGAGAATCCTATATTCTTTATTTAAATGAGATTTACACCAAACAAAGTTGGACAAACAAACCCACCACATCTCCCACGGCCCCACTTGTAGCTTAATTCCCATTAGGGGTGGTAAATGGATGGGTTGGGTCATAAATGGGTTGGATTATAAATGAGTTGGGTCTGTAATTATTCATTTATTCATTTATGACCCGTTTATATATAAATTAATTATCCATTACCTGCCCAACCCATTTAATTAGCAACCCACCCATTTAACCCATTAACTGAATAAGACCCCTCTAAAACTAGTTGCACTTAACCAAGTGAACTCTCTCTCTCTCTCTCTCTCTCTCAAACAAACAGTGCCAACCACTCAGATCAAAATTATAAAAGTGCCTTTGGATTATGCAATTTCTGGTAACTTTGTTATATAATATATATAAAAAAAAAAGATATAATCTTTGATAAATTTTATATTAAATGTGTAACGAGCAGTTAAAAACTAACTCATTAATAAGTTAAGATTTATATTATTTGAAAAATAGATAAATAAATAAACTGAAAAAAAAAAAAAAAAAAAAAAAAAAAAAAAAAAAAAAAAGGCAAAAGGCAAATCAACTTCTTCCGAAGGCACACTTAAATCAAAATTTATCCAAAATATAATTTAATCTTTTTTTTCTTCATAAAATTAAGGGGAAATTACACTTTATCACCCTAAACTATACATCAGATTACACTTTGCACCATAAACTATCCGAATGCACGCTTTACACCCTAAACTATGACCTTTGTTACACTTTGCACCCCAACGTTAGTTTTATGGTTAAGTTAGACAAAAATTAATAGCATGTGACTTGCATGTGATTTTTGCTTAAGTGTGACACTGTTTAAAGACCAAAGCACCCCCTTCATAAACAATTAAAAACAAAACCCTATAACCCTAATTCCCCAAATTAAACTAACATTTTCTTTTTGTTTATTAATCATACTCTCTCTGCTTTGCAATCTTTATCCTTTCTCGCTCATCAAGCAATTGATGTAGTTTCTATATTTGCCTCAAGGTGGAAAGAAAAGTTAGACCGCAAAAAAATAGCGGTGAGATACATGCTGGGATGCTTGGATACGTGGATACGAGTGAGAGAGAAGATGAAATTTATGATGAAGACAAAGAGAAAGGAGAGAATGTGTAAGCCAAAAGAAAAAGAAAAAAGAAAAAAGAAAAAGAAACAAGTGAAGTTCTGAGATGAGGTAAGGGGTATCTATAGAAGAAATAACTCAAGTCAGGCGTATAGTAGAAGAAGGAAGAACCTCTACCACTTTTCTCTATGCTAACAAATTGAGAAACAGTGGTTTTGTCCTTGGAAATGATAGTCCCTACTCAGATAGTATGTCGCCCAGATTCTTCAAAAAAATATTGGAAGAATATGCTTAATATGGATTCACCGATTTACCCATATCTCACTTTTTCATTCTTAATTTTTTAAGCGAGTTTGAAATTTGAATAAAAGAAAAGGATTTTTATCTTTTATGGGTCCTGAATCCCCAAATCAAACTAACTTTGTCTTTTTTGATTTGGTGGAGCCGAACATATTTTTGATTAGGGGATTTAGGGTTTCAGGCTTTTAATTTGGGGAAAGAGAGAGAGAGTTGTACCAAAGAGAGAGGGCTATACTTGTACTCACGAGACAGAGAGAGAGATACCTGGAAAAAAATAAAAAGAATTAAGCTTTTGTTTTTTTGTTTTTAATTGTTTATGAAGAGGGTGTTTTGGTCTTTAAACAATGTCACACCTAAGCAAAAATCACATGCAAGTCACATGCTATTAATTTCTGTCTAATTTAACCATAAAACTAACATTGGGGTGCAAAGTGTAACAAATGTCATAGTTTAGGGTGCAAAATGTGCATTTTAATAGTTTATGGTGCAAAGTGTAATATGGTGTATAGTTTATGGTGGTAAAGTGTAATTCCCCCTAAAATTAAAAGAACATGATCCCCAAAACTTTCAAAAAGCCTAATAGTCCATTTAGAGCTAGAACTTAGCCCATGAAATGTAGTTTAGCCGAAGATGTTTCCGCCGTCAACGTCACAAGCTCCGCCATGAAACCCGTTTTCTTAACCAGAGCGGAACGATCTCAGCAAGAAGCAGCCTTAGCCCTAAAACGCCTTAAAAAAGAAGCCGATGAAATCAACAAAAGCCGTCAAAGCCTCCTCTCCTCCGCTTCTAACAACCATAGCCACCATCACAACCACCACAACAGCAACGATCTTAGCAAACCCTCGGATTTCGATCGCCACTGCGATTGCAACCAAGACCACGACTATGATTGTGACCGTGACCGTGACAGAGATCGGGAACAAGACCGAGATCGACGCGATTGAGACCGTGAGTGCGACGAGGATACTAAGTCTTGCAAGTTGGCGCAGTTGGAGAAATCGGTGGAGCGTGAGAAAGAGAAATTCAGATTCTCGTATTTGGGTTTACTTAATTTAAATCGTATTTGGGTTTATTTAATTTAAATTTTAGATGGGTTTAGTGGGTATTTATCTATTTAGACCCATTTAATTAAATAACCAATTGGGTCTTTATCCATTTAATTCAAATATTTAAATGGGTTAGGTTAAGACTTATCCAAATAAGGTAGGTCATGGGCGGATTCATGGATATGGATAAAAATTGCCATACCTAATTCTCACATATAATTTTCAATCATTTTAATACCTCACTTGGTTACGAGTTCAAGAAATTAACTAGGTTCAATTTCCTTAATTTCAATAGTTCTTAATTCTTATTATTTGTAACTTAAATATTAAAGTAGGCCAAGAGGTTTCTCAAAAAAAAAAAATTGGTTATATAAATTATGAACCAAAAAGCATCCACTGCTCCTGGCCGGCAAGGAATATCACATTGAATATGGAATAAACTCTATCATATGTACATAAGGATAATGGACAAAGTGTAACCATCCCATAATGCAGGTGGTCCTCTTTTTTTTCTTTTTTTTTTTTAAAGAAATCTTACGGAAAGTGGTTAGGGCCTTGCTCTTTATTAATCATATCCCTAGAGGTTGTGATCTACTTTTTTGTCAAATTCGAAAAAAAATTAATTATGCTGTTATTAAAAATATCTCTGAGGATTTTTTCTTACCATTATTTTATATTTCCCTTACTAATTTGAATGATAATCCTAGATAGCGATGCTTTTGTTACTTTGGCCACTGTCGTACATGGGAATACAGTCGTCTAGCCTTTATGTCCAAAGAACACTAATGTTTGTTTATTATTTATTATTATCAGAATAGAACCGGGCAAGTTCAACCTATAAGCATAGTGTGGGGAGAAATTTTCACATGTTGCGAAGAGCATGGTTTTCAGATCCGGATCGTTTAAAGAATAAAAGAAAAAAGTTTAAAATTTTTAAGGTTTGACCTAGATTTGACCGAGGTTGAACTGTGATGATGTTATAATTAATTTAGTAATTAATTAAAATACAAATAGAGGTATATTAAATTTATAAATACTAGATGAATATACTAAAAATAATTGAAACAAAATTTATAATAAAATTTCATGATATTATAAGGTTAATGTAAAATAGTACAACATAAATGAGCATGAAAAAAAATTGTATAATAGTCCATCAAGTCTAAATCATTTTGATTAAATAAAAAAAAAAATCACTTTTAATTATTTTAATAAATTTTCATGCAAAGGCATTATTCTTAAATTGCAAGTAAATTTATCCAAAAAAAAAAATAGTAATATTTAATAAATTGAGAGAAAGGTAATGGAATAAATTGAAAAATTATAAATAATATAAATTTAAAATAAATATAGTAATACTTCATAATTGTTCGCAAGAAACCTAAATGGTGCGTTACTAGGTCAGAGCACCAGCTATGGTTCTTATATTAGGCCTGAGGTCTCATGTTTTCGATTGCATTTGCCTTTTGAAGTGCCTAATCAAAAAGTCCATGGCACAGTTATGATTTTGTTTTCATTTTTTTTTTTTTTTTTTTTACTGTTCTTACCAAATGATAGTAGAAAATTGAAAAGTTATATCATTTTTAACCAAAATTAAATAAAAACCGTTAGGTCTAAGTACACTATAAAAGATATCATGTGTTTTCAAAGTTCCATAGTTAAGTTTGAGCGTTACTTAATGCAGCAAGTGATTTTGTATTTGTTATTGAATATGGTTATTATGTTAGTTTGTTTTGTCATTTAGGAGACTAGTTTTTAGTTTGTGATTCCCTTGAGGGACAAAATTGGGAAATGCCTTGTTTGGGCAAAAATAGCAGCATTGTGCCCTTTTCTCCAAACTAAATAGGGAAACGCCCCTGTTTTGTAACTCGACAAACGGGAAATCGAGTTATATTGAAAAACTCGATTATTCAATAGGCGAGTTATGTGTGAACTTTGTGCCACGCGGCCAAAACAGAAGTGGCTTCTTCCAATTATGTATGCACACATAACTCGGTAACTGGTAAATCGAGTTTTCTGAACCTGTTGCCATTTCAAACCCCAACGTCTCAGAAACTGTTCACTCTCATACAGTCATACTCTCCCTCGCTCTACCATCACTCTCTCCTGAACTCTGCCTCAACGTCTCCCTCTCCGTTAGTCTCACTACCCCTCTATACTTTCCCTCACCCTCTCACTCTCCGTGGTGCTTCCGTCGAACCCTCACCGCCGCCATTGATTACAGGTATGTTGCTCTTCTCTTTCTCTTGTTTTGTGTATCACAACTGACCATAATTAGCCTTGCATGCATCTTGTTGGTTTAGAAAAAGTCATCTGGAAATCTCTGTTTCACACATACGAAGCAATTTTTTGTTGTGTGTGGGTATTTTGGGCTTTCAATCAATCTTGTGTGTGTGCACCCGTGTAGAGACCATATAAATAACTCCAATCAATGGCTACCTACGTCTTCCTGATTCATTTACAGTTTCCTGTTTATATGGGTCATGCTCATTTGCAGTTTCCTGTGATCTCTGTGTTTCTGGGTTCATGAATTTTAGCTTGAAGTAGAGATATTTGGATGACAATGGTGAAAGATGTATTTTGTCCATGTCTCTTGGCAAAGTGCATTCTTTGAAACTTACTCAAAAGTAGTAATTTTAATAATAAAGATGAGAATTTTGTTGTGTTTTATATGCTGCAATGATGACATTATAAATGTAATGTGATTGTTTTGTTTAAATACTTTGCATAGTGTGTGAAAATTAACTTGTAAAAATTGCTTAGGGAACCTAGGTAAACCCTTAAACAGCAAAACCCTATTCAAGAACCTTAACTGAATGCTGAGTTTTATAATTCCTGCATCGAAATTTGTATTAGATCCATTAAGGCTTCTGTCCTGTATCAGATTTATGAAATTAAAGTTGTCACAATTCTTGTTTTGTGTAAGAGTGAAGTTACAGCAGTCTGAAATCATGCATCATCTCTATCTCTATTGTTAGAAGAGGAAGTGTATAATTGTATATTCAATCCCTATTACGAAAAAAGTTATCTTTGCTTGTTATTGTCCTTTTGTTTTTTAATTAAGCCTTTCTGAACAGTTGTCGTAGCTTTCATATAATTCACCTCTATGCATTATACGATTTCATATTTTGATGAAGCTGTACAAATTTGACTGCTCCTTTTGTGCTGAATGCATAATGTATGCACTGAATCCTAGTGCCTCAAATTTTTATTGATCTTGGCATCTTGGGTTTAAATAATAACTGTTGGTCTAATTTGTTAATAAATAAACTATTGAGATGATATGTCAATATAGCTTGAGATGAAATTTGTCATCAAAAGTTGTGTTATGTGACCAATAGATTGATACTTGGTAACAAAATATTTTAATTAAGTTACGATGGTTAATTCAGTTGAGTCCACAATAGGATAGGTAACTGGCTGCCTAAAATGGCTTAGCTATTGTCTCAACTTTGAACTTAAACTTTGGGTAAGCATGTGTTCAACATGTAGAAGTCTTAAAACCTGATAAGAATCACCTACCTACGAAAATATTAATTCATTTCGTTGCTTAACAACCCTTGTAGCCTCAGTGCTGAGATAAAGAAAAGCCTTATATTTCTATTATATGTGTGCTGGCCTTTTATTTGACTTCATTATATACTATGTGGGAACAGCTTCATTATATACTATGTGCTAGTAGCCCATGGTTCATACAATGAAGTGTAATAAAATGAGATATTGAAAAAGATAATTCACAAAGACTCACTGTGTGTGAACAATTGGTTGTCTTTGAAATTATTACCATTTATCATTTTATTGTCAAATGCAATCGGTTTTTTATAAGTCAGTTTTTTAAGAAGGATGTGCATATATATAGCTTGTAATTTCCATTTTTTTTGTCTTGAGATGATCTACTTTACCTTGGTATCATGAATATGTCATCAAGGGTTTGTGTTCTGTGACCAATATATTGATACTTGTGTGAGTTGCCTTAAATCAAACCCCCCACCTCTTCTCTTCTTTTCTCTTCAATTGATTGATTTAAAGTGGGAGAGGCAGCAGTTTGGTACAAAGGCTTAAGGTTGAGTTTTGTGATTTGAACTACAAATTCATTATATTGGTCATAGAATGTATAAGACCATCCCCATAGTTGCAGTTTAATAAAAGACAGTGAAGGAAGTCTTTAAAGTAGTTTATTACACTAAAATATGAAAGGTCATCCTTGTCTATCTGAATGTTTTGTTTCTTGATTCTTTTTTAATTTCTTTGATTCTTATTTTTATTTTAACTAGTCGATAACCCTGACCAAAGAAGAGTTTTACTGAATATTACTTTTTCTCTCCTTTAAATTTTGTCCAAATATGAAATTGGATAATTATGATAGTTATTAATATGCATTTATTTGATAGTTGGGGGATAGGGGTTTTGAACTTTGGAATCTGAACTGTAAATTCTACGAGGTCATCTTTCATTTATGCCAATACTTGATCGTTATATGGTCATCTTTCTTTTTTATGAGTTTTTACCCACAATTTGATTACTATATGATTATGCCGGACTGCATGATTTGCTATTGTAATTACATCTTGTCATAGAATGAATCATATGAATAATTGCTAACAATCTATTTGCTGCCATGTCAGATATGCAGGCACTGGATAAATTGCAGCCTGGACCTGACGATGATAGGCAGTTGAACCAGCAGCTGAATCATCGGTCAACTCCGCTTTGGAGGCACACCGCCAACGAGGTATGTATTTGTATTATTAATACATCTCCGTTTTATAATTACTTCGTGTGTACTACCTAACACAATGCTTGTTTGTGTGCAGGAGGTGCCTGGCATAGTAAAGGTTCGATGCCGCAAATGTGAACTGCCGCAAGGTGGGCTAGACCCACGCATCATGCAGTACATAGATGCAGCAGGCTTCACTGGCTTGTTCAAGGTTCTCGATATGGAAATCGATCACGCCTTGATCACGGCCTTGGTCGAGCGGTGGCGTCCGGAGACGCACACGTTCCACTTACCCCATGGAGAAATGGGCATCACCTTGCAAGATATAGAGGTGATGTTGGCGATTCCGGTGGATGAGTTGCCTGTCACTGGGAGGACAGACATGAACTAGAGTCGGTTGTGCCAAGAGTTGTTGGGCCATGAACCTCCACCCTCGATACCCAACTCAAACAAGTCTACCCTTACTGGGGCGAGGATAAAATACAAGTGGCTTGATGCACGGTTTCCCGCCCCCCCAGCTGCGGACGCTGGTGATGAAGTAGTGCAGCAACATGCCCGCTACCACCTAATTGTTTGGTTGGGGGCCTTGTTGTTCATGGACAAGTCGGCGGACCGGGTCTCACTCCTGCCTCTGCAGCTCCTCAACCCAATCAGCAATGCGAGACAATATAGTTGGGGTAGTGCAGCATTGGCCTGGCTCTACAGGCACCTTTGTAGAGCATCCATGAAGGATGCGATGCAGATTGGAGGAGCACTGGTGTTGGTGCAGCTGTGGGCCTATTCAAGGTTCCCACGAATATGCCCAATTGCGAGGCCACCTTTACCGCCAGTGCACTCAGGGCCCCTTGCCATTAGGTACGTTGATTGAGTTCTCATTATTTAAGTGTAATAGTATATTATATATAATTTTCCTCTTAGATATAATTAAAAATATGCCAAACTAACAAAGAAACGAAACTTTGCTAATGCTTATATGGATTAAAAATATAAAGCATTATTCTTAGTAATGACATTGTTCACAGTTCATCACACGAAAGTTCACTAATGACCATTCGTCTAAACCCCATGTTTGCTAGGTGGAGCGGGCCAAAGAGCACCGCACAGCATGCCACACACGTCCTTGTTGCGTACCGGACGTCATTGGCTACAGTACGGGCAGAGCAGGTATTCGTATTCGGTTAACTTATGACCTCAATTCGCCACAATTTGAGGTTTTTATTTTTGTTTCCCTCGATCGAGTTGATCTCAGAATTTTGGTTCCTTGCTAGGTTGGTTGTGCTGGACCGAAATATCTAAACTTACTTGAGCATGAACAAATTTTACGACCATGGTCCAGTTATGTTGTACATTCTCAATTAGTTGGGCAGGAGACACACCTGCCATTACACTGCATATTAACAAGTCAACCCTCCAATTTTGGTTGTGATGCATGATTGAATTGTGCCCAACTTTCACATCTCAATTACATATATGTTGCAATAAAATAGAGTTTGCTCATGCTACTCAATATATAAATAAACCTCGATGACAGAAAACTTTAATATCTTGTATATTGAGACTTTTGTAGTTTTAAGACTCTCAGTTTCTTCCAAATTCAATCATGCATTGAATCTTGAAATAAAAAGCCAGAACATATAGTAAAATTAATTGTTCTTTTTTATCGCTATTTGGTTGCTATCTGAGTTAAGTTCCAAATGACATTTGCATACAGACTCATATTCAAATGCAATATGCCCCACCCCCGCTAGACTTGGACTCAGATATCAAGTACCATCAGGTGAAACCCATATCCAGCTTACCAAATTTTAATTCATTATGCACACAAAAACAAAGAACAAGTGCAATTAATAGAGCTCCAGATAAGATTGATTTAATACTACCTTGATTTAATAGTGCAATTTATTTTGTCTATTCAATATTTAATTGGGGTTCAAGTATGAAGTCCAATGGAACTGAAAATTGAGTGGTTTAAAGGCCCAGTTATATTTGCCTAAGGTTCAAAAAAGAAATTTAATTTGGGTTTGTAGTTGTATTTTAAAAGTTATGGTAAATTTCGTTGATGTTGACAAATTGTAGTTTTTGCAATTCTTGTGGATTAGGGATATTTTAGTAATTTAGTTGAGTCAAGGATTTTCTAGGAGATCATAAGTATCTTAGGTTTTATTTTCTTACGAGTCCTAGTAAGTGTTTTATTAGTTATTACCTTATTAGGCTTTTAGTTTACTAGTGAATGCACCGACTCCCATTACTATTGGTCCTACTACCATTAGTACAATAATGAGTCCTTATATATATTTTTGTGCTCAAAGTACTTGAAAAATAGTTGGAGTTGACAAAAAATACCGAGTGGAAAGAATAAATTTTAACCTTTCACGTTTGAGCTTAAACACCCTAAATTTCAGTTAGTTATGTACGGTGTCAATGAAACTAGGGAAAATATTAGTGTGTTAGTGTATGGTTAGAATGTCAATGAAACCCAATTAAAATATTAGTGTGTTTGGCTCTAACCTATTTCCCTATTGTATTTATTTATTTATTTATTTTTAAACTTTTGTGCTTTTTGTCTCAACCTTTTGGTAATAAACTAGATTTTAGTGTTTTGTATCTTGTATATCACATTTACAATTTCCTACTTTTGAGGTCTCCGCAATGATTGGTTTTGCACACCTTCATCTTTGATATCTCTAGTTGCTATGAAAAGCCTGTATTGAGAGTTATATTTATATGCAACTTGTCTAATTTATATGCATTTTTCTAGTGTTTTTATGGGGAATAAGTCCATGTTGTCATAAACCTGCTTGTGTTTAGATATTTCAAATCCGAAACTGCAGTGTAGTAGTAATCAAATAATGTGCTGATAAATACTCTTTAAGTTCCATGACAAATGTCAACCATCCATCTTGACATAATCACTAAAATAACGATTCATTTATGCAGATTGTGTGGGAGCCGTACACGTTTGCACTAGCCTCCTTGCCTGCGTATTGCTATGCCGGCCAGCATATTTGGAGGGCCGAGGTGCCACTGATATACTTTTGGATAGTGAAGGGGCATCATCCCGAGCGAGTCCTCCGTCAATTTGGAATGAAGCAACCGGTTCCAATGGTCGTGGATACGTCAATCGACCTTCACAAGATATCCCTCCAGGGTAAATGGGAGAAGGATTGGGTGGCAGAACATGATGCCCATATTCAGCAATGGGCCAACCGAGGGCAACTTGTTCGCGCTGCCCCTCTCCTGGACGGTGATACGACATACCTTGCTGAGTACATGACATGGTACAATGGCAGCACAAGGAGGTACATAACATTAGAGTCTGCGTACTGGGAACTCATGGTGAGGCAACAATTCCTGAACCTTTGTTGAAACCATTGTTTGATTAAATATCTTTAGCATGTTTATCTGGTAAACTTCACAATAATTGTTGTCGTTAACTGAAAATGAGTATTATCTTTCATTATATTTTAAAGTGAGAAACATTCTATGATTTAAGTTCTTCACTAACTTAGTGAATGTGTAGTATCCAAATTCCAAACACCATCTTTCTTTATTTGAAAACCTTCGACTCCATTAACTTGGTGGAGGATGGTGATACCAGCTGCGTCTGAGTGAGGTGTGACACCTACAACCATCTCTGGTTGTGGGCATGGAGGATAGTATGTCATCCTCACAGATTGCATCCCATCTTCAAACAACTCCTCCATCTCTCCCATTTTCCCCTCTAGGAGCTCTCCCAAATAACCAAAAAGTGGCATAGCAACTCTTTGTGACTCTAATAAGTAAGCCTCCAAAGTTTCTCTAGTGAAAACAGAAAATTAGTTTAGTGACCCAAAACTTAAGCTTAAAAAAATAAAGAAGGGGAAAGCTACAAATTTTACTAAAAACAAACTTATATAACAATAAATATAATTGATGCTAGTTTAACAAAATTAAAAATAAATATAACTGTTTTTGTTGTGATTAACGATGTATTAGTCTGTAAAGCTTATGAAAAACAAAACAAATGATAAATGTGAGAGAGATAGAGAGGGAACCTCAAAGATGAAGGGAGCTTTGGAAAGAGGTAAGGCTTTCGTCTATGAAGAGGGTTTATTATCATATACATCCTATCACCCCAGTCAAGCCTTTGGTTATCGGATCGGACCACGGTTCCATAGCCTTGAACATCACCTGGCCTTATCTTGTACTTCATTTTTTCTTCCAAAGGAAGCTTGAAGAATCCTTCAATCTCATCATTCAGCTTCTCCAAGAGTGAAGAACTAACTCCATGATTTACCAACTGCGCAACAACAATATGACAACTATTAGGTTGTTTACTTGAGAAGAAAGTGATAATATCTTTTCCAATGCTTGGAGCCAAGAAAATTTACAACAACACATGAATTTCACAAAAAGTGAAATGTAAGCCCAATCTATCATGTTTGTTAATGAATTGAAAACTAATTAAAAATAATAGTTTAGAAAAAAACCTGAAAGAGACCCCATTATTTGCAACATTCATGCAACTTCCTTAATGGATACCTGTCAGATAGAGAATTGTGGGTAAAGTCCGAAAGTCAATAATTATACCCTCATTAATATAATTAATTGCTTTCAAAAAATAAGAGATTTTGAGATTTGAACCAAATTTCTTTAATGGATAGTTCGGATGAGGGGAGAGTAGAGTACAGTTATTTGGCTAACTTTACTTTAATCCTCTTTACTCTCCCTCCATTTAAACTGACCACAATAGAAAGATTTGAACTATAACATCGACAAGACTCTGGTTTCATTAATATAATATTTTATCTTTTTTACTATTTATCGTAATAAAGGAATTATCCAAAAATAAAAGTAGATTGATAGAAGTTTTATTTGTCTTGTCTTGTAAAAGGTAACTAATTAGTTGATAAAATCCATATGGCGTACTCAATTACCAAGAGAAGGGAGATTAGGAAGAAGAGTAGCATTCATTAGGTGAATGCTATTTGCTATTTTCCTAACTCAATGGACCAGCAAGAGTCATTGTAACACAACACATACAATGACTCTTTGTAAATCTAGGAGCAGGAGTAGCCACCCTATGGATTGAACATGGTTAGATCAAGATTTTTTCATGTCTGATTTCTTGGAAAAATAATTAGGCTGCTCCAACCCAGAGAGAGGATGGATTTGGGGCTAAAATTAAATGCACTTTGATCCTTCATGGCCTTGGGTTTAGCCCATATAGAAATCATGCACATGCTCAGGCCCAAGCCCATGTCCCACCCAAGTCGAAGTCTTTCTTATCTGTAGGTTGACCAACACTTCAATAAAATGGTATATGCTATACTTAATTAATACAACTATCACCTAGCTTTCTTGGAAGGAGGAGGTATATCATTTGAGGTCCACCACCCCATATAAGAGGGATGACTCATGTATCAAATAAATGGTGTATTTTTTCCATTAAAATAGATTGGATGTTCTACTTAGAGAAACAGAAATTTACATGACACATGAATACTATTCCAAACGAAATACATGAGCAACATGAAATATAATTAATCTTATTGTCCTAAAAATATAAGTGTAGGAAATTAATCCTCTAAATATACCTTTTAGATGAGATAAGGTCTTCTTCACTTTCTTCTCACACCCATAAGAATACGGAGGCACCATCATCTCCACATATTGTGCTTCCACATTCTTGCAAGCTGGTACAATTTGCATGTCAGCCATTATTCAAAACTCCCAAGTTACCATGCAAATACTTGCTATTGTTCTTGATAATATTGTGCAGTTGCTTCCGAACTTTAAGTTCGCATCGTTATATATATATATATCAGATAAAGGTCTAACATAATCGTAGATTCCCTAGAAAATAAAGATAGTACCCCCTTTTTTACTTTTCCTTGATTTCCTATACATTTTCCTTGCTCATGTTGCTTATGCTTTAACATCCTTGGCCGTTTGAGGTGGTTGAAGAGGATTGTGTCCTATTTAAAAAAGAGTACTTTGATTAGTGATTTGATTAGAGAATTTCCTTTATTGAATGGATATGTGGCCTATTGAGTTGGATGAGTGCAAAGCTATGTCAGCATCTCTGTTTGGTTAACCAAAAGTGCATTGTATTCTATACTTATCATAGGAGTTTACATAGTCTTATATGTTGGCTCCCACATGGGTTGTTTTCCTTACCAAAGAAGATTGGTTCATGTGAATATTGCGATGTTGAAACTTTGGAAACTTAAAGATTAATAGATTCATTAAAATAATTTGAAGTTCTTTTTCTTTGTGAAGAGAGAGAGAGAGAGAGAGAGAGAGAGAGAGAGAGAGAGATTACAGCTTATAAGACTATGATTATGTTCCTATCAATTATAATTGTGAAGCTGTTATTATGAGGAAGTACCCAAAGCATCATCATTTTATGCGCTCTCATTGATTAGACCACCATGCACATGCATGCATTCTTTCCTTAGATTTGCAATCAGGCCAATGCACCCTTAATCTTATCTTATCCCTAAATTTTATGGTCATTTTTTAATTGATACTTGCTAACAATATATTGATACTTGATATTTGTGTAATATTTGCCTTGCGTTATATTAAAAAGTGGTAAGGATTCATCCTTGCTTGGGATTTGAGGACATTGGAAAGAACTTGGAATTACTTGACTGTTGAGAAAGCATATGAATTGTGCAAGCTAATTACATTTTAAGTTTATAGTTATTTCAGTTTGGACCGTTTTAAACCCTTCAACTGTCATTGTGTTGTAACCAAAATTACTTATAAGTTCATTAAAACATAATTTCACATGACCCCCTATTATAGTTTTGCGTTATACCTGCGTTCCTCATTTGATGATGCCCTTGTTTTGCAGGTTCGGACCATGCTTCGGTCTCTACGGAGATGCAACCGAGGGTCCGACATGTACAATGACCTTAAGTTTACACTAGAGGTTGTGGATGAGCTGGGCCGACTTAAATTGGCGGATGCGCTCGCGGAAGCAGCCGACGTTCATACACAGGTCCCGGGTCGCAGCGAGCAAAGTGGTGGGTCTCGAGGGGGTCAACGCCGTGGAGGTGGTCGAGCTGGTCCCAGACGTGCGACTGAGCCGGAACCCATCTACGAGGAAGGGGATGAGTCTGCCGCAGAAGAATCATGGCTTCAGGATGATTAGGTATTCTCTGATGATGGCGTAGGCCATCCCACCCCACCGGTGATGCTGCTGGGCCATCTCGTACTATGTCCTGTGGTGCTAGGCAGGAGTACGAGGCCCCCCATATGTCGCCCCCAGTGTTCAGTGGATCTGCCCATGATGGTGGATGCATATTTGTCCCCACACCAGGCATGCCCACCCCACCTCTAGTGCATGTGGAGCCCACCATAGGACCTTCACCTCCAACCCCCCAAGAAGAGGCTGTACAGATTGAGCAGATACCGGGTGAGGACATTCAGCCAGTGGAGGGTTTGTAGAGATCGCGACGCCCTCCTGCGCATGCTCCTGATTGCGGGACCGGGGACGGTATGTTCTTCCTCTACATTGCCCATCGTATTTAGCTAATTGTACTGTGCATTATATTGAATATGTTCATTTAATTAAGCTGTTGTGTCTGATGAAATAGGTAAGATGAGACCTGTGAGGGCATATGGGCAGAAACGAAAAGGCCATTGAGCCCGTAGTAATCAGTAATCGAGTTTTTAGACTTCTTGTCTATAGGTGACTGGAATAAGCATGCAAAGTGTGTGGAAAATGAAATCCAGAAACACAGAAGGCAGCAGAGTATTTGTGGATATTGCAACTTCAGGAAAATATATCCCTATTGCACTATCTGAGTGCAAAAATTCTACGAATAAAGTAAAAGAATAAATGGTTTGAGGAAAGTAAAGTACAATATTAGTTTAGTACTTGTATTTTGTGATTGACTGCTTAGTAGACTGATTACTTTGTGATGGACTACTTAGTAAAGTACAATATTAGTTTCTGGACTGCTTACTGTATTTTGTGATGGACTGTAAAAAAACTTAGAAGAAAGAGAAAGACCAACCAGGCATAATATTAGTTTAGTACTTCTATTTTGTGATGGACTGCTTGAAGTTGAAGATGCTGTTTTGAGGTACAAGAATAGCTTTTGGTTCTGTTCTTACTTGTTGTAATAAAAGTAATAACATAAACAACAATGACAAAAAGGATGTGCTGGATTGGAAAAGTGGGTCCCGAATTTGACCCAAAAATTATTTCCCCCTTGTCTTTTCTTTCTTAGCTGTTTGTCTTTCTATTATGTTTCAAGGGTTGTTAAGCTAGATTTGTTTATATGCCGTACTTGTGAGAACACCTCATGAGAAGGGTTTTTTGGTGTTTGGTGTGCCAAATGCCAAATATTTAGCATTTGGCACACCTGATGAGAATGCTCTTAGCTGGTATTATCAGCAAGATTTTGCAGTGTTCTATGCTACATGTATAATTCTATTTATGTGTATGTCAGGGCTATATAAGTATTTCTAACATGTTCTTTCTTTGTTGTTTTGCTATGATACAATTCGTATGCTTTTTAGGAGAATGAACCATTGATGAGAGCACTCTCAAAGCTTATTTCCCTGCACAAGCCAGATCTGGTCTTGTTTGTTGGAGAGGCACTGGTTGGAAATGATGCAGTTGATCAACTTTCCATGTTCGATCAGGTTTGATTTTTTTATCCAGGATTTCATGAATTGTTTTCTGGCTCTTTTAAAAACATTATCCATTGAATCATTATTTTATCATAAGTAAGTTATCTGAACTATGCTTCTTGATGTGCCTGCAGAAAGTAGCCGACCTTTCATCTTCACCTAGTGCCAGGTTGATAGATGGGATCTTGCTCACAAAGTTTGATACAATTGATGATAAGGTAGTCACTCTTCAAATTGCAAGGAGTATTAAGATTTTCTCTTGCTTTATACTTTTATCCTGTTCATGGTCTACAATTTTTGATTGATGTTATTGTGTGTAACTGTTCATGTTATAGGTTGGAGCTGCAGTTTCAATGGTTTACATATCTGGGGCACCAGTCATGTTTGTTGGCTGTGGGCAGTCATATACACACCTCAAGAAACTCAAGGTCAAATTAATTGTCAAGACCCTCCTTAACTGATAATGTGTTGTAGTTTCATCCTTCATTGCTTATTGTGTGTCTGTCAGTTATGGACATTTATGTTGCTGTTGAACTTGTGTGTAATCCCACGTGGTTATGCTAGTAGTTTCACTGGCAGGTTTTCCAACAAGCTACCTTGGAAAGAAACACTTTCTTTTCGCTATTCAGCTCAAACTAACTCATCCGATATTGTCCAAGACTATTTATCCAACACAACGGGTGAAGATTTCAAGCCGTTTGGGTACATACAAATGCTACCTTTTTTGTTATTAGTTTTCAATTTCCATGTCATATTTCATTTTTTTGTTCATGCAGTTTATACTAATTCCAATTTATTTTGGTTGTTGTTGCTGTCATGCAGTTTCCATTGCTGCTGCCACCATGACCCCTTGTGCCTAGCCACCATTATCTCACACTAGTCCATAGACAATTTGACTTTGCTTGGATCCTCTCCAAAATTTCAAAAAGCTTTTCATTTTCAATCTTCAATTTTGGAGCTCTCTCTCACTCTCTCTGTTCATCATCACCACCACCGTTTGGTTGCCACTTCCTTCCATCTCAACGTTGGAAACATTTCTGCACTTGTAAGGTACCAATTTTGTTCCTTTTTTTGTTGTACAGAAACTGCTTGCTGAAATGCTTCATAGAGATTCATTTTTCCAAACTTCTTGTTGTTGTGGCCTTGCGTTCTTATTATTAGGGGCTGTGGGTTCATGTTAGTGTGGTGCTAAAATCTTCTTCTTCCTTTTTTTCTTTTGGATTTAATTGTTTAGGATTTGATATGGACAACAGTTATATGATATGAGGTGCTTGCACCCATTGTAACAAGTGGCCTCAGCCCTCAGATGGATATTGTAGTTGGCTCAACAGTTGATAAGCTATGGACATTTACATTTCTTCTTGTGCTTGTGGGTAGCTCTGTATTTAGGTGGAACCGTGGAAGGCCTTTTATAAAGAAGGAAATTAATTTCTAGCATGGCATAAGGACATCACGGCCTGGGTACAGAGTTGCTATTACTCTGTTTCTATTTCTTTTCTTCTATTTTTTTTTTCCTTCTTTGTGGTATACACAATTTTCATTACACTGAACTAAAGTTTCATATTTTTCAAGAAATTTTTGGGTTCATTTTAATGATAATAGGTTCTAAAATAAATTTGCTCTAGGCTACCTTTTGGCATATTTTGGTATATCATGTGTCACTATGAAACCTGCTTATTGGAAGGCCAAAAGTTTAAATTTTTACTGTGTTTCTGTTCTTGCAAAGAAATTAGTTCTTATACAGAAAAAGAACAGTGGTTATTTATGTCCTCTATGGCATTAAATTACAAAATTATGTTCCCAATAATGCTTTTGTGTGAACCATTGTTCATTATGCAGGAGTGGTAAGTTGGATTTTTTATTTTGCTGTGTTGTTTATTGTTTGCTTGTGTGGGCTGCTATTAAAGTATCTTAACTTCATGCACTTTTTTTTTCCCAGGTTTAGTATCAGTCGGATCAATATTTAGAACAAAACAGAGAATATGTTGTTGCTGAACAACAAAATTTGTTGAATTCTTTCAATAGTCCGTTTGTAGCAGGCCTTTAACCTTCTTTATCCACCGTGTTCTATGTCTCTTGTTTGAAAGCTAAATTGGGACACGAAGACAGTGCCTCTGAACCTGTGGTTGTTCTGCAGACTAGATCATGCCAGCTATGCAATAGAACCATTACTCAGCTTTTGATTTAGTGGCAAGGGGGCTCCTCTGATGATGCTACTTGGTAGGACTTGTTTGCTCTTCAGCAGCAATTTCCACATCTTATGGGCAAAATGTTTTAGTGGAGGGGGTAATGTTAGGAGTCTAGTTTAATGGTGTACTGAAAGATTGGTGGATTGCATTGTATATTAGTATTACTGAATTGCTGGTATGTGTTGGTATGTTAGTTACTGGTATGTTAGTTGAGGTGTTTGGTTAGTTTTTGCGGGAAAATGATTAAGGAATTCTTGTATATAAACTAATAACCAACATAATGAGAAGCATCCAGAAAATTAACCAAATTGTTCTTATCTCTTTCTCTCTCAATTCAGGATGTTGGTTACTCTTGAAGTAACTATTTCTTTTTTTCTACTTCTAAAATTCTAATTCACCAAGAGCTTAACTTAACAACTCTTCTCAACTAAGCATATGGACAGGACTTGATGTTAGTGTGCTACAGGCCTTTATTCCTTTACACAAGATGAAGATGGCCAATTGCATGTGGAGTCACAATGTCATATAATACGTATAAGCAGTTAAGCACCATAGCTACATTAGGGGCAATTCATCAAGCAATGGTACATTTGGTGGAACTTTTAAAAAAAATATTTTTAAATTTGTAACCAAAATTGCTATTTAGTTTTGCCATTGTCTGAACAAGACACTTGATAGGCATATCCAAATTCACGCAAAAGAGTGTATTGTTGTTGGCATAAAGTGTTTATTTTCACAAGTAGAATTACGGCCAATTATCACTTTCATACTAGACTACTCTTGAGAAAATTTATGATACTTAAAAGATGTTGGTTTTGCAGTGGGCTAATTTATGAGAAAATTAGCAACTTTTTGGTATTTTTTGTAGTTGGCTTAGAAGATACTTAAAGATGTTGGTTTTGTGTGTACATGTTTGAGTATTTTTTTAGCTGAACTGTGGTCATATATGTGATATTTTATTAACATTATGAAAATGTCTAATGAATTTGTATTTTCTGTGTAATTTCTTAACATTACGTACATGAAATGCAATCACCTAGAATACCTGACACTTTGACAGTCTTTCCTCTCAAGTAATTGATGATTCAAAATAACATAGGAAGTATACCGTTAAAACTTCAACATGATTAAAGAACTTGAACAATAGAGAAAGAAGATTCACAAAATGATGTAGGAAAATTTCTAGAAACAGAGCTCTGTAAAATGAAAACTGTAATTGATTTTATGTACAACATCTGTTTATGCTCTTTTTGTTCATTCAAAACGCAGGCATTTCACTCAATGAAGTCAGCCTTTTCCTTGCTTTGAATGTGTCATTTAGAGCCTTCTTAACTGTGTTCTTCTTCTTCCTCACTTTTGGCTTTTTTAATATGATAAGTGTAATTTTTACATGATTTTTATTATCCTCTTATTTATTAAAATTGTTAGTTTTCCTTTATTTCTTTTGATTTGATTTGATTTTTTTTATTTATATTTATCTATTCATTTGTGCTTTGAAGGAATGAGAAGAGCAAGGAATCAAAGGAATTTTGTACAAAATCCAAGTCCAATTCGGATTAGGATTCCAGCCTGCACATCAGTTAGTATTTTCAGCATAACTTTGGGCTCAGATATCCAATCGAGATGATTCAAGTTGGGCTGGAAAGTTAACTTAAAGGGCTACAACTTTGTAGTTTACCAAAAGTCCGAATTCTGAGGTTAAATGGGCCAAAATCGTCGGTTAAGTGAAGCCTAAAAATCTGGGATTTTCTCCAAACGGGAATAGGATTCCTTGACCTATTTAAAGGCTCTTTAGGGTAAAAAGAAAAAAAAGAGGAGAGAAAACCTGAGAGGAAAAGGGGGCTGCCACATTGAAGATTTTTCTTTTAGGAGTCTTTCTGAAGAGGAGGATCTAAGGGCAAAGGCGAGAGCTTCATGTTGATCAACCATCAGATGAAAGACATAAGTTTTATTTGTTTTCTTTTCAGTTTTATTATGAACTAAATTTTATTTTCTAGAGCGTTGATGTAGTCTAGCAATGAACACACAATTTATATTCTGAATTATTTTATTTTTAATATTTCCATGATTGAGTGTTTAATTCTTATTCTTAATGCTTACTATTTTTTTACAAATTATGGTTTGATCAATTGAATTACAATGAGACCGAGAGGTGATTTGTTATTTTAGTTCTAGAATTAAACACCATTAGTTGAGCGAAAGTAGAGATGCTTTACCACGACTAGTGTGATTTTTCAAAAAATTCAAAGTACGTAATGAGTCTCCAATTAATTAAATTCACATAGAGATATGGAATTGTTAGTTTAAGATATTTTTAATATTATTCGAGAGAAGATATTGAATACTTAAGGAATTTTTAATCATCAACGGGAGATTATTAGAATTTAATAATTAGGAAGAATAAATTGTGTGGGATTTGTTAGGTGAAATCAACTGCTCTAGATCCATTCTTATCATATTTTTACACTTTTAGATTTTACGCTTTGTTAATTTTTTTATTCATAGATTTATTTTTATTAAATAGTTTAATTTAATTCAAATAGTAGAACGTTCCATCTATTTTTGATTTTCCAAATAGTACTTAATTTAGTAAATTTCGGTATTCAATAACATAGTTAATCCCTGTGGGTTTGACATTCGTTTTCTAAAAACACTTTACTACTTGTTACGATTCTGTGCGCTTGCAGATTATTTTACACGAACAAGTTTTTGGCACCATTGCCGGGGATTAACTATTTGTTATTGATATTGATACTAGCTAGATATTTACTACTTTGGATTTTATTTTATTTAATAAAAAAAAAATTTAGGTGCATCTGAGTTTGTTTTCTTTCTTTTCAGGAAGTAGAAGTGCATGCCCCGATCTAAACCATTAGACCATACAATCTTTGATCCTGAAATTGAAAGAACCTTACGTCAGCTCAAGAAGGAAAAGAAGAAAGAGGCCAACACATCTCTATCTAAGATGGCCGATCAAGAGCAAAAGGCGTTAAGGGATTATGCTATGCCCTCGGTAAATGGAGCTACATCGAGCATAAGGAGGCCAGCCATACAAGCCAATAATTTTGAGATCAAGCCGGCCATCATTCAGATGATACAGCAGACTGTCCAGTTCGGGGGGCTGTCACAAGAGGATCCTAATGTCCATATTGCAAATTTCTTGGAAATTTGTGATACTTTTAAACATAACGGAGTGACAGATGATGCGATTCGATTAAGGCTTTTTCCCTTCTCACTTAGGGATAAAGCAAAAGTTTGGTTGAATTCTTTGCCACCTGGCATCATTACTACATGGAAGGAGTTGGCACAAAAATTTTTAGCAAAATATTTCCCTCCCGCGAAGACAGCAAAGCTAAGGAATGATATCACCACGTTCATCCAATTTGAGGGTGAATCATTATATGAAGCATGGGAGAGGTACAAAGAATTATTGCGAAGGTGTCCTCATCATGACCTTCTAGCATGGCTTCAAGTGCAAACATTCTACAATGGTCTAGGAGCTACAAACAGGTCTATGGTTGATGCAGCAGCTGGTGGAGCTTTAATGAGTAAAACTCATGAGGCAGCCTATGAACTTCTAGAAGAATTGGCATCCAACAATTATCAATGGCCTACAGAAAGAGCAATGCCAAGAAAGGCAGCTGGAGTTTTAGAACTTGATTCTATTACCTCATTGGCGGCACAAATGGCAACTTTGTCTCAATAACTAGGTAAAATGAATGTTAATGCTATTCAAACTAATGTTGTTTGTGATCATTGTGTAGGAAATCATTCAAGTGTCGACTGCCAAGTGGGAAATCCTTTTGCCCAATCGAGTTATGGACAGACAAATTACGTGTCAAATTTTCAACGTCAAAATAATCCATACTCGAACACGTACAATACTGGATGGAGGAATCACCCCAACTTCTCATGGAGCAATAACCAAGGGCAAGCTAAACCACCTCAGCAATTTCCACAGCAAGAGAAGAAGCCGACACTTGAGGACATGTTCATGTAGTACATGCAGAAGACAGATGTGGCGATCCAAAACCACTCCGCTTCAATCCACAATCTTGAGGTG
Source organism: Quercus cerris (assembly GCA_963669245.1). Classification (NCBI taxonomy): domain Eukaryota; kingdom Viridiplantae; phylum Streptophyta; class Magnoliopsida; order Fagales; family Fagaceae; genus Quercus; species Quercus cerris. The sequence continues at coordinate 85,099,848 of OY770007.1, forward strand.
CAAATCGGTCAGCTCTCAAGCATGCTCACAGAGAGGACTGCAGGAACTTTGCCAAGCAACACTGTCACCAATCCAAAAGAACATGTAAAGGCAATATCATTGAGAAGTGGGCGAACGTATGAGGAGCCAAAAGTAACAAATGCCAAACAAGATAAACTTGTGGATAATGAGGAGTCAAAGATGAAGGAAGTCGAGTCAGAGATGAAAGAAATGGAGCAAGCTGAGAAAACTAAGGAGAATGAAAGAGCTTCAAAATACAAAAAATCCAGGGAAGTTACTTTTGAGACTTATTCTCCTTCAATTTATGATCCACCAATTCCTTTTCCGCAAAGATTAAGAAAAAACAATGTGGATGATCAGTTTTCTAAATTTCTAAGTATATTTAAGCAATTGCATATTAATATTCCTCTCATTGAAGCTTTAAAACAAATGCCTAAATATGCTAAATTTTTGAAGGATATTATATCAAAGAAGCGGAAACTGGAGGAGCATGAAACAGTAATGTTGATAGAGGAGAGTAGTGCAATCTTACAAAAGAAGCTGCCACCTAAACTGAAAGATCCAGGGAGTTTCACTATCCTTTGCACTATAGGACAATCTTATTTTGATAGAGCTTTATGTGATTTAGGGGCAAGTATTAATCTAATGCCTCTCTCTGTTTTCAGGAAATTAGGTCTTGGAGAAGTAAAGCCGACTACTATCTCTTTACAATTGGCGGATAGATCCATTAAATATCCAAGAGGAGTCATTGAGAACGTATTAGTAAAAGTTGACAAGTTCATCTTCCCGGCTGACTTCATTGTCCTTGATATGGATGAGGACGAGGAGATTCCTTTGATATTGGGTCGACCTTTCCTTGCGACTGGGAGAACCTTAATTGATGTCCAGCAAGGAAAACTTGTTTTGAGGGTCGGAGAGGATGAGGTCACTTTTAATGTATTCAAGTCTATGGAATTTCCTTCCGAGACACATTCTTGTTTTCAAATAAGTGACCGAGACATGATCATGGCCGATGAGACTTGTGCAATTGATTTTCAAAAGTTACCACTTGAGGTATGTCTTACTCGCTCTACACTTGTTAAATTCAATAATGAAGAGGTTAAAGAGTGTGAAAGATATTTGGAGGCTACACCACTCTTTCCTCCTTCAATGCAACCAAAAGTGGAAGACCTAAAATCATGTCAACCAACATCTCCACCAGAGGAACCTCCTAAACTTGAGCTCAAACCGCTTCCATCAAATTTAAGGTACGCTTTCTTAGGCCAAGACTCTACTTTGCCAATTATTATTAACAGTTCTTTGAGTGATGTAGAGGAGGAAAAGTTGCTAAGAATCTTGCGGGAACACAAAATGGCTTTGGGTTGGACCATCTCTGACATCAAAGGAATTAGTCCTTCAATTTGCACACATAGGATTTTAATGGAGGATAACGTCTAGCTACAGACGTTAAATAAAGCGCTTTTGGGAGGCAACCCAAGTTTTTTATTTTTATGTTTATGTTTTTATTTTTTCTTTATCTTATTTTTTTTTTCTTTTTTTCTTTTTTTCTTTTTCTTTCATTTTGTAGGAATAAAGAGACCAAAGAAATCTTCAATGGGTACATGGTTGCACCTCAAGGAAAAATATTCAATTAAAAATCAGGGGAGCATCTCTTCTCCTTTCTCATTCTTTTAATTACTTTTTCTTCCTTTTTCCCATTGAGGACAATGTGAAATTTAAGTTTGGGGGAAGGAAATTTATATTATTTTTAATATTTCAAAAAAAAAAAATGCCTATGATAAGATTATGGTTGAATTTTCTTATAATTTTTAGGAATCATTCTCATTGCCTAAGTCCAGTCGTTAATTCTTTACTTGATCTTGTTTAATTTGATATGATCATTAATCATTGTGCATACCTAGAGAAATTTTATGTGAATTTTGTAAATTTGGATGATCTCTACTTATTCTAGAACTTGTTGAATTACTCTCATGGAGAAATCTTATACAGAATGTTACTTGGGAAGTGATTTAGGCATTCTTTGAATCAATTGAGCCTTTCAAGCTTACCTCTTTATTATCTTTATCCCTAGTTAACCAATTGACCTATTCTTACACTGGGTTGAAGAAAAGAGAAGATATATGAGTGTTTGGAAAAAAAAAAAAAAAAAGGAAGAGGAAGAAGAAGAAGAAAATTGTACAAAGTTCCATTTACTCCAATGTTTTGAGTTGCTTAGTAATTAGGCGTATTCATTACCAATGTTTACTCTTACGTCAAATCGTAACTTGAAATATGAGTATGCAAAAGCACTTCAAGTTTGTGACTTGTTGAGTAACTGGGTGCATCCATCACAAATGCCTGCATTCACGTCAAAAGATAAGTGACGACTTGAAGTAAGAAAAAAACAAAAAAAAAAAATTTGATGAAGAGAGGTATTTTGAGATATTCAAAGGACTGAGAAAAAGTTATATTTTAGAAGTGAGAATGCTCTATTTGCTTGAACTTTATCTTTTCTTTATAGCCCTCACCATAGCCATACATCACAAGCCTAATAAAGACCTTTTGATCCTGGGTAATATTTTGTTTTGTATTAGTGGAGAGTGATTTAAAAAGCAAGTTTATGGAATTTTTAGAGATCTGTACTTATTTACTTGTTTGCATAAAACTATCCGGGAAGCTAATGATGAAGTGAGAATGATAATGCGATGGAGTTGAGTTTTGAATTAACTTTTGGACTTGATTAATTTGGAATGATTCCTTTGAATTATAAGCTTTATGCAGATCTTTGAGGCCAGAAAAATTTTATTTATTTATTTTCTCTTTTCTCTTTTTGCTCGAGGACTAGCAAAGTTTAAGTTTGGGGGAATTTGATAAGTGTAATTTTTACATGATTTTTATTATCCTCTTATTTATTAAAATTGTTAGTTTTCCTTTATTTCTTTTGATTTGATTTGATTTTTTTTATTTATATTTATCTATTCATTTGTGCTTTGAAGGAATGAGAAGAGCAAGGAATCAAAGGAATTTTGTACAAAATCCAAGTCCAATTCGGATTAGGATTCCAGCCTGCACATCAGTTAGTATTTTCAGCATAACTTTGGGCTCAGATATCCAATCGAGATGATTCAAGTTGGGCTGGAAAGTTAACTTAAAAGGCTACAACTTTGTAGTTTACCAAAAGTCCGAATTCTGAGGTTAAATGGGCCAAAATCGTCGGTTAAGTGAAGCCTAAAAATCTGGGATTTTCTCCAAACGGGAATAGGATTCCTTGACCTATTTAAAGGCTCTTTAGGGTAAAAAGAAAAAAAAGAGGAGAGAAAACCTGAGAGAAAAAGGGGGCTGCCGCATTGAAGATTTTTCTTTTAGGAGTCTTTCTGAAGAGGAGGATCTAAGGGCAAAGGCGAGAGCTTCATGTTGATCAACCATCAGATGAAAGACATAAGTTTTATTTGTTTTCTTTTCAGTTTTATTATGAACTAAATTTTATTTTCTAGAGCGTTGATGTAGTCTAGCAATGAACACACAATTTATATTCTGAATTATTTTATTTATAATATTTCCATGATTGAGTGTTTAATTCTTATTCTTAATGCTTACTATTTTTTTACGAATTATGGTTTGATCAATTGAATTACAATGAGACCGAGAGGTGATTTGTTATTTTAGTTCTAGAATTAAACACCATTAGTTGAGCGAAAGTAGAGATGCTTTACCGCGACTAGTGTGATTTTTCAAAAAATTCAAAGTACGTAATGAGTCTCCAATTAATTAAATTCACATAGAGATATGGAATTGTTAGTTTAAGATATTTTTAATATTATTCGAGAGAAGATATTGAATACTTAAGGAATTTTTAATCATCAACGGGAGATTATTAGAATTTAATAATTAGGAAGAATAAATTGTGTGGGATTTGTTAGGTGAAATCAACTGCTCTAGATCCATTCTTATCATATTTTTACACTTTTAGATTTTACGCTTTGTTAATTTTTTTATTCATAGATTTATTTTTATTAAATAGTTTAATTTAATTCAAATAGTAGAACGTTCCATCTATTTTCGATTTTCCAAATAGTACTTAATTTAGTAAATTTCGGTATTCAATAACATAGTTAATCCCTGTGGGTTCGACATTCGTTTTCTAAAAACACTTTACTACTTGTTACGATTCTGTGCGCTTGCAGATTATTTTACACGAACACAATACTGCTCTGTTCTCAATAATCTTCATACCCTTCTTCTTAACATATACCAAGGATTGATGAAACCTACAGGCAATATCCAAAAAATGCCAATCCTTCATATTATAAACTTCTCCATTATTTCCAACTGGTTGAACTATAATAATTAAGTAAAACAAAGAGCTCGTATTTGAAAGCCAAATTGAACATTCACAGTATCTTACATCTGATTCTATGCATCCTCAAGCCAATATAATTAACCTTATAACTGACAAAGCTCTAAGCTTTAAGGTGAATTAGTGCATTCATGCATGCTTACTAGCTAAAATTGTCAAAATTTTCCTTTTTCTTTATCCCCTAACTGATACAAAATCAGATTGAACATCTGCAAACGACTAAATCAAAAGTTATGATAACTTAACAAATTAGAAGATGAGGCATAATAGAAGGAGAGTTTTTCCTAGTATATGCATAAACACCGATGATTCTTCCTCCCTTGTCATTATTTTTCATAATAATACAAGGCTAATGGTACTAGGTGCTTAAAAAATCACTCATGCCTTTCTTTTATGTTGTCATTTTCATGTCTTCTTTCTTAACTTATGCAAAGCATATGGAGTATTTTCCAATAATTAATTCTTCACTCATCCTTTATCTTAAACTAGCTTTGCTTCTACCGTTTATTCTCAAAAAAACTTATCTTTGCTTATGGTTTTCCTTTTTGTGTTTTTTATCCTAGTCTCAAGAAACTTGGGCATGGTATCAAAAATATAACTCATAAATCCCATTGCTTTTAGAACAAATTCAGATAAAAACAATCCATAACTGTTTTTACACCCACTGATGTGGGTGTTTTTTTACTTAAAATGTGTAAAATTTGCATTGTATATGTATTTTAGAAGACTTTAAATGAGCTGATGTGAATGCTCTTATGTAGATAAATAAAATTCAATCCATCTACTAGTAGAAAAACCCAAAATACCATTCAAATTATTTTACATTACATAGATTAATAAAAAACATTGGGGGGAAGGGGGGTGGTTTGTGATAAATATGATATTCTGTTCAATTTCCTCGTTAAATCTTAATCGTGTTAATGCTTTGATGCACGTGCTTTTCCCACACCACCTACACTATATGCTAGGACAACATTTTGAATAACGCCAGATCATAAATAATTACATAACTTTTAGTACAACTCATTATACGTGACTAGTTGTGAGTGATGAAGAAGGAGTTATGGGTCTATAACTCTTAACTTTCACGTTCATTTATCTGTACCTTGTCTCGTAGGTGCATCAACTTCATCATCCCTCACAACATGGGCCACCACTTCATTCAACATGTTCGTAGTCAAGGTTGCAATCCTCCTTGCGTAGTCACGCTCCTCAATGGCAACTTCCAACTGATACCTTAACATTGTGTTTGTAATGTCTCCACTGCAGTAGTTGGTTCCTTCGCTTGGAGAAGTGCCCGATGGAGTTGAGGTTGACATGTTCGGAGTTGCCCACGATGCGGATGCACCACCCTGCCCGTCCATACCATTACAATGCAAATACTCCATGTATGCAGCTTCTGCTTCCCTTCGATCTTTATATGATTTGTGATTAGCATTTGGGAACTTATGAACTTGTCTGCTCGCAGCTAGCCAACTGTCGTATATGCCTGGAATACGACCATTAAACACAACATAGGTACGTCCCATCTTCCTCCACAAACACGCAATTGTGGGAAGTTATTGCACCAGAATGGTGGATGCATACCATTCTGGTGTTCAAGACTGGGTTCTTAAAGAAAAAATGGCCACAGAACTCGATTATCAGAAAGACGAGTAACCAAATAACTCGACTTTTTCGTGATCGAGTTATAAGTAACTCGCTTTATCAATTATCGAGTTACTGGATTGCCATCCCATCAATAGATTCTATGACAGCAGTAACTCGATTACTTATTTGACGAGTTTTACTATAACTCGATTATCTAGATATCGAGTTACGTTGACCCCCTCATTATCAGACCCCATGCACGTGTCTGGCAATACATGTGCTTTAAACACCATTACATAGTGGGTTCTGAAAAAAGCAAGCCTACGAGCTGAACAAGTTTCAACTGACCATCTTCTTCCTCCGTATTGGATTCTCACCAACTGTCACAAATTATTGTTGTGGTCCCCTTGTCATTGTTGTGGCACATCTCTCCTCAAAAGGTATGTCTATTCTTACCAAAAACTGTGATTACACTTGGATTCTAGTGTTGGTATAAATGTCATTACCTTCAGCATTATGTATGTGTCACTGTGTATATATATATATATATATGTGTGTGGATGGATATACACACACACATGTTGCTATATATATCTATATATATGTATGTGTACATATATCTATATATAAACATATAGGTATTGTTGTTGTATATAATGTGTGCCATATTATACCATTTATTTTTGGTTGGATTTTGTTTGAAATTGCAAAACCTGTCAATACTCAATCAATTCATAATGCAAATTTCCCAAAAAATGAGCTATATATACCACATTACCAAAATCAATAACACATAAAATTGGTTCAATAACATGTGTGTGTATGTGTATGTGTGACACTGTACACACACACACACACACACACACACACACACATACACATATATATAGTAATGTATGTATAGAAACCTGAGAATATATATTTAAATAAACATTGTATGGTCACCCTATGATGATGATATATGCATTCATCGATAGGTATCAACTATGATGTAATGTGTGCAATAATTGGTTTAAATTGTATGGCTCTTTTAATTCTAAAAGGCTTCAGTGTGTGGGTTCTACAAAAAGAAAGCCTACGAGGTGAACAAGTTTTGCTGATTGTATTGGAATCAATGTTTGTGTACAAACGAATCAATGATTGCACTGAATACTTAGGATATGATAGTGCGTATGTAAAAGTTATATTGTCCGTTCACGTGCATACAGATTAATTACTGTTGCGTTACCATAACCCCCTATCTTCTGCATGATAACCACAATTATATGTCCTTATCCAGGTCTGCCATGGGTCGTCATTGCTTCTATGTTTACTATGATGGGGAGCAGTATTTCCATGACTTGCATGGGCTGTCCTATGGAGGCGAGTCAGTGAAGAAGAAGTTCATTCAGTTGAAATGCAAAACACACTTCAAAAAAATGAACCGGAAGATAATGGAAGCGCTAGGGTTGGACAAGGAGTCACATAAGATATCCATCGTGTACCGTGCTCCCCAGCTACTTGTGAATACTTAGGTTGTTTACAACTCAAATCCGTTGTGTGGCGACGCCGATGTTGACATGATGTGGGCAGTGATTAAGCGGACCCCCCAGTTCATAGCGTCCGACTTGTATGTAACTATTGAGCCTATTGGGTTCCATGATGGTGGAAATTCGCAACATGCCAGTGGGGTGGAAGAGCCACGCTCAGGATATCTTCACGTGCAACCTTCCTTTGCCGATGCCATGCCATTGCCCTACAATACTGAACCATGCAGTGCAGTTGACCATTTGGACAACACCGAACTGTTGGGTGCCACCCAGACACATGACGTGGGAGGGTCTACTCACGCATATGAACATGTCGAAGCCTATATGGACAAGGGAATTGATATTGATGCCAGCCGAGATGTGTACGAAGAGTTCATTGATACTGATGAACCGGTGGACGAAGCGGAGGTCTTAGATGGAACACAGCTGAAAGATAACGAGGAGGATTGCCCTATTACAGTGATTCTGGGATGGTTCACATCAAACACATGGGACAATATTAATGACCCATCACCTGCATTGGCTCCAGAAGAGCTTACAAGTTGGCACAAAGGTGACCAGCCGGCGAAGGGGATGCTATTCAATAATAAAGCCTCCGTTCAGTATGTGCTGACCCTTTACTCTGTGGAGCATAATAAGCAATACAAGGTCATCAAGTCTGACACCAATAGGCTAGTTGTGCAGTGCACACATGACGCATGTCCTTAGTCAATTCGGGCTATTTTCAGCAAAAAGCACAGGTTGTGGCTAATCAGTAAATGTACAGGTCCCCATAGTTGCACATCCCTCCAGGTAGTGACCGATGGACGGATGATGGATTCAAGGTTCATTTCTATTGCACTTGAGCAATATGTACGGGAAGACATAACCCGATCCATAAAGGACTTGCGTAGTATGTTGCATGCGAAGCACGGGCATGACGTAACTATGTACAAGGTTTGGGAAGCCAAACAGAAGGCAGTTGCGCATATTTACGGGGATTTTGATGAGTCGTACGCGGAATTGCCACGGTTTCTAGCAGCATTGGATGATGCAGATCCGGACACTGTAACTTTGCTAAAATGTGACCCCCGTGTCCCGGGGACTTGTATATTCAACTCCGTGTTTTGGGTGTTTGGTCCGTGTATTAGAGGGTTCAAGCATTGCAGGCCAGTGATAAGCATAGATGCAACGCACCTGTATGGCAAGTACAAAGGGAAGTTGTTGATAGCAATGGCAACAGATGGTAACAATGAGGTTTTTCCACTTGCGTTTGCCGTTGTTGAAAGTGAGAGCACAGAGACATGGGGATGGTTCTTGGCATGCCTGCTGAGCAGAGTTACGGATCGGACCAATTTGTGTATAATCTCCGATAGGCACTGTGGGATACAATCATGCTTTGATGACACCACTAGGGGCTATTTGCAAGCACCGTTAGCTCATCACCGGTATTGCATCCGCCATTTAGTAAGCAATGTTAACACTAACTTCAATAGCGTGGTGTTGAAGAACTTGGTATGGAAGGCAGCAACCGCAAACCAAGTTAGGAAGTTTGAAAACACCATGGATTATATCAAGAATGTCAATCCAGATGCGTACGACTATCTGAACGACGTAGGTTTCGAAAAGTGGACACTTGCACATGACCATGGGCACCGATATGGGGCAATGACAACAAACTTGTCAGAATGCTTAAATGGGGTGCTTAAGGGTGCACGTTGCTTGCCCATTACTGCAATGGTGAAGTTCACATTTTACAAAGTGAACTCGTACTTTGATGACCGCCGAAACAAAACCCTAGAGCAGTTGGAAAAGGGGCAAGAGTGGTGCAAATATGCCTACGACAAGTTCGAGGCAAATCAAGAGAAGGCAAAGCGCCATATGGTTAGAAGGATGAGTGCGCAACATCGCTTATATACAGTGGAGACACAGTCCTCACTACTGAGAACTGGTGGGGGAGCTCACACCCATAGGGTTTCTCTCATGGACAGGACATGCACGTGCGGGAAATGGGAAGCAAACAAGATCCCATGTTCACACTTGATAGCAGTTTGTGCCAAGTACAACCACGATGCAACGGAGTTTATGGATCGTTTCTACCGCGTGTCCGAACGGTATCAGAGTTACGAGCCGATATTCCAACCGTTGAAAGATAGGTTAGAATGGCCGGAGCCGGAAGAAAGGAGAAAAGTGATGCCGAACCCGCGGTTGATTCGAGAGAAAGGGCGCCCTAAGTCGACAAGAATCCGCAATGAGATGGATGACGAGGATAGGGAGTTGCCAACCTCGTTGTGGATTGAGAATGGACCAAAGTCCAAGTGTGGGTTGTGTCGCCAAGAGGGTCATAACCGTCGTAGATGTCCGACTCGGAACGTGGAATCAACAAGCTGGGGTTGTACATAGCAGGTAACAATTACAAGTCCTAGTAAGGAGGGGGGATATTTCATAAGATATTCTTATTTAGTGTTGTCAATTATTCTTACAAGTCATAGGTTATTCTCACAAGTCCTGCTAGTAATGTGTACATTGTAACCATGATAGTATGGTTTTCAAATATGAGTACAACATGCGGTATTGAGGTATTTTTTGTTGTACTTGTGCAGATATGGGATTTGTGGCAAAGGGGCAGTTGCTGTGGCAGTAGTTCAACTCAAATTTCTTCTTGTAAACTAAATATGACAAAACAACCTTTATATGTAAATGGCTGTACTTACATTGTCAACAACTTGGTTCAATGGTTTTATGGTAGATAATGGCTCCTTATTGCCATTGCAGATTGTCTGGATGATTTTCACTTCATGTGATTGGATAATGAAGTGATTTGGTTGGAATTGTATGGATGATTTGATTATAAAAGTATTTGGAACAATATGGATGAGTTGTTGACCAATGTGGTTGTGTACAGGTCCACCTTTATTATGACGAAAGTGGAAGGAAATTAGTATGGCTATGAACAGTGCTGGGTGAGTTGCACATAACTCGATTATTCAATAGCCGGGGTACGTGTAATATTCTTCTGGGTAGTTGGATTCCACTTGGACTGCATATGGACCAGTCCAAATATATGGGCTGGCTATGGAAGCCCAGCGCACATAACTCGATTACTGCAATGTCGAGTAATAATGAATAACCCGATTTCTCTATAATCGAGGTACTTGCAATGGCCCGCTGCACGTAACTCGATTATTGCTTAGCCGGGTTACGTGGAAGATTCTTCTGGATGGTTGGATTCCACTTGGACTGCATATGGATCAGTCCAATTGGACCCATATCAAATGGACCAAAATTGACTGAATAGACCGAAGTGATAAAAATTGGATCGAAATGGATCTAATTGGACCAAATCAACAAACTTGGACCGAAGTGGTTTGAAGCTTAACTCGATTCTTAAATAATCGAGTTTGGTGGAAGATTGTTTTGGACAGTTGGATTCCACTTGGACTGCATATGGATCAGTCCAAATGTATATGGGCTGGGTGTGGAAGCACAGCGCACGTAACTCGATTACTGCAAGATCGAGTAATAATGAGTAACCCGATTTCTGTATAATCGAGTTACTTGCAATGCCCCGCTGCACGTAACTCGATTATTGCATAGCTGGGTTACGTGGAAGATTCTTCTGGACGGTTGGATTCCACTTGGACTGCATATGGATCAGTCCAAATATATATGGGCTGAGTGTGGACGCCCAGCGCACGTAACTCGATTACTATAATATCGAGTAATAATTAATAACCGATTTCTGGATAATTGAGTTACTTGCAATGCCCCGCTGCACGTAACTCGATTATTGCATAGCCGGGTTACGTGGAAGATTTTTCTGGACGGTTGGATTCCACTTGGACTGAATATGGATCAATCCAAGGTGACCCATATCAAATGGACCAAAATTGACTGAATAGACCGAAGTGATAAAAATTGGATCGAAATGGATCTAATTGGACCAAATCAACAAACTTGGACTGAAGTGGTTTGAAACTTAACTCGATTCTTAAATAATCGAGTTAGGTGGAAGATTGTTCTGGACAGTTGGATTCCACTTGGATTGCATATGGATTAGTCCAAATATATATGGGCTGGGTGTGGAAGCCCAGCGCACGTAACTCGATTACTTTAATATCGAGTAATAATGAATAACCCGATTTCTCTATAATCGAGTTACTCGCAATGCCCCGCTGCACGTAACTCGATTATTGAATAGCCGGGTTACGTGGAAGATTCTTCTGGATGGTTGGATTCCACTTGGATTGCATATGGATCAGTCCAAGTGGACCCATATCAAATGGACCAAAATTGACTGAATAGACCGAAGTGATAAAAATTGGATCGAAATGGATCTAATTGGACCCAATCAACAAACTTGGACCGAAGTGGTTTAAAGCTTAACTCGATTATTGGCTAATCGAGTTACGTGGAAGATTCTTCTGGACAGTTGGATTTCACTTGGACTGCATCGGGATCAGTCCAAATATCTGGGCTCGGTGTGGCAGCCCAGTGCACATAACTCGGCTAACTAGTTATCGAGTACTGTTACAAGTAACTCGATATTTAAGGAATCGAGTTATGTGCAAGCCTATTCCCACATCATGGATTCCTTTCAGTTACAACGCACACGACATGGATTCGTTACAGTTACACTGCACTTAACTCGATTAATCAATAATCGAGTTATGTGGAATATTTAACACCATCGTTGGTACTCTGTTTCAGTACTCTCCAGTGCACAGTCTCTCAACAACAGTTACGAATTTGAGCGAAGAAACAGTTTGGAGAACACCAGAACGATGACTTCTCAATGGCAGAGAGACAATGTGGATGATCCTGCTCATCTTCCCACACACTTTTTCAAGATTATTATGCCTCAAACACTTCAAGAAGGAAAGCTTGTAAGTAAACTTCATTTCATTGCCGAGTTTGATTGTTGAAAATCATATGGGAATTAACGGCATCAGCTTTTATGTTTTTTAGTTGTGATTATTGAACAAATGTACATTTCTGGTTGACCAAATTCAAGAAAAATATGTGATAATGTTAATCCATGTTACATGTATAAAATCAATGATTATGTAATGCGGTGCACAGATGGGAACAAAATATCCCATCAGTGTTTATTTTATTTTCTGAATTACATGTTTCTGCCACATGAACTGGTTATGTGGATGATTTTGTTTCATCCGACAAGTATTATTGTAAAATAAATGTGAGGAAAATTACTGTTCCTGTAATGGTACTGATACTGACTGCACAACTCAAATTTTACTTGATTGATTGCATGTGTTTAGTTACAAAGCTTGCATTTATGTTGATGTTCGTCTTTTTACAGTGGATTCCAAAGAAGTTTATAAGGGAATATGGCAGTCATCTGTCAGATATGGCCAATCTTACGATTCCAAATGGTACAAAATGGAAAGTGAAGTTGACAAAGTCTGATGGGGAGGTTTGTTTTGGAAATGGCTGGTGTGAATTTGCAAGCTCTCATGCTCTAGCCCTAGGGCACTTCCTAGTGTTCAGATATGATGGAAATTCAGAATTTTCTGGACTCATATTTGACGCCACTGCAACAGAAATAGAGTATCCTGCAGCTGAACTCCAATATGGTACAGGGGAGAAACCACCAGTACCTCTACCTCAGAAGAAGGCAAAAACCAATCCATCAAGTTCTAAGGGGTCAAGGTTAGAGAAATCGAAAATGCCATTTGGGGTATATTTGACTAGGGGAGAGAGTTCAGGTATGCATCTTACAGTTCTGTAAGGAACTGGTTGATTTTGTAAGCCTGTTCACTATAAATTTCATGTGCATGACTTCATATTTCCATGTCATTTCAGGATCAGCTCATGGGGTTGCTGGTGTAGCTGAAACTCTTGTGAGAGCGAATGCTTTGAAATCTGAAAATCCCCTTTTCACGGTTACCATTCATCCATCATACATTAATGGCAAGGATCGTGCGGTAAGCTTTCCCAGCTGAACATATTGTTGGGTTTTAGGAATGCAACTCTCATTAACTTTGATTTTCCATAGATCAATTAGAAAGCATATAGCAGAGACTTGTTGATTTGCATCATTGTGTTAGTTCAAATAATATAATGTTTAGGTGGTAGAAAGACATCAATAGTACTGCCTGAAAACTGCATTTCATAATAATGTGTAACTCTTTTTTAATTGTATGTCCGATGACATTTTTTGTACAGAGTTTACCCCATGGCATTATCAACTACTTACCAAGAGAAGGCTTTACCAAGGACTACACCACCAAAGGAAGTACATTCACTGTGAAGCTCGAGGTTGTGGACCGACTATGGCCTGTGAAGTTATACATTTATGAAGGAAAATACACATCCTGTGTCGTATCTGCTGGTTGGGCTACATTTGCGAGGGACAATGCATTGCAATTAGGAGATGTGTGTGTATTTGAAGTGATTATGAGGGACGAAGTTGTGTTCAAAGTCCACATTTTCAGATGCCCTCATTAGGTGGTTACTAACTTTGCATTGACAATAAAAGCTTGGATATGTACTGTTCTGGACTATGTTTCAGCAGAACAAATGTCAAGACTTGTGAACTTGTTGGGTTGTTAGTATTTACCAGTGTTTATGTATAGACTGGATGGCTGATTTATGTGTTGGTATTTTTGAGTTATGATCTATAGTGGTTGAGTTGTTTTGTGTGATTTGTGTGTTGGTATTTATGATCTATTTACTGTTGAATCCTGTTATGATTTGATATCGGTTGTTCTATATTATGATTTCTTAATACATGCAAATATGCAATTAGTGAAGTTTAATGGCTCTTGCATAAACTGTAAACTTGATTGCAAAGTGATGGAAACCAAAATCAATTGGATGAGAACTTGAACTAGACTTGCATTAAAATTAAGAATTAAAGCTGGAATTACAGAGAAACTGGAGAAACAAAGTTTCTGTCCAGGTCTGAAACAAAGTTCAATTCAAATCAAAAACTGGTTGTACTCTTACATAGCTATCCTATATTCTTTAATTATTAGGAAATAAAGTAGCCAATAGTTACATAAGTTAAAGCTGTAATCAATAGTTACATAAAGTAGCCAATAGTAGCAAATGGTCTGAATTGGACAGAAGCGGACTGAATTCACCGAAGTGGACCTAATAGAGTGAAGTGGACAAAAGGACCAAATCATTTGGGACCTAAGAGACCAAAGTGGACGAAATGGAGCAAAAGGACCTCATGGACTAAAGTGTACCTAAGGGACGGAAGTGGACCAAAATGGACCATAAAGAGCGAATGTAAGGTGGTGGACTTCTGGACCAAATGGACTAAAGTAGACCTTTGGGACTGAAGTGGACCTCACTGGACCAATTCTATTTGCTGCAAGACCAAAGTGGACTGAATGGACCCATATGAACCAAATGGACCAAACTTGACTGAATGGACCGAAGTGCTGTAAATTGGACCGATGTGGTTTGACGGGACTAAAAGGAGTGGTATGCTGCACAGAACTCGATTCTGGAATAATCGAGTTATGTGGAAAACCCTTATGGACAGTTGGAATCTTGTTGGACTGCATCTGGATCAGTCCAAATAAGTGGGCTGGGCTTGGTTGGGGGACAGCACATAACTCGATTTACATATTATCGAGTATAAAGGTAACTCGACTTTTCTGTAATCGAGATACGTGATTACCCACATTTATTAACGCTCCCTCTGTTCTGCAGAATGTGCAGCAGTCCAAAATTACATCTGAGCTTGCTCGTAGCTGCATCCGCTAGAATCGACAATTTTTCCGCTGAAAATCTTCGAAGGTCTTACATGGTAAGACTCGTTTAACTATTATTGTCTTTAAAATTACACATTGGTGATGCGTTAATCATATATTCATTTTTGGATGATGCTTCAAACTTCAATGTCTATGTACATTGGGATGAAATAGGGTGTTTCTCCAGTCAACTGGTTTGTTGTTAGTAACGTTACTTGCTTATCTCTTAGGTTGTCTTCAACTAGTCTCCTTCCACAAAATGAACTTGCCAGGGGCTCCATATGTGTGTGGTAGTCCTTATGCTGTTTCTATGTCTTAGTTGGTACATTGTGCAATTTAAGGTTGTTTGTACAAGTTGGTGAAACTTACTACATGTAGCTACGAATTTCGAAAATGTTTTAGGTCTTACATCCACTTGTATGTTTCCTGTAGAGTATTATTGCTGTTAGAATGCTTGCTATTGGTGCGTGACATTATTGATCATTTTGAAAAAATTCAATATGTTAACAAATTGCATGTTCGCTCTTTGTGTTAAACTGAAGTTTATATACCATAGGTCAGAGATCTTCAAATTATTGAGTCGGTGCGAAATGCATTACAAATATTTCACCAACTAAACAACATGTTGGTAAGAATATTGTTTTTTCAGTGTATTGTTGTAAACTGCTCTAGTTGGTACATTGTATGGATGATTTTCTACACATGGCAGTACGTTATTCTATGGTTTTTCTTCTCTGCTTCAAAGAAAAAAATCTTCATTGTCTATGTAGATTGTGATGAAATGATATGTTTGGCTATGAAAATATGAATGGGTTAGGTAGTAGGAATGTTGTGTTTATCTCTTCGAAATGTAGATTTTGGTTATGTTTTGTTGATGCCTGATCGTGTTTCCACTACTGACCATCAATTAGTTATGGCTCCGAAGAGGGTGTAAGAGAGGAAAATCCAAAGCTGCATCCAAGCCTAAAGTGGTGTTTGATCAATTAAGGTTCAACAAGCCTGAAAATAAGCAAACCTTTGAAACCATGATTAAGCATAGGCGTATTTGGGGAGAAAGGCAAATCAATCTACATGAATTGCATCCTTATGTCTATGAGAAGCTACAGTCTAGGCATTGGCTGTCCCTGTGTACAAACATAGAACCCCCTCTAGCTGAATTGATTAGAGAATTCTATTCGAATCTCTCGGTGCATGAGGAGTGCGGTGGTCACACAGTGGCATCGTGGATACGTGGTGAACCATTTACAATAACTAGGGCCATCGTATCTGCAGCTCTTGATGTACCTAGAATTCGCACACCTACTTATCCATACTCTGTGTCTCCTCGTATTGATGATGTTATGAATGTTCTTTGTGGACGATCAGTCACTCGGGTTTCTAACCGAAGTATTAGCTCGAGTGAGTTAACTGAGCTTAATTATATCTTCTTTAGGATAGCTTGTCACAACATTTTTCCTATCTCTCATATCCATACAATCCCTATAGACAGGTGTTTCTTTCTTTACGCCCTCATCACCGATAGTTCCATTTGTTTTCCTTCCCTTTTCATTGAAACCATTGTGGAGGTGCGTAGGAGCAAGTATAAGAGGCATGGTCTATTCTTTCCAGTT
This sequence comes from Quercus cerris, assembly GCA_963669245.1. Lineage (NCBI taxonomy): Eukaryota > Viridiplantae > Streptophyta > Magnoliopsida > Fagales > Fagaceae > Quercus > Quercus cerris. The sequence goes on from OY770007.1 coordinate 85,116,622, forward strand.
CTCATCCATAGGGTCCTCAAATATTTAGGATTACGGAACTTTCCTTCCCAAGAGGTGGTTCACATCCAAGCCCCCATAGGAACCAATTTTCTGAAGCAGCGAAGTGCCCAAAAGAAGTTTGCCGAACCCAGTGTTGGTTCACCCAAGAGACCACGAGTACAGTCTACTACTGGAGATGATGTTCCATATGAGGACATGCATGGAGATCCCACAGCTGCTGTTGTCGAGGATGGTGATGATGAGGTAGATGTTGACACTACCGCTGCAGCGCAAACAGGCCCTCCTCCTCCCTCTCTTCGTGCTATAATGGAGACCATTATGACGACTTAAGCAACCCATGGGCAGGTTTTATATGGTCTTCTTGGTGACATTGCAGCTCTGCAGGCAGACGTAGCTGACTTTAGACGTCAGGTTCCACCTTCTCCATCATCTGACTCTTCATGATTGCCATTGGCCATTGTACCCAAGGGGGGGCTTCCTTTTTAGTACTTGTTGTAGCATATTTGGAGAATTGTATTCACACCAACTATGATGTGGCTTTCAGCCAATTGTATATTTTGTTATTTTAGTGGCAGCTTTGAAGAACATCATATGGTGGAAAGTAATGTTATTTTGTGGACATGATGGTTAGTTTCATGCTCATCGTTACTGTTATTAGTATTATTGAAATGGTTGTAACTGTAACAATTGTTTATGTTATTATATGATTCTATATAATATAAAGGAGATCCGAATATGTAAATAAGAATTATTTCATAATTCTATACGGCGCTCACGTGTTATTACATTATAGTAATTAGTAATACAAATTGAAGGTTTGTGAAAGCACAATTGGTTTATAGGGTTTGATATTGCCGATGAACCACGTAGGAGATTTTCCTTGGCGCAATGGCTTAACCTATATATTGACTTCAGGCAATTGTTTTTATTGGAGGTTTTGCTTTTCAGTTATGAATTTTAGAGAGGGTAATTGGATATGGTTGTTGCTCTTAAATTAGCAGTTATATTATTCTGAATTTGATCCCCGTTTGGACTATACCTCATGCATCATATTTTTATTACAACATTTATTGATGAAACCTTGCAGTGCAGACTCATCCAAAAAGAAGTGATTGCAGTCCAGCCATGACATCATGACTTGGACTGCATTAGATCTAACGGTTTTCTTTTTAATCAAATATGGAGGGTATTGATTTCGCGCTACTGCAATGAAGTATACGAATGGTAATTTTATAGAATGTTAATCTTCATTGTGTTGTTCAATCGCACGGGTTAGTCGCCAGTGATAGTCATAATAAGTACAATAGCAATAATAACTACAATGGGCGCCAAGTCATTCCCAAACAAACAAAAAAAAATAGAGTGAGAGTGATGTTGACCAATCACACACACAGTCCTCGCTGTGTCACATCAATTGGCTACGATTAGAACAGATATTTCAGTGTTTCGGGCTGTGGGGCTGCATAATTTCTAAGAGTGATGCGTTTAACCTCTAAATGTTTAATGACCAAAGATAATAAACACTGTGAAGTTTACACACCGTGATGTGTAAACACCTTCAAAATGACCAAAGATAATAAACGCTGTGATGTTCAGGATACGTTTTGTGAAAGTCCAAACACAGGTAAAGTCATTAATATAGTGTAATTTCAGCGTATGTCGCTATACGCAATTAATATAGAAAAGTTTCAAGAAGACCAAGTTCGAACTTTGAGGGCACGTCACCAGCCCGCTGCTGTAGCACCAACTCTAGTCATATCAAATTCCTTCAATCGCAGCACATGCGCCAACAGATGATGTTGTTTCTATTGTCATGTTCGCAATTCTACATGTGCTGCTTAATAGCTCGGCACTGTTTCACACCCACACTCACGTGGATACACAATTGTGGAATTGGATGCACAGATGTCCCATTTACATCTAATAATGTTGCAACTATTTCCCACGTTTGATGTGACATTGGAAACCTTTAAAATCCTGTTGATATAATGTTTTTCCAGCCTGTATTGACATGACAAGCCCTAATAACTGACATTGTAATGCTTGGACGATGACATTACATTATAAATGCAACACAATAATGATCTTCTTTCTACCCTGCTAACTTCGTACATTGATTAAGCTATGCATCGCAACGCCTCAACATCAAATTGTTCAATGCGAAACAAGTTTCAATCTACTTCAACAAATGAATCATCACAAGTTCCAACAGATCAACAACTACAGATATACACAGACCACTATGGAGGGAAATGGTTTGGAAAGAAGAGAGATTTCGTTAATATGCCAATATACACGTATGAGAGTCTTGGAAGCGTCGGGCACATCATGGTCGGCAAACCTACAAAACTAAGTACAGATACCACCGCAATAGAGTTCACTGTAGCAGAACCACCATGGTCAACCCTACATGAGAAGAGGTGTGAGTTAGAGGTGTATTGTCGATGGCACGGGATACGAGTTCCTAAGGCACGCTCAGCCGAGTTACCTAGAGATGAACCTGCCAACATACTTGCTCGTCTTGAACAAGAGAACAATCAAATGCAAAGGCGACTAGACCGTTTTCATGCAATCCAAAAAGCTAGGAAGCATCTAAAGGGGAAGTCACAAGAGCGAGCCATTAAGTCTATTAATGAAATTACTGCGTTAGATGATGAAAGAGATATTTCAGACTTCTCAGATTCAAGCAATGATGATTTCCAAAAATTTCTACCTACAAACATTAGACGTTGTTGTTAATATCTACACATTCTGTGCAATACAAAATGCTGTTGTTAATGTTTGACAAATGATGATTATATACGTTCAACTTTTTCAACTCTACAGATTAATTGTTCATTAGTTTTGGCTAAGTAAAAGTAAAGTTATTTCTCTTATTTTCCCAGCTGTTCTTTGTTGCTGCATATGATTATTGTGATTTGGTTGGACAATGTCCTCTGCGTTCTAATGTATGAAAAACCTTAGATATGTTCATGTTTCCAATGTTCTGCCTATGTAACTTGAAATGTTACACACATAACACTCATCACCCAAATTAGATTTATTGCACATTGCTTGTAGGAAAATTTAATAGATTCAATATATACAGACTCATCCAAACCACACAGACCAACCACACATATGATGAAATAATACGAATAATTCATTTATATGAGTTGATTAAGTCGTTGTATCATATACACGTATTTGTGTATCTTATTTCTGCTAGTATACTACTTTATATAAATACATTACATACAGACTCATCCAAACAAAACTAACCACTCACTCACTAAAAATCCATATGGCTCACACAAGGTCATCATTACGATGATATTTGGCTTACTTAGGAATAGGCCAAATGCCTAAAAGCCTACTTAGCCTCTAAAATGTTTCATTCAAGTTATTGGTTTGTTGTAGTATTGCTCCAAAGCCCCCTAATGTTGCAATTGTGATGATCAAAAGTCACTGATGTAAACCTTGGAAGCATAATTGCACTCATGTAATTTTACATTCATGTTGAGAAAATGTAACTACATCTTGTACTCACAAAGACTCGCTGGAAAGTTTGTAAGGGAATATGGGGGTAAAACTCTCCAGTGTTGCTACACTCATTACTCATAATAGTAGCATTTGGCAAGTGAGGTTGGAGAATGCTAACATACATTGGTTGGAATTGTTCAGCCAATTCATGTTCGCAGTTCTGCATGTGCTGCTCAATAGCTCGTCACTGTTGAACCCTGTTAAGTCATATCATCAATGCTCATGTGAAAACACAGATATGCACTGTTTTCAATGCACTGTTTTCACTGATGCAGGGGATCCCTCAAAAGTGTAGGCAAAATTTTAGGGGTAAGCTATCCACCATTGCTACATTGATGTTTTCAATTCTGCATATCATGCTCAACAGCTCCGTACTATTGAACCCTGACCACACGTACCCATCCCCACTCACGTGAATACATGGATGTGCAACCCTTTGCAATGCACCATTTTGTAGGAGGCAGAGCATCCCTAAATTGGTTCATTATAATTTTGGGGGTGAGCTGTCCACCATTGCTACACTGATGTTCGCAGTACTGCATGTGCTGCTCAATAGCTTCGCACTGTTAAACCCTATCCAGTCATATCACGTACACGCATGTCAATACACAGATATGCATCCATTTGCAATGCACCGTTTCCAAGGATGCATAGCATCCCTGAAAAGTTTATAATACATTTAACACAGCTCGGCACTGTCTAGTCAAGTCATGTCAGATGAAGCACAGGAATGCTGAATAGTCTCCACCAAGACATACCAATATAAACATAAACATCACTAGTTTAAAATTTAAACAGGTTATCCTAGTACGAACTCTGATGGTCAACCAGGAATACAATATTGAGACACTAAGCACAATAGGCTTCCTCTCAATCACCTCGAAGACACAAACATCTCCTTGTTCTAAATTATTGTCTTTCGAAAATGCACCCCATCCCTTCCCGAATCTCGTTGCTGAATAAGTTTTGATGGGGGGTAATAGCACAAAACATTGAAGTGTGACAATTTGCTTCCCAATAATATACTTGGTAAAAAATTCAGCAGGTACATACTGCACAAGAAGGAGAAACAACTAGGCATTAAGAGAATATCACAACCACATTATGTATAAAGGCTCACCACCTTATTATGCGGCCGCGAGATACCCATGAAAGAAGGATTTTTAGGCTTCAACTTTTCAGCTGCTTGGATTGCTAGAAAATATTTTCGTAACAACCATTTTCTCTGACTTCATGTTTTTTGGGCAAATCATCTGAGGGAGATATGCTTGTATCATCTTCATCTAAGTCTATTCTATCTACCTGATGATCTTTCAATTTATAGTTCTTGATGGGTGGATATTGAATCCCAGTGGCAGTCTTATCAAATATAAGAACATGAAAGCTTAAACTTCCTTCTTATTTAAAGACTAAAAAATAACCATAATAGATACAATGATATTCAACGAAATCCTACCAACCAAGTTTCTAGACCAAATGTTGTTATCAGCTTTCTTCAATCTCACTTGCCAAATACCACCATAGGGATCATCAAGTGTTGCATAGGATAGCTCAGCACTGTTGAACCTTAACCACAAGTACCCATCCACACTCATGTGAATACACATAGCATCCCTGAAAAGTTTATGCATCAATTTTGGGAGTAAGCTGTCCACCATTGCTACACTAATGTTCGCAGTTCTGCATGTGCTACGCAATAGGTTCGCACTGTTGAACCTTGTACAGTCATATCACCTACACGCACGTCAATACACAGATTTGTATCCTTTTGCAATGCACCGCTTTCAAGGATGCAGAGCATCCCTGAAAAGGTTATGGTACATTTAACACAACTCAGCACTGTCTCGGTACCCATCCACACTCACGTGAATACACATAGCATCCCTGAAAAGTTTTTGCATCAATTTTGGGAGTGAGCTGTCCACCATTGCTACACTAATGTTCGCAGTTCTGCGTGTGCTACGCAATAGGTTCGCACTGTTGAACCTTGTACAATCATATCACCTACACGCACGTCAATACACAGATTTGTATCCTTTTGCAATGGACCGCTTTCAAGGATGCAGAGCATCCCTGAAAAGGTTATGGTACATTTAACACAACTCAGCACTGTCTCGGTACCCATCCACACTCACGTGAATACACATAGCATCCCTGAAAAGTTTATGCATCAATTTTGGGAGTGAGCTGTCCACCATTGCTACACTAATGTTCGCAGTTCTACGTGTGCTACGCAACAGGTTCGCACTGTTGAACCTTGTACAGTCATATCACCTACACACACGTCAATACACAGATATGTATCATTTTGCAAAGCACCGCTTTCAAGGATGCAGAGCATCCCTAAAAAAGGTTATGATACATTTAACACAACTCAGCACTGTCTCGTCAAGTCATGTCAGATCAAGCATAGGAATGCTGAATAGTTTCCACGTGAATAAATACACAACCTCCTTTGCAGTACACATCACCAAACTCACTGTTGTAGCACAAGCTATAGCTATATCAACAGGTGCCACTGTATAGCCAAGTCGAGTCATATCATCTTTATTCACGTGAATACTTACCCTTACAGTCACATCAACGTGAATACTTGCCCTTGCAAAACTCCTATATAAAGTCCCATTTACATCTACCCATGCAAAACATCTACACATACCAAAGTCCCATTTACATCTACCCCTTGCAAAACATATACACATACCGATCAGAAGTCACATTTTCCAATGTCAATGTGCAATTGGATGCTACCTCGTTTTCCAGATAACTATAGGAGGGAGAGAGATTCCAACGAGACGGAATACTATGCCGGACTGCGCCGGGAATGGGACTTTCGCGTGAACGAGTCCAACGTTCTACACGATGATCTCGTGCGACTTGGAGCGCCTCTTGTCGACCGTACCTCACTCATACGGCCACGGAGAAACATGCACCAATATGAGCGTGCGGTGACAAAAATAAAAAAAAGAGAACAATCTAATGATACTTCGTAGGTCCAGGTATCACATGCTACAACTGGCAGAAGAGTTAGCTGATGCAACGAATAGGCAACTCACTCCGACGGAACGTAACAATGTCCTCAACTACGAGGACTACCTGTCAAAGTGAATGCCTATGTGGTATATGTGTTGTGCCTAGGGTTAAGTTAATAATATTAGTAGTGTCAATGTTCAATATGCAATGCATGCATATTGGTGACATTGTGTAAGTTATTTTAAGTTTGCTGTGTTATGTTGTAGGTGCTTATTGAAAAACATCATGTGTGAGAATATTTAACTTCTATGCGTTATGTGAGAATAATCTAAATTACGAATAACGTGCATGCTCCTCACAAATCAATAATAAGGTTTACATAGTACAAATTCAACAACAATGACACACATACATTTAAAACATAGTTAACCAAAACCAAAATAGTTCTCTAACAAAGTCTGATTACACCACGACACAATTACTCTTCATCTGACATCTCCACATCTGACTGATAAATGGGATCACCAAGAAGTGATTGCATGAATCGTGCGTGCTCGTACCACCCTCCCTCTATTGACTCTTGAATCTCAACTTGGGTACGATATCGATTAAGACGTATTTTCATTCGATTATTTTCTTCTCTTATGCGGTTCAATGCTTTACGAAGTTTGTCGATCGTGTCTCTGGGCATTTGCGATGCAAGTCGCCGAGGCACTGGTAACTTAAAACTAACCAACTCATCATAAAACATTTGTTGTTCACGAAATAACCAAGCCCACTCCTGTCTCATGATATTGTGAACGTAAGCACTATTTCGCAGATTTGGATTAATTGGATAGCTGAACTCATCTTCCAATACCCAGCAACGACCCATAGCAGTGAATACATCGTGAGGCCTATAAATTTCTGGGTTGCCAGAACCAGACATTGATGTTGAATACAATAACAGCAAACGATCAAGTTAACAATGTGCATCAACTTTTAGAAAATAATGATTATGTGCAATATAAAATGTTGCTATAGTCAAGATTTCAATCTCTTGTGACCAACATTTACTACAACAAACAACCAAAATCACACCAATGTACTTATTCAACCAAAAAAATACAATTTCTTCTAACCAACATTTACTACAACAAACAACCAAAATCATACCAATGTACTTATTTAACCAAAAAAATACCATTGCCATAAAATTAAAAATTTAACCAAAAAAATTAAAATTCATTACAATATCAAATAAAAATACCATTGCGATAAAATTATGATGTGAGTTTTTTACCTGAGGTGATACAAATTTTACTTGAGTCCGGACGCAACTGTGGAGCAGAGCTGTAGAGTGCAACCAGTTCAGCCGAAATGCAAGAGACTCTCAATGGGGAGGGATGGGCAGATAATATACGAGAATAACTCGACTCTACGGATTTCGAGTATACTTTATAACTCGATTAATACAATATCAAGTTATGTTCAAGACTTGTACCATACACCTGACACCAAGACAGGATAGACAGATGTTTAACAAGCGCATAACTCGATAGCTGCATAGTCGGTTATATAACTCGGTTTTCGAATTATCGAGTTTTTCAGAAACAAAATGCCACGGTGGTAGTCCAGAGTGGCACAAAGTTCACACATAACTCGCCTATTGAATAATCGAGTTTCTCAATATAACTCGATTTCCCGTTTGTCGAGTTACAAAACAGGGGCATTTCCCTATTTAGTTTGGAGAAAAGGGCATAAAGCTGCTATTTTTGCCCAAACAGGGCATTTCCCAATTTTGTCCTTCACTTGAGGTGTATATGGCCTGTATTGATTTATCTAGTTTTGTTAAATAAATTTATTTTTCATTAAACAATGACAACAAAGTCTTAATCCTAAAATTGGAAATCAACTATAATCCTTGACAGATTAGATTGGGTTGACCACATGAATTATTTTCTTTCATTATATTATATATAAAGTCACGCTCTCATTTTCTTTCCTAATTAACATGTCATTTTGAATTACTTTTACTAATTTTATTCTCGGTCTTCCTCTTATTTTTTTTTTTTTCGTTCCCTCCACTTAAATTAACTAACTCTTTCTAATTAGTTTATTAAAAAAAAAAAAAAGTACCTGCAAAGTAAAAAAAATATTATATGGATCGCATAACAAGGTGTGAAAATGTATCAACTATCATGGTCATGCAAATAGTTTTGCAAGTACTTCAAAGTTTAGATTCTTAAAAAATAATAATAATAAATAAAGTAATTCAAAGTTTAATGGCCTAATCGCAAAAAAAAAAAAAAAACTATTTCAATAATAGCAATAAAATATCTTTTATATACATGAGTAGTGTAAGATGAAAGGCGCATGGATATACACTTGGCAGTAAATATGGAAAAGTTCCATTCATCTAGAATTTGTTTTTCTTTTTAATATACTTCTTAGATTAATTATAATTTTGGTATGAATTTGTTTGTTTATGTTCTATTATTCCCATTATATATATATATATATATATATATATATAAGTCAGACTATTTTCTTATGGGGCTAATGTGTAAAAACTAATATACAGTAATAATATGCTTGCAGGTTGCAACTATCTTTAGTTATTTTTAATTTCATAGTGCTACTTATGAATTTATTCTATTTATGTTTTAGTTACTCATTATTTTTTTTTTTTTTTTTTGAGAAAGAAGACTACTATTTTATTGAAAACAAATTAGCCGAGCTCAGCAAGAAGTACATCATAAAGGTGTGATGAAGTATCCTCCACCCACACCGACAAACCTCTAATATGTCTAGCATGTTTAGCTAGGTTGTGGGCTACTCTATTACCACTTCTACAGATATGTGAGAAGGCAATACATTTACTGGTAACTAGAGTGGATTTTGCAGACTCTAGAAGATGGCCAAATGTTGATAGGGAAGCTTTTGTGTTTCGAAGGGTATTTATCACTACTTCTGAATCTCCTTCAAGCATAAACTCGGTGATGCCAATTTCCTGTGCAAAGATCATCGCTCTTGCAGCTGCCATGGCTTCCACAATAACTAGTGCAAATGGTAACGGTGCTTGTTCAGATAGTGAGGCAATGGCATTTCCATGGCTGTTGCGAACTACCGCTCCCAAACTAGCCTTGCCCAACTCCGGAAAAATGGCCCCATCAAAGTTTAGTTTGAGACAATCTGCTGGAGGAGGACGCCACTGGGCATTGTGCTGAGAACGTATGGCTACTGCTGCGTGGTTTGTGAGGGTGTGCTGGGACTGTTGGAAAGAAACAAGAGCCTGTGAAGCTTGTTGGACGATTTGTGCTTCGGGAAGAGCACTTGAGTGTACACGCAGCTGGTTTCGCCGATGCCATATCGTCCACATTACCATAGCCATGAGATCCACGTCCTTTCTTTTCTCGTGAGTCAGGTTGATCAATTCTCTGATATTTGAAGCATCAAGCTGTCTTCAATCTTCAAAGCCTGGGATGTTTTGCCAAACCTCATCCAACGTTGTGCATTCCCAAAGAACATGGGTTGTTGTTTCGGACTCCACGCCACACTCTTCGCATTTGTCTTTGGTTAGGATCTTCCTCCTCAACAGATTGCGCTTAGCTGGTATGGCTTCTTTGCATGCCCGCCACATGAAGTTCCGCACTTTATTCGGGACGTTAAGCCTCCAAATCAGCTTCCATACCTCATTTTGCTGCTGTGTGTTACCTGCAGGAGCACCCAAGGAAGATAATTTAGCTAAAAACTTTGAGCCCGAGTTTACTGTGTAATTACCTGAGGGAGTAAGGGGCCATGTGATTTTGTCCTCTACAGGGGTGCGGCTCAATGGAATGCTAAGAACCAGTTCAGCTTCTTCAGGTGACAGCAACCCATGCACTAAGTTTGCATCCCATGTTCATGTACTTGGATTGATAAGATCAGCAACTCTACTTTCTTCAAAACCTGGAACAATATCTGATAAGACCCGTGGATGTTCCTGTGATGGTAACCAAGCATCATTCCAAATACTAATATCCTCTCCACACCCCACCCTCCATCTGGCACCCTTTATGAGAACATCTCTTCCTTTTAGGATACTATGCCATGCGTGTGATCCAGAGCTGGAATCTTGAGCCTCCCATAAACTACAATTTGGAAAGAACTTCATTTTAAAGACTCTGTAGAATAGATAATCTTTATTTTGAAGTAATCTCCAAGCTTGCTTAGCCAAGAAAGCATCGTTGAAATTGGCCAAGTCCTTGAATTCCATACCACCTTCTTTTTTGGGACGACAAAGTGTTTCCCATTTCACCCAATGGAATTTTCTTCGTTCACCTTTCTGACCCCACCAAAATCTTCTTATTAGGCTCTCAATTTCTGAACAAAGCCTTATTGGGAGTTTGAAACAACTCATGGTGTAGGTTGGAATAGCCTGAACAACTGCTTTGATTAAAATCTCCCTTCCAGCTTGTGAAAGAAGTTTCTCCTTCCAACCCTGCAATTTCTTCCGAACTTGATCCTTAATGTAATTGAAGCTTGCTCTTTTGTTTTCTGCCTACCAATGAGGGTAACCCCAAGTATCTTTCATACTGAATAATTTCTGGAACTCCCAATGCCAACTTTATTTGATTTCTAGTATCATTAGTGGTAGATTTACTGAAGAAGATTGTCGTCTTGCTTCGGTTAATCTGTTGACCTGAGCATCTTCCATACACATCCAGAATGTCCAAAACTCGATGGCACTCCTCAATGGTAGCTCTGCAAAATAGCAAGCTATCATCAGCAAACAAAAGGTGGGTTAGGCGTGGGCTATTTCTACAAAGAGAATAGCCCTTAATATTTCCTTGGTGAGCAGCTTTATTTATTAACACATTAAGACCTTCAGTACATAATAAGAAAAGGAAAGGAGAGAGAGGGTCTCCCTGTCTTATGGCCCTAGATGGTGTGATCATGCCTTTGGGTTCACCATTCACCAATATCGAGTAGGTCACAGTTTTAACACATAACATCATGAGATTGATCCAGTGCTCTGTGAACCCCATTTTTTCCATGACTGATTGCAGATAGGACCATTCCACTCTATCGTATGCTTTGCTCATGTCCAGCTTTATGGCCATATAACCTTCCTTCCCTGTGTGTTTCTGCATGCTGTGCAAAGACTCAAAAGTTACTAGAATATTGTCAGAAATAAGGTGGCTTTTTGTGAAAGCACTCTGATTCTTAGTGATAATATTAGGCAAAATTTTCTCAAGTCTATTTGCTAGAACTTTTGAGAAAATTTTATACAAAACATTGCACAAACTGATAGGTCTAAATTCAGATGCAAATTCAGGATTATTCTTTTTAGGAATGAGAGTGATAAAAGTGTGATTTAGGTGCACGGGTAAAGTGGCAGAATTAAGATAATGCAACACAGTTTTAGAAATGTCATCACCAATTAAATTCTAGTAGTGTTGATAAAAGAGGGGTGGCATACCGTCCAGCCCAGGGGCCTTTAGCGGGGCCATTTGGTTAATGGCTTGCTTTACCTCCAGATGGATGAACTCGGATGAGAGCTTTGAGTTCATTTCCTCAGTAATCACTGTCTGAATAGAATCTGTGGCCAAAGAACAATATTGCTGGCTTGTTGAGCAGAAGAGGTTTTGATAGTACTGTACCAGACAATCAGCAATGCCTTCGTTGTCCTCCACCACACAACCATTGGAGTCCTTTAACTTCCGGATTAAATTTTTCCTCTTTCTTTGTGAAGCATGGCTGTGAAAGTACTTTGAGTTTCTATCTCCAAATTTTGCCCACAGGACTTTTGATCTCTGGAACCACAATCTGTTTTCCTTATCAACCAGATCATCTATCTCCTTCTTCAAGTCTCGGACTTGTTGGTTATTTCCGGATCTCATAGCTACTTTCTCAGCCTCTTTTAATTCCTTTCTCTTTCGGCTCAGCACCATTCTAAAATTGCCAAAACAGTTCCGGTTCCATATTCTTAATTCTTTGCCACATTTGTCTATTTTACGAATTAAATGATCATGATCGCCTTCATCTTCCCTAGATAGCCACACTGCTTCTACAATATCTGAACACCCACGATCCGAGAGCCACATTTCTTCAAACCTGAATGGTTTTGAGAAAGACGGGATGTCCAAACCATCTAGGGTGATCCACAAAGGAGAATGATCAGAGGAGTTTGAATGCAGGTGGTGTATTTTGTACCCGAAAATTTCATGAACCAATCATGATTGGATAACCCTCGATCTAGTCTCTCCCAAAGTGAGTGTCCATCGGCAAAATGCTTTCTCCATGTGAATTGCTCTCCCACGTACCCAAGGTCAAGAAAACCACACTCATCAATGACATCCCTGAAAAGTTGCATCTGAGCTTGACTTCTGTTATTGCCTCCCATTTTTTCTGAGTGTCTTGTGATTTCATTAAAATCTCCAGCACAAAGCCAAGGAAGGTCATGTTTATTATTGAGCAAGCGAAGTTTGTTCCATGCTTCAATTCTTTTGTGGGTAACCGGCTCTCCATAGAAACCTGTGAATCTCCATGCTTCAGCACTCCCTTTATTGATTATTGAATCTATGTGATATTTAGAAAATGAATCCACATGAACATCAAGGGAATTTTTCCAATACAGAGCCAGACCCCCACCACCTCTAGGATTTCTATCCACAAAGAACAGATTATCAAACTTAATATTCCTTTGAACTTCGTTTAGCCTAGCTTCATCCGCCCATGTTTCGGCTAAAAACATGACGGAGGGATCTTTAGCCCGAATCAATACTTCAAGCTCCTTCCCTGTAAGCAGGTTCCCAAGCCCACGACAGTTCCATATTAAGAGACTCATTGTGCCTAGCGGGGCTGCTGGGCAGCCTCCACCATTGAGCTTTGTTGACCTTCTTCCTTCGAAACCTATAATTTTTTGATAGGTAACTCCGGAAGGAACTCCATGTCTTCTTCTCTGTTTCTTTTTGAATCCGTATGTTCCTGTGTTGTTTTAGGCTCCTGAGTTATTTCAGTTTCCATTATATTCTCACGTGCAAGTTTTTTCCATGTGCGAAGTGTTTTGTTTACTGAGTTAGGAGGTGGGGAAATCTCTGTCACGTGATTTGCTAACTCTTGAATTATTGGAAGATGAGCTGGCTTGGAGGGAGGTAACGGCTTCTCATTATTGGCTGAAAATTGAGGTGTGCCAGCTGGGATGTGTTCCACATGCTCTTCACTATTGTCAAACTTTCCTAAAGCAACATCTATGTCCTGTATCTGTGATTCAAAATCAACGGAATAAGTATGGCAAGTAGATAATTTTGAATTGGGAATTATTACCTCAATTAATGGAGAGCTGATATTCTGGGATTGTGGCGTGCTCTGCGCCTCTGTTTCTGCAATTTCCATAACTGTCATTTGATCCCGATCAACTTCTCCTTTCTCGCCGAGATCAGCCCTGTCCGTTTTTTCTGCTTGTCTGTCCGCCGTTTCAGAGGGCTTCTCGGCCATTGGCGTGTTGGAAGGTTTGGTAGTTCCCCCCAAACCATCGACCATGCCAGAGACTATGATGAAAGAAGTTTTTCTTGGGTTGAAAGGCGTAGCTCTCAACCATGGACCGTACTCATGAGGCTTCGTGTTCACTGGTTCTTTCCTTGCTAGACCAACATCACAGTCCTTCCCATCGTGTGATATTAGACCACACCAGTAGCAGTAGTTTGGAAGTTTTTCATACTTGAAAGAAATCCAGGTTTCTTCGTTGTCTTCCATGACCACCCTTCGACCTCGACAGAGAGGTTTGGATATATCGATCTCAACACGAACCCGTAGGAAATCTCCTCCCACCAACTCAGTATGGTTCTCGCATGGTATTACCTAACCAAGTGATTCTCCTAGTTCCGTTGCTATTTTAGGATCGAGCATGCGCATCGGTAGGCCGTATATTTGCACCCAAAATTTCTCTTTTGTGAATCTCAAGTGCCTCGGTGGTGTAGTGCCATCGAACCTCTGTAGTAGGACTGTGTGTTTATCAAACATCCATGGTTCATTGGCCAAAACCCGTTCTGCATCTGCTTCGAGTTCGAAGACGAATAAGAGAATATGATCTCCCACTTCTCGCACTGTGAAATCTTTTTTGGCTATCCATTGGGGCTTTAGGGTACGACCAATGGCTTCAACGTTAAGTGCTCTTTTTGTAAGAAACTTGGCAGCCAAAATAAACTCTTTGCTTCGTAAATTCTTTGATCTTGAAAGACTGAGTTTGACATCTTCCTCATCTGTCAGTGAAAGTTTTTTCCAATCGTATAGAATATCTTCCATGGGGGTAAAGCAATGTTGAGAGGGTAAAGGGAGAGGAGGTAGACCACACGAAGGTCAGGGAACCCTACTGCTATGGAGGTTTAACAGAGGGGGTGTGATATCATTCCGGGGAAGATAATGAGAATTCCACGCTCTAGTGTCTCAGAGAGAAACTAGGGCGAGAAAAAAAAGTTCGTTCTAACATTTTAGTTACTCATTAAATTAATAATTATGTCCACATAAAAAATTAATAATTATTTCATAACAGCTTAGTTATCACTTTTGATGGGGATTTTTTCCTAGAGAGAGAGAGAATCATACCCAAAAAAGAAATCTTTCTTCATTGAAATGATAAGGAATTTTTTTTTTTTTTTTTTGAGAAACGAATATAGACTAAAAAAATATAGAATTAAGAATAAATGATAAAATGATAAGGAATTAAGAATAAATCTTTGATCATAATAAAATGTAGATATTTTCCTATATATATTATCAAAACCTCTCTATTTATAATTTGTCACGGAATAACGACCAAGTGCATCTACATTTTCTTATTTTCACAAATTCCAATCAGTCAATCACCAGTCAAAGTTACCAAGTATGAAATTGCAGACTAAGTAAGACTATTTAAAGTAGCATTAACCCAAAAATAATTTAAACTAATACAAATACATTGAACTAAAACGAGAGCCACTGACAACGACCCATGTTATGCGTAAGTTTTTTTTTTTTTTGATGGAAAATACTTAACTTTCAATTAGAGCCACTAAAAGCCAATACATCCTGAGCACACGCATGTGCCACTTGACTGGGACAGTCCTCCAGCCAAACTTCCATTTTCTCAACATTAAGGGCATGCTGAGCTAACAAGTGGGCAGGGGCATTCCCCTGCCTTTTAGTATGTAAAAAATCAAAAGTTCTAAAGCGCTGGACATTCCGCAACACTCCGAGAATGATGTTCCTAACCGAAGCCTCAGCCTCATCAATACCTTGGACCGCATTGATAACCAGCAGCAAGTCACCTTCGAACACCACGTCCCTGAGCCCCACTTCCTCGGCAAAAGACACACCAATCTCCAAGGCCTTCGCCTCCGTCGCCAAAGCGCCGAGAGGACATTCCAGCTTCCTAGCCAAAGCAGCGATCACATTTCCGTCCTCATCACGCACCAAAACTCCCACACCAGCCTGCTTCGTTTTTGAGAACAGAGCCCTGTCAACATTAACCTTAAAAACTCCCGGCGGAGGGGGCTTCCATACAACGCTGGACGGGATTTCACTTCTCGGGCTGCCTTTCTTCTCCGTAGCAGTTATATAATCATCCAACACTCTCAGAGAGGTCCTTACAATGTCCGAACCAGTTCTTCTCGCCCCACCATGCCGAACCTCATTTCTGCTCTTCCATATACCCCAACATATCGAAATCCACCTCTCCAACAACCCCGGCTGGGCTTCCCAGCAAGTTCGGAGCCTGCAAAAAGTGTCCATGAAGCCCCATGACTCATGGATAGAACAGGGCAGAGACAGTTTGCTTTCCTCCCACACCTCTGTTCCACGACTGCAAAAACAGAGCACATGCATGGGCGTTTCTACCTGCCTTCCACATGCCTCACAAGTGTTAGAATCCGTAATCTTTCTACGGAAGAGGGAATCCTTTGTGGGCAAGATGCCATTACAAGCTTTCCATACAAAATGCTTGATTTTGTTTGGCATATTCAATCTCCACACGCCCCTCCAAACACTGTGCAACTTCGACGGGTCCGAGCACCCTATGTTACCACCTTTAGCCACGATGTCACGAGCCAACCTATATGCGCTCCTCACCGTAAAAATACCTTTCTTGTCTTCAGCCCAGACCATTCTGTCCTTTGCAGCTGACTCACTAATGGGAATACTAAGGATTGCCTCCGCATCCTGAGGAAGGAAAAGGACCTTTACCAGTTCTGTGTCCCATTCCCGCCCTCCTTCCCTCAGTAGCTCCCTCACCATTTTACTTTGGTTTCCAGGCCCCTCAGGAGTGACAACCCTATATGTGCTTCGGGTATTAAGCCACTGGTCCTGCCAAACTCTTATACTCCGCCCGTCCCCAACTTGCCACCTCAGACCCTGTTTGACCAGAACTTGGGCAGCCATTATGCTCCTCCAAGCAAAGGATGCTTTCTTTCCAACCCCTGCACTCACAAAATCACCATTAGGAAAGTATTTAGCCTTGTACACCCGTGCAAACAGAGAAGAAGAATTAGTTTGGAGACGCCACCCCTGTTTAGCTAATAATGCAAGGTTGAAAGATTTCAAGTCTCTAAACCCCAAACCCCCACTCTCTTTCGGAAGACACATACGGTCCCAACTCATCCATGCCACCTTCTTCTCATTCTTGACCTGACCCCACCAAAATTGTCTCACCATACCAGTTAGCTCCTCACAGAGTCCGTTGGGGAGCTTGAAGCAGCTCATAGTATACGAAGGGACAGCCTGGGCGACAGCTTTGATCAGAATTTCCTTCCCCGCATTAGACAACAGTTTTTCCTTCCAACCCGCAAGTTTGGCAGCAAGTTTATGTTTCAATTGAGCAAAAGAATTATTTTTTGACTTACCAATCAACGAAGGAAGGCCCAGGTAGGATTCATAGGGTTTGATAACCTGGGCCCCAAACCTGGCCATAATTGCATGCTGAACGTGGGTGGGGGTATTACGACTAAAGAAAAGAGCCGACTTGTTTCTATTCAATTGTTGTCCCGAAGAGGCCTCGTATACTTGCAAAATTCTCTGGACTTCAGCCCCTTCCTTCTCCGTTGCCTTACAAAAGATCAAGCTATCATCCGCAAAAAATAGGTGTGAAATTCGGGGACCCCTGACTGAGGCAGCCACACCTTTCAGTTCATTTCTCAGAGATGCCTTGTGCAGCAGAGCCGATAAACCCTCTGCACAGAGTAAGAAGAGGTAAGGAGATAGCGGGTCACCCTGTCGAAGACCGCGGGATGGAATGATCCTTCCATAATGTTGGCCATTTAGTCGGACAGCGTACGTAACCGATGATACACATGCCATAACTATATTAATCCACCGCTCAAGAAAACCCAGCCTCTCCATAATTTTTTGCAAACACCCCCATTCCACCCGGTCATATGCTTTACTCATGTCCAGCTTCAAAGCCATTGCGCCCTCCTTACCTTTCCTCTTCTTATTAATATGGTCCATTAATTCATGGGCTACCAGGACATTGTCAGTGATAAGCCTTTCCGACACAAAGGCACTTTGGTTCTCGCACACAATATCCTTTAATACCACTTTCATACGGTTGGCCACCACCTTGGAAGCAAGCTTGTATGCCACATTGCACAAACTAATCGGCCTGTAGTCAGTGACCCTAGAGGGATTTTTTGTCTTCGGAATGAGCACAATATGGGTATCATGAAACGAAGGGGGAGCAACTCCATGATTGAGAAAATCAACAACAGTTTGAGTCACAACAGAATTAACAGTAGGCCAATAATGTTGAAAAAATAAGGGAGGCATACCATCAGGACCTGGCGCCTTCAGCGGATGCATCTGTTTAAGAGCTTTTTCAACCTCAGCCGCCCTGAATTCCTGCATTAAGACCTCATTCATTCTGACAGTAACTTTAGGTTGTATAGCATCCAGCAGCTCCTCGCTAACTGTTGGCCTAGAAGAAGTGAACAATTCTTGAAAATACTCTACAAGAATGTGGCCCATCGTCTCTTCCTCATCCTGCCAAATACCATTGGAATCCAATAGCCTAGAAATGGAGTTTCGTTGATGCCTTTTAGATGCCCATTTGGCCATGTATGACTAATGTTAAAAAACTTACGCTTACGCTTACGTTATGCGTAAGTTTTTTAACATTAGTCATACATGGCCAAATGGGCATCTTACCGTTGAGCCAAAAAAATATTGTTTGTATCCTATCCAAAAAAAAAAAATTGTTTGTTTACTTTACTATATGTTTTGAGATGCGTTTACATTCAGCAACATGTGCATTTTGTCGCAGAATGTGTAACAAGTGCACGCTGCACCTTTGTTTTCAAGACTATTATAATATGCATTATCCCAAAAGTAATTTGAATTAATACATAATGAATTGAATTAGTGAGAGCCAGCAAAGAAAACCCATGTGATGAATTGAATCTTACCATTATGCCCAAAGTAATGTTTAATATTATATGATAACAACGGTACTCGCAACTTGCTAATAAATTAAGCAGGGTTCTGCATAAATTGGCCAATCCACCTTAAGCCATTCTCCTCTCTAGCACTTGTTCTCATTTTGCCTACCTTTTAACTGATTTCACTATTACCGTTTAGCATTCATTCACCTACTACTACTACTACTAGCGTGCAATGGCGGAAGGAGCTCTCATCAAAGTTGCTGAGGGAATCATTGGCCAATTGGGAAAGCTTGCTCTCCAAGAGATTGTCCTGCTATGGGGTGTCAAGGGTGAGCTTGAAAAGCTCACGAACACCGTTTCGACAATTGAAGCTGTGATTCTGGATGCAGAGGAGCAACAGGCGCAGAATCATACCATCAAGAATTGGCTGGGAAAGCTGAAAGATGCACTTTTTGAAGCGGACGACTTGCTGGATGACTTCTCCACTGAAGTTTTACGACGGGAAGTGATGACTAGGAATAAGAAGGCGAAAGAGGTACGCATCTTCTTTTCCAAATCGAACCAACTTGCATATGGTCTTAAGATGGGTCATAAGATTAAGGCAATTAGGGAGAGTCTAGATGCAATTGCAGCGGATAGGAAGTTCCACCTAGAGGAACGTCCTAGGGAGACACAAGTCACAAATCCGATTAGGGAGACTGATTATTTTGTACGTGCTGAAACTGTTATTGGAAGGGAGCTTGATAAGAAAGTGATCTTAGAACGTTTATTGGATTCCAATATTGAAGAAATTGTTTCAGTTTATTCAATAGTTGGAATCGGGGGGCTAGGCAAAACCACATTAGCCCAATTAGTATTCAATGATGAAAAAATCCAAAAAGAATTTGAGAGAAAATTTTGGGTGTGTATCTCTGATGATTTTGATGTAAATATAATTGTTAAGAAAATCCTAGAATATGCAAAAGGTGAGAAACTAGAAAACCTTGAAAGGAACGCATCAATAAATGATCTTCAAAAAGAGATTGATGGAAAGAGATTCTTACTTGTATTAGACGATGTGTGGAATGATGATTTAGAAAAATGGGATAGGCTAAAAGAAATTTTACTGGGTGGTGCAAGTGGCAGTAGAATATTGGTGACTACACGTGAGGAAAAGGTTGCAGAGAGTTCAAAAACTATTGAAACACACCATTTAACGGGTTTAAATGATGAGAACTCCTGGTCTTTATTTAAGCAAAAGGCATTTAAAAAAGGACAAGAACCAGAAAAATCAAAATTTAAGGAAATTGGAATGGAAATCATTAGTAAGTGCAAAGGAGTTCCACTTGCCATAAAGACTATAGGAAGCCTATTGTACTCTAAAAACTCTGAAGAGGAATGGTTGTCCTTCAAAAATAATGAATTTTCAAAGGTAAATGAAACTAATATCCAACCAATACTTAGGTTGAGTTATGATCATCTCCCATTACATTTGAAACAATGTTTTGCTTATTGTAGTTTATTTCCAAAGGATTATGAGATTGAAAAAGAGAGTTTGGTTAAGCTATGGATGGCACAAGGGTTCATTAGACTATCATGTCAAAATCAATGCTTAGAAGATGTTGGTCATGACTATTTTATGGAATTACTTGGGAGATCATTCTTTCAAGAAGACACAAGATCTATATTCAAAATACATGACCTCATGCATGATCTTGCGATATTAGTAGCTGGACTAGAGAGCACCACTTTTGAAATAAATGGGAAAAACATTGAAGAAAAAACCTATCACGTGTCATTTGGTTTTGATTTAGACTCATCAAAGCAAATTCCAACCTCGTTGTTTAAAGCGAGTAGAATAAGAACATTTCTTTTGCCATGTCAAGATTGGAATTCAAATAAAATGGTATGGAACAAGTCAACTTGTGATGCATTTGTTTCAAGTTTTAAGTTCTTGCGCTTGTTAGATTTGAACAGGACTGGCATTAGGAGTGTTCCAAATTCTATTGGAAAGTTGAAGCATTTAAGGCACCTTGATCTTTCATGTAATGAAATAAAGATGCTTCCTAATTCAATTACAAGGTTGCAAAATTTGGAGACACTAAATCTCTATTACTGTGATGAACTTATAGAATTGCCAAGAAATATTTCTAGATTAGTCAATCTTAGGCATCTTGACATTACAATGTGCAATAGTTTGACTCATATGCCACGTGGACTTGGGCAACTGACTAATCTCCAATCACTAGCTGAGTATGTGTTGAGTACGGACTCTAGGAGTGGTAGTGAGTTGAAGGAACTTCACGGATTAAACCAGCTGAGAGAAAATCTAAGGATTAAAAATATGAGACACAAGAAAGATGGTGAATTAGAATATAAGGCATGTTTGAAAGAAAAACAACACCTTGAAGGCTTGGCGTTAGAGTGGATAGAAAGAGAAGGGGATGTTGAGTACGATGAGATGTCAGTCGAAGCTTTGGAACCAAACCAAAATCTTAGAAGTTTGGAATTAAAACGCTACGGGGGAGTGAAATATCCTAGCTGGCTTTCTTTACTCAAAAATCTTGTAAGCCTTACGTTATTTTCAATGAAGAATTGCCAAGATGGGCTACCATTGCATCAATTTCCTTCTCTCAAAACACTCCATTTGGCAGATGCTCCTTCTCTTGAGTACGTATCTCTGGTATCAGAGAGTTTTAAACTTCCACCCCTAGAATCCCTCAAAATTAGGAAATGTCCTAATCTAAAGGAATGGTGGAAGAGGAGGAGCGACTCTATCGAGGAGGACGAAGATGACGCCGATAATTACGGAGAAATATCGACGATAACAGCAAAGAATCATTCTCTGCTTTCATTTTCTCGTCTTTCCAATCTAGACATTTCTGGTTGCCCTAAACTATCTTCCATGCCTTTATTTCCTTATCTTGAAAGACTAGATCTGTTTTACTCTAATTCGAGGCCATTGGAGCGAACAATATCGAGGGGAATGATAAGTACGGCATCTTCTGCTCCTTCTTCTTCTTCTTCAACACTTGCCGCCTCATTCACCCCTCTCTCCAAATTAAAATCTTTGGATATTCGTATGAGAGAAGGCAGTGATGGTCATGGCCTTCAATCTATACAGTTATATGGGGATGGGATGTTCTTGGAATGGGAAGGCCTGAGGAATCCTCAGTTTCTAAGATTATCTTATCATCTAAAACCAGCCACCTCTCTGCAAGAATTCCAGATTCAGGATTGTTCAAGTTTGACGACATTGCCAGAGTGGATCTGTGAAATCATATCTCTTCAATCCCTCCATATTTCTAATTGCCCCAATTTCACTTCATTGCCTGCCCTAACGTCTCTTCAATCACTCGAAATTTTCGAGTGCCCCAATTTCACTTCATTGCCTGCCCTGACGTCTCTTCAATCACTCGAAATTTTCGAGTGCCCCAATTTCACTTCATTGCCTGCCCTGACGTCTCTTCAATCACTCCATATTTCTAATTGCCCCAATTTCACTTTCACTTCATTGCCTGCCCTAACGCCTCTTCAATCCCTCAATATTTCTAATTGCCCCAATTTCACTTCATTGCCTGCCCTAACGTCTCTTCAATCACTCGAAATTTTCGAGTGCCCCAATTTCACTTCATTGCCTGCCCTGACGTCTCTTCAATCACTCGAAATTTTTGAGTGCCCCAATTTCACTTCATTGCCTGCCCTAACGTCTTTGAAGACACTGGATATTCAGAGATGTCCCATCTTAGTAGAAAGTTGCAAGAACCAGGATTGGGTTGCTCGCATCGAAAACTTGGAAGGAGATCTAGCTCCGCCAAAAGAAGAAGATCCAGGTATTGAATTTCATTATGCAAAACAAAATTATTCTTCTTCACCATCTTTAATTGTATAGCTAATTTTTTCCTGGCTATTTAATTTCATTATGCAGAACAATCTGAAACGGATGAGGAATATTAACTTAAAACTCGGGGCTTTACCAAAATTTTTGGGCGTTGCAGTGGTTCAACAAGTCAATAGCTCAGTGGTGAATAATTATAATTATCTAGAGGTGGTTTCTTGTTTTGTTTATCTTTGCCAATAGAATTTTCATTCCTCACATGCATGCTTTCTTCACATATTAGGAGAAAGAATATGGAATTCTTGCCTCTGTTTCTTTTTGTATCTCAAACTAAGTTGATTTGGTGATGTATTTTGGGTGTTTTTCTTCTCATCTTGTCAGGTGAGGATCATCAATTGCTGATAAGGAGATAATACATGTGGGGAGAAGTATATCTGGCAGAAGAATTAGCTTATGCAGGTATTTTTTATGCTTCGGTTATAAGCTCCACCATTTTTTTTTTTTTTTTTTTACAATTGAATAAAAAAATATATGTTTTATGTTTTTTTCTGGCTTTTGCAGGTATGAGTTGTTTCATACTGAATCACTAATGTTTCTTTCCTATCTTTTTTTGTCTTGCTTAGCTTGCGTTGGATTTAGATCATAAGTTGATATTCATGGTAGCAACACTTGGATAAAGGAAAAGTGGTTGCTTATTGGCTTTCTCCTTGAATTCAAATGCTACAGAGGTAAACAAATAATAGTCTTTTATTTACTTTTACATTATCATTCTTTGTTCGAAGGGGAAAAAAATAAAGAAAAAGAGTTCACTATGGCAGGTTCTTCATAACGCTTAATAGTTTATGATCAAAGTTGGGATCCAGTGTCTGTTTATTACTACTCTTATCCATATAGATACAAGTATTGCCAACAGAACTAGATGCCTCATTTTCAAATGTGTGCTTTAGGCTTTGATCATCTTCATTTATAATTGCAACTTCTTTAACAATCTCTGGCTTGTAATTAATTTTGGTTACTTTGGTTCTTAGAAGTCTACTAGTGACCAAAATAAAGGGCAAGTCACTAATCATATATTAGGTTTCTCGACCTTTCCTAGAACTTTGAAACCAGTTAATAAATCACTCTCCAGAAGTCCATTTTTCTCCTGTTTTCTATGTTTCTTCCTTCTCCAAACAGGAACCTGCTTGACATTAAACTGTATGTCAATTTATCTGGGTATTTGGGGCTATCTTCTTACATACTAAAAGTGGTTCAAGAAGTCAATAACTCAGTGGTAAACAATTATCTAGAAGTGGTTTCTAGTTTTCTTTTTCTCTGCCAATAGAATTTTCATTCCTCACATAATTGCTTTCTTCACATATTTCTCTGTTTCTTTTTTTTTTTTCTTTTTTTAATCTCAAATCAAGTTGATTTGGTGATGTATTTTGGATGTTTTACTTCTCATCTTGTCAGATAAGGATCAGCATTTGGTGATAATGAGATAATATTCGTGGGGAGAAGTATATCTGGCAACAGCACTGTAGTATTAGCTTGCACAGGTATTTTTTATCGTTCAGTTACAAACTCCACCATGTTTTTATTTCTACAATTGAATAAAAATATGTTTTATGTTTTTTTTTTGGGCTTGTGGAGGTATGAGTTGTTTCATACTGAATTGCTAATGTTTCTTTCCTATCATTTTTGGCTTGCTAAGCTTGCATTGAAAACACAATATATACCATCTTTCATCTTACTTTTTATTATTATTAATTTTTATATGATAGATTGCATTGGATTTAGTCCATAAGTTGATATTCATGGTAGCAATTCTTGGATGAAGGAACTTGTCCCAAGTGGTTGCTTATTGGCTTTCTTGAATTTGAATGTTACAGAGGTAAACAAATACTAGTATTTTATTTACCTTTACGTAATCATTATTTGTTTGAAGGGAAAAAAAAATAAAGAAAACGATTTTCATTATGGCAGATTCTTCATAATGCTTACTGTAGTTATGATGAAAGTGGGGATCAATGTTTGTTTATTACTACTCTTATCCATATAGATACAAGCACTATACTTATCCATATAGGTATTGAGTCTATATTGACAATAGAACTACATGCCTCATTTTTATATGTATGCTTTAGGCTTTGATCAACTTCATTTATAATTGCAACTTTTGTAACAATCTCTAGCTTGTAATGAATTTTGGTTACTTTGGCTATTATAAGTCTTCTAGTGACCAAAATAAATAAAGGTACGTCGTTAATCACAAGTTTCTCGACCTTTCCAAGAATCTGAAACAAGTTAGTAAATCGCTCTACAAAAGTAATTTTTTCTCCTGTTTTCTATGTTTATTGCTTCTCCAAACAAGAACCTGTTTTACATTAAAATTGTACTTCAATGTGGGTATCCAAGGCTATCTTCTTACATTGAAAAAGCAGTTCTGTTTTTATTGTACAATAGATGAAATGAAGATCGAATGTGTAAAAGTGGCCTTTGGCAGTGGTTCTTATCACTTCTTAATTAGTGATTATGCATATTTAAGTATATGAAATTTACAGTCAGTAACTTTTATTTGATAGAATATTTTGCATCAAAACACAGCTTAGATTTTTTCTAGAAATGATATATTTTAGGGATGGTATTCATTTTATGCCCCTGGTCAGTGAGAAACTTTGGGAAGACAATGATTATAAAATCTTAACTTCTATTTTTTCTTTTAAGCCAAAATTGATAAGCATCCTACTGAATTCATATTCAAAAAAAGGAGCTTAAATTCTGAAATCCATAATGGTACTTATTGAATGATATCAGGTGAAAATGCTCCGGTATGACCTGAGACAGCATATATCACCATGAGGCTGAATTGAATTTAAAAGGCTCCATCAGTACTCCATAAAAAGGTTGAGGGCCACAAT
Source organism: Quercus cerris (assembly GCA_963669245.1). Taxonomy (NCBI): domain Eukaryota; kingdom Viridiplantae; phylum Streptophyta; class Magnoliopsida; order Fagales; family Fagaceae; genus Quercus; species Quercus cerris. The sequence continues at coordinate 85,142,205 of OY770007.1, forward strand.
TCAGTTTGTTAATTTACAAGTTATTTTGATTTTTGAGTTCTAAACTTTCTCATGTTGGATAATGAGCAATCAATATCATCTCCTAGAGCTGTGAGCTAGCCAATCCAACGGTAGAAGGGCTCATTTTTTTTCCCGGTAGTAGAGTGGCAAATAAATGTTAGGTAAACACTTACTATCTAACTTTATCAACTTCTTGTTTCTCTTTAGATGACCAACTTCTCACACGATTACCTTTTATATGTAGGCATTCAGCAAAAATTTTGGTTCAAGCAGATAGTAGATGATAGGCACAACCTAAATGCAATACATGGTCACTTGTGAAATGTAGAAAAAAGCAGCAATGCATGAGAGGGGTGTGGAAATGAAGGAGAATTCTACAACATGCTTGGATATGATAGCCTTCCTTGAGTGTCAGTGGCTATCCCACTTATGGCTACAATGACAGAGGCAAACAGGAAAAAGTTGGCGTAAGTCTATTCTCTTATATTTGATAGTGGAACTATATTTGTGAGAACAAGATTCAGAATTCGTTGCATCTTCGACTTCTTTTAGTATGTATGTCAATCATTAACTGAGATCCTTCATAAACACATATATTCTAGTATTATTTTTAAAGGATAAAACACAAGAATGAAATCTCAATTCTATGCTTTCTTTTTCATATTCTTTATAAGCATTCTGATATTTTGAGTATTTTAAACTTGTCGGATTTCATATGCTGTATTTCCCAATTTGTTACCCTGCAACTTTGCAATACATTGAAATTACGTTTCTTTACTTTCATATGATAATTATTCATCCTGAATTTGGTTTCTTCACGCATGATTTGGAAAAATATGCTGGCTGAATTAATACCTGACTACTTATTATTTGGATTACAAAATGATCTTTGCTGCATGATCTTTCTTTTATTGGGTGTAATCTATACTTATTGCCTATCTCAGATTTTTGTTGTGTTTAAATCCTGGTTTTTGTTTATCTTTTGTTGGCTTATCCAATCTGAAACAAGTTCAATGTTAGTTTGTGCAGCAGTTAATGACAACGGTGGTGGCAAATATCTCTAGTTAATTGCTGTGGTGTTTTTCAAAATATTAGCCATTGAAGCTTTGACATCTCCAGCACTGTTACCTGCATGTTTCATATCTTATTTTACCTTCTTTTTTTTTTTTCTTTTTTTCTTTTTTTTTTTTTAAATTCTACAAATGGTTGCATCATCACATATTAAATAAAAGAATAAGTAAGTTTTATTTATAATAGACCACAATATTCCTACACTATAATTCCAACCTCATTCTCATAAGTATTCAATACAAATCTTGCTTTACTATGTTAGGATTTTATAACTTTCAAATTTAGATCACATTGACTTATATGGACATTATTGTGGTCTAGTTGGGTTCTTACTACAAGTGGTTGAGTTCATGGATATAAATTCAGTGTGTTTATTGGAAAGTTTTGAGCTGTTTTCAAGTTTATTCACTTGGTTCTTTGATTATCAGAGGGAAATGTAGAGACAAGTAGCAATTCAGTAGATGGTTGGGGAAATCAGGGGGGATTCTGCAATATGCTTGATTATGATAACCTCACTTCTTTAAAGAGATCGAGTATTATTGACTGAATCAGGTTGTTGCTAAGATGGTAGAGACAAACAAGAAAGATGTGGCATAAACCTGCTCCCTTTTATTTGACAGTGGAACTGAATTAATGAGAACCAGATTCAGAATTTACTGCCACTTTGACTTCTTTAGGTATGCAGGTCAATCATTAACCTAGATCCTTCATAAAAAGATATATAGCAATCTTGTTTATTATGTTAATAAAAAAATTAAAATGTCAATGCTATTCTTTCTTTTCAATGTTCAAAGGATTCTCCTGCAACATGCAGTAAGATGACAAGATGGAAATTGTGTCTCATTACTTTCATTTTTTTTTTTTTTTGATAGGTAATAACAGCTTTATTGAAAATAAAAGCACAATGAATTTACGATAGTAAACTCACTGCAATGAAAAGAATACAAACTAATCAAAAGGAAAGACTAACAGAATTAAGGAAGTCAAACAAAGAATAACAATGCATAAACCCCCAAATCCGGGACCACTCAAACAAAGTCCTGAGTAGCAAAGACTTCACACAGTCTACAAGTCTCTCAGTTTCCTCAAAAGTACGGGCATTGCGCTCCTTCCAAATTAACCACATAATACACGTTGGAACCATATTCCACACTTTGGAAGTGTGACTCCCCAACCAATTCCACCATGCAGTAAGAAGAGAAACTACACTCTTCGGCATTACCCATTGAACCCCAAACAAACAAAGGACTTCACTCCACAAAGTATAAGCATACTTACAATGGATCAATAAATGATCCACAGTTTCCTCGTCACAACGACAAAGGCAGCACCAATTCACAAGAGGTAACTTCTTCTTAACTAGGTTATCTATAGTAAGAAGCCCACCTCTCGCAGCTATCCATAAGAAGAAAGCCACCCTTTTAGGTACCTTAACACACCAAATGCTCTTCCAAGGAAAAGACACCAATGGGGCTGCTAGCAATGAAGAATAGACAGAGCGCACATCAAAAGCATCACTACGATTCAATTGCCATATCATGGTATCATCACCCCCCCTAGGTAACTTGGAGGAGATATACTCAAAGAACTCATAAAAGATCCCCGTCTCCCAATCTTGAAATGCACGACGGAAACGTAAGTTCCAGCTTCTACCACCTCCATCAGGAGCATAATCAACCATTTCAGAATATGTCCTTTTCGCATTTGTATGAGATGAAATAATATGTAAAATGTATCAGTACTTATTTTTTGGTTTTGCCAATTTCCTTTTACTTAATAAAGAAAAAAATGTTACTTGAGTTTTTATTTAGAAGTGTGCCAAGGAGGTGATGTATTTGGCTTACTTTGTTGATCTTTTCAAAGGTATAATGATAATATGGTTGGAATCAGCATAGAGTACTCCTGGAATCAGCATCTTAAACATTGGGCTTGTAATGATCTCAAAGATCAAAATGCACTCAGAGTTCAAATGGCAGTACACAGGTAATGGGAGGATCTATAGATTTTTGTAAAAGAAATGCTCCTATCACATTGTTGTTGAAAAGGACTCAATTGCTCCTATGTCATCCTAATCCCTTTTTGTCTTGATTTTAAATTTTGGCTTCTAGATTCAATTTTCCCATGTGCTTCTACTTCCATCGTGCATCGAGATCATCCTCTTTTCTTTGGACCCCCTCCCTGCTAAAAAAATCTTATTCAGCAACAAAGTCCAATGAGGGAGTTCTAAACTGAATCTAGTTTTGAGCCTCATTGAGGATACCAAGGAAAGAGGCAAAGCTGGAAGATGTGCCCCCTAATGAGGTATTTGGGTAATCATCCCCTTTTCACTAGACACCCCAATGAGCCTCATTTATATTAAATTAATGCACTATTTTGACATTTCAAGTTAGACCAAAAAAAAAAAAAAAATTCAATGATGTATTATTTAAATTCATTCTCCATTTGGTTATAGGAAAAAAAGTAGGAGGAAACAGGAGAAAAAAATTGAAATAAGAAAGTCTTAAATTCTTTATCAGTGAGAACAAGAAACTACAGTGAGGTACTCACTTGTAATGATGAGTTCATTTTCTTTTAGTCAAGAGAACATCATTGTACATCTCTTTCTCTCACTTATCAGGCAAATGCCAGGCATTAATGGGCAAGGTTCATACATTATATGAATCCATGTGACTGTTCAAATCCTAGACATAGAAACTAAGACCATAAGGATCTAAAACTCCTAATACTTCTACAGGTTCATTCATATTATTTTAAACTCAGTCCTCTATAAATTTCTCAATTATAATTGCACAACTTCACTGGTGTTTTTTGTTTCAAGTATTGCTGATTTTTATTATATCTGATTATGCCTATTCTTCCAACTGGGTTGGTTCCACAGTTATACATGCAGAAATAGAAAAAAATTGAAAAAGAAGTACCTGATACTTTAGTGGCTTAAGTTCCTTAATGAAGATGTGTGCATGCACAACATATGAAAGTATGTGTGCAAGTATTATGCCTTTTTTCCTCTTTTTCTTACCACATGGATGTTTCAGGTCTTTGGCTTGGCGACTTCCTACACAAGTTCATTTTCTTCTAGATGAAACTACAGACTTTAAGATGTATGAAACCATTAAAGAGGAAGTCAGACATTGATGCTTATGACACAATAGGAAAGATATTAGATGACCTAAATGTAGATACAGAAGTTAATTATGTTTATTTCAATCAATTAACTTTATTGAATCAGCAAATATATTTAATTGATTCTAATTGTATATCCCAGCTGGCAAAACTTGAGCTTTGGTTGGACAAATCAAAAGTGGGAAGCCAACAGTTGTCAGTTCTCCAAATTGATACAATGATCTTCAGTTGGGCAAAGCTCTTATGGATGATATAAATCTCAAAAAATTTCAGATTAAATGGAGTTGGGGAAATTTGGTCTTGTCAGCCAATTGACTAAAAGTTCAAAAGACAATGTTAATACTTTCTGCATTATTGTTTGACCTTGTCTGAAAACATAGACCTAAGTTGCAAAGACAAAGCTTTTGATGCTTCCTTATTAGAAATGATAGATTCAGTTAAACATTGACCTAAGTAATGAGTACAGGATGAGCTTCATCATGTAAGCTTTAGATATCCAACTAGGCTGGATATTCAGGTTTTCCAAGGCCTCAGCTTTGCAATTCATTTTGGCAAAGTTAAATTTTATTTTTCAAATTGTGTTTTACCTCCTTTTTACTTCTATACAGCTTTAGCACTAAAGCAGTGCTAGAGTAAAATAACATTAAATAGCTTTCAATGGATAAAGCAAAAGTGGAAGCTATTACTTCAATCTTGTTCCTCTCTACAATTGACAAATGTAGGATTATAAATTTTTTTTTAGGAGTTTAGCATTTTCTTGTGAGTCTTACAGACTCATTGGACCATACTGCTTCATTTAGTTTCCATCAAATAAAATGCAGGACTATCATATCATGGTAATACTATGAGGATTCCAATTATCCAGTGGGTGGAAGAAACGGGTAGCCACTAGATGTCCAAGATACTGCTTTAAACAAGACTACAAATACTCTCAAAGCTAAATCTGAACAAATAAATCAAGATGTACTGAACCAAGTGATGGTGAACCAGGCTACAATTGTCATGACCTGTCCATCAAAGAGAAAGGAGAGCTTGAGATTTTGATTGTGAATCTGCCACTTGACAAACTGAGAAGGGCCAGTGTTTTCTGCTGCAGAGTGCAAACAATAATAAGGTAGAAATTAATTAGAAACAACTCTATCAAGTACTTTTTAAATTATTGATCCTATGTAACATGCAACTTGTGTCATGGTTGAATTTCAGGTCCAGGCATTTCACAACATTTAGGTCACATGTCAAGCGGATATGAAGTTAATTGCTATCACCTAGTGGTGCAATCGGATGCAGACAAATCTGTTACTAGCTTAATGGAAATTCATCTACTATCAATGTTCCTGCACTTCAATTCTGTAAGAGAGGGAAACTATATACCTAGTTACTAATCTAAAAGCTAATGAGGAACAACCGGAGATTGGATCTCATAGCGTCTTGCATGTGTTCAACAAAAGAAAAACTCCTAGTACACTCTACAGACGCACCTTCCCACAACCATGTGCAGAGCTAAACCTGAAACAATGTCTCAGCCTTTCAGGAGTAATAGTAGGTGTGCCTTTTCTACATAGCATTGTAGTACCACACGGGCAGAGAAAAGAGGACATTGAGGGAGCAAAATGTTTCGTTCGCATGTAACAATGGCCTTGGCCAATAGAATTTTACCTGATGTGGTGTACACTCTTTGCCTTCCCTTTATATAAGAGGAAGGAAAACTTGTATTAAGACATACCTTAAGAAAATAGTGCACAAGAAGACTGGCTTGAGCCCGTGGTTTTTCTCTCTGTGTTCCTTTTCACAGAGAGTTTTCCACGTAAAAAATTGTTGGTTGCTCTCGTTTTCCTTTGTTTTTCTTTTATTTTTCATGTTACTTCGCATTCTCCTACAAGACATTGCTATATAATGCTACGAATGCAATCAATCACTCAATTTTAATCACGGTGGTTAAAAATGGTGTTACATAATATAGAAAGGGAAGCTTGAGACTTTGAATATGCTACAAAATAGTGTCTCTCTACAGTAGTGGCAAATAACGGTAATGTGATTATTAATTAAATACTTATTATTTTTTAGATAAGTGATTATTGTACCTAACGTGCAACTTGTCTCATGATTGTCATTTTGGTCCAGGGATTTTTAGCAAACAATATTTTAGTTGTGTTCAAGAGAATATGAAATCCACAGTTATGTAGTTTTGATCCTAAGAGCTAGTACCATTTTTTACTTCATCTAAGAAGCTTTATTTCCAGTCGGCTTGATTCTAACTTCTAGTTGCCAAAATCTACTCTTTCTCTGAACCATTACATCCCTTATAAAGGCACATATTAAATTAAATCCCCGAAATAAATGTATTAAATTAAAGAAGAATATTTTCATTGTTTGATCTTTAGTGTTTTTTTTTTTTTTTTGAGAAACAAAAACACACACACAAGGGAGAGGAAAAGAGGTTTTAACACAAAGGCATATCACAACTCTACTCAAAAACCATGGTAACTTTTAAGGGAGGGTGTGGCAAGTTATATATCCTACACACATTGTTTGATCTTTACTTGATTTAGAGTTTCTTGATATTGCAAAAAATTAAAAGAAAAGAAAATTCTAATGTTATTTTAAATTATTTGATACGTCGTTAATTTGGAGTATCTTGATCTTAGTTCAATCGATACCTTTTATGTTTTATTAATTGTACAATAGTTTCCAAAGCAATAAAAAATTTGTGTCTCATTTTTTATGTTCTACTTTATGTACCACCAATCACAGTTTGTCATATATAATTTTTTTTTTCTTTTATTGTAAGTTGTGATTGGTGGAGTATAAAGTAGATTAGTTTATACTCTTAGTCCTAGCATCTCCTTGTGTTTCCAATAGAGTTGGGGATGAAATTTTTGTCTTTTTCCCTCTAAATAAACAATTTATGCATTTTTTCATTTTTCAATGAAAATTATTAAGTATTTCTAGAATGAATAGTTATTTCATTTTCAAAATATGACCAATAATGGATCCAATTCTTGCTAATAAAAATCATATAAAATAATGAATCCAATTGCAGTATTTTTGTCTCAACTGGATTTATTGGTGTTATTCTAATAACTTAAATGACAAAAATAGATTTAGCGTTCAGCATAGTGTAGTATCCACCATCAATTACTAGTTGAACATATTAATGAATGAGGGGCCTCTCAATTAGTTTTTTTTTTTTTTTTTTTCAAAAATCACAATTTTTTAAATTTTTATAAATTAAAGTAATGATGAAAAGAGTATGTTTGATAAATAACTCAAAGAGATTCCTCCTACTCTTTTTGCTTTTTGTTCTTCAGGTTGCAAATAAAATACACAACAGACTGTAGTGTTTTGGGCATCATAAGCAAATTTTGAATATGCAATTCTAGAGTCCCTTTATAATAGTGTATCTTTCCTAACAGTCAAATAGAACAATCAATTGAAATCTATAGTTATCTTAAAAAGAGTTATCTTGAAAAGAATACATACATATATATATATCTATATATATAGTAGAAGCTAAGGTTTCTAACAGGTGGTCTTTTATAATTTATAAATTCACCTCAAATTTTAGTACACAACATAGGCAAATTGAAAATTTTTCACATATTAATAGCTTGAACAACTTGATGATTAGAGATGATTGGATAGTTGCTGTAGCTGCAACCTGTTATTCCACCAGCTAGAGTAGTTTTTAATCCAAAAGCTAGCAAAAAACATGATCAAGGCTACAATATAATATTAATTCCAGCAATCCTGATTTTTCTTTTTCTTTGGTTGAATTTCCATTTTAAAGCATGTTCAACTGTAAGCTAGACCATGAACATTCATAATAAGTTGCTTATTTCTTCTTTAATTTAAATCATTCAGATTTCGTTTAATTCGTTTTTTTGTATTTTATTAAATTCTATTATTAGTATATGTGTTATCGTTTTATCAAATTGTGAGAAGAGTAGAGAATAATATCCGTACAATTTAAAATTAGTCTATTAGAGACCAGACAATGTTAACAATAGCTCTATTAAGTAACAAGAGGGAAAGAAACATGGATACGAATACGGATACGGATATGATATGATATTTGATGTTATAACTTTTGCACTTTAAAATGATGGGCTTTAAGTTCAGAGGACCAGGTTGAATGGCTACATGAAGTGGTTTTCGTGTTTTCATGGACCTTATGGCAACTTGAGTAATTGACTTGGGCTTTATAAAGGGTCCTTCACGTCACAGTTGCACTACCTCTTCAATAAGCAATTGAGCTTTAGTTGAGTAATTGAAATAATGAATGCAAGCATCTTGAAAATGATGATAAGTAGGAAACACCGAAAGTAGATCAACTTGAATAGGTAATTTGCACATGGTTGTCTATGTGCACAAAATTTACATTTTTGCAAGGTCCGGAAATCATAGACCATTTTCTAAGTAGCCCAAAAAATAACAAATAATTAATTGAAGGCTTTTGTTAATGAACATTCCATTGCACTCGTAAAAAACGAATTAGGTGAGTCCAACTTTATTGGAATGTAGTAAAAGTTAATTAACAAATATCTCTTTTAACTGAAAGCTCTTCCTTAATATATATATATATATAGGGCCGGCTTTAGGCCTAGGCCAATTAGGCCATCGCCTAGGGCCCCCAGTTAGAGAAAGGCTCACAAATTTTGGCAAAAATTGATATATTTTGTTTGGATATATAGGGAAAAATTAGTTTTACATTTTTTTTTTCTACTTTTAAGAAGTTCCAAAGAATTAAGTAATGTTAGAGATAATACAACTTTAAATATGTGAGTTTTACAAATATGTGTCATTAATTATAAAAAAATAATTCAGATAGAAAAATGCTAGAAATATTATAAATTTAAAAAAAAACTTATTAAATGTATTTTTGAATTACTTTTTGTAATTGGTGATATATCCTTATAAGCTTCATGTTATAAAATTTATAACACCCTAACATCATTCTTTCAAATACTTGTTTATTATTTTCTTGAAGTGTCACTAATCACATCATTGCTACATTGTTTGTAAGTTTTTTTTATAATAAAATTTGCTATAGCTTTAGAATTTTTTTCAAAAAAGAAAGCATATTACCAAAAAAAAAAAAAAAACACACACACACACATTTTGTTATAAAAAAAAAAAAATTATGATATTAAATACTTGTTAAATATTATTTAAGTGATAACAAAAAAGACTTATAAAAAATGTGATAACAAGGAGGCCTTGTTTAAATATATCGCCTTAGGCCTTCAAATTAGTTGGGCCATCCCTGTATACACACACACACACACACACACACACATATTCTCAAAATTATAGAGAATCAAATTATTTTCTCAAAAAATAGGGAAAAAATAGTTTTACATTTTTTTTCTACTTTTAAGAAGTTCCAAAGAATTAAATAATGTTAGAGATAATACAACTTTAAATATGTGAGTTTTACAAATATGTGTCATTAATTATAAAAAATAATTCAGGTAGAAAAATGCTAGAAATATTATAAATTTTACTTCAAAACCTTTACAATTGATGTAACAATTAATATGATTTGTGATCGTAAACAACTTATTAAATGCATTTTTGAATTACTTTTTGTAATTGGTGATATATCCTTGTAAGCCTCATGTTATAAAATTTATAATACCCTAATATCATTCATTCAAATATTTGTTTATTATTTTCTTGAAGTGTCACTAATTACATCATTGCTACATTGTTTGTAATTTTTTTTAAAAATAATAAAATATGCTATAGCTTTAGCAATTTTTTCAAAAAAGAAAGCATATTACAAAAAAAAAAAAAAAAAAAAAAAACACACACACACACACACACACACATTTTGTTATAAAAAAATGATATTAAATACTCGTTAAATATTATTTAAGTGATAACAAAAAAGACTTATAAAAAAGGTGATAACAAAGAGGCTTTATTTAAATATATCGCCTTAGGCCTTCAAATTAGTTGGGCCGCCCCTGTATATATATATATATATATATATATTCTCAAAATTATAGGGAATCAAATTATTTTCTCAAAAAATAGGTTTGGTTAAATGCTATAATAAATAAGAGAATATATTTGTCAACTTCTTTTTACTTTTGTGTATATATAAATAGGAAAAAAAATATTGTTTTCATCCCTAAAATTTTCATGTCATTTTTCTTTTGTTCCTAAACTTTAGATAGTTTTTTTTTTTTTTTTTTTGTTTATAAATTGTTGAAAACGTTACATTTTTTCTCCTTAAGCTTTCATACCATATGTCACTAGTATTTGGTTTCGTGCTACTAGTTCACCTCCTGTGTATTTCTTTTTTTTCTTTTTCTTTTTTTTTCTTTTTTTAATGTAATGTAAGGATGAGATCATTTAGGAAAAGCGTGTCAAACTCTCTAATGCTAAAGATAATACTACTTAATTAGACATGTAGGATTAAAGTTAACGAAATTCGACAGAAGAACAAAAAGTATAATGTTTTCTATAATTGAAGGACAATAAAAAAAATTTAAAGTTTAGGAACTAAAATCAAACTTCAAGCTCTTTATATGGACTAAAATATATTTTAGAAGTATAAATATAACAATGACGTTTTCAATAAGAAGAAAGGCAAGTTTCGTTTCATTGAATTTATTGTCACTAAACCTCAAATACAGGGGTATATTATGTTATTTAATTAAATTCAAATATATATTTGTATTAAATTTAATTATTCTTAGGAAAGATATAATTGTTTATATTTTATTGGTTAATGTAACCAAATTTGATTGAAAAGCTTAATATATTACACCTAAATTTTGCCATAAATATAATGAGGAATTTGTTACTTAAAAGAAAGGCAAGTTTTGATTGACTAAATTTACTGCAATTAAGAGAAAAATCAAACGAGTACCCCCAAAAAAGAAAATAGGCAAAATGGGTAGGTAGAGTGTTCTTAAAGGACTCCCAAGCATGCAATTGGTGATAATGATTAGCATGGGTGATGCTTCACCAAATTACTTTGCTCCTTCACTTTCAGAAATAAAATTGCATGCATTTGAAATATATCTTAAGGGTTACATTTTAAACCTATGAGAGTGTAGTACAAATCTTGTGTTACAATAAACCATAACATGACTATATATAATAGGCTAAACCCTAGACTAATTAATAGACTTTTAATACAAGGGTCTTAGCTTGCACATGTAGAAGGATTGGAGTTGGCTCTATGCTATGGTTGGTTAACTAAATGAGAGCTACCAACTAAATGAGAGTCATTCCAAGATTGACACCAAACCAATAAGTTGGACAAATCTGAAATCACTAGCCCACCACATTCTAAATGTGTGTCTTAATTCTTACATTTAATCTTCAACCATTTTATTATTATTGCAATTAGTTGTGAGCTCATGAAGTTAACTGGTACTTCCTAGCATTTCTAACAAAAACTTCTAATTATTTATTTTAAATATTAGTGTTGATATACAATGTTGAATAAGTTAGAATAATTGCAAAAGTGGAAGCATAAAATAGAGAACACAAGAATACACAAGGATTACGTGGTTTAGCTTAATGGCTACATTTTCAACATATGAGAGTGTAGTACAAATCAACTTCTAGTTGCCAAAATCAACTTTTTCTTTGAATCATTAAATCCCTAAAAAGGCACATATTAAATTAAATCCCCAAAAAACATATATTAAATTAAAGAAGCTAATCTCATTGTTTGATCTTTAGTTGATTTAGAGTTTCCTAATATTATAGAGAAAAAATAATAATAATTAAAGAAGCAAATTCTAATGTTATTTCGAAATTTTTTTGATCTTAAGTTGATTTGGAGTTTCTTGATCTTTGTTTAATCGATACTTTTTGGTGTTTTCATATGAAATTCTTAGGGTTCAAATCTCTCATCTCTTGACGTAATTATCAAGTTATTATTTTTTAAGAAAAAACAAAAGCAAAAAACCAAAAAGTGGAAGCCCAAAACCTATTTGTTTTATTCTTTCACCTACCTATAATAAGAAATGGTGCAAGCAACTCCTAATATTAAACATGTCCTTTTTTTTTTTTTTTTTTTTTCCTTTTTCTTGCTAGTGCAGGTTTGAGTTGTTTCATATTGAATTGCTAATGTTTTTGTCCTATCTTCAGTTTGCGTTGAAAACAGAATGTAGAACACCTTTCTTCTTAATTTTTTTTTAATCAATTCTTATATGGTAGATTGAGTTGGATTTAAACCATAGGTTGATGTTTGATGATGTCGGAAATCATCAGTTAGTCGCACAATACTCACGCGCTTGAAACAAGATTTGCAAAACAAAAACAAAGAAAACCCTAGGAGAGTACCGGTGTGGTACTGGCCAAAGACCCTCCGAAGGTTAAATCAAAGAACTTTTCTCAACTCTAGAGTGCCAGAGTTGGGGTGAATTATGCGTACCTTGTTATATGAGGGCTTTGGGGTTTTTATAGTAGTATAGAACCGACATCCGTTTCTTGCGTACAAAGGCGTTTCCTTACGGGGAAGATCATCATTAATGGGCGTATATTACGGAATCCTTCTGACGCTAGGACTCTTTCCATATTGGGATTCTATCAACTAGGGTTAGCTGTGGGACACAAGTTTTTTCCATTTAGGATTCCTTGGAAGTCACTTAAATCATGTAGAAGTCACGTGGCCTTTGAGACCCGTCCACCTTGTGCCTGTGCATCTTGGATCCATCCACCTCTGGGATCCATCCACTATCAGTCCACTGATCTAATACAGTCAGGTTCATTTGGATGGATCCATCATCCTAATTTTATCCTCTTCAATGTTCATATTAGCAAGTACTAACAATGGACCTTGATAACCCATTTTTATTTCTAAGCTTTAGGCTTTGATCATCTTCAATTACAATTGCAACTTCTCTAACAATCTCTGGCTTAACAGGTTGATGACTTGGCCTTCCAAAATATCATCTATTGCCAATGATATTGCACTTCACTACTTCAAAGAGAGAGAGAGAGAGAGAGAGAAATTCTTAATTTAGTTTTGAATGCAAGAGTTTGTAGCTTTTGCCATTTGCAATATTAATGGACAGACTCTATATATTATGGGCTCCATGTTCAGAGGCCTTAGGAGTTGGGACTAATGGTTACATGGTGCGGTATTGGTATTGTCATGGGCCTTATGGCAGCTTGAGTAATGAACTAGGCTTTTACAAATGGGCCTTCACAGGCCAATTGCACTTCACTACATCTTGAAAATGATGCTAACTGGGAAACACTGAAAGCATATGATTAGATCAACTTGAATAGGTAATTTGTACATGGTTGTCCTAATGGAAAGTGCTAAAGGAATGAGTAATTTTATTTTAAGTGTATGCTATAAGTTGAAAATATCTCTAAAAAAATTAAAATAAATAGATAAAACTTACAAATTTATGTAACAATAAATGTAATTAGTGGGCTTCATCAGGTACCTAATAAATGAATTTTTAAATTATTTTTTATAATTTTTGACATATTAAATTTATATGTTCAATATAGTAAAGCTTGTAATATGCCTAGCATAACTTCGTCCTAAATATTGTCAATATGAATTATGTTTCTTCCATCGGGGTCGGTCCTACCACAAGGCCAATTAGGCAGTCGCGCCAACCTCCCTAAGTGGAACAAGGCCCCCAAATTTGAATCAATTGGAAAATTTCTATACCAATAAGAGTATTAATTAGGCCCAAAAAATATAGCTAATAGATTAAAAAAAAGTAATGATGTGGACCCAACAAAATGTTACAATAATTTTACAGCACTCCTAAATTAACATGTCAACCCATTCATGGGCCACCACAAATCTCGAATTTAAATTTCTCGCTATACTAATTTAAGAATGTTGTGGCATTTTGTTGAGTCCCTAACATTCCTCAAAAGATTTTTTTTATTTTTTTTTAAGACGTCAACAACAAAAGAAAGAAAGAAAAAAAAAAACCCTAAGCTTAGGTGGACGATGAACCACCACCCACTCATTTCTTTGTTCTTTATTTTATTTTATTTTAAAAAAAATTTATCTTTGTATTTATTTTATTTATATATATGTGTGTGTGGGGGGGGGGGGGGCCCGAAGGGATAATGAGCTTCAAGGGGCTCGCCACTTGAGGATGAGAATAGACTTAGGACAGTTAGTGTCTTGTGAAGGCCCAGGGAAAGGAGAAAGGTCAATGTTGGGAACTATGATGATGGGAGGAAGTAACCTGAAGGATAACTTCACACCTCCGCATTCAATGCCCTCCACCAACCTTATTAGTTGCATTAATGTAGAAATGACCCCTAAACAGTAACTCCACAACTAGCAACCCCTTTCTACCACCTTCAACAGAGTCTTGATGGGATAAGTATCCTGGAAAACGCCCC